>CM061751.1:224955853-225644092 GCA_030979885.1 Lolium multiflorum | reverse complement strand
CTTTCCTTTGCTTGGGGCGCCACTCCATTTTTTGTGGTCGACCCTCTTCATCCAGGGTTCGCCGGATCTTCGCGGTCGACCAGGCCGCGCCTTCCTTAGCTGCAGCAGTATAACCTTTCGCTCCTCCAAGCCGCGCAATGGCCGAACCCTACGCTTTTGGGAACGGCTGAGTCCATCAGGGCACCACCTCGGGTGGTACTGCCTTCTTCTTCTTCATCATCGTCTTCCAAATCCTCGAGATCTTCCATCCGAGGGACTCAGCTTGCTTGCTCCGAGAGAAGGGAGAGGTCTCTGTGACGTTTGAACATCTGACACGTTAGCCGCATCCTTCCTCTCTCCCGTCTACATTCTTCGTGCGCCTGCCGATTGTAGGCAATCGGCTCATTCCCGAATCCCAGCAGTGTCTGAAGAAGGGGCAGTCCCAGTGCTTATCCTCGTCGTCTTGCTCCCTCGATTTTTCCTTGGCACGGCGCTCGTACTCCTCCTCATCGCGATCGTGCCGACGATGTCTCCTGGCGTCCCTAGCCAGACGGTCTCTATCATCATCGTCGCTGGATCGTCGGCGTTGGCTATATTGACTCACATACTTATTGAGGAGGTGATCAGAGAGAGGTCGCTGATATCTTACGTTCCTTACTTCTCCCTCTGTGATGTAGCGCTTGCCATCGTGACGGAGCCGATCGCGTGGAGCGGCCTCCTCCGTGTCCTTGCTACGAGAGCAGCTGCCCTCGTCTCCGTCCTTGCCAGAGTGGTGTCCAGGTCCTACCATGTTGATGTTGAACGAGAATCCTGGCTGGCAACCTTCAGGGTAAGTGCACTCCACCATGTTAACGGCGGGGAAGGGGTGGGTGTCGACCTTCATGGCGTACTGGTTAAAAATCAGACGTCCTTGTTCTATCGCCATTTGGATCTGCTGACGCCACACCCTGCAGTCGTTGGTGGTATGGGAGAACGAGTTATGCCATTTGCAGTATGGCTTTCCGTTCAGCTCCTGTACCGTGGGGATTTTGAGGCCTTCGGGTAACTTCAACTGCTTCTCCTTGAGTAAGAGGTCGAAGATTTGCTCAGTTTTAGTCACGTCAAAATCAAACCCTCTGGGCGGACCTGGTGGCTTAACCCATTTGCAGGACACGGGGGTTGCCCCCCGAGTCCATTCAGCCACTGCTACTTCTTGATCTCCCGCAGAGCCTTCGTCTTCATCCGCCTCAACCAGGACTACCGCACGCTTGAATTTGTCCTGGTACAAGTCCGGGTGGCGCTGTTCATATAACGACAGTTTCTGAACCATGTGCGCCAGTGAAGGGTAGTCTGCTTGGGAGGCCATATCCTTGATTGGTGATGCAAGGCCCACCACTGCCAACTCGACTGCTTCTTTTTCAGTCACACGAGCCGAATAACATCGGTTCCTAAGATTTCTGAAGCGCTGGACGTATTCTGCCACAGTTTCCCCGCTTCTGACGTATTTGAGCTAGATCGGCAATGCCGGCCTCGGAAGCTTCTGAGTGAAACTGCATGTGGAACTGTTCTTCCAACTGCTTCCAAGTCCGGATCGAGTCCGGTGGCAACGAAGTGTACCACCCGAAAGCCGATCCCGTGAGGGACTGTGCGAAGAACCTCACGCGTAGTGGATCCGATGCTGAGGCCGTTCCTAGCTGTGCCAAATATCGGCTCACATGCTCGATGGAGCTGGAACCATCTGATCCATTGAACTTGGAGAAATCAGGGAGCCGATATTTGGGTGGTAGCGGGACCAACTCGTATTCGTTGGGTACGGTTGAATAGCCGGACATCCTCTCTTTTCTACACCATGTCGAATGGTCTCTCAGTATAGTACTGATTTGATCGCGGTGTTGGCTGCGGGAGTCGAACTCGAAGATTCGCAGGAGGGCATACTTAGCCAGCCATGCTTGCTTTTCCAGCTCTGAGCCAACGCAGGAGCTGAGCTCGGAGGTTGTCGGGTGGCATACTTAGCTAGCCACGTCGCTTCTCAAGATCCGTTCTGACGTCCCTCTGTTTTCGAAGTCCCTGCTATTGCGGCCTGATTTGTGAGCGCCGGTTACCGTTGGCACGTATGTGCACGTGTACCCGTGAGGGATCTCCTTAGGCGCCTCAGGCAAGAACTGGTAGTCACTAGGGTCACCACCGATCTTGTAGACGACGAATGCCGGTGAAGTCGGCACTTCTGGTGCTGCCAACGCGAATGGCAGCGGTGGACGGGACTGGAGTGGCATCTCTCCTTGGTATGTCCCGAGAGCTGGTCCTGACGGAGAGTACTGGTGCCTCATGATTTCCTGGATCACCCGAAGAGCAACACGCTCCAAAGTGTTCACCAGGTTCTCAGAGTGGCGGTGTAGCGAATGAGCTACCATGAAGTTAATCTCCTGACGCAGGGACCTGGTGCGTTCTTCTGACGGGGCGGACAGGTCCACTCCATCGAGCGCGCCTTCAGGTGAGAACCCTTTCCACCTGATGCCATGTGAGCGGGTTCTGTGAAAAGAGCCGATGAGGTCGGCTTCGAGGATCGCTTTCACCTCGTCATACTTCTTCTTGAGCTCCTCGGTCGGATCCTCGTACGTGGTGGGTGCCGTCCGCCATCTCAGATGTAGATGGCGATGTGGTTGATGTGAAGATTGTCCCACCGGGTCGTGCCAGAATGTGTTGCGGTCGAAACCCACCGGCGAGCAGCGACGGGCAACACTAGAGCCGGGAACAACTTAGGGCTGCGGCTGGCCACGGTCCCTCCGAGCGGCGGCCCGCAAAGATTCGGCACGCACGTCCGTCTTTGGTGCAAGGGCGTGCCACCTGACCTATACCTGGAAAGGTGATGGAGATGCCTCGCTTAGTTTCCTGCATGGCATACACGTAAACATTAAATACGAGCCTCGATCGGCTCTCAGGTTGTCCTGTGACATGATTCGCACGAGGTGTACGAATATATGGTGGTCCTGCTTGATCAAGATAAAGCTAAAACGATCTACGACGATTTAGGGTTTTCACCGCATAATCGGAACGTCCTACTCGTGATTGGGCCTCGCGGCCGCGCACGGTGATCGTAAGCCGATCCTAGACAAGGCCTAAAAACCAACACGAGGTTGATCCCCGGAACATCCTGTCTAGGACTAGCAAACTACACCCTACACGCCGCTGGATCCTCCAACCCTTTGTAAGGCCTAACTATGCAGATATTAAACTAATCCTTGAAGAACAAGGAGCAACCATAACGGATCGGATCTACTAAATAATGATCAAGCGGGGTGCCGCCCCTACACCTAAGATAGGCGTAAGGGCGGCTAGATGTCTAAGGGTTGCACGACGATAGCATATGATACGAAGAACAATGCTAACCCTAACACATCTAAGATAACTACGTTGCTCGCCATCAAAAAGGCTTCAGTACGAGCAACGCATGAACGACGAATAAACTTGTACTGCCAAGATCGCAATCTAGGCAGCATGATGCTTACCCGGAAGAAACCCTCAAGACAAGGGAGTTGGCGATGCGCCTAGATTGGTTTGTGGTGAACGTGTTGTTGTTTTTCATAAACCCTAGATACATATTTATAGTCCGTAGACTTTCTAACGTGGGAATAATCCCAACCGTGCACGAGACAAACTCTAACTAACCGACACGTATCCTACTATATTACAGATACACGGGCAAACTAGCCCAAACTTTGCATATAAGGCCGATTCACGTATATTCTTCCATGTATATTCTTCAAGCCCATCTCGATCGCGGCCCACCTAGCTAGAGAAGAGAAACTAGAGCGCGAAGCCTCTATTCCTAGAAAGCTAGAGGATGGTTGGGAGCCCATCATTAAGATGAAGGTTAAAGATTTTGATTGTAATGCTTTATGTGATCTTGGTGCAAGTATTTCTGTTATGCCTAAGAAAATTTATAATATGCTTGACTTGCCACCATTGAAAAATTGTTATTTGGATGTTAATCTTGCTGATCATTCTACAAAGAAACCTTTGGGGAAAGTTGATAATATTCGCATTACCGTTAACAATAACCTTGTCCCCGTTGATTTTGTTGTCTTGGATATTGAATGCAATGCATCTTGTCCCATCATATTGGGAAGACCTTTTCTTCGAACTGTTGGTGCTATCATTGATATGAAGGAAGGTAATATTAAATATCAATTTCCTCTCAAGAAAGGTATGGAACACTTCCCTAGAAAGAGAATGAAGTTACCTTTTGATTCTATTATTAGAACAAATTATGATGTTGACACTTCGTCTCTTGATAATACTTGATACACACTCTGCGCCTAGCTGCGTTAAAGAAAAGCGCTTATGGGAGACAACCCATGTTTTACTACAGTACTTTGTTTTTATTTTGTGTCTTGGAAGTTGTTTACTACTGTAGCAACCTCTCCTTATCTTAGTTTAGTGTTTTGTTGTGCCAAGTAAAGTCGTTGATAGAAAAGTTCATACTAGATTTGGATTCCTGCGCAGAAACAGATTTCTTTGCTGTCACGAATCTGGGCAAAATTCTCTGTAGGTAACTCAGAAAATTATGCCAATTTATGTGAGTGATCCTGATATGTACGCAACTTTCATTCAATTTTAGCATTTTCATTTGAGCAAGTCTGTGCCTCAATAAAATTCGTCAATACGAACTATTCTGTTTTGACAGACTGCCTTTTATTTCGCATTGCCCGTTTTGTTATGTTCGATGGATATTTCGATTCCATTGACTTTCAGTAGCTTTGTGCAATGTCCAGAAGTGTTAAGAATGATTATTCACCTCTGAACATGTATATTTTGATTGTGCACTAACCCTCTAATGAGTTGTTCTAAGTTTGGTGTGGAGGAAGTTTTCAAGGATCAAGAGAGGAAGATGATACAACATGATCAAGGAGAGTGAAAAGCTCTAAGCTTGGGGATGCCCTGTGGTTCACCCCTGCATATATCAAGAAGACTCAAGTTTAAGCTTGGGATGCCCAAGGCATCCCCTTCTTCATCGACAACATTATCAGGTTCCTCCCTTGAAACTATATTTTTATTCCATCACATCTTATGTGCTTTGCTTGGAGCGTTGTTTTTGTTTTTGTTTTGTTTGAATAAAATGGATCCTAGCATTCATTGTATGGGAGAGAGACACGCTCCGCTGTAGCATATGGACAAGTATGTCCTTAGGCTCTACTCATAGTATTCATGGCGAAGTTTCTTCTTCGTTAAATTGTTATATGGTTGGAATTGGAAAATGATACATGTAGTAAATTGCTAAAATGTCTTGGATAATGTGATACTTGACAATTGTTGTGCTCATGTTTGCTCTTGCATCATATACTTTGCACCCATTAATGAAGAAATACATAGAGCATGCTAAAATTTGGTTTGCATATTTGGTCTCTCTAAGGTCTAGATAATTTCTAGTATTGAGTTTGAACAACAAGGAAGACGGTGTAGAGTTTACAATATGTCTTTTATGTGAGTTTTGCTGCACCGGTTCATCCTTGTGTTTGTTTCAAATAAACCTTGCTAGCCTAAACCTTGTATCGAGAGGGAATACTTCTCATGCATCCAAATATTTGAGCCAACCACTATGCCATTTGTGTCCATCATACCTACCTACTACATGGTATTTCTCCGCCATTCCAAAGTAAATTGCTTGAGTGCTACCTTTAAACAATTCAAAATTTATCACCTCTGATTTGTGTCAATGTTTTATAGCTCATGAGGAAGTATGTGGTGTTTATCTTTCAATCTTGTTGGGCAACTTTCACCAATGGACTAGTGGCTTCATCCGCTTATCCAATAATTTTGCAAAAAGAGCTGGCAATGGGATTCCCGGTCCCAAATTAATTAATAAAAATAGACACTCCTCCATGGTATGTGATTGTTGGACGGCACCCGAAGGATTCGGTTAGCCATGGCTTGAGAAAGCAAGGGAGGAGTGTCATCATAATAAAACTAAAATAAAAGGCACTCCTTCATGGTATGAGATTGTTGGTGGCACCCGAAGGATTCGGTTAGCCATGGTTTGTGAAAGAAAGGTTGGAAGGAGTGCCACACAAAAATAAAATAAAATGGGAGCCGCTCTTTGAAAGTTTGTCTGGCAAGGGGGTTAGAGTGCCCACTACCATTCGTTGACAACAACAAACACCTCTCAAAATTTTACTTTTATTGCTCTCTATATGTTTTCAAAATCAAAGCTCTAGCACAAATATAGCAATCGATGCTTTCCTCTTTGAAGGACCATTCTTTTACTTTTATTGTTGAGTCAGTTCACCTATTTCTCTCCACCTCAAGAAACAAACACTTGTGTGAACTGTGCATTGATTCCTACATACTTGCATATTGCATTTGTTATATTACTCTATGTTGACAATATCCATGAGATATACATGTTATAAGTTGAAAGCAACCGCTGAAACTTCATCTTCCTTTGTGTTGCTTCAATGCTTTTACTATGAATTATTGCTTTATGAGTTAACTCTTATGCAAGACTTATTGATGCTTGTCTTGAAGTACTATTCATGAAAAGTCTTTGCTATATGATTCACTTGTTTACTCATGTCATTTACATTGTTTTGATCGCTGCATTCACTACATATGCTTACAAATAGTATGATCAAGGTTATGATGGCATGTCACTCCAGAAATTATCTTTGTTTATCGTTTACCTGCTCGGGACGAGCACTTGGGGATGCTGACACGTCTCCGACGTATCGATAATTTCTTATGTTCCATGCCACATTATTGATGATATCTACATGTTTTATGCACACTTTATGTCATATTCGTGCATTTTCTGGAACTAACCTATTAACAAGATGCAAGTGCAATTCTTTGTTTCATTTGTTTTGGTTTCAAACTCAGTAGAAATATTCTCGGAATTGCGAAATCAACGCCCGGGGTCCTATTTTGCCCGAAGCTCTCGAAGACCGGAGTCAACGAGTGGGGCCACGAGGCTAAACCATAGCGGCGCGGCCCAAGCCTCTGCCGCCGGACCTAGGGTGGGGCCCTCGTGACGCCTGACCTGCCCTTCCGGCCTACAAACCAGCCTTCGTCGCGAAACCCCCACCAGAGCCACGATACGGAAAACCTTCCGGAGACGCCGCCGTCGCCGCCAATCCCATCTCGGGGATTCAGGAGATCGCCTCTCGCACCCTGGGAGAGGGGAATCATCTCCTGGAGGACTCTACGCCGCCATGGTCGCCTCCGGAGTGATGTGTGAGTAGCTCCACCGGACTGGGGTCCAGCGTAGCTAGATGGTTGTCTTCTCCCCATTGTGCTTAATTGTCGGGTCTTGTGAGCTGCCGAACATGATCAAGATCATCTATCTGTAATTCTATATGTTGTGTTTGTTGGGATCCGATGAATAGATAATACTATGTTATGTTGATTATCAATTTATATCTATGTGTTGTTTATGATCTTGCATGCTCTCTGTTACTAGAGGCTCTGGCCAAGTAGATGCTTGTAACTCCAAGAGGGAGTATTTATGCTCGATAGTGGGTTCATGTCTCCAGTGAATCAAGGACAGAACTCTAAGATTATGGATGTGCTGTTGCCACTAGGGATAAAACATTGGTGCTATGTTCCGAGGATGTAGTTACTGATTACATTACGCGCAATACTTAATGCAATTGTCTGTTGTTAGCAACTTAATACTGGAGGGGTTTGGATGATAACCTGAAGGTGGACTTTTTAGGCATAGATGCATGCCAGATAGCGGTCTATGTACTTTGTCGTAATGCCCAATTAAATCTCACTATACTCATCATAATATGTATGTGCATGGTCATGCCCTCTTTATTTGTCAATTGCCCAACTGTAATTTGTTCACCCAACATGCTTGTTTATCTTATGAGACACACTCTAGTGAACTGTGGGACCCGGTCCCATTCTCTATACTGAAATACAATCATCGCTGTTCTCAATTTCATAAACAATCATCATCCACACTATACATCTAATCCTTTGTTTCAGCAAGCCGGTGAGATTGACAACCTCATTAAGCTGCGTGGGGCACTTGGTTTGTGTTGTGCAGTTCCACGTTGGCGCGGGATCCCTGGTGTTGCGCCGCACTACATCTCGCCGCCATCAACCTTCAACGTGCTTCTTGGCTACCGGTTCGATAAACCTTGGTTTCATACTGAGGGAAAACTTGCCGCTGTACGCATCACACCTTCCTCTTGGGGTTCCCAACGGACGCGTGCTGTACGCGTATCACCTAACCCCGATGATTTAGGATTAGTGAGTTGTAATAATTGGTTTAGGGTGTGTTGCACTTTTAGAGTAATTCCACAAACAAGGTTCTTATTAGGGTTGGTTATCTTAGTATCATAAACAAGTGGTGCAATATATCATAATAATAATATTACTAGCACACAACAATAGCATTTGGTATAATCCTAACATGTAATGAATAGTGGTTAGTTTTAGCACTATATGGCATGGTTAATGATTAATTATCATATACTTCAAAAGAATAACTTTTGAAGAACATGTTCTTTAATAAAGAACAAGTATGATAATTAGGGTTGTGGAGTTCTATGGTTTACTATGGTTCCAATTAGTTTCTGGAGTAAGGATTAGATGGATCACAACTATTGGATATATCGGCAACTAGGGCTTGTATGGTTTTCGTTAAGCAAGATATATTAAGTAGTTGGTTATAAATGGTTGCTACCCTGGTTGTTTATATCTTTCTGGTGCTAGGTAGTTAGGGTTTATAGGTCCTATTAGGTAGGGTTGATGAATACTCTCTATTTACTTCAAAAGAATAACTTTTGAAGAACATACTTCTTAAGGAATAAGAAGTATTACAATTAAGGTTGAGATTGTCTAGGGTTTCCTATTGGATCCACTAAGTAAGGAATAGTTAGTTCCTAAATAGGATGGTTCATAAGTATCTAATACTAGTAGGGTTTAGTGTGTATGGAAGATGATGCACAATGTTGGCATGGTTGATATTAGGGTTCATCACAATGGTGTGATGCTAAGCATGGTTAATTAAGGTTGATATCTCTAAGGATAGGAACTAGGGTTTACACTTGGTTGATCCTACTTGATCATCTAGTTTTATTTGGATGAGAACATAGCATAGCAATTAACTAGTGATAGGGTTCTTACATTTTATGTGGACATGGAAAATATTTAGTTGCTATTATTGTTCTATGTTTGAAAATAAAGTATCATGATCACATGTTCTAACCTAGGATTTAGGTTAGAAGCAAATTAGGGTTCACATGTAATAATGGAGCTAGGGTTCTAAATGAATTAGGGTTTTAGGGTTTCACATGAAATGGTAAGGTTGTAATATCATTTAGTAAGGAAGTAGGGTTTCCTAATTACCATATAGTTCTTAGGTTAATAACTTCATCATAAAGTTGAAGTTATTAATATCTTTGAAATAAAAACAATATTGGATTTGCCATTTTGTTATTTTTGAACAATTAATAATTAGGACAATTATTAATTAGAATTTAAATTCTCCTAATAAGGATTTAATAAGTTATTAGTAAGGAAAATAATTTTTTAAGATTTTCTTTATTTACTTACTGGTTTTTATTTATTTTAGAACCTTTTATTAATTTTTGAATTTTAGTTGAATTTGTAATTAAAAGAAAAGACTTAATTAACAAGTTTTAAATAATTAAATTTTATAAAAAATAAATTTTCATTTTATATTTTATTTGATAGGATTTACTTTTTTAAGAATTCTGGTATCTTATTTACATTTTTCTGAGTTATAATGGATTTTATAAATATTTGCAAAGTTTCAGCAATTATTGAATTGGACTTAAAATGAAATCTACTAAATACACCCGGGCTAAAACTACCCAAGGAAACTGACATGTGGGCCTATGCCACGCTGGCTGCCACAGTGGCGTCGATGTGCCAACCATGGCCACCACCACGCCCGTATGGATGGCGCCTGGTCCAAGGATGTGCGTGTGCTCGTTAGAATCAGATGAGACGAACCAAATGGTGGCTGCGCCCCCTTCGAATGGTCACTGGAGGGTGGACGGTGGTGATGGTCTGGCGGTGCAACGACGCTGCGATATGGTATGCTAGGGATAGAGGAGGAGGTAGGATGCTCCGTGAACCAGGAACTCACGTGAACCACAGGCTTTCGCCGCGACGAAGGAGGTGATCGACATTGCCGGAATCGTCACTCTGCGTCGGGAAGAGGACGACAGCGTCATTTAAGCGGCAGCATTCTCAGCAGGCCGGCAAGTCGAGGATGGTGATGCTGTTGGTGGTCACGGCGAGGCACGAGGATGCTCTGAGCGGCGACGATCGGGGTCTGGGTTAGGGTTTCAGATTGGAAGGAATTGGATGAAGAGAGGAAAATGGAGGTTGTCGACGCGTTTTATAGGCTCTCGGCCATGTCTTTGGCGGTCAACAATGGCGCGGCATGGACGTGGCGTTGGCGCGCGGTGGCGAGCTCCCGTCGTGACGAAGCGAAGACACGACGTCTCCTTCGTCTTTATCCACGCGAAAGGGAACTTGGGCGCGATGGTGTGGCTGGTGGTGTGGGCGCTCTGGTGGGCTATTCCACGGGCAGGTGAGTCCAGGTAAGGCTCCTTTCCTTCTTCTATTTTATTTATTTTCTGTTTTCAATTTCTCTTTTCAATTCTGTTTTATAATTCAAATTTGAATGCTTTTCTATTTTTAGGTATTTGATAATTTGAATTTCATTAGGACTAAATAAAGGATCATTGTATTTCTGAATTATTCTTGAATAAACATTTAATATATGTGAGCTTTATTGCAAATTTTCATCAAGCATGATTTGATGCACTAATTTTAATTTCCTTTTTCTTGTGACCCAAATCTGTTTGGAATTAATAGAGTTGATAATTTCAACTCAAAGTATTTCCGAGGTTGTATTAGGACTTGGTTTTCATTTGGGGAATTGGTCACTTGCACATGATTTTATGTGAGCACCAAGGTATTAGGGTTTTATAGTTTCTATGGTAACCCCCTTATTAAGGTTAATCTTATCATTATCTTTGAAAGTATCTATATAGGTATTGTTTCCATCAAGGTTTATCTTCGTTAGAAAGATAAATGGTTGATCACTACACATATGGTTTTAATTATATAATGTAGCACAAGGTTTTTCTTATGTTTAAGAATTGAAGCATATGATTTAATTAATGTGCAAATCTAGGGTTCAAATGCTATTGACGTAATGACACATGGTTTGGAGCTTAATTGTGGTTTAGGTTTTATTTGTGATCACCCAAGTGATACACAAACTAGGTTGAGATTTAATTCTAGGTTGTAAATATGAGATGACACCATATTGCATTGGCTAGGTTTACTCTCCCCAATGCATGATAAAATGGTTACTTGCTTAATATTTCATGTGCTCCTTTAGTTACTAAGGATCTAAGAATTGGTTTTATCTTCTACCAATAGACTTCTATTATTATTCTTAATTATCATTAAAGTAACTAAAGTAGTTATGTTTCTTTTTATAGTTAACTTTGGTTATATGGATGAATGGTTTCTCACCATATAAAGTATAGAGTTTGACTCTAAGGTTTTCTTAGGTTCTTTAATTAGGGAATAAGTGGAATGTAGATGTGGTAGGATTCTACTTATGATCACCAAGTGATTCACAAGTTTAGGATTGAGATATAAGCCTAGGGTTGCTTACTAGTGATCTCCCTATAATTTCATGTGGTGAATGATATTTACTTATTATATAGGATTGAACTTATGGCTTATTCTTCTATTTCTCCATAGCATGGTTATGAAATATACATGATCAACTTGTTCTTAATATCTCTACCTCAAGTTCTTAGGGTTTATGATCATTACCCAATTTATAATGATCAAGGGTTTGGCTACCTAAGGTATCTCTCATGGCATAGGTTTCTCACTTCTAAAATCATGTCTTGTCTTGGTCAACTAGGGTATAGTACTTCCTTATACTTTCTTGGATGGACATGGCTATGGTTACCTCAATAGGTTATATCCCAGGAAAATGCGAGATAATTACTTAGAGTTCTTTCCAAGGTATGATGATATAATCATCTGGATATATGGATAGTTCTCTCCCTCAAATTCAAGTGTTGCCTTAACTACTTGAGTGTAACACCATAGATTGAGCTCTCTTATATAGGAATGGATTATTCTAGGGTTTATGGTGTACTCCTAATATTTCCTTAGGTATCTAGGCTAAGACTCCACTTGGCTATCTTAGTTGGATTAGTCTCTTCCTTATTTCATCAACTCAAGGATATGGTCTTATTCCATTTGGTATTTGGTTATTTCACACTCCAAGATGAAATGGTTTATCTTCTAATCCTTTAGTTCAAGGTTGTCCTTGATTCTTAATTAGGTAAAGTTAAGATTGATATGAATGGTCTCTCATTTGGGAAGGACTTTAGTACTAACCTAAGATTAGGCTCCATAGGGAATGATGTGAGCATCAATATCTCTAATGATCATATATGGTTTATCTTTCGAGGAATGTCTTGAATAATATCCTAGGGTTCCTCTTAAAGATGATGATTTGAATTTGGATGTATATCCAAGGTTTAGCTCAAGGTTTGTTATTGCTTCTCTAATAAATAATATAGAACTCTCACCTCTCTAGGTTTGATGTATAATAATTTAGAATAGAGAAGAATATATATATTCTAGAGTTGATCTCCTTGTCATGTTTCCAAGAATAAAATAGAATGAATATCATGAGGTTCATGATAAGAGCATGGATTAGTTTAAGGCATGGAAAAGATAAGTCAAGAATGTTTTCTTCATTTTATTGTTACTTGATTTGCAATTAAATAGATTTTCAGATGTTATGGCAAGGATTACCATATTATGATCTTTTATAAGATCAAGCAATTGGTCCTTGATTAATATGTTATTGTGTTGATTTTAGTTCCATTTGATCTAACCCCTTAGATCAAATCATCTCTACCCAAAACAAGGTTTTCACTACAAGAAAAGTTCTGATAGACAACGTCTCAAAATCGTCCGCTAAGGGGTATTTTTCGTCGCCTATGGGCCTAACCCGACGATATGGGTTCTGTTGTGGAAACTGCGTCAGGCAAAGTCCTACGACGATTTTTTTCGGTCCGTCGCGCTTGGCGCCCTTCCGCCACGGAAAATCGGACCGTTGCCCAAGTGTTTCGGAGCCCGTTGAGCCGCGTCATGCAAGCGACACGTGGCGACGCGATTAACGAACGGCGTTAACCTGAAAACCCCGTGGTAGATGGTAGGCCCACACGAGGCCCACGTCTTAAGCGGGCCGGCCCATTAACGTTGCCGGGCCAGCTGACTTAGTTTGACCGGTCAACTATATAGCTGGGCTGGTCCATTAGTTACGTGGGCGGGCCTAACCTCTAAAGTTGACTGGTCAAAACTTTAATGGGCCGGCCCACTAAGCATGTGGGCCGGGCCGAATGCACTCGTTTGACCGGTCAACAGGCAAAAGGGCCGGCCCACAAGACATGAGGGACCCACTTTCCTGGTATCGGGCCGGCCCATTTACAAGTGGGGTCCGCCTTAAAGCAAGTGGGGGCCCAAAAAATTATTGGGAATTAGCATGTGGGTCCTACTTTCTGCTATCGGGGCCCATTTAGTACGTGGGGTCCACACTAGATCCATGGGCTGGCCAACAAGCGGGCGGGCCAAAAGCACGGTGGGTCCCACTTTCTGTTAAAGGGCCGACCCATTTAGTATGTGGGGTCCACCATATAGCATGGGCCGCCTGACAAGATAGTGGGGCGGGCAAAACAGTGGGTCCTTTCCGGTTAAAGGGTGGCCCATTTAGTATGTGAGTCCACCATATAGCAATTGGGCCCCAACAAGATAGTGGCCAAAAACACAGTGGGTCCCACTTTCTTTAAAGGGCCGGCCCATTTAGTATGTGGGGTCCACCATAGCAAGTGGGCCGGCCCAACACGCTAGTGGCCGGCCAAAACACAGTGGGTCCCACTTTCCTCTTAAAGGGCCGGCCCGTTTAGTATGTGGGGTCCACCATACTAAGGGCCGGCCAACAAGATAGTGGCCGGCCAAAACATGGGTCCCACTTTCGTCTTAAAGGGCCGCCCATTTAGTATGTGGGGTCCACCACAAAAGCAATTGGGCTGGCCCAACTAGTTAGTGGGCCGGCCCAGTAGTGGGTGGGGTCCACCTTCAAGCAAGTGGGCCGGCCCAATTAGAGTGGGGGTCCACCAAATCAAGTGGGCTGGCCAATAAGTAAGTGGGCCAGCCCGTTAGTTGCGTTTATATGCCTAATAGGCGCTTTAGGAATTTGCGGGCAGACATATGTGATTTCGCTTAATTGGGCCGTTTAAGGGATGGGAATTCGTGATTTAGATACTGAGAATATTTACGCAGCATTGATTTCTGTCGGATAGCCTCACTTACCACAAGCACCAAAGAAAAAATGCGCGAAAGAACTATAAAAACTAACTAAATATTACATCAGCTGCAAGGCTTTGAAAAAATATTACAGAACCCAGAGAAATTGAATGGTAATTAAACCTAGCAATACAATGAAGCGATCCGGCAATCTTTTAAGTTGTCCATGCAGCACCTATATCCGAAACAAAGACATTACAAGTTAAGACAGCAACAATGGAAACGCAAAGACACTGCAATATTGTTTGCCAAAGAATTTGGAACTCATCATTTCGTCGTTATAACAAGATCATTGTAATGCGCACAATAAGCAAACAAAGAGTGCATGCCGCATACCAACAGCCAATATAACAGAGCATGTTAGAATGAAACAGCAGACTTACTACTGTCGAGTCCCATGCAAACCAACATGTTCAGGGAGTACAAAATTGGCATGAACAACATAGTAGCAGGCTATAAATTTTGTAACAACGACTGAGCAAGATGAAGTTATGATGGCTACATCTACAGAGCAGGGAATGTAAACCAAAAATAGAAGTTACGATGGCAAAAGCTAAAGAGGAGGGAATGTGAACCAACATGTGCCAAGTGCAATTACTTCATTTTGGCCGTGAACTAAATAATACTCCTGAACTTATAGTGAAGGGGATGCAAATCAAGATGTTTCGGGATATAAACTTGTAATGAGCAACACATAGAGGATAGTTAATGCTGGAGCTTAGGATGGACCAGATACAGAATATAGTGGGATCACCTGTGAACTTGTATAAGAGGGAATGCAAACCAATATGTTCAGCTTTCCATATGTGAGCGTCATGCCAAGTCAGAGAAACAAGTCAATAATGCAGCTTTTGAAGAACAAGATGGCACGCAAAATTATTATCTAGTAGTATGACAAGTTTATTTGTACTACAGGCTAGATAGCAGAGTGATAGCATGCCAAACTAAGTCCTTACTTTGTTAGCTTACAATGAACTAGATACAAAACAATGGCATCACCTGTAGTACAGGGAATGCAAGCCAACATGTTCATGGAGTAAAAAATTGGCACAAACAACATAGTAGCAGGCCATAATTTTTGTAACAACGACTGAGCAAGATAAAGTTATGATGGCTAGATCTACAGAGCAGGGAATGTAAACCAAATATAGAAGTTACGATGCCAAAAGCTATAGAGCAGGGAATGCGAACCAACATGTGCAATTACTTAAAATTGGCCATGAACTAAATAATAGCAGGATGTTACTATAATACCTATAATTTTTGTAACAACGACTGAGCAAGATAGAAGTTATGATGGCTACATCTACAGAGCAGGGAATGCAAACCAAAATGTTCAATCGCTTAAAGTTAGCAATGAAGTAGAAAATAGCAACGTGTTACGGTCATAGCTAGGAATGAACTAAAAGAGCTTCAGACAAACAAGCATCTGAACCCAGAACATGGCGCTAAAACAAGGGACTTACATTAGGAGAAGCACTCTGTGGGAGTCACAGCAGATCTTCCTGGGGTTGATAGATCCGGTGATGAAGTACGCTACATGTGCTACTTGGGGTTGGAGAGACGGCCATTACACTTCATGATTACTCATCTCATCTGCAAAAACGTAACGGCGCGTCGTTAGCACAAACAGGTTCCCCCAAGATTAAACAAGAACTTGCAGGCAAGCAATAGAAAAGCGACAGTAGAAGAGTTTAGATCATGCAAGGCGCCGGTGAAGCAGATCCGGTTCATGCACAGCGGTGTCGGTGAGCTAGATCCGATGCGGTGGACGACGGATCCGGCGAAGCGGCTCCGGTGGGGTGGACGATACCGCAGCTGAAGCGACTGCGGTAGACTGCTGGATGAGTATATGGTTTCGAGGTTCGGCGGGGATGATCCAGTCCGGTTGATGACGGCGTCGATGAAGCGGCTCCGGCAGGCAGCCGGATGACGAGGATCGCGAGGGCTCGGGTAGGCCAGGGATGTTCCGGTGCGGTGGTCGTGGAGGTGGGAGAGAGAGGGACTTGGGAAGTTCCGGTGGGTGGTCTCAGAGGAGAGAGTGAGGGAAATGAATTTTTTTTCGGGGAGTTTCGGAGCTAGGGAGGTGGTGATCGAAAAAAATGACGGGTAGACCCCCCACCAACCGACTTATGCATGGACATTGTTGTCATCTTTACGAGGGTAGAATGGGAAGTTAGAGGCGTGTGAAATATTTGTATTTTTCGGGCGGGAAGTTTTGCCGCTGGAATGAGATTTCGAATTTGGCTACAGTCCAAGTAATACAAAAATATGAGACCGTACTAGTACGGCCAAGTGTCACATCAAGTCATCATCACGTTGAAAATCGGTTACCACGATCATAATCATGATATATCTTGAAAATCAATTTTGAAAAGCCCTTCTGAAATATTTCGGGATTGGTACTAGGAGATTTTGCAGCTTGACTAAGAATTGATTTTGAATAAGGCTATGGTCTAAGTAATTTTTTTTCTTCGAAAAGGGGATATGACCCCAGCCTCTGCATCGTGGTGATGCACACGGCCTTTATTAATAATCCAGTCGCAACAAAAGTATGTTTTTTTTTGCAAGGAGCAACAAAAGTATGTTGTACAGATGGTCCAAGTAATATACTCGTGATTGTAATATAAGGCCAGGGGTAGACCGGAACCATATCCTCTAACGTAGAGATGACAAGTCAGGTAAGCACAGTGCTTAAGTAGTGCAAAACGTAGAAGAAAAATCAGGAAAATGTAACAAATACTGTACGTATTTACTGTAGCAATCACTGTATATTTTTACTGTATAAAAAATCGTATAAATATTAAAAAAAGATAGTCATAATTTTGATTGTTACTAATTATCGTAAATGCATATGGCTTACATATATTATGGAAGTTAATTTAGATCAAATTAGACTTAATCATGTAGATGTGGAGAAGGAAAATTAGAGAGGTGTAGCTTACCCGACTTGTCTATTGCACGTTAGAGGATCTACTTCCGGGGTAGACCATGCTACTTAGACTACTCATAGTGGGAGTAACTAAGGAGTATTAACATAGAGCTGGTTGTGGTAACTAGCTATGTTACCATAACACTTTTCAAGATAGAATGAGTCTACATACTAACTAAAACAATCATGCATGATAGTACTACATCTAAGTTACTATGCATTATGAAGGTAGTAACATAGAGTAGTGTCATATGCATGCGGAAATTCAATTTGGCTCCCGGGTGCATATGCTCCCTCTACCAAAAAAATCATATTTTAAAATGTCGAAAAAAATTAGCAAAAAATTTACATGTACATATTCATAATATATGTTCGTTCGTCAAGTTTCACGAAAAACCAATATTTTTTGTGGTCTATGTAAAAAAGAGAAAACTTATCTTGTGAAAAGCATTATTTTTAGTACTGTATTTTATCTTTTTACACACGTCACATGACAAGTCGCAACTTTGTAAGGGCGTAGCACGAGAAGATGTACATGCGAATTTTTTGTTTCATTTTTTTTGAAATTCAAAATATGTGTAAGATGCATTTCAAAATGGAGGGAGCATATGCTCCTATGTTTCAAAACACCACTCCCGCATGCGCATGACACTACTATACGGTCACATCAAGTCATAATCACAACCAAAATCAGTTCCCATGTACTATCTCCTAAAAAAACTTAAATTTAAAAACGCGTAGCGAATATTTTGGATTTTATTGGCGGGAGATTGTAGCGCTTGACAGATATTTTCAATTTAGCTGGCGCTAAAAAAATACTGTACTAGAAAAATTGGTAGCTTACTGTAGTACTGCCTCCTTTCAGGGATACAAGGACAAGGACCCATCAACTAAAATAATGTATGAAAATGGTCACCAATGGGCCAACTAATAGTTATACTTTTCCCATGCAGCGCAATATAAAAAATACTACAAATCAGATTAAACCTTGATTAAATATTGGTGCATCCAATCCATTCAGTTTTCATTTAATCCACATCACCAAGGAAACAACCACCAGGTACATAACAAGTGCAGATAGAAGCACCAACAAAATAGTTCAGCATCACAAACCCTTTCACACAACCAAGGGACACCTTTGACTGTCAGTGTTCACTGTGGTATTCAGCATCTCCCACACTTTCTCAGGATGTTGCCCAGGTGGGCTTGACTTGCTTCTAATCCTGCAGTTATACGGTGGATGACTACTCTTTGTGCAGCCACTATTGCTCGTTCCTCTTTGAGTAGTTCCTCGAGAACATAAAAAGACAATGACTTGGACCTCAACCTGCGCTTGGGCTTTGACTTGGACTTGGACCTCGACAAATTAGTTGTGAACCCAGCATTACGCAGGAATGTGTTGTTGGCTATACCATGACATTGTAGTACCTTGGAAAATGAATTCAGACATTCTTCCTGGGTTTTTTCTATACCATCTTTCTTTGGTTTTGCCAGCTCCACTTTCATGTCAGACTGAGGAGTTTTCAGTTGTTACACATGTGTAAGAGAAGAGATTATAATGTGAAGACATGTGTATGAACTACCTCTAATAATCCTACAAACTGGCATGGCTGATTACCGCATATACATTTTAGTAAGAGCATGTTACATCATATTGACATGTCTTCTATTGCTAACACGTAATAGCAGGACTATAAAAATATGCATGGATCCATGTGTAGAATTCGTAATGTGCATGATATTGCTGAGAAGTATATAAGTGAATTGTACTAGCCCTTTCCACCAGTTCAGACATTTGGTTGTGTTGGCTAGTGCATGAAGCTTGACAAATATGACAAGATATTTCTGCATACAATTGAAAACCATAACTGACATTAGTAGAGAATACTTACAATAACACTCTGTGCAAAATGTCCAGTCAAACCATTTCTGCTCGTCTGGCACACCTTGAATTGCTCAAGTAGACTCATCTCTCTGTCTGTACTCTCACAGTATGCTTGCCTTGCCTTCTGATATTTTCGCAAGAGAAAATATAAATTAGTTTCACAACCACGTCACATGCCGACATGCGACAATTGAAAGTTTTCAAAAAAAATATAAATAAAACAGAGACATCAATTTACGATGTATATTGTGCATCTATAAATTCTAAATGATTTACTAATTTAAATATAGTTGTACAGATAACATTCCTTACGATCAGAACATGGTCGCATGTCACAACACTGTTCTCAGGTGACATGCCTATTGCATGTCACCTGATCTCTGTCCAGTGTTTTAGTGGGGATTAGTGGGGATAATACTCTAGAGTATTGGGTGACAGCAGAATTCACCCAATACCCACAAAACCCCATCCCCAATCCACTAGGTAGGGGTAGAGTATTGGGGATTGAAAAAATACACTAAATTTTGCGGAAAAGTAGGGACAAGTGGGGATTAAACTCGCTCATACTCTAGCACCAAACATGCATTGGGGATAAGTGGGGATTTAAAGTTTGGAGCGGATTATCCCTGCTAATCCCAGTAAAACTCTAGTACCAAACAAGCCCTAAAACAGATCGCACGAAACTGATGTTCGGAAATGAAATGCATAACGGAAGCGGCTAAACACCAACCTTCGCATGGGGAGTGGACGGCTTTACGCTTTGGTTTCGCGCGGTGGACCGGTTGGGCGCGGGGTCTACCCATTTCACCGTGCGGTAGACCAGGGAGTCGGGAAGCAGATCCGACGCAGCGGCGGAGGTGGACGGCGTCCCTGAGCAGGATCCGGCGCGGTGGGCGTCGGCTACGGTGGAGCACAAATGGTGCGGTGTGCGCCTTCGTCGGGGAAGCGGCTCCGGCTTGCTTGACAACGTCTTCTCGGACACTACAGCGTCTGGTCAGGAGGCTGTGGTGGCGAGGTGGGACGGTGGTGCACTGCCGTCGTCGGGCGAGATGCTCCGATTCGGTGGGTGACGCGTGAGAGATGTGGGATTCGGCGCCTGTGCCGGTGGTATGTTTTAATGGCTGGGGTGAGATTGGCCTTGGCCCGAATAAGAGAAGAACCGCTGGGGACGTTTTTGATGAAAGGATAAGATGGGAAATTCGAACATTTGAAAATTGGAGGCGGCAACCCGAGCTATTTTCGCCGGTGTTTTGGCGCTTCGTTGAAATGGTTTGGTGGATGCGCGAAAAAAAATGGACGCGGTCCGACCCCATCAAGGTCTCATTTGTAAGCATGGGCGGTACGGCAGCCATCCTACCTTGATTTTTAGTGAATATCCATTCATATATATGTGTTTTTTTCTGAACATTTGAGTACTTAAAACGGACTTCATATGACAAAGTTGCGCCTATTTTAGTGAACACTGCGTGGAGCCGATTTCGAAAACAAAACATGGACTAGGTACCAAAAAACATATATAGACTCGTTCTCCGCATTAAAAAGATTGATGTATCATGGATCTTAGTATATGTAAAATAACCTTGAGCTATTCATTATCATACGCGTAGAATTGAAGACTTCAGATATTTCTTTATATTTGAAAGAAACGCCATGTTTCATCCGACAACATTTATCATCTCATTGAGTTGGCGCTGATTTTATATGTGGTGACGAAAACAACTGAGGCTCCTTTGATTTATAGGATTTAGATCCTACGGGAATTATTCTACACTATTGGTTATATTCATAGGGAACATATCCCATATGAATCTTGTACTACAAATCCTATATGAACAAAACATTAGGTCATCCCTCAGGGAAAAATCCCTTTGGTACAATCAAAGAAACTCATATTCCCATAGGATTCAAATAGACAAGATGTACATACGTTTTTCCTATCCTATGACTTAAAGGACTCCTGAAATGGCTCGACAACAAAGATCATAAATTCCGAGTTGTGCATCGAGCAAAAGATATTGAAAAAATTCTTGATCGATCGAATTACAAAATGATTTTCAAAAGAACTAAAGTTTTGCCATTGATCACATAATTGGTATGTATATAGGTTCTACTTATAATAAAATATGTTTTGGTTTATTGGGATTGCGTTAGAATTACATGCATCACAATGTCTCGGGACTATTTCGGTATTTACCTCTTCTTTTAGAGTTCGCCCTATCTAAGATTATTTCCGACATTCGCCAATGTTTGCAAGGAATGGCATGCAGTCGATTCCCACCCTGTTTTGGAAAAAATGAAGAAAAAAAAGTGAACTTGTGGCTATAAAATGATAAGCTTGAATTTTGATATGTTTTTTTTAAAAAAAACTAGCTTCAAAATATGGCCTACCATTTTATATAAAAAACCATGGGTCTTAACGAAAATGCCCAAGGTAAAATGTGCATTACCATTTTGGGGAAAGGTGCAATAAGATTTCATTTTATTGTGGGAAACAAATTGTTGTTGTTTTTTTGCCTTTTCTGAATAGCTAAAAAGGTGTCATCTTTTTTCCATACATTCCATAATGTCATAGAACATAAGCATCCGGTGTCCAGATATAGCAACAATTCAGTATAAGACAATACTAACATAGTTTCCATAAAGTACTGCTAACACATAAGAAAACAAAAGATCTAGATGATGACCCAAGAAACAACATCCTTGTATATAATAACAATCTATTGACCATATGGCGGCTTTTGCATCACCCTATCAAAATCATCTGCCTTCAAGCACGAGAGCAGAATGTCGACACGTGCTTCAACATGTTCCAAGATCCTCTTGATGATCTCATGGATATCTGCATCAGCCGAATAGGAATCAAAGTTGTCAGCCACTAGCTTCTGATGAAAAAGAAACATCAGTGTTGAAGGCGTCGATCTTAGGAGTCCCCACATTTCATTACTTGCAAGACCAAGATGATCAAATTCCCTTTACTTCATAAGAATGTCTGGATCGCTGACACGATCGAAATCTTTGCTAGTACCCTCCTTTGGCCGAATTCAAATTTGCATCAGATCTTGGTGCCCATGCCTTTGGTACATGCGGGTAATTTTTTGCCAATATGTCGTGCATTGCACATAGCGTCCTACTGTACAGGGGTACTTCTACATATCTTCTTCCAAATATAATTTAATTTATTTCGGGTTGGATTCAATTTGTTTCAAAATTGTCTGATATACCATTTGTATTGGTAGGAGATGCAGCTTTGAATTTTAATCATTGTTTCTAGGTGCCACACTTGCAGGGTACAGTCAAGGATTTTATCCAATGTTTCATGTCTTGACAAATCCTTTTCGTAATGGAAGTTGAGACCCCCAGCCTCTGCATCAAAATGATGCACATGGAATTTTTTAGTATGGTATTCAACAAAATATGATAAGATGCAAAAATCAAACCTTGGACAAATATGACACATGCTCACTTGGGTAGAAAGCCAATCAAACTGATACAAATTACATTGCAGAGTCCTTGCATGTTAAACTATATATTGCCAAACACCACATATATTAAGGGATACATATTAATTTCGATACTACTACTTTTATGATAGAAGATTTGTAACTACAAACGTTGTGGGTTGTGGCTGCCCTCCTCAATCTACTCACTTGTCTCATCGGCAACCGTCTCCACCTCTCTACATGCACATATGGGTACAACTTCTTCACACCCGAAGAAGATTACTTGTTTCCTGTCATGCTCCGCCACTTGTAGTAGGTGTGCTCCTTTTTCAGAGATGAATTCTCTTTTAGGATGGAGATGTTCTCCTTTTTCAGAGATGAGTTCTCTTTTAGGATGGAGATGTTCTCCTTCGTTAGAGACCCGTTCTGATTTACCATGGAGAGGTTCTCCTTCGATAGAGATGAGTTCTCCTTTGATAGAGATGAGTGCTCATTCAAGAGTACGGCATACTCATTCCATAGCTTCATAGCACGGTTTACCAGATGTGCGTTCACATCTCGGAGCTTGGACGCATGGTCAATCAACTCGCGCGACTCATCCAGGAGCGACCGCCGGATTACTTGCAGAGACGCTTCATGTTGTCGTCCTTCATTAGATGGTAGATTCACAGAGCGACCCTGTGTGACACATGATATTATACTAATAAAGTGCAAGAGTGTAACTTCAATAGTAAAAATATAGTACTCCGAAAGTTTGCAGGACTTAAACTTCAATACTCATAGTAATATGTACAAGACTAACTTCAATAGTAATTGTAATATGTATAAATTTCAATTGCAATACTGTAGTAATATGAGTACTCCGGAGCTTGGAGTAATAAAGTTTCAAACTAAGAACGAAACATGAACTAATAAAGTTTGCCCTATGCATCAATCGATGGAGAGGCTGGATCTCAAGTTCGAAAGGGGGAAAAAGACTGCAGTGAAGTTTCAAGTTTGCATTGAAGTTCGAAAGTGGTAATGCAGCTAGTATTAGTGCAGTAGAAATCCCTTGTGCCTTGTTTGGTTGACGTGTTTTCACATGGTTCAGTGAGTAATATCTGGGTCTTTCTTAATAAGAACACATTTTATCTGTTTGGCAGAAGAGTATTGGACAGGATCAGAGTCGCGGGGATCCTCAGGAAACACTTCCGCGCACGTCGGGTGGACGTGGAACCGCAACACCTCTATGCTCTCGCGTTTCTGGTCGTTCCACATACGTGCTCCGATTGCTGCTTCTCCTTCCAGGCATCCACCCCGTTCTAGCATGGATCAGGCTGAGGGATTGATTCCAATGCAAAATTACAAGTCCTGAGGCCTGCTGGCATGGATTACGTGAATAGAAATTGGACGCTTCACTAATAAGGCCCGAGGAACCCCTCAAAAAAAAACTAATAATGCCCCAGGACAGGCTATCTCTCAGGTTGTCCTGATCTGCCGCAAATACTCACGCCAAAACATGGTGAATGAAGTATTTTGCATCAAATCCCCTCCGAATAATACTCAGTAGGGGGCTAACTAGTTTTAAACCAATGATTAAACTACATTAACCACTGACCTCGAAGCTCTCCTCCTTGGAGAGGACCGACTCCCCGGCGACGGCGAGGTTGTCTTGCAGCTGCAGCAGGACTGTCACGTCTGAGCCCACGGAGAGGTCGTTGATCCGCTGCCGCTTGGTGGGCACATCAGACTCAACGGCGAGGCCGCCATGCGCCTGCTGCAGCAGCTGTAGGGGGGCGTGCGAGTTGGCGGCGAGGTCCTGTAGTTGCTGCTGGGGGATTACGACGGTGGGCCGCACACCTAACAGGCCCCCTTGTCCACTCGTGGGATTCATCGCCGGAAGATGGGGGTGCAGGGAGGCGCTAATACAGAGGTTGTGGATGGTACAGCCGCCGACGAGCACTGTACAGGTTGGGGCTATAGGATTTTGAAGATGAATGGGGAGAGGCGGCAGGGGCCTATAAATCGAGAGGAGTGAGGTAGCGAGAAGTGAAGTGAATGGGGAGAGGCGGCAGGGGCCTATAAATCGAGAGGGCTATAGGTTGGGACATGATTTTTTCGCAATATTTAAATTTAGATTTAAGCCGCATGTCACCAGGTGACATGCGAAAGGTGCATGTCACCTGATCTCTATCCGTGAAGGACACAGGTCACTCGCAACACTGTCCATGGTGTACTGTAGGGACGCGAAACAGTATTGTTCACTGTTCGTAGTGTTTTTCATTTTTCTGATTTTTTTGAATTTTATGCCCATTTGAATCTTTTGGTCAAATCCTAGGTTTGACAAAGATTTAAACAAGTTTAAAATATATGAAAAGGTAAGCATGGATCCTTCTTAGTCACTCTAAAATGAAGCTTTTGGGATGTTCTTGAAATTTCCATGCTTGACTTCATAAGACAGAGTTTAGGGTTAGGGGTAGATATATACATGATTTGTTTGGTTTGAATATGTCTATACCTTGTTTATCAACTTTAATTCTTACTATATGACATAAGAAAACTATTTGCTTTGGTTTTTCATTTTTCTGATTTTTTTGAATTTTGATGCCCATTTGAATCTTGTCAAATCCTAGGTTTGACCAAGATAATTTAAACAAGTTTAAAACATGGAAATGAAAAGGGAAGCATGTATCCTTCTTAGTCACTCTAAAATGAAGTTTTTGGAAGGTTTTTGAAATTTCCATGTCTGAAACCCAAAACCACTTCTCTTCATGCTTTACTTCATAAGACAGAGTTTAGGGGTTAGGGGTAGATACATGGTTTGTCTAGTTTGAAACTTTGAATATGTCTAGATCTTGTTTATTAACTTGAATATGCTTACTATATGACATAAGAAGACTATGTACTTTGGTTTTTCATTTTTCTGATTTTTTTAATTTTCTGCGCATTTGAATCTTGGTAAAATCCTAAATTTGACCAAGATTTAGACAAGTTTAACACGTGAAAACGAATAAGTAAGCCTGGATCCTTCTTAGTCACTCTAAAATGAAGCTTTTGGGAGGTTCTTGAAATTTCCATGTTTGAAACCCAAAACCACTTCTCTTCATGATTGACTTCATAAGATCGACATATTAGTTTAGGGTTAGGGGTAGATATATACATGATTTTTCTGGTTTGAATATGTCTAGACCTTGTTTATCAACTTGAATGCTTACTATATGACATAAGAAAACTATTTGCTTTTGTTTTTCATTTTTCTGATTTTTTTGAATTTTGATGCCCATTTGAATCTTGTCAAATCCTAGGTTTGACCAAGATAATTTAAACAAGTTTAAAACATGAATATGAAAAGGGAAGCATGTATACTTCTTAGTCACTCTAAAATGAAGTTTTTGGGAGGTTTTTGAAAATTCCATGTTTGAAACCCAAAGCCACTTCTCTTCATGCCTGACTTCATAAGATAGAGTTTAGGGGTCAGGGGGTGTAGATACATGTGGTTTGTCTAGTTTGAATATGTCTAGACCTTGTTTAACAACTTTAATGCTAACTATATGACATAAGAAGACTATGTGCTTTGGTTTTTCATTTTTCTGATTTTTTTGAATTTTATGCCCATAAATCTTGGTCAAATCCTAGGTAGAAAAATCGATATACGAATCTATAATTAAATAGGTTAAACTAGGGTTTTGCCCAGTACTACAGATCAAGGTTCAAAAAAATCCAACTACGGGGTTCGAACAACACGATTCTAATCCAAGAATTTTTTCGACCTCATCCAAATGGCCTCAAACTATAGGGTTAGGGGGTATAGATACATGATTTGTCTGGTTTGGATATATCTAGACCCTGTTTATCAACTTGAATGCTTACGATATGACATAAGAAGACTATGTGATTTGGTTTTTCATTTTTCTGATTTTTAGGAATATTGTGCCCACCCATTTGTATCTTCATGAAATCCTAGGTTTGACACAGATAATTTAAACAAGTTTAAAACATGAAAATGAAAAGGGAAGCATGTATCTTCTCACTCTAAATTGAAGTTTTTGGAGGTTTTTGAAATTTCCATGTTTGAAACCCAAAACCACTTCTCTTCATGCTTGACTTCATAAGACAAAGTTTAGGGTTACGGGGTATAGATACATGATTTGTATGGTTTGAATATGTCCAAACCTTGTTTATCAACTTGAATATGCTTACTATATGGCATAAGAAGACTATGTACTTTGGTTTTTCATTTTTCTAAATTTTTTAATTTTCTGCGCATTTGAATCATATCTTGGTCAAATCCTAGGTTTGACCAAGATTTAGACAACTTTAACACGTGAAAACGAATAAGTAAGCCTGGATCCTTCTTAGTCACTCTAAAATGAAGCTTTTGGGAGGTTCTTGAAATTTCCATGTTTGAAACCCAAAACCACTTCTCTTCATGATTGGGAGTTTAATTAGGCTGTGTTTGGATGTTTGTATTGGAGCTAGGTATTGGATATTCGGAGGGTTTCAGGCCGAATACCATTGGAGCTGTTTGGCTGGCCTAGGTATTCAACGGGTGCATTCGATCTGAATATTGAGCTCCCGATATTTTGCCTGGGGAGCTTGTTCCCGAATGTTTTGGGTGAGAGCTCGACATTTGCTTGCATTCGGTCCGAAGCGTTTTCTCCTGCTCCCTCTTATCTTCTTCGTGACTTCATGACGGAAACCACCGAACGGGAGAGCAGTACACTCCCCCGCCCCTACACCCTCCTCCTCCGCCTTCGATGAGGCGGGACGCCGCCGTCTCCCTCCTACTATCAAGTCTTCTCTTCCCCCACCCCTCCCGCTCATCCCGTCCGGCGCAGTACGCCCGCCGCCCCACATCTCTTCATGGACAGCCGCCCTATCCTTTCCGCAGTACGGCCCGTCGACCTCGCCATGGCGGTCGGTAGAGGCACCCGGTTGAAGCGTGCCCAAGTCCGGTGTTTCCGCTCCCTGGCCGGTTCGTCGACCTCGGGAGCACACCGCGCGCCATTGGATCCCCGACCTATAACAGCTGCCCCCAACCTCCGCCCGCTAATCGCAGGTGCAGCACCGTGCGCCTGGTTGTTGCTGCTCGAACGAATCGAAGGTAAGATGTTGAAGTTAGGATGCATTGGTTCGAACAGACCTGCCAATAAGTTGATTGTGTAATAGAGCACATATATGACAGTTTTCATTATTTGTATCTGAGCCATGAGTGGCGTGTAAATTTGGTGTAGTATTGAGGAATGTTGTTACATATGCGTGCATTCTAAGGTGACGAAAAAATGAGGAACATAGTAATATTGCATTTTTTGTGTCGGTTTTATTATTGCTATGTGATGTATCATATATAATTGTTCTAATATATTCAAAAGATATACAGAAAATATCTTGAAACAGTATAATGGTCAAACTCTTACACAATGGAATTCATCGCTTTGACCATCCAAACAAGATTTAACATTCAACCTCAATATCAAATTTAGGTTCCAAATAACAAAACATCCAAACAAGAATATTGGTATTCAATCTCAATATCAAAATCTTGAGATATTGGCATTCAAGCCAATACAATGCCAAGCCTCCCAATGCAAACATCCAAACGGAGTAGGGGTAGATATATACATGATTTTTCTGGTTTGAATATATATGTCTAGACCTTGTTTATCAACATGAATGCTTACGATATGACATAAGAAGACAATGTGATTTGGTTTTTCATTTTTCTGATTTTTTGAATATTGTGCCCACCCATTTGTATCTTCATGAAATCCTAGGTTTGACCAAGATAATTTAAACAAGTTTAAAACATGAAATGAAAAGATAAGCCTGGATCCTTCTTAGTCACTCTAAAATGAAGCTTTCGGGAGGTTCTTGAAATTTCCATGTTTGAAACCCAAAACCACTTCTCTTCATGATTGAATGAGTTTAATTTGGGTTTTAGGGGTAGATATATACATGATTTTTCTGGTTTGAATATATATGTCTAGACCTTGTTTATCAACATGAATGCTAGCTTACTATACATATGACATAAGAATGCTATGTGCTTTGGTTTTTCATTCTTTTGATTTTTTCTGAATTTTTAGGGCCATTTGAATCTTGGTCAAATCCTTGGTTTGACCAAGATTTAAACAAGTTTAAAACATGAAAATGAAAAGGGAAGTCTGTATCCTTCTTATTTACTCTAAAATGAAGCTTTTGGGATGTTCTTGAAATTTCCATGTTTGAAACCCAAAACGACTTCCCTTCATGCTAGACTTCATAAGATCGACAGGGGGTAGATACATGATTTGTCTGGTTTGGATATATTTAGACCTTGTTTATCAACTTGAATGCTTACGATATGACATAAGAAGACTATGTGATTTGGTTTTCCATTTTTCTGATTTTTTTGAATTTTGTGCCCACCCATTTGTATCTTCGTCAAATCCTAGGTTTGACCAAGATAATTAAAACAAGTTTAAAACATGAAAATGAAAAGGGAAGCATGTATCCTTCTTAGGCACTATAAAATGAAGCTTTTGGGAGGTTTTTGAAATTTCCATGTTTGAAACCCAAAACCACATCTCTTCACATGCTTGACTTCATAAGACAGAGTTTAGGGGTTAGGTGTATAGATACATGATTTGTCTGGTTTGAATATGTCTAGACATATTTTATCAACTTTAATGCTTACTATATGACATAAGAAAAATAATGTCATGTAAATGAGTTAACTTGGATTTCCTACCCTTGAATCCATAGGAAACTTTGTTCTAATGCACTATAATAATCAACCGAGTTTTTACACCAACAGGTCTGTCACTTACGTGTGGTGCCCACGCGTGAGGTCCCACACTTCAGTGAGCACAAGTCACGTGCAATAGGTACGCAAACTCCCAGCCATCTTCTTTGTCAAGAGAAGACGCATCAGGATGCGTATTGGAAGTCTGTGGGTCCTTCTGGATCCTTCGGTTGTCCCTCTCACAAAAAAAACAAATCTCTCTCATTCTCGGCCTCGCTCGCTCGCTCGCACCTCCTGCTCACTGACAAACCCTGCACAAAAGTCAACATCGTCACCCGAAAAAGGGGAGACACCATAATGCTCTCCCTTCTTCTCTCCTTCCAAGTGATCCCTCTTCCTCCGAGTTTCACTCGACGGGCAAACACACATGTGCTGCATAGTAATAATAAAAAGGTAGAAAAATCAACCTATGAATCTATAATTAAATAGGTTAAACTAGGGTTTTGCCCAGTACTACAGATCAAGGTTCAAACCTTGTTTATCAACTTGAATATGCTTACTATATGACATAAGAAGACTATGTACTTTGGTTTTCATTTTTCTGATTTTTTTAATTTTCTGCGCATTTGAATCTTGGTCAAATCCTAGGTTTGACCAAGATTTAGACAAGTTTAACACGTGAAAACGAATAAGTAAGCCTGGATCCTTCTTAGTCACTCTAAAATGAAGCTTTTGGGATGTTCTTGAAATTTCCATGTTTGAAACCCAAAACGACATCTCTTCATGCTAGACTTCATAAGATCGACTGAGTTTAGGGTTAGGGGGTAGATACATGATTTGTATGGTTTGAATATGTCCAAACCTTGTTAATTTATCAACTTGAATGCTTACTATATGACATAAGAAGACTATATGCTTTTTTTCATTTTTCTGATTTTTTTGAATTTTATGCCCATATATTTGAATCTTGGTCAAATCCTAGGTTTGACAAAGATTTAAACAAGTTTAAATTATGAAAATGAAAAGGTAAGCATGGATCCTTATTAGTCACTCTAAAATAAATCTTTTGGGATGTTCTTGAAATTTCCATGTTTGAAACCCAAAACCACTTCTCTTCATGATTGACTTCATAAGACAGAGTTTAGGGTTTTAGGGGTAGATATATACATGATTTTTCTGGTTTGAATATGTCTAGACCTTGTTTATCAACTTGAATGCTTACTATACATATGACATAAGAATGCTATGTGCTTTGGTTTTTCATTCTCTTTTGATTTTTTTCTAAATTTTTAGGCCCATTTGAATCTTGGTCAAATCCTTGGTTTGACCAAGATTTAAACAAGTTTAAAACATGAAAATAAAAAAGGAAGTCTGTATCCTTCTTAGTCACTCTAAAATGGAAGCTTTTGGGATGTTCTTGAAATTTCCATGTTTGAAACCGAAAACGACTTCCCTTCATGCTAGACTTCATAAGATCGACAAGGGGTAGATACATGATTTGTCTGGTTTGGATATATCTAGACCTTGTTTATCAACTTGAATGCTTACGATATGACATAAGAAGACAATGTGATTTGGTTTTTCATTTTTCTGATTTTTTTGAATATTGTGCCCACCCATTTGTATCTTCATCAAATCCTAGGTTTGACCAAGATAATTTAAACAAGTTTAAAACATGAAAATGAAAAGGGAAGCATGTAACCTTCTCAGTCACTTTAAAATGAAGTTTTTGGGAGGTTTTTGAAATTTCCATGTTTGAAACCCAAAACCACTTCTCTTCTTGCTTGACTTCGATCATAAGACAAAGTTTAGGGTTAGGGGTATAGATACATGATTTGTATGGTTTGAATATGTCCAGACCTTGTTTATCAACTTTAATGCGCTTACTATATATATGACATAAGAAGACTATGTACTTTGGTTTTTCATTTTTCTGATTTTTTTAATTTTCTGCGCATTTGAATCATATCTTGGTCAAATCCTAGGTTTGACCAAGATTTAGACAAGTTTAACACGTGAAAACGAATAAGTAAGCCTGGATCCTTCTTAGTCGTCACTCTAAAATGAAGCTTTTGGGAGGTTCTTGAAATTTCCATGTTTGAAACCCAAAACCACTTCTCTTCATGATTGACTGAGTTCAATTTGGGTTTTAGGGGTAGATATATACATGATTTTCTGGTTTGAATATATATGTCTAGACCTTGTTTATCAACATGAATGTTTACTATACATATGACATAAGAATGCTATGTGCTTTGGTTTTCATTCTTTTGATTTTTTCTGAATTTTTAGGGCCATTTGAATCTTGGTCAAATCCTTGGTTTGACCAAGATTTAAACATGTTTAAAACATGAAAATTAAAAGGGAAGTCTGTATCCTTCTTATTTACTCTAAAATGAAGCTTTTGGGATGTTCTTGAAATTTCCATGTTTGAAACCCAAAACGACTTCCCTTCATGCTAGACTTCATAAGATCGACACGGGGTAGATACATGATTTGTCTGGTTTGGATATATCTAGACCTTGTTTATCAACTTGAATGCTTACGATATGACATAAGAAGACAATGTGATTTGGTTTTTCATTTTTCTAATTTTTTTGAATATTGTGCCCACCCATTTGTATCTTCATGAAATCCTAGGTTTGACCAAGATAATTTAAACAAGTTTAAAACATGAAAATGAAAAGGGAAGCATGTAACCTTCTCAGTCACTCTAAAATGAAGTTTTTGGGAGGTTTTTGAAATTTCCATGTTTGAAACCCAAAACCACTTCTCTTCATGCTTGACTTCATAAGACAAAGTTTAGGGTTAGGGGGTATAGATACATGATTTGTATGGTTTGAATATGTCCAAACCTTGTTTATCAACTTGAATATGCTTACTATATGACATAAGAAGAATAATGTCATGTAAATGAGTTAACTTGGATTTCCTACCCTTGAATCCATAGGAAACTTTGTTCTAATGCACTATAATAATCAACCGAGTTTTTACACCAACAGGTCTGTCACTTACGTGTGGTGCCCACGCGTGAGGTCCCACACTTCAGTGAGCACAAGTCACGTGCAATAGGTACGCAAACTCCCAGCCATCTTCTTTGTCAAGAGAAGACGCATCAGGATGCGTATTGGAAGTCTGTGGGTCCTTCTGGATCCTTCGGTTGTCCCTCTCACAAAAAAAACAAATCTCTCTCATTCTCGGCCTCGCTCGACCTCCTGCTCACTGACAAACCCTGCACAAAAGTCAACATCATCACCCGAAAAAGGGGAGACACCATAATGCTCTCCCTTCTTCTCTCCTTCCGAGTGATCCCTCTTCCTCCGAGTTTCACTCGACGGGCAAACACACATGTGCTGCATAGTAATAATAAAAAGGTAGAAAAATCAACCTACGAATCTATAATTAAATAGGTTAAACTAGGGTTTTGCCCAGTACTACAGATCAAGGTTCAAACCTTGTTTATCAACTTGAATATGCTTACTATATGACATAAGAAGACTATGTACTTTGGTTTTTCATTTTTCTGATTTTTTTAATTTTATGCGCATTTGAATCATATCTTGGTCAAATCCTAGGTTTGACCAAGATTTAGACAAGTTTAACACGTGAAAACGAATAAGTAAGCCTGGATCCTTCTTAGTCACTCTAAAATGAAGCTTTTGGGATGTTCTTGCAATTTCCATGTTTGAAACCCAAAACGACCTCTCTTCATGCTAGACTTCATAAGATCGACCGAGTTTAGGGTTAGGGGTAGATACATGATTTGTATGGTTTGAATATGTCCAAACCTTGTTAATTTATCAACTTGAATGCTTACTAGATGACATAACAAGACTATATGCTTTTGTTTTTCATTTTTCTGATTTTTTTTTGAATTTTATGCCCATATATTTGAATCTTGGTCAAATCCTAGGTTTGACAAAGATTTAAACAAGTTTAAATTATGAAAATGAAAAGGTAAGCATGGATCCTTATTAGTCACTCTAAAATAAATCTTTTGGGAGGTTCTTGAAATTTCCATGTTTGAAACCCAAAACCACTTCTCTTCATGATTGACTTCATAAGACAGAGTTTAGGGTTTTAGGGGTAGATATATACATGATTTTTCTGGTTTGAATATGTCTAGACCTGGTTTATCAACTTGAATGCTTACTATACATATGACATAAGAATGCTATGTGCTTTGGTTTTTCATTCTCTTTTGATTTTTTTTCTAAATTTTTAGGCCCATTTGAATCTTGGTCAAATCTTTGGTTTGACAAGGATTTAAACAAGTTTAAAACATGAAAATGAAAAGGGAAGTCTGTATCCTTCTTAGTCACTCTAAAATGGAAGCTTTTGGGATGTTCTTGAAATTTCCATGTTTGAAACCGAAAATGACTTCCCTTCATGCTAGACTTCATAAGATCGACAGGGGGTAGATACATGATTTGTCTGGTTTGGATATATCTAGACCTTGTTTATCAACTTGAATGCTTACGATATGACATAAGAAGACAATGTGATTTGGTTTTTCATTTTTCTGATTTTTTTGAATATTGTGCCCACCCATTTGTATCTTCATGAAATCCTAGGTTTGACCAAGATAATTTAAACAAGTTTAAAACATGAAAATGAAAAGGGAAGCATGTAACCTTCTCAGTCACTTTAAAATGAAGTTTTTGGGAGGTTTTTGAAATTTCCATGTTTGAAACCCAAAACCACTTCTCTTCATGCTTGACTTCATAAGACAAAGTTTAGGGTTAGGGGTATAGATACATGATTTGTATGGTTTGAATATGATGTACTTTGGTTTTTCATTTTTCTGATTTTTTTAATTTTCTGCGCATTTGAATCATATCTTGGTCAAATCCTAGGTTTGACCAAGATTTAGACAAGTTTAACACGTGAAAACGAATAAGTAAGCCTGGATCCTTCTTAGTCACTCTAAAATGAAGCTTTTGGGAGGTTCTTGAAATTTCCATGTTTGAAACCCAAAACCACTTCTCTTCATGATTGACTGAGTTTAATTTGGGTTTTAGGGGTAGATATATACATGATTTTTCTGGTTTGAATATATATGTCTAGACCTTGTTTATCAACATGAATGCTTACTATACATATGACATAAGAATGCTATGTGCTTTGGTTTTTCATTCTTTTGATTTTTTCTGAATTTTTAGGGCCATTTGAATCTTGGTCAAATCCTTGGTTTGACCAAGATTTAAACAAGTTTAAAACATGAAAATGAAAAGGGAAGTCTGTATCCTTCTTATTTACTCTAAAATGAAGCTTTTGGGATGTTCTTGAAATTTCCATGTTTGAAACCCAAAACGACTTCCCTTCATGCTAGACTTCATAAGATCGACAGGGGTAGATACATGATTTGTCTGGTTTGGATATATTTAGACCTTGTTTATCAACTTGAATGCTTACGATATGACATAAGAAGACTATGTGATTTGGTTTTCCATTTTTCTGATTTTTTTGAATTTTGTGCCCACCCATTTGTATCTTCGTCAAATCCTAGGTTTGACCAAGATAATTAAAACAAGTTTAAAACATGAAAATGAAAAGGGGAGCATGTATCCTTCTTAGGCACTCTAAAATGAAGCTTTTGGGAGGTTTTTGAAATTTCCATGTTTGAAACCCAAAACCACATCTCTTCACATGCTTGACTTCATAAGATAGAGTTTAGGGGTTAGGGGTATAGATACATGATTTGTCTGGTTTGAATATGTCTAGACATTGTTTATCAACTTTAATGCTTACTATATGACATAAGAAAAATAATGTCATGTAAATGAGTTAACTTGGATTTCCTACCCTTGAATCCATAGGAAACTTTGTTCTAATGCACTATAATAATCAACCGAGTTTTTACACCAACAGGTCTGTCACTTACGTGTGGTGCCCACGCGTGAGGTCCCACACTTCAGTGAGCACAAGTCACGTGCAATAGGTACGCAAACTCCCAGCCATCTTCTTTGTCAAGAGAAGACGCATCAGGATGCGTATTGGAAGCCTGTGGGTCCTTCGGTTGTCCCTCTCACAAAAAAAAAATCTCTCTCATTCTCGGCCTCGCTCGACTCGCTCGCTCGCTCGCACCTCCTGCTCACTGACAAACCCTACACAAAAGTCAACATCATCACCCGAAAAAGGGAAGACACCATAATGCTCTCCCTTCTTCTCTCCTTCCGAGTGATCCCTCTTCCTCCGAGTTTCACTCGACGGGCAAACACACATGTGCTGCATAGTAATAATAAAAAGGTAGAAAAATCAACCTACGAATCTATAATTAAATAGGTTAAACTAGGGTTTTGCCCAGTACTACAGATCAAGGTTCAAACCTTGTTTATCAACTTGAATATGCTTACTATATGACATAAGAAGACTATGTACTTTGGTTTTCATTTTTCTGATTTTTTTAATTTTCTGCGCATTTGAATCTTGGTCAAATCCTAGGTTTGACCAAGATTTAGACAAGTTTAACACGTGAAAACGAATAAGTAAGCCTGGATCCTTCTTAGTCACTCTAAAATGAAGCTTTTGGGATGTTCTTGAAATTTCCATGTTTGAAACCCAAAACGACTTCTCTTCATGCTAGACTTCATAAGATCGACCGAGTTTAGGGTTAGGGGTAGATACATGATTTGTATGGTTTGAATATGTCCAAACCTTGTTAATTTATCAACTTGAATGCTTACTATATGACATAAGAAGACTATATGCTTTTGTTTTTCATTTTTCTGATTTTTTTTGAATTTTATGCCCATATATTTGAATCTTGGTCAAATCCTAGGTTTGACAAAGATTTAAACAAGTTTAAATTATGAAAATGAAAAGGTAAGCATGGATCCTTATTAGTCACTCTAAAATAAATCTTTTGGGAGGTTCTTGAAATTTCCATGTTTGAAACCCAAAATCACTTCTCTTCATGATTGACTTCATAAGACAGAGTTTAGGGTTTTAGGGGTAGATATATACATGATTTTTCTGGTTTGAATATGTCTAGACCTTGTTTATCAACTTGAATGCTTACTATACATATGACATAAGAATGCTATGTGCTTTGGTTTTTCATTCTCTTTTGATTTTTTTCTAAATTTTTAGGCCCATTTGAATCTTGGTCAAATCCTTGGTTTGACCAAGATTTAAACAAGTTTAAAACATGAAAATAAAAAAGGAAGTCTGTATCCTTCTTAGTCACTCTAAAATGGAAGCTTTTGGGATGTTCTTGAAATTTCCATGTTTGAAACCGAAAACGACTTCCCTTCATGCTAGACTTCATAAGATCGACAAGGGGTAGATACATGATTTGTCTGGTTTGGATATATCTAGACCTTGTTTATCAACTTGAATGCTTACGATATGACATAAGAAGACAATGTGATTTGGTTTTTCATTTTTCTGATTTTTTTGAATATTGTGCCCACCCATTTGTATCTTCATCAAATCCTAGGTTTGACCAGGATTTAAACAAGTTTAAAACATGAAATGAAAAGATAAGCCTGGATCCTTCTTAGTCACTCTAAAATGAAGCTTTTGGGAGGTTCTTGAAATTTCCATGTTTGAAACCCAAAACCACTTCTCTTCATGATTGACTTCATAAGACAGAGTTTAGGGTTTTAGGGGTAGATATATACATGATTTTTCTGGTTTGAATATATATGTCTAGACCTGGTTTATCAACTTGAATGCTTACTATACATATGACATAAGAATGCTATGTGCTTTGGTTTTTCATTCTCTTTTGATTTTTTTTCTAAATTTTTAGGCCCCCATTTGAATCTTGGTCAAATCTTTGGTTTGACAAGGATTTAAACAAGTTTAAAACATGAAAATGAAAAGGGAAGTCTGTATCCTTCTTAGTCACTCTAAAATGGAAGCTTTTGGGATGTTCTTGAAATTTCCATGTTTGAAACCGAAAATGACTTCCCTTCATGCTAGACTTCATAAGATCGACAGGGGTAGATACATGATTTGTCTGGTTTGGATATATCTAGACCTTGTTTATCAACTTGAATGCTTACGATATGACATAAGAAGACAATGTGATTTGGTTTTTCATTTTTCTGATTTTTTTGAATATTGTGCCCACCCATTTGTATCTTCATGAAATCCTAGGTTTGACCAAGATAATTTAAACAAGTTTAAAACATGAAAATGAAAAGGGAAGCATGTAACCTTCTCAGTCACTTTAAAATGAAGTTTTTGGGAGGTTTTTGAAATTTCCATGTTTGAAACCCAAAACCACTTCTCTTCATGCTTGACTTCATAAGACAAAGTTTAGGGTTAGGGGTATAGATACATGATTTGTATGGTTTGAATATGATGTACTTTGGTTTTTCATTTTTCTGATTTTTTTAATTTTCTGCGCATTTGAATCATATCTTGGTCAAGTTTAACACGTGAAAACGAATAAGTAAGCCTGGATCCTTCTTAGTCACTCTAAAATGAAGCTTTTGGGAGGTTCTTGAAATTTCCATGTTTGAAACCCAAAACCACTTCTCTTCATGATTGACTGAGTTTAATTTGGGTTTTAGGGGTAGATATATACATGATTTTTCTGGTTTGAATATATATGTCTAGACCTTGTTTATCAACATGAATGCTTACTATACATATGACATAAGAATGCTATGTGCTTTGGTTTTTCATTCTTTTGATTTTTTCTGAATTTTTAGGGCCATTTGAATCTTGGTCAAATCCTTGGTTTGACCAAGATTTAAACAAGTTTAAAACATGAAAATGAAAAGGGAAGTCTGTATCCTTCTTATTTACTCTAAAATGAAGCTTTTGGGATGTTCTTGAAATTTCCATGTTTGAAACCCAAAACGACTTCCCTTCATGCTAGACTTCATAAGATCGGGGGGTAGATACATGATTTGTCTGGTTTGGATATATTTAGACCTTGTTTATCAACTTGAATGCTTACGATATGACATAAGAAGACTATGTGATTTGGTTTTCCATTTTTCTGATTTTTTTGAATTTTGTGCCCACCCATTTGTATCTTCGTCAAATCCTAGGTTTGACCAAGATAATTAAAACAAGTTTAAAACATGAAAATGAAAAGGGAAGCATGTATCCTTCTTAGGCACTATAAAATGAAGCTTTTGGGAGGTTTTTGAAATTTCCATGTTTGAAACCCAAAACCACATCTCTTCACATGCTTGACTTCATAAGACAGAGTTTAGGGGTTAGGGGTATAGATACATGATTTGTCTGGTTTGAATATGTCTAGACATTGTTTATCAACTTTAATGCTTACTATATGACATAAGAAAAATAATGTCATGTAAATAAGTTAACTTGGATTTCCTACCCTTGAATCCATAGGAAACTTTGTTCTAATGCACTATAATAATCAACCGAGTTTTTACACCAACAGGTCTGTCACTTACGTGTGGTGCCCACGCGTGAGGTCCCACACTTCAGTGAGCACAAGTCACGTGCAATAGGTACGCAAACTCCCAGCCATCTTCTTTGTCAAGAGAAGACGCATCAGGATGCGTATTGGAAGTCTGTGGGTCCTTCTGGATCCTTCGGTTGTCCCTCTCACAAAAAAACAAATCTCTCTCATTCTCGCTCGCTCGCTCGCTCGCACCTCCTGCTCACTGACAAACCCTGCACAAAAGTCAACATCATCACCCGAAAAAGGGGAGACACCATAATGCTCTCCCTTCTTCTCTCCTTCCGAGTGATCCCTCTTCCTCCGAGTTTCACTCGACGGGCAAACACACATGTGCTGCATAGTAATAATAAAAAGGTAGAAAAATCAACCTACGAATCTATAATTAAATAGGTTAAACTAGGGTTTTGCCCAGTACTACAGATCAAGGTTCAAACCTTGTTTATCAACTTGAATATGCTTACTATATGACATAAGAAGACTATGTACTTTGGTTTTCATTTTTCTGATTTTTTTAATTTTCTGCGCATTTGAATCTTGGTCAAATCCTAGGTTTGACCAAGATTTAGACAAGTTTAACACGTGAAAACGAATAAGTAAGCCTGGATCCTTCTTAGTCACTCTAAAATGAAGCTTTTGGGATGTTCTTGAAATTTCCATGTTTGAAACCCAAAACGACCTCTCTTCATGCTAGACTTCATAAGATCGACTGAGTTTAGGGTTAGGGGTAGATACATGATTTGTATGGTTTGAATATGTCCAAACCTTGTTAATTTATCAACTTGAATGCTTACTATATGACATAAGAAGACTATATGCTTTTGTTTTTCATTTTTCTGATTTTTTTGAATTTTATGCCCATATATTTGAATCTTGGTCAAATCCTAGGTTTGACAAAGATTTAAACAAGTTTAAATTATGAAAATGAAAAGGTAAGCATGGATCCTTATTAGTCACTCTAAAATAAATCTTTTGGGAGGTTCTTGAAATTTCCATGTTTGAAACCCAAAACCACTTCTCTTCATGATTGACTTCATAAGACAGAGTTTAGGGTTTTAGGGGTAGATATATACATGATTTTTCTGGTTTGAATATGTCTAGACTTTGTTTATCAACTTGAATGCTTACTATACATATGACATAAGAATGCTATGTGCTTTGGTTTTTCATTTTTTTGATTTTTTTCTAAATTTTTAGGCCCATTTGAATCTTGGTCAAATCCTTGGTTTGACCAAGATTTAAACAAGTTTAAAACATGAAAATAAAAAGGAAGTCTGTATCCTTCTTAGTCACTCTAAAATGGAAGCTTTTGGGATGTTCTTGAAATTTCCATGTTTGAAACCGAAAACGACTTCCCTTCATGCTAGACTTCATAAGATCGACAGGGGGGTAGATACATGATTTGTCTGGTTTGGATATATCTAGACCTTGTTTATCAACTTGAATGCTTACGATATGACATAAGAAGACAATGTGATTTGGTTTTTCATTTTTCTGATTTTTTTGAATATTGTGCCCACCCATTTGTATCTTCATCAAATCCTAGGTTTGACCAGGATTTAAACAAGTTTAAAACATGAAATGAAAAGATAAGCCTGGATCCTTCTTAGTCACTCTAAAATGAAGCTTTCGGGAGGTTCTTGAAATTTCCATGTTTGAAACCCAAAACCACTTCTCTTCATGATTGACTTCATAAGACAGAGTTTAGGGTTTTAGGGGTAGATATATACATGATTTTTCTGGTTTGAATATATATGTCTAGACCTGGTTTATCAACTTGAATGCTTACTATACATATGACATAAGAATGCTATGTGCTTTGGTTTTTCATTCTCTTTTGATTTTTTTCTAAATTTTTAGGCCCCCATTTGAATCTTGGTCAAATCTTTGGTTTGACAAGGATTTAAACAAGTTTAAAACATGAAAATGAAAAGGGAAGTCTGTATCCTTCTTAGTCACTCTAAAATGGAAGCTTTTGGGATGTTCTTGAAATTTCCATGTTTGAAACCGAAAATGACTTCCCTTCATGCTAGACTTCATAAGATCGACAGGGGGTAGATACATGATTTGTCTGGTTTGGATATATCTAGACCTTGTTTATCAACTTGAATGCTTACGATATGACATAAGAAGACAATGTGATTTGGTTTTTCATTTTTCTGATTTTTTTGAATATTGTGCCCACCCATTTGTATCTTCATGAAATCCTAGGTTTGACCAAGATAATTTAAACAAGTTTAAAACATGAAAATGAAAAGGGAAGCATGTAACCTTCTCAGTCACTTTAAAATGAAGTTTTTGGGAGGTTTTTGAAATTTCCATGTTTGAAACCCAAAACCACTTCTCTTCATGCTTGACTTCATAAGACAAAGTTTAGGGTTAGGGGTATAGATACATGATTTGTATGGTTTGAATATGATGTACTTTGGTTTTTCATTTTTTCTGATTTTTTTAATTTTCTGCGCATTTGAATCATATCTTGGTCAAATCCTAGGTTTGACCAAGATTTAGACAAGTTTAACACGTGAAAACGAATAAGTAAGCCTGGATCCTTCTTAGTCACTCTAAAATGAAGCTTTTGGGAGGTTCTTGAAATTTCCATGTTTGAAACCCAAAACCACTTCTCTTCATGATTGACTGAGTTTAATTTGGGTTTTAGGGGTAGATATATACATGATTTTTCTGGTTTGAATATATATGTCTAGACCTTGTTTATCAACATGAATGCTTACTATACATATGACATAAGAATGCTATGTGCTTTGGTTTTTCATTCTTTTGATTTTTTTCTGAATTTTTAGGGCCATTTGAATCTTGGTCAAATCCTTGGTTTGACCAAGATTTAAACAAGTTTAAAACATGAAAATGAAAAGGGAAGTCTGTATCCTTCTTATTTACTCTAAAATGAAGCTTTTGGGATGTTCTTGAAATTTCCATGTTTGAAACCCAAAACGACTTCCCTTCATGCTAGACTTCATAAGATCGACAGGGGTAGATACATGATTTGTCTGGTTTGGATATATTTAGACCTTGTTTATCAACTTGAATGCTTACGATATGACATAAGAAGACTATGTGATTTGGTTTTCCATTTTTCTGATTTTTTTGAATTTTGTGCCCACCCATTTGTATCTTCGTCAAATCCTAGGTTTGACCAAGATAATTAAAACAAGTTTAAAACATGAAAATGAAAAGGGAAGCATGTATCCTTCTTAGGCACTATAAAATGAAGCTTTTGGGAGGTTTTTGAAATTTCCATGTTTGAAACCCAAAACCACATCTCTTCACATGCTTGACTTCATAAGACAGAGTTTAGGGGTTAGGGGTATAGATACATGATTTGTCTGGTTTGAATATGTCTAGACATTGTTTATCAACTTTAATGCTTACTATATGACATAAGAAAAATAATGTCATGTAAATGAGTTAACTTGGATTTCCTACCCTTGAATCCATAGGAAACTTTGTTCTAATGCACTATAATAATCAACCAAGTTTTTACACCAACAGGTCTGTCACTTACGTGTGGTGCCCACGCGTGAGGTCCCACACTTCAGTGAGCACAAGTCACGTGCAATAGGTACGCAAACTCAGCCATCTTCTTTGTCAAGAGAAGACGCATCAGGATGCGTATTGGAAGTCTGTGGGTCCTTCTGGATCCTTCGGTTGTCCCTCTCACAAAAAAAACAAATCTCTCTCATTCTCGGCCTCGCTCGCTCGCACCTCCTGCTCACTGACAAACCCTGCACAAAAGTCAACATCATCACCCGAAAAAGGGAGACACCATAATGCTCTCCCTTCTTCTCTCCTTCCGAGTGATCCCTCTTCCTCCGAGTTTCACTCGACGGGCAAACACACATGTGCTGCATAGTAATAATAAAAAGGTAGAAAAATCAACCTACGAATCTATAATTAAATAGGTTAAACTAGGGTTTTGCCCAGTACTACAGATCAAGGTTCAAACCTTGTTTATCAACTTGAATATGCTTACTATATGACATAAGAAGACTATGTACTTTGGTTTTCATTTTTCTGATTTTTTAATTTTCTGCGCATTTGAATCTTGGTCAAATCCTAGGTTTGACCAAGATTTAGACAAGTTTAACACGTGAAAACGAATAAGTAAGCCTGGATCCTTCTTAGTCACTCTAAAATGAAGCTTTTGGGATGTTCTTGAAATTTCCATGTTTGAAACCCAAAACGACCTCTCTTCATGCTAGACTTCATAAGATCGACTGAGTTTAGGGTTAGGGGGTAGATACATGATTTGTATGGTTTGAATATGTCCAAACCTTGTTAATTTATCAACTTGAATGCTTACTATATGACATAAGAAGACTATATGCTTTTGTTTTTCATTTTTCTGATTTTTTTGAATTTTATGCCCATATATTTGAATCTTGGTCAAATCCTAGGTTTGACAAAGATTTAAACAAGTTTAAATTATGAAAATGAAAAGGTAAGCATGGATCCTTATTAGTCACTCTAAAATAAATCTTTTGGGAGGTTCTTGAAATTTCCATGTTTGAAACCCAAAACCACTTCTCTTCATGATTGACTTCATAAGACAGAGTTTAGGGTTTTAGGGGTAGATATATACATGATTTTTCTGGTTTGAATATGTCTAGACCTTGTTTATCAACTTGAATGCTTACTATACATATGACATAAGAATGCTATGTGCTTTGGTTTTTCATTCTCTTTTGATTTTTTTCTAAATTTTTAGGCCCATTTGAATCTTGGTCAAATCCTTGGTTTGACCAAGATTTAAACAAGTTTAAAACATGAAAATAAAAAAGGAAGTCTGTATCCTTCTTAGTCACTCTAAAATGGAAGCTTTTGGGATGTTCTTGAAATTTCCATGTTTGAAACCGAAAACGACTTCCCTTCATGCTAGACTTCATAAGATCGACAGGGGTAGATACATGATTTGTCTGGTTTGGATATATCTAGACCTTGTTTATCAACTTGAATGCTTACGATATGACATAAGAAGACAATGTGATTTGGTTTTTCATTTTTCTGATTTTTTTGAATATTGTGCCCACCCATTTGTATCTTCATCAAATCCTAGGTTTGACCAGGATTTAAACAAGTTTAAAACATGAAATGAAAAGATAAGCCTGGATCCTTCTTAGTCACTCTAAAATGAAGCTTTCGGGAGGTTCTTGAAATTTCCATGTTTGAAACCCAAAACCACTTCTCTTCATTATTGACTTCATAAGACAGAGTTTAGGGTTTTAGGGGTAGATATATACATGATTTTTCTGGTTTGAATATATATGTCTAGACCTGGTTTATCAACTTGAATGCTTACTATACATATGACATAAGAATGCTATGTGCTTTGGTTTTTCATTCTCTTTTGATTTTTTTCTAAATTTTTAGGCCCCCATTTGAATCTTGGTCAAATCTTTGGTTTGACAAGGATTTAAACAAGTTTAAAACATGAAAATGAAAAGGGAAGTCTGTATCCTTCTTAGTCACTCTAAAATGGAAGCTTTTGGGATGTTCTTGAAATTTCCATGTTTGAAACCGAAAATGACTTCCCTTCATGCTAGACTTCATAAGATCGACAGGGGGTAGATACATGATTTGTCTGGTTTGGATATATCTAGACCTTGTTTATCAACTTGAATGCTTACGATATGACATAAGAAGACAATGTGATTTGGTTTTTCATTTTTCTGATTTTTTTGAATATTGTGCCCACCCATTTGTATCTTCATGAAATCCTAGGTTTGACCAAGATAATTTAAACAAGTTTAAAACATGAAAATGAAAAGGGAAGCATGTAACCTTCTCAGTCACTTTAAAATGAAGTTTTTGGGAGGTTTTTGAAATTTCCATGTTTGAAACCCAAAACCACTTCTCTTCATGCTTGACTTCATAAGACAAAGTTTAGGGTTAGGGGGTATAGATACATGATTTGTATGGTTTGAATATGATGTACTTTGGTTTTTCATTTTTCTGATTTTTTTAATTTTCTGCGCATTTGAATCATATCTTGGTCAAGTTTAACACGTGAAAACGAATAAGTAAGCCTGGATCCTTCTTAGTCACTCTAAAATGAAGCTTTTGGGAGGTTCTTGAAATTTCCATGTTTGAAACCCAAAACCACTTCTCTTCATGATTGACTGAGTTTAATTTGGGTTTTAGGGGTAGATATATACATGATTTTTCTGGTTTGAATATATATGTCTAGACCTTGTTTATCAACATGAATGCTTACTATACATATGACATAAGAATGCTATGTGCTTTGGTTTTTCATTCTTTTGATTTTTTCTGAATTTTTAGGGCCATTTGAATCTTGGTCAAATCCTTGGTTTGACCAAGATTTAAACAAGTTTAAAACATGAAAATGAAAAGGGAAGTCTGTATCCTTCTTATTTACTCTAAAATGAAGCTTTTGGGATGTTCTTGAAATTTCCATGTTTGAAACCCAAAACGACTTCCCTTCATGCTAGACTTCATAAGATCGACAGGGGGTAGATACATGATTTGTCTGGTTTGGATATATTTAGACCTTGTTTATCAACTTGAATGCTTACGATATGACATAAGAAGACTATGTGATTTGGTTTTCCATTTTTCTGATTTTTTTGAATTTTGTGCCCACCCATTTGTATCTTCGTCAAATCCTAGGTTTGACCAAGATAATTAAAACAAGTTTAAAACATGAAAATGAAAAGGGAAGCATGTATCCTTCTTAGGCACTATAAAATGAAGCTTTTGGGAGGTTTTTGAAATTTCCATGTTTGAAACCCAAAACCACATCTCTTCACATGCTTGACTTCATAAGACAGAGTTTAGGGGTTAGGGGTATAGATACATGATTTGTCTGGTTTGAATATGTCTAGACATTGTTTATCAACTTTAATGCTTACTATATGACATAAGAAAAATAATGTCATGTAAATGAGTTAACTTGGATTTCCTACCCTTGAATCCATAGGAAACTTTGTTCTAATGCACTATAATAATCAACCGAGTTTTTACACCAACAGGTCTGTCACTTACGTGTGGTGCCCACGCGTGAGGTCCCACACTTCAGTGAGCACAAGTCACGTGCAATAGGTACGCAAACTCCCAGCCATCTTCTTTGTCAAGAGAAGACGCATCAGGATGCGTATTGGAAGTCTGTGGGTCCTTCTGGATCCTTCGGTTGTCCCTCTCACAAAAAAACAAATCTCTCTCATTCTCGGCCTCGCTCGCTCGCTCGCACCTCCTGCTCACTGACAAACCCTGCACAAAAGTCAACATCATCACCCGAAAAAGGGGAGACACCATAATGCTCTCCCTTCTTCTCTCCTTCCGAGTGATCCCTCTTCCTCCGAGTTTCACTCGACGGGCAAACACACATGTGCTGCATAGTAATAATAAAAAGGTAGAAAAATCAACCTACGAATCTATAATTAAATAGGTTAAACTAGGGTTTTGCCCAGTACTACAGATCAAGGTTCAAACCTTGTTTATCAACTTGAATATGCTTACTATATGACATAAGAAGACTATGTACTTTGGTTTTCATTTTTCTGATTTTTTTAATTTTCTGCGCATTTGAATCTTGGTCAAATCCTAGGTTTGACCAAGATTTAGACAAGTTTAACACGTGAAAACGAATAAGTAAGCCTGGATCCTTCTTAGTCACTCTAAAATGAAGCTTTTGGGATGTTCTTGAAATTTCCATGTTTGAAACCCAAAACGACCTCTCTTCATGCTAGACTTCATAAGATCGACTGAGTTTAGGGTTAGGGGGTAGATACATGATTTGTATGGTTTGAATATGTCCAAACCTTGTTAATTTATCAACTTGAATGCTTACTATATGACATAAGAAGACTATATGCTTTTGTTTTTCATTTTTCTGATTTTTTTGAATTTTATGCCCATATATTTGAATCTTGGTCAAATCCTAGGTTTGACAAAGATTTAAACAAGTTTAAATTATGAAAATGAAAAGGTAAGCATGGATCCTTATTAGTCACTCTAAAATAAATCTTTTGGGAGGTTCTTGAAATTTCCATGTTTGAAACCCAAAACCACTTCTCTTCATGATTGACTTCATAAGACAGAGTTTAGGGTTTTAGGGGTAGATATATACATGATTTTTCTGGTTTGAATATGTCTAGACTTTGTTTATCAACTTGAATGCTTACTATACATATGACATAAGAATGCTATGTGCTTTGGTTTTTCATTTTCTTTTGATTTTTTTCTAAATTTTTAGGCCCATTTGAATCTTGGTCAAATCCTTGGTTTGACCAAGATTTAAACAAGTTTAAAACATGAAAATAAAAAGGAAGTCTGTATCCTTCTTAGTCACTCTAAAATGGAAGCTTTTGGGATGTTCTTGAAATTTCCATGTTTGAAACCGAAAACGACTTCCCTTCATGCTAGACTTCATAAGATCGACAGGGGTAGATACATGATTTGTCTGGTTTGGATATATCTAGACCTTGTTTATCAACTTGAATGCTTACGATATGACATAAGAAGACAATGTGATTTGGTTTTTCATTTTTCTGATTTTTTTGAATATTGTGCCCACCCATTTGTATCTTCATCAAATCCTAGGTTTGACCAGGATTTAAACAAGTTTAAAACATGAAATGAAAAGATAAGCCTGGATCCTTCTTAGTCACTCTAAAATGAAGCTTTCGGGAGGTTCTTGAAATTTCCATGTTTGAAACCCAAAACCACTTCTCTTCATGATTGACTTCATAAGACAGAGTTTAGGGTTTTAGGGGTAGATATATACATGATTTTTCTGGTTTGAATATATATGTCTAGACCTGGTTTATCAACTTGAATGCTTACTATACATATGACATAAGAATGCTATGTGCTTTGGTTTTTCATTCTCTTTTGATTTTTTTCTAAATTTTTAGGCCCCCATTTGAATCTTGGTCAAATCTTTGGTTTGACAAGGATTTAAACAAGTTTAAAACATGAAAATGAAAAGGGAAGTCTGTATCCTTCTTAGTCACTCTAAAATGGAAGCTTTTGGGATGTTCTTGAAATTTCCATGTTTGAAACCGAAAATGACTTCCCTTCATGCTAGACTTCATAAGATCGAGGGGGTAGATACATGATTTGTCTGGTTTGGATATATCTAGACCTTGTTTATCAACTTGAATGCTTACGATATGACATAAGAAGACAATGTGATTTGGTTTTTCATTTTTCTGATTTTTTTGAATATTGTGCCCACCCATTTGTATCTTCATGAAATCCTAGGTTTGACCAAGATAATTTAAACAAGTTTAAAACATGAAAATGAAAAGGGAAGCATGTAACCTTCTCAGTCTTTAAATGAAGTTTTTGGGAGGTTTTTGAAATTTCCATGTTTGAAACCCAAAACCACTTCTCTTCATGCTTGACTTCATAAGACAAAGTTTAGGGTTAGGGGGTATAGATACATGATTTGTATGGTTTGAATATGATGTACTTTGGTTTTTCATTTTTTCTGATTTTTTTAATTTTCTGCGCATTTGAATCATATCTTGGTCAAATCCTAGGTTTGACCAAGATTTAGACAAGTTTAACACGTGAAAACGAATAAGTAAGCCTGGATCCTTCTTAGTCACTCTAAAATGAAGCTTTTGGGAGGTTCTTGAAATTTCCATGTTTGAAACCCAAAACCACTTCTCTTCATGATTGAGTTTAATTTGGGTTTTAGGGGTAGATATATACATGATTTTTCTGGTTTGAATATATATGTCTAGACCTTGTTTATCAACATGAATGCTTACTATACATATGACATAAGAATGCTATGTGCTTTGGTTTTTCATTCTTTTGATTTTTTCTGAATTTTTAGGGCCATTTGAATCTTGGTCAAATCCTTGGTTTGACCAAGATTTAAACAAGTTTAAAACATGAAAATGAAAAGGGAAGTCTGTATCCTTCTTATTTACTCTAAAATGAAGCTTTTGGGATGTTCTTGAAATTTCCATGTTTGAAACCCAAAACGACTTCCCTTCATGCTAGACTTCATAAGATCGACAGGGGTAGATACATGATTTGTCTGGTTTGGATATATTTAGACCTTGTTTATCAACTTGAATGCTTACGATATGACATAAGAAGACTATGTGATTTGGTTTTCCATTTTTCTGATTTTTTTGAATTTTGTGCCCACCCATTTGTATCTTCGTCAAATCCTAGGTTTGACCAAGATAATTAAAACAAGTTTAAAACATGAAAATGAAAAGGGAAGCATGTATCCTTCTTAGGCACTATAAAATGAAGCTTTTGGGAGGTTTTTGAAATTTCCATGTTTGAAACCCAAAACCACATCTCTTCACATGCTTGACTTCATAAGACAGAGTTTAGGGGTTAGGGGTATAGATACATGATTTGTCTGGTTTGAATATGTCTAGACATTGTTTATCAACTTTAATGCTTACTATATGACATAAGAAAAATAATGTCATGTAAATGAGTTAACTTGGATTTCCTACCCTTGAATCCATAGGAAAATTTGTTCTAATGCACTATAATAATCAACCAAGTTTTTACACCAACAGGTCTGTCACTTACGTGTGGTGCCCACGCGTGAGGTCCCACACTTCAGTGAGCACAAGTCACGTGCAATAGGTACGCAAACTCCCAGCCATCTTCTTTGTCAAGAGAAGACGCATCAGGATGCGTATTGGAAGTCTGTGGGTCCTTCTGGATCCTTCGGTTGTCCCTCTCACAAAAAAAAACAAATCTCTCTCATTCTCGGCCTCGCTCGCTCGCTCCTGCTCACTGACAAACCCTGCACAAAAGTCAACATCATCACCCGAAAAAGGGGAGACACCATAATGCTCTCCCTTCTTCTCTCCTTCCGAGTGATCCCTCTTCCTCCGAGTTTCACTCGACGGGCAAACACACATGTGCTGCATAGTAATAATAAAAAGGTAGAAAAATCAACCTACGAATCTATAATTAAATAGGTTAAACTAGGGTTTTGCCCAGTACTACAGATCAAGGTTCAAACCTTGTTTATCAACTTGAATATGCTTACTATATGACATAAGAAGACTATGTACTTTGGTTTTCATTTTTCTGATTTTTTAATTTTCTGCGCATTTGAATCTTGGTCAAATCCTAGGTTTGACCAAGATTTAGACAAGTTTAACACGTGAAAACGAATAAGTAAGCCTGGATCCTTCTTAGTCACTCTAAAATGAAGCTTTTGGGATGTTCTTGAAATTTCCATGTTTGAAACCCAAAACGACCTCTCTTCATGCTAGACTTCATAAGATCGAGAGTTTAGGGTTAGGGGTAGATACATGATTTGTATGGTTTGAATATGTCCAAACCTTGTTAATTTATCAACTTGAATGCTTACTATATGACATAAGAAGACTATATGCTTTTGTTTTTCATTTTTCTGATTTTTTTTGAATTTTATGCCCATATATTTGAATCTTGGTCAAATCCTAGGTTTGACAAAGATTTAAACAAGTTTAAATTATGAAAATGAAAAGGTAAGCATGGATCCTTATTAGTCACTCTAAAATAAATCTTTTGGGAGGTTCTTGAAATTTCCATGTTTGAAACCCAAAACCACTTCTCTTCATGATTGACTTCATAAGACAGAGTTTAGGGTTAGGGGTAGATATATACATGATTTTTCTGGTTTGAATATGTCTAGACCTTGTTTATCAACTTGAATGCTTACTATACATATGACATAAGAATGCTATGTGCTTTGGTTTTTCATTCTCTTTTGATTTTTTTCTAAATTTTTAGGCCCATTTGAATCTTGGTCAAATCCTTGGTTTGACCAAGATTTAAACAAGTTTAAAACATGAAAATAAAAAAGGAAGTCTGTATCCTTCTTAGTCACTCTAAAATGGAAGCTTTTGGGATGTTCTTGAAATTTCCATGTTTGAAACCGAAAACGACTTCCCTTCATGCTAGACTTCATAAGATCGACAGGGGGTAGATACATGATTTGTCTGGTTTGGATATATCTAGACCTTGTTTATCAACTTGAATGCTTACGATATGACATAAGAAGACAATGTGATTTGGTTTTTCATTTTTCTGATTTTTTTGAATATTGTGCCCACCCATTTGTATCTTCATCAAATCCTAGGTTTGACCAGGATTTAAACAAGTTTAAAACATGAAATGAAAAGATAAGCCTGGATCCTTCTTAGTCACTCTAAAATGAAGCTTTCGGGAGGTTCTTGAAATTTCCATGTTTGAAACCCAAAACCACTTCTCTTCATTATTGACTTCATAAGACGGAGTTTAGGGTTTTAGGGGTAGATATATACATGATTTTTCTGGTTTGAATATATATGTCTAGACCTGGTTTACCAACTTGAATGCTTACTATACATATGACATAAGAATGCTATGTGCTTTGGTTTTTCATTCTCTTTTGATTTTTTTCTAAATTTTTAGGCCCCCATTTGAATCTTGGTCAAATCTTTGGTTTGACAAGGATTTAAACAAGTTTAAAACATGAAAATGAAAAGGGAAGTCTGTATCCTTCTTAGTCACTCTAAAATGGAAGCTTTTGGGATGTTCTTGAAATTTCCATGTTTGAAACCGAAAATGACTTCCCTTCATGCTAGACTTCATAAGATCGACAGGGGGTAGATACATGATTTGTCTGGTTTGGATATATCTAGACCTTGTTTATCAACTTGAATGCTTACGATATGACATAAGAAGACAATGTGATTTGGTTTTTCATTTTTCTGATTTTTTTGAATATTGCCCACCCATTTGTATCTTCATGAAATCCTAGGTTTGACCAAGATAATTTAAACAAGTTTAAAACATGAAAATAAAAAGGGAAGCATGTAACCTTCTCAGTCACTTTAAAATGAAGTTTTTGGGAGGTTTTTGAAATTTCCATGTTTGAAACCCAAAACCACTTCTCTTCATGCTTGACTTCATAAGACAAAGTTTAGGGTTAGGGGTATAGATACATGATTTGTATGGTTTGAATATGATGTACTTTGGTTTTTCATTTTTCTGATTTTTTAAATTTTCTGCGCATTTGAATCATATCTTGGTCAAGTTTAACACGTGAAAACGAATAAGTAAGCCTGGATCCTTCTTAGTCACTCTAAAATGAAGCTTTTGGGAGGTTCTTGAAATTTCCATGTTTGAAACCCAAAACCACTTCTCTTCATGATTGACTGAGTTTAATTTGGGTTTTAGGGGTAGATATATACATGATTTTTCTGGTTTGAATATATATGTCTAGACCTTGTTTATCAACATGAATGCTTACTATACATATGACATAAGAATGCTATGTGCTTTGGTTTTTCATTCTTTTGATTTTTTTCTGAATTTTTAGGGCCATTTGAATCTTGGTCAAATCCTTGGTTTGACCAAGATTTAAACAAGTTTAAAACATGAAAATGAAAAGGGAAGTCTGTATCCTTCTTATTTACTCTAAAATGAAGCTTTTGGGATGTTCTTGAAATTTCCATGTTTGAAACCCAAAACGACTTCCCTTCATGCTAGACTTCATAAGATCGACAGGGGTAGATACATGATTTGTCTGGTTTGGATATATTTAGACCTTGTTTATCAACTTGAATGCTTACGATATGACATAAGAAGACTATGTGATTTGGTTTTCCATTTTTCTGATTTTTTTGAATTTTGTGCCCACCCATTTGTATCTTCGTCAAATCCTAGGTTTGACCAAGATAATTAAAACAAGTTTAAAACATGAAAATGAAAAGGGAAGCATGTATCCTTCTTAGGCACTATAAAATGAAGCTTTTGGGAGGTTTTTGAAATTTCCATGTTTGAAACCCAAAACCACATCTCTTCACATGCTTGACTTCATAAGACAGAGTTTAGGGGTTAGGGGTATAGATACATGATTTGTCTGGTTTGAATATGTCTAGACATTGTTTATCAACTTTAATGCTTACTATATGACATAAGAAAAATAATGTCATGTAAATGAGTTAACTTGGATTTCCTACCCTTGAATCCATAGGAAACTTTGTTCTAATGCACTATAATAATCAACCAAGTTTTTACACCAACAGGTCTGTCACTTACGTGTGGTGCCCACGCGTGAGGTCCCACACTGAGCACAAGTCACGTGCAATAGGTACGCAAACTCCCAGCCATCTTCTTTGTCAAGAGAAGACGCATCAGGATGCGTATTGGAAGTCTGTGGGTCCTTCTGGATCCTTCGGTTGTCCCTCTCACAAAAAAATCTCTCTCATTCTCGGCCTCGCTCGCTCGCACTCTCTGCTCACTGACAAACCCTGCACAAAAGTCAACATCATCACCCGAAAAAGGGGAGACACCATAATGCTCTCCCTTCTTCTCTCCTTCCGAGTGATCCCTCTTCCTCCGAGTTTCACTCGACGGGCAAACACACATGTGCTGCATAGTAATAATAAAAAGGTAGAAAAATCAACCTACGAATCTATAATTAAATAGGTTAAACTAGGGTTTTGCCCAGTACTACAGATCAAGGTTCAAACCTTGTTTATCAACTTGAATATGCTTACTATATGACATAAGAAGACTATGTACTTTGGTTTTCATATTTCTGATTTTTTTAATTTTCTGCGCATTTGAATCTTGGTCAAATCCTAGGTTTGACCAAGATTTAGACAAGTTTAACACGTGAAAACGAATAAGTAAGCCTGGATCCTTCTTAGTCACTCTAAAATGAACTTTTGGGATGTTCTTGAAATTTCCATGTTTGAAACCCAAAACGACCTCTCTTCATGCTAGACTTCATAAGATCGACTGAGTTTAGGGTTAGGGGTAGATACATGATTTGTATGGTTTGAATATGTCCAAACCTTGTTAATTTATCAACTTGAATGCTTACTATATGACATAAGAAGACTATATGCTTTTGTTTTTCATTTTTCTGATTTTTTTGAATTTTATGCCCATATATTTGAATCTTGGTCAAATCCTAGGTTTGACAAAGATTTAAACAAGTTTAAATTATGAAAATGAAAAGGTAAGCATGGATCCTTATTAGTCACTCTAAAATAAATCTTTTGGGAGGTTCTTGAAATTTCCATGTTTGAAACCCAAAACCACTTCTCTTCATGATTGACTTCATAAGAGAGTTTAGGGTTTTAGGGGTAGATATATACATGATTTTTCTGGTTTGAATATGTCTAGACCTTGTTTATCAACTTGAATGCTTACTATACATATGACATAAGAATGCTATGTGCTTTGGTTTTTCATTCTCTTTTGATTTTTTTCTAAATTTTTAGGCCCATTTGAATCTTGGTCAAATCCTTGGTTTGACCAAGATTTAAACAAGTTTAAAACATGAAAATAAAAAAGGAAGTCTGTATCCTTCTTAGTCACTCTAAAATGGAAGCTTTTGGGATGTTCTTGAAATTTCCATGTTTGAAACCGAAAACGACTTCCCTTCATGCTAGACTTCATAAGATCGACAGGGGGTAGATACATGATTTGTCTGGTTTGGATATATCTATACCTTGTTTATCAACTTGAATGCTTACGATATGTCATAAGAAGACAATGTGATTTGGTTTTTCATTTTTCTGATTTTTTTGAATATTGTGCCCACCCATTTGTATCTTCATCAAATCCTAGGTTTGACCAGGATTTAAACAAGTTTAAAACATGAAATGAAAAGATAAGCCTGGATCCTTCTTAGTCACTCTAAAATGAAGCTTTTGGGAGGTTCTTGAAATTTCCATGTTTGAAACCCAAAACCACTTCTCTTCATGATTGACTTCATAAGACAGAGTTTAGGGTTTTAGGGGTAGATATATACATGATTTTTCTGGTTTGAATATATATGTCTAGACCTTGTTTATCAACTTGAATGCTTACTATATATATGACATAAGAATGCTATATATGTGCTTTGGTTTTTCATTCTTTTGATTTTTTCTGAATTTTTAGGCCCATTTGAATCTTGGTCAAATCCTAGGTTTGACCATGATTTAAACAAGTTTAAAACATGAAAATGAAAAGGTAAGCATGGATCCTTCTTAGTCACTCTAAAATGAAGCTTTTGGGATGTTCTTGAAATTTCCATGTTTGAAACCCAAAACGACTTCGATCTCTTTATGCTAGATTTCATAAGACTGAGTTTTAGGGGTTAGGGGATACATGATTTGTCTAGTTTGAATATGTTCATAGTACTCCCTCTATAGGAACTTGGAGAAAGCAACTGTTGTGCCACACAATTTTGTTGTTTTCCTATTTTTCTTTCATGAAGCTTTACGATGTGGTTCGTGTGTGGGGATCAAGCTCGTAATCTCGTCTCAATTACACAACCAACTACTCTGCTCATCCTTGCATGTAATTAACCAATATAGGAATTTGATTCCACGGAACTTTTTCAGTACATAAGTCTCCTCCTTAACTCCTCTAGTCTCTACCAAGCCGGCCGCCTCGCTACTTCCCTAGCTTCCTCCCTACAGCACACCTCGCCCCCGTACGCGAGCTAGGTCCAGCCGGAGATGGGGCACAGCCGCCCCCGCTGGAAGAATGCTCAGAGGAAGTCCGGGCAGGAGGACAAGGGTGACGCCATCCCGGATGAACCTCGGGCTGGTGTTCCGGATGGTTTGAGCCATCGAGATACCGGTTTAATATTCTTACCGGAAACAAAGGTAGGAGTTTGGGCTAAGTGAAGCTAAGCCGGTATCCCCAAGGGGGTATGCCGGAACCCGGTAAAGAAGATACCGGAGAGAAGGGCCTGTCGGCAGGACTGGTCAAAGATTCTCTTCAGAGCAAGAAGACAAGGATGAGCTAAGCAAAGCGGCTTTAATCAGAGCCCTGGCGCCAAAGAGAGAGATGACGCTGAAAGAAGCCGGAGGACGTCAGCGTCCCTGATTAAAGAAGACTCCGGCGTCATCTGTGATTAAAGTAGCTTTGTAAAGTAGTTTGTCCAGTCAAAGATGCCATTAGGGTTTCTTGTTCTGTAAGCCACCCTCTCCCCTATATAAGGAGAGGGGGTACTGCCTCATACAGGCGTGTCCCCAGAGAAGATTAGACGATAGAACTTGTATTCAAGCACTTGTAACCATGTTGAGATCAATGAAGCAAGCGATCTAGTAAAGAGTTCTTCCTCTTGTCTCTCTTCTTGCATACCGGCCTTTGGTTGTGTTCTTGAGGAAAGCATCCGGAAGTTCGTCCCATCTAGTCGCAAACCCTCCCCCGAATCCTCTAGCGTCCATTCGGCCCCAATCTAAGCCATCCTATGGCATCTGCTCGTTCGCCACGACGACAGTTGGCGCCCACCGTGGGGCATGAAGTGGCGCTTGAAGGAGTTCACATTCGGGCGGGCATCCTCGAGATCTCCGGCGAGCGTACGGTGTCCGCGCTCGTGCAGCGCATCTACGCCATGGACTTCATCAACGACAACGCGGGCTGCTTCGCCAACGGCGGCATCTTCCCCAAGAACGGCCGCATCATCGAGTTTGGCAGCCACCGCGTCTACTTCGGCACCGTCCCTGTGCGCCAGCGCCTCTCGCCGGTGCTGGTGGCACCGGACCCGCCAAGATGGCTCTGTGCTGGCCGCGCCGCCGGCAGCGTCGAGGTAATGATGACCGGCGTGGTTGGTGCAGGAAAAGAAGCTGTGGGTGAAGGTGCTGGTCGTGCGGCTTCGACCCGTGCGGCCAAGCCACCGCTGGAGCGCGACGCAGGCGCAGCGGGAGCATCATCCGCGCCACCGGAAACACCGCTCCAAGCGGCGATGAACGTCCTCGCCACCCCCATCGCGCAGAACATCGACCCGGCAGCGGCTCAGGCGGAGCTGGAGGCGCAGCGCCAGAAGGTGCTCGAGAGCGGCAAGGACATCGTCCGGGCGCAGCGCGAGCTGAACCTAACCCTACGTGAGTATAACGCTGCCCATGGCTTTGCTTCTGTTAGCGCGCATGCTGCTAGGATACCGGAGAACCGGCTAAAAGCTCGCAACCTAGATCAGGATTTGCGCAAAGAAATTCTTGCCGGCAAAAGTACCTCTGCATCTGTTAGCATCGTGGAAAAACCTAAGTATAGCAGCCCGGATAAAACTATAAAAGCTGCTAAAGCTGCAGTAGAGCTATGTGAATCGCTTTCCGGAGATGCTTTGGCAAAACAGCAAGAGCGTGTTAGAGAGCTGCTAGAAACTATTGAGCAGCAGAATGCTGAGCAACTGGCTAAGCTGAACAAGGCCGCGGCCTCAAAATCCGCGCGTTCAACAAAGAATGCCGGAAGCAAGTCCCATGGGCAGGCATCGTCCCCCCATCCGGACAGAAGAAGAGAAAAAGAGATGAACGCACAGCAGATGACTGTGTACGATCCGGTTCTTGCCGGAAAACAACAAGCCGGGCAACATGATGCCGGTAGAAAAAGCCAAGGGGCAGACGAGGCTACGCCAGGAGGCTATGCCGGAAACAATCATGCCGGTAGACATGAGACCGGGCAAAATTATCGAGCTGCAAGGGCAGCGTATGAGGAGATGCCACCACCAAGGTACCGGCAGGCAAGAGCCGCGGAACCGGAAAGATACGGAGAGGGAGATTCCGAGGTAGAGCGAACAAGAGTCTACCGGAACCCCTTGGGAGATCGCCTGGGGGAAAGATGTTTGCCAGACCAGGATGCGAGGCACAGGCTGGACAGAGTACATCTTTCCGAAATGATCGAATCTGAGGGTCCTCCTGGCCCAAAATGTTTTGGCCCACGGATCATGGGAGAGGAGCCACCGGTACGCAATTTCCAGCTGCCTCGAGATACAAAAACGATGATGGCACGACCAAGCCGGAAGATTGGCTGGCGGACTATGTCACAGCTGTTTATGTAGCTGGTGGTGGAGTAAACCGGCGTTGGGCGGTGAGAATCATACCGTCCTACCTGGTAGGCCCTGCACGGATTTGGCTTAACAACTTGCCGGCAGGAAGCATCAACGGATGGCTGGACTTTGAGGAAGCCTTCGTGAACAACTTCAGTAGCACTTACAAGAGGCCAAACCGGCCCCAACAGCTCGCTTTATGCCAGCAACGTGCCGGTGAGACAGACAGAGATTATCTTACCCGGTGGAACTCAACAAGAAACACGTGTGAAGGAGTGATTGAAGCACAAGCAATTGCTTGGTTCAGTCAAGGATGCCGGAGAGGATCACCGCTGTGGCAAAAGCTGCAGAGAAGCATGCCAGCAACCTTGGCAGAGATGATACGTGTGGCGGACAGCTATGCATTGGGAGACCCATTGCAACCGGCAGAACAAGCTGAGCCGGAGCAGCGACAGGAACAATACCGGGACAACCGGAACAACAAGAGAAGGGAAGATTTCCCGGATCGAAGGTACGCTCCGCAGCACGTTGCTGCCGTGCAAGAAAATTATGATGCCGGCGGCAGCCAAAGGCAAAAAACCGGATCGCAGCCATGGGCGGGTCCAAAAAAGCAGTGGGTCGAAAAGAAACCCTGGGGCCAGAAAAAGAATTGGCAGGAACCCGTAAAATACACCATGGAAGCCGCCATGGATCAACCTTGCCGGTGGCACACGCCGAACCCGGATCACCCGTCGAACCACTTGACGAAGGATTGTTCTTGGACCAAGTACTTGATGCAAAAGGAGCGGTAAAGGACGCGCAAGCACAAGGGTGCTCAAATGTTGCCGCCGTCGCAAGATATGCTGCGCCAACAACAACTACCACCACCACCACAACTCACTGGAGCAAATGCTTTACCGGTACAGCCAGCCAAATAGGCAGCAGTACCAGCAAGTTAACCGGGTGGAGCAAAACGATGATCAACCACCTCCACCGGCACCTTTAGGCCGGAATGTTTACGAGGGCCCGCATATGTGCTGTGTTGTCTTTGTCACTGAGCCAACAGACAGGCAAAGTGTGCACCGCCGCTCCATGGAGGTAAATGCCGTGATGCCGGCAGTTCCCAGATACATGCTGTGGTCAGATCAGGAAATTACCTGGTCATTTAAGGATCACCCCAAAATCATGCCGAATCCGGGTGGATATGCTCTTGTTGTGGACCCAATCATGAAAGGGCCGCAAACTCGAGTAAAATTCAGCAAGGTGCTGATAGACAACGGCAGCAGCATAAACATCATGTACAAGCACACCATGCTTACGCTGGGCATAACAGAAAACATGCTTCAGCCAACGCGTACAACGTTCCACGGAATCGTTCCGGGCTTGTCCTGTGCTCCGGTAGGAAAAGTTCGGGTGGACGTAGCATTTGGAGGACGTGACAATTGCCGGGTTGAAAATGTTGAGTTTGAGGTGGTGGACCTAGACAGTCCTTACCATGCGTTGCTGGGAAGACCAGCGTTGGCAGCTTTCATGGCTACGACTCATACAGCTTACCTCAAGATGAAGATGCCGGCACCTCGTGGACCCTTGACTGTGGTGGGGAACTATAAGGTCTCACTGGAAACTGCATCTGCCGGATCAAACCTAGCGGAATCGCTGGTGATCGCGGAGGAAAAAAGAAGAATGCAAACTGCGGTTGCGCTGGCTCAATCCTCACAGTTGAGTTTAGCGGCAATGAGTGGAAGCTTGGGCTCACCGGCATTCAAGCCGACAAATGAAACAAAGGACATTGTGCTGGATCCGGCTTACCCAGAGCGCACCGTTCGCATCGGTGCCGGACTCGATCAAGCATAGGAAAGCGCGCTCGTCAGCTTCCTCCGTGAGAATCGGAATATCTTTGCCTGGTCAACTGATGACTTGGTAGGTGTTCCGAGGGAGCTGGCTGAGCACTCCTTGAATGTCCGGAAAGACGCCAAGCCGGTGCGGCAACCCTTGCGCCGGTTCGCTGAAGATAGGAGGAAGATTATTGGAGAAGAGGTAACCAAACTGCTTGTTGCCGGATTCATTGTGGAGGTCACGCACACAGAGTGGCTGGCCAATCCGGTAATGGTCGAAAAGAAAAAAGATGAGAACCTGGAGGCAAAAGCTCCAAAGGTGTGGCGCATGTGCATCGACTACACCAACCTAAACAAGGCTTGCCCAAGAGACCCTTTTCCTTTACCACGGATCGATCAAGTGATTGATTCAACTGCTGGGTGTGAGTTGTTGTCCTTCCTGGATGCGTATTCCGGTTTCCACCAAATTCCCTTGAAAAAGGAAGATCAAATAAAAACTGCGTTCATTACCCCGCACGGGGCTTATTGCTATGTCACTATGCCCTTTGGTTTGCGCAACGCTGGTGCAACGTACCAGCGCTGTATGCAAAAATGCTTGTTTGATCAAATCGGAAAGAATGTGCAAGTCTATGTAGACGACATTGTGATAAAAACTAAGGTAAAGAACACCTTAATCGATGACATCCGGCAAACATTCGATAACCTAAGACGGTTCCGGATGAAGCTTAATCCGGCAAAATGTACTTTCGGTGTCCCTGCCGGCAAGTTGCTTGGTTTCCTTGTGTCAAGCCGGGGCATTGAAGTCAATCCGGTAAAAATCCGGGCAATAGAAAGAATGACTATCCCACGAGAGCTAAAAGATGTGCAAAAATTTACCGGAAGCTTGGCATCGCTAAGCCGGTTCGTGAGCAGGTTGGGAGAAAAAGCTCTGCCACTCTATGCTCTAATGAAAAAATCCGACAAGTTCGTCTGGACCCCTCAGGCAGACGCAGCGTTTAAAGAACTGAAAACAATGCTGGCCACAGCACCTATACTGGCTTCACCTCTAGAAAGAGAGCCTATGCTATTATACATAGCAGCAACAAACCGGGTTGTGAGCGTAGTGGTTGTGGTTGAAAGAGAAGAGGAAGGAAAAACCGTCCAGAGGCCGGTATACTACCTGAGCGAGGTGCTCTCCCTCTCAAAACAAAACTACCCTCACTTCCAAAAGATGACTTATGGCGTGTACATGGCCGCCACAAAACTCAAGCATTACTTTGAAGAACATCCTATGAAGGTGGTGAGTGAAGCACCAATCTCCGATATCATGTGCAACAAGGACGCTAGCGGAAGGATTGCAAAATGGGCAATCCAGATATCACCATATGTACCAGCGTACGAAAGAAGGGATGCCATAAAATCACAGGCTTTGGCTGATTTCCTCGTTGATTGGGCGGAGATGCAATACAAACCGCCAGATCAGAGGATAGAATACTGGAAAATGCACTTTGATGGATCCAAACTCAAAGAGGGTCTAGGTGCCGGTGTGGTGCTCACCTCACCAAAAGGAGATCACCTCCGGTATGTTTTGCAAGTACATTTCAGGGCATCGAATAATGTCGCTGAATATGAAGCTTTGATCCATGGGCTTAAGGTCGCAAAAGAAATCGGTGCGCACCGGATCATTTGCTATGGAGATTCAGATCTTGTGGTACAGCAGTGTTCCGGGGATTGGGATGCGAAAGATGCCAACATGGCCTCGTACCGGTTTCACGTGCAAAAGATTGCCGGATTCTTCGAAGGGTGTGAGTTTCACCATGTGCCGCGCGCAGAAAATGAAGCCGCGGATGCTTTGTCCAAGCTGGGCTCATCCAGGCAAGAAATTCCTCCCGGAATAGCTCTAGCTCACTTAAGAGCACCATCGATCAAACCAAGCCCGGAATCGGAATCAATTTTTGTACCGGAATCGCATGTAGTACCCATGGATATTGATGAAGGAAACCCGGGGACTGCACCGGTAAACTCGGGGACTGCTCCGGCAAGCTCGGGGACTGCTGTACCCATACCGGAAGAAACGATGCTGGTAGATAGCATGGAGATAGATGCACCGGTGTTTTTGGTTCGAGAGACACCGTCGTGGGTTAAACCTATTAAGGAATTCCTGATCAACGGCATCTTGCCGGATGACGAAAATGAATCAAGGAGAATACAAAGAAGGTCCAAAGCATATACATTCATCAATGGTGAGGTGTACAAGAGAAGCGTTACCGGTGTCCTTCAAAGATGTGTGGAACCGGAAGAAGGGAAAGAAATGCTTGAGGAGATTCACCAAGGAGAATGTGGGCATCATGCTTCATCAAGGGCGCTGGTAGCAAAAGTATTCCGGCATGGGTTTTATTGGCCCACTGCTTTGGAAAACGCTGAGGATTTGGTAAGAAAATGCAACGGGTGCCAGAGGTACGCCAAGCAAAATCATACCCCAGCGTCCGGTTTAAAAACAATACCATTAACATGGCCGTTTGCCGTTTGGTGCCTCGATATGGTTGGCCCATTCAAAACTGCAAGGAGCAGCATGACTCACATCTTGGTTATGGTGGATAAATTCACCAAATGGCTAGAAGTGAAACCTATCGCAAAATGTGATGGGCGCACAGCGGTGAAGTTCTTGAAAGATGTCATTTTGCGGTATGGATACCCGCACAGCATCATCACTGACAATGGAACCAACTTTGCTCAAGGTGAGTTCAAAAGGTTTTGTGAGGACAACAACATCCGGTTGGATTTGTGCTCAGTGGCACACCCACAAGGCAATGGCCAAGTGGAAAGAATGAACGCTTTGGTACTTTCCGGTATCAAACCAAGACTCATTGATGCGGTGGAAAAATCGCCGGGGTGTTGGCTCGATGAGCTACCATCAGTACTGTGGAGTATAAGAACAACTCCAAACCGGTCTACCGGATACACTCCGTTCTTCATGGTTTATGGAGCAGAAGCGGTCATACCAACCGACATCATTCATGATTCACCAAGGGTACAGCTCTATACTGAGCAAGAGGTCAAAGAGGCCAGAGAAAATGATGTGGACTTGCTAGAAGAAGCAAGAGAGCTGGCTTTGGCAAGAACAGCCATTTACCAGCAAAACCTCAGACGCTATCATAGCCGGAAGGTTAACCCGAGAGTTTTCCGGGAAGGAGATCTCGTGCTACGCCTAGTGCAGCGCACTGAAGGCCGGCATAAGCTCTTACCACCATGGGAAGGTCCCTTCATTGTAAGCAAGGTGCTTCACAATGATGCATACTACTTGATCGATGCACAGGAGTGGAAAAAAGGAAAGGCGGACAGGTCCGGAGAGGAGAGCAAGCGTCCATGGAACGTAGCTCTGTTGCGTCCTTTCTACTCTTGAAGTTGTGGTGTAAGAAGTTCCTTTTTGTACCTTACATGCTATGAATAAAAGATGTCGGAACCTCAAATGAATCTCGGGGACTACCCCAACTTAAGTTGCATGTAACTTGTTTATTTTTTCAGTTTACCGGTTGCTTATTGAACGTTTTTTCTTTCCGGTTTAGTAGTGTGCTAAACCCTACCGGAGTCTTCGACTCTGCTGCTGTCCGCAACCCGGCTTCATGGCAAGCAAGATAAACCGGTAGGGGATAAGCACATGAACTGCGAAGAGGGAGAGCAGGAAAGAACAATCCGGAAAATTTAACTAACCCCGGTTAAACCGGTTTTTTGCAAAATTTCGAAGTTATTTCTAAGTTCAAGAAAATGCTTGTTTGGTGAAAGAACCTTGCGCTCATACGCCAAAGAACGCCCAGAGAAGGCAGGCAGAGCCAAGGCAAAAGAACCAAGTGTGCATCGAATTGGATGCGGAAACAATTTGGAAATCTTTGCAGTGCAGGATAAAAGCAAAACCAAAAGCAAATATGCTAAGACAAACTTAAGATAATTAGCTACCGGTATAACTTACCGGCATAAAATGTTGTGCGGCAACCAAAAGCAGACTTAAAGTTTTACATCATAAGCCCCGGCATACCGGGGCAGAATTTAACAGAACATTGTTTTAAGACACGCAGGACCAAACAGCATAACAGGTAAATCTTCAGGTAGATAATCAGGCAGCGGGGGCTTCAGGAGGGGCATCGCCAGCACCAGCGTCGCCCGAGGCTCCTCCTCGGCTTCATCCTCCTCGTCGAGATAATCTTTGACGTCAGGAGGGGGAGGGATGAAGGTGCGCATGTCGGCGTACTCCGCGATGTGGTACGCGCGATCCTGCCGCTTAGCGGTGAGAATCGGGTCCAGATCGGTTTCCGCGCCTTCGCGCACTCCGGTGAGGGCATCCAGGTTCAGCTCCGGGTACCAGGAGCAAGCAACGCGGAGGGCAGAGTCTGCTCCGGCGCGGGCAGCAGAGCACTGCCACTCGCGGATCCTCTGCCGGCGCCCTTGAGACGGTCGCTGATGAGTGAGAAAGTATCCGGCACCTCCTCGCCAGGCCACAGAGTCCTGAAGAGCTGGGTAGCTACATCAGGAATGTCAGATAAGTTGCGATCTATGGCGCGCATGTGAGACACCCGCGCGTTCAGCGCGACCAGATGGTCATAGGGGGTCCATGGCACGGCAAGATTCGCTTGGCCCTGGGCAGTGCGGCGCTCGTCAACCTTCTTGACAGCATACTTCTGAGAGTCCGGGAAGAGGCCTGTGCAAAGAAAGAAAAAGGCTAAGGAGAGGAATCCGGAAGAAAATACAACCGGAAGGAAAGATACCGAAAAGAAAATGTGATCGGAAGAAAAAAGGCTTATGTGCAGTAGTCAGAAAATGCAAAAGGAAAGGACTTACGATAGGCAAGTGTGTCGGTTTGCAACACCAGCCTGTTGCACTCCTTCTGCTCCTCCTCCAGCCGCGCAGCTTTCTCCTCGGCAGCCTTCTGGGCTTTGGCCAGCTCCTCCAGCTCAGCTAGCAACACCGAGTTGGCGTTGCCGGCATCTTCAAGAGCTTCATTCATCTTGGCCGCTGCATCAGTTTCGGCAGCTTTGAGGGCCTTAGCATGATCAAGCCCCAGCTGGATGAGCTGGGACTTGAGCTCCTGGTAGCTGGTCTTCTGGGCGCTCAGCTCCTCCTGATGCCGCCGGATGAGCTGGTCCTTCTCCCCTGCAACCCGGAAAAGAAGGTGTTAACAAGATTGTGCTGGTAAAGATGAAAAGAAAACCAAGTTAACAGGAGAAAGGAAAAAATTGTACGTTGGGCGGCAGCGAGCTGCTCCTTGAGAGCCTCAATGGAAGCTTCCGGGATCACTGTTAAGCAAAAGTTATAAATGTTAGAAGGAAAAAAGGTTTCCGGTAAAAAGATGCCGGTGGTACAAAAATTACCTTGGCACTTGTCATGTGCCTCAGCGAGGTCCCGGTGTTCCCATAGGAGCTCCTCAAAGAGGGCCTTCCGAGCGTCAGCCGTGAGCTGTTCAAGAAAAAGAGGTTAGTTAAGTTTTGCGCTAAGAACAAGGTTCTTAACCCGAAACTCGGGGACTGGCAGTGCTAGTTTCGCGCGTTTTAAGCTAAGTTTTGCGCTAAGAACAAGGTTCTTAACCCGAAACTCGGGGACTGGCAGTGCTAGTTTCGCGCGTTTTAAGCTAAGTTTTGCGCTAAGAACAAGGTTCTTAACCCGAAACTCGGGGACTGGCAGTGCTAGTTTCGCGCGTTTTAAGCTAAGTTTTGCGCTAAGAACAAAGTTCTTAACCCGAAACTCGGGGACTGGCAGTGCCGGTTTCACGCTAAGTTTTTAAGTTAAAGTTTTGTGCTAAAAGCTGCGCTCTCACCACAAAACTCGGGGACTGGGAAGATAGACAAGAGAGAAACCGGCATGAAACTAAAGAAAAGATAGAAAAAATCCGGAAGCAAGGAAACCGGTAAAAGTTGAAAAGAGTTAGTAAAGCGTACCATCAAGTTGTTCGTGGCATCGTACCACGCGCTGTCGAGCTCCTTCACGGCGCTGCGAAGCCGCATGAAGTGCTCCTCGGAAGACCGGTCCCCAACAGGGTCAGGTGCCGGCAGCCTGTCCTTGCCCAAACCGCGGGTCGCCGGAGTCATATCTGCGGCGTTCCACTTCTGGGCGTAGGGCAGCAGATGCCCCAGGTCCCGGCCCCTGCGCTGGAACTCAGTGATACGGCCAAGCAGGCCGGTGGCCTTCGTGGCGGTATCCCTGGCGGCCTTGGAGACGTGCAGCACCAGGGGCTGCTGGCCGCCGGAAGGGGCGCTGGAGGCCGTCGCCTTCCCCTTGATGAGCTTGGAGATCTTGGGCGGCGGCGCAGTTGGAGCAGCCCTGGAGGGCTTGGTGCGAGGAGCATCTGGCGGTGGCATTAGAATGGTTCGTGGAGAAGGGGGAGCGCTAGGCGCGTCACCCGGGTTGGAACCTTCCGGCGCGGAAGTTGTCTTCTTTTCAAGGACGGGAGGAGCCGAAGGCTCCGCCCGCCCGGCAGCTTTTTCCTCGGCGCCGATGTTGCTGGCGCCGGTATCCTGGTTCTCTGGGAGGAAGGAAAGATCCTCCTCCGTGCGGTGATCTGATGATGAAGGGGCCGCACGCCCCGAACTTGTTGTGCCCCCCGAAAGGGAGGCAGAGGTGTTGCCGGCACCAGATGGTGCCGGGCTTGAGCGAGGAGGAGGGGTTGAGGTCCTTGCGGAACCTTCAGAGCCCGATGGCCTTGAGCCAAGCTTGAGCGCGGGGCTGAGAGAAAGAAAGAAAGTTAGTTGGAGAAAAGCAACCGGAAAAAGAACTTGGCAAAAAGAGGCAAGCAAGAAAATGAAAAACTTACCCGGAAGCAGTCGGCATCTGCTTGCGCCCGTAGCGGCGCATGCCCACTTCCTTCTCCCCCAAGGGCTCAGTCCGGAAGCGCTTGGAGGGAGGGGCCTGGCTGGAACCGGCATCAGATGCCGGCAGCTTGTTCTTTTGGCCCTGGGCCATGAGTTTGTCCACAAACTCATGGCCGGCCTCGGCGCGCAGGGGCGGCGCGTGCTCGTGGATCTATAAGTTAAACATAGCTAAGAAAAAATTCGCAAGAAAGCAATAACGGAAAAGTATAAGAAACCGGAAAAGAAAATACCTCAAGCATGGACAGGTCATCGGAGGACCCGGTTGGCTTCGGTGGAGACCGGCCAAGGCGCGCAGCCGGAGTCTTGCCCATCTTTAAATCCTTCCACGCGCTTCACGCAAATCCCACGCCGCTCTGCTTGGATGAGGGGGAAGCGGTCCTTGGCCTGAAACACGAAAAAAGAGGGTTAACAAGAGCAAAAAGTTACCGGCAAAACCAACCCCAATTGCGTAATCTCTTACTTCTTGGGTCGGAGGGTTAGTAGTGCTGAGGGGAAGGAGGCCCCATTCCCATTCAAACGGCATAGCAGTTTGGCAGATCTGCTTAGCCTTGCGGACGACGTCCTTCTTGCTAAGGGGACGGCCTGTGATCTTGGTGGGATCGCCAGGACCGTACATCTCGCTCATCCTATGCACCCGGCGCTTCAGAGGAAGCACCCGGCGCGAAATAAAGGTGCGGATGATATCATCCGAGCAGATGTTGGTCTCCTTCTTCAAAGAGGCCATGAAGCGTACCACCCGGTTGGTTTCGGCATGATCCGTCTTCGGGTTATAGCTCCAATTGGCTCTACTGGGAGGCCCCACTTGGAACGGCGGAAGATCAATGAGATTTGCACGGTCGTTATTCTTCACATAGAAAAAAGTTCCCTGCCAGGCGCGGCAGGACTCGAGGCCGGTGAACTTAAAGAAAGTGCTCCCTTGGCGGGAGCCGACGATGCAAGACCCGCACTCCACGGGCGGCTTGGGTTTAGGAATTTCCTTGCCCTGAACGGAATTAATCCGCAGAGCAAAGAAGCGGGCAAACGTCTCACGAGTGGGACGAATGCCGATGTAGGCCTCCATGAAGGTGGCGTAGCAGGAAAGGTAAAAGATGGCATTGCCAGGAAGGTGGTGAGGTTGGAGTTCATAGAAATTTAAGAACTCCCGGAAAAAAGGAGAGGCAGGAAGGCCGAAGCCACGCTCAAAATGAGCAAGAAAAACAACATGTTCACCGGGCTGGGGCTCCGGTTCAATTTCGTCACCGGGAATCCGGCAGGTTACTCCTTCCGGAATCCTGCGGGACCGGTATAGCCAATCGATCTCATATTCAGTAACATTGGAGCCCATCCAGGCTCCACGAGTGATGGGGGAGGGCTCTCCGCCGGATGATTCGCTAGAGTTACTCGTTTCTAAGTGGCTACCGGATGCTTGGCTAAAGTTACCGGATTCTAGATGGCCGCCGGACTCTTGACGGTTACCGGATCCCTGCTGGTTGCCGGAATCGGTATCCATCGGATCTGAAGCCGTAGATTCGCCGGGAGATTGTCTACGACGGTTAACGGAGAGGGAAGAAGAAGAAGCGGAGGAAGATTCCTCGCGGACATTGGTTTGGGAGGCGAAAACAGAAATCCCACACTTGAACCCCGCGCGAAGATCTACGAGTAAGAAGAAAATCAAAGAAAAAGAGGAAATAAGAACACCATCGACCCAAGATCTAGAAAGCAAGCAAATGGCAAGCAAAGTGAGATTGGCACTAACCTCGAGCGGCGCAGTCGCTGGGGAAGACGTTCGCCGGTGAAGGAGTGGACCTACTGTCGCCGACGAGCACCGTCGACGGCGAGGCGGAGAAGGACGCGAAGAAGCAAGAATGCAGCGGGCGCGATGAAGGTGCTGCGGAAGATTTCCGCACGACGAGGTCCGGCGGAAACGCGGCGTGAGTGCGCCGGGCGATGGAGCTCGAGCAAACGACGGCGGACGAAGAGCGGCGAAGGCGCAGAGGCGAGGAGCACTGTGCGCGAAGGTTGGGGAATGCGAGAAGAGGAAGAAGAAAGGGCAGTTGTCCTTATAAAGAAGAGAGGAGGTGGGCCGAAAACCGCCGGGCCGCGGCGGTTCGCCTCGCGGCCCGCGACGGTTCGCACCACGGGCCGCCACGTGGCGAGGAAGTACACGCGAGAAAGTGAGAAGCCACACGGAGGCACACACAGGATCCAAAGTGGCTAGTGGGATCCGCAGTGGTGCATTTAATGAGCGCGCGGGAGTCGAAGCGAAGTGACAACTGACACTGGCGCGACAGTTAACAGTGCGCATGTCACTGACAGGCGCGGGGCCCGAAATATTCTCGACCTCGCCGAGGAAAGAGTAAATGCGAATGATACCGGAGAAAAGAGATGCCGGGAGATGCCTTGCAAAGAGAGAAAAGACAAATAAGGGCAAAGATGCCGGATCCAAGCTCAAAGCCGGAGAGATTAAACCGGTATCCTAAAAACATGAAAACCTGGCATGGTCTGTAGGATAGAATCCGCCAGACTATACCAGCTTCGGGGACTAATGTTGGGGGATAACCCCCGGTATGCCAAAGGCATGCCAAACCGGATGGTTTGAGCCATCGAGATACCGGTTTAATATTCTTACCGGAAAGTAAAGATAGGAGTTTGGGCTAAGTGAAGCTATCCCCAAGGGGGTATGCCGGAACCCGGTAAAGAAGATACCGGAGAGAAGGGCCTGTCGGCAGGACTGGTCAAAGATTCTCTTCGAGCAAGAAGACAAGGATGAGCTAAGCAAAGCGGCTTTAATCGAGCCCTGGCGCCAAAGAGATAGATGACGCTGAAAGAAGCCGGAGGACGTCAGCGTCCCGATTAAAGAAGACTCCGGCGTCATCTGTGATTAAAGTAGCTTTGTAAAGTAGTTTGTCCAGTCAAAGATGCCATTAGGGTTTCTTGTTCTGTAAGCCACCCTCTCCCCTATATAAGGAGAGGGGGTACTGCCTCATACAGGCGCGTGTCCACAGAGGAGATTAGACGATAGAACTTGTATTCAAGCACTTGTAACCATGTTGAGATCAATGAAGCAAGCGATCTAGTGAAGAGTTCTTCCTCTTGTCTCTCTTCTTGCATACCGGCCTTTGGTTGTGTTCTTGAGGAAAGCATCCGGAAGTTCGTCCCATCTAGTCGCAAACCCTCCCCCGAATCCTCTAGCGTCCATTCGGCCCCAATCTAAGCCATCCTAGAGGAAGTCTGGGCAGGAGGACAAGGGTGACGCCATCCCGGATGAACTTCTCGGGCTGGTGTTCCTGCGCCTCACCTCGCCTCTGGATCTCGTCCGCGCCGCGTTCGCCTGCAGGAGCTGGCGCAAGGTCATCGCGGCGGAGGACTTTCGTGTCCTCTCCGCTCGCCACGGTGCGCCATCCTCCATAGTCGCCGGCCACTACCACATCAGCTTCTCCCATTGTCACTATCGGCCGTCTGGCTTGCTGCCCCACTTCGTTCCCTCTTCCTCGTCATGTTGGGCCGGGGTCGCCGCAAATAATCTCGCGCTCGACTTCCTCCCACGGGCGCCAAACGGCGACCTCAGTTTGGAGCTCGCCGACTCTCGGGGCGGCCTCCTACTCCTTGCGGACTTCGACCACACCGAACACGGAAAGCCTTTCGAGCAGCCTTCACGTCTCGTCGTCTGCGATCCCCTGGCAGGTCAGTACGTGACGGTCCCTCCACCCCCTGCTGTTTCGCACACAACATTCGTAAGCTTGTTCCTGGGCGCCGCCCTCCATGGCGAGGACGCTGCGGCGCGCATCAGTCTGTCAAATTACAGGGTGACGTGCCTGATCTATCATGACGGCATCTGCAAGACCTGCGTGTTCTCGCCTGGCCCTGGTGGCCACGCTTGGACCTCCTCCGGCGCCATCGTGCCTCTCCACGCCACGCACACAGGCCGGTCGGATATCCTCTTTGTGGGGTGCAACGCCCGTTTCTTCCAGTGGTACGTGTTCGGTGGGCTCGGAAACTTCATTCTTGCTCTCGACAGAGAATCCGGCGAGCTCTCACGCTTCGAGAGAGCTCGAGACGAGGACTGGCTTCACACCGTGCCGATTGAGATGCTGGGCGGGCCCTCGCGCGTGCTGAATTGGTACGTGCTAGAGCTTCCGTGGCCACCTACCTTCCGAGCTTGCTTATCCTAGGATTCTGGCTTCCTGGGTTGGATTAGTGTCGGCCATGGTGCTGTCGACACGGTCTGGAGGTTGAAGACGAAGGGCATCTCAAGGATTTTGTTGTAATTTCGTTTTTGTTCAGGTGTTTTGTACTATTTGATGTTTCTCTTAATGCCAGAGGGTTTATTTGCACTAGTCATACTTGACATAGCTGTACGTTTTGAAGATTACATTTAACTTGTTCATCATGATCCGAACTTCTAACATACTCTTAATGCCAGAGGGTTTATTTGCACTAGTCATACTTGACATAACTTCTAACTTGTTTTGAGTAATACGTAGTATGGTATACTAGAATAGGAGGAGTAACACTTTTCGCATTTGGGCCACACTACCTCCATTTCAAGGAATAAGGCGCACGCGTACTCCAAGACGTATCTTTTGGTCAGATTACCTTGACCATTGAATTGACAAGACAATACACAGAGCATTGGGGCGTGCTCGATGGTGCTAGCTGCGGCTATACAGACATGTGATAGGCATCGCGGAAGCGTCGCAAATAGAAAACAAATCATATTTTTTGGGGGAGGATGTTTTGGCTCCTGGTTGCGTATGCTCCCTTTAGTTTGAACTGCAACATCTATATATTTTGAAATGTAAAAAAATTCCAAACAAAAAATTAATCTTTTCATCTTCACATGCTAAGAGCGCATAAAGTCTTTCCATAAAAAACTAAATTGTCGTTTGGGCTATGTAAAAAAGATAAAATTTATTGCTAAAAATAAAGCTGTTTGTAATACGGAGTACTTGCTTTTGTCTTCTTACATCAACCACAAAAAATATCGGCTTTTCACGAAACTACACGAACACACATAGATTATCGAGAAGTACATGCGGATTTTTTTGTTAGAATTTTTTGAAAATTAAAAATATGTTTTTTTGGGTCGAGGTAGCATATCCGCCCAATAGCCGAATTAAATTTCCGATTTTATTGGACTGACAATTTCATCGGGAAGACATGGATGCGCGCAGACGGCGTGCAAGGCAAGGCATCGATTTGACCGGACGTACTTAGGGCAGGTCAGGCTGCCAGCGTACTTATTTCGGGCAGGTGAGGTACTAGAACTCAAAGTCCTCCTCAGCGTCTCTCTCTCTCTCTGTCTTTATTGAGTGTACTAGCGCGCAGGGACTCAAAGTCAGGGAAATGTTTGAGATGCAAAGTAAGAGAATATTTACCAGTATAATTGGTTGATTAGAAGATTAAGTGGTGAAATCACAACAGATTGGAGCAGTACATGGTGGAAACCGCAAAATATCCTTCCAAATGGTGTTTTTGTGCAACATACGAAGTATGAGGTGGTGGAACTTGAGGCCAGTGACTTTACTTACTCCAAAATGCAACTTTACGTACATGAGCCATCGGATCAAGATCCAACGGACACAGTTGATCCAGAATTTGTAGTCACATTTTAAGTTGCTCGAAAAAAATCGAAAACATTACAGTAAGATATATATCTTTCTTAAGTATTCTGGTAAAGTTTTACTTCATTTGAAAATTGAGTTTAATTTTAAGTTTAAAATTTGGATCAACCATGTGCGTTGGATCTTGATCGAATGACTCACGTACAAGTCGCCAGTGAAGTCACTGGATCTCGTTCCTTGGTGGAATCTGCAATTCCCTCGCCTATATATACTATACAAGTCGAAGACTACGACCCTCTATCCCTATCTCCTTCACATCCTCTAAATTCATATTCCCATTTAGAATCGTTGGGCATGGAGGTTCCCCCTGGTAGCTTTAGAGCTTTTGTCGACGATGCTAAATTGAGAAGACTGCTCACCTGCGGTTTGTGCTCTCAATCCGCACAACCTCCATTTTGGCGGGTTAGTACTTTCTTCACTAGGTTCATCAAGATGTATTTTAATTTGGGCTAACAGTCGTGTTAATTTCCTTGTATTAAGCAGTGCTGTTCGTGCAAGAAGGTTGCATGCGACAGCTGCGCTAGGAACCTGCCCGGTGGCGCGTGCCCGGGATGCCAGGGCGTCTTCCAAGGTGAAAGTCCTCCATCTGAAAGCATGGACTTTTCCCGTGAATGTGTTATGGAAAAGAATGTGGTGAGAAGAACGTTCATCTGCGGTTTGTGCTCTCAAATCGCACGACGTCCACTATACCGGGTTAGTACTTTCTTCACTAGGTTCCACCCAGCTGTATTTTTCTTTGGGCCAACAGTCATGTAAATTTCCTTGTATTAAGCAGTGCATTCGCATGGGGGAGGGACATCACATTGCATGCGGAAGCTGCTTAAGAAACCTGCCCAGTCTCGTGTGCCCGAACTGCGACGACATCTACGAAGAGGATGAGGATTTAAGTAGATTTGCCTCCTTGTTTAAGGTGGATTGCAGCAACGATGGTTGCGACATGAGCGGCGACTTGCTCGAATACTTTCAACATGAGGCGACGTGCCCGCATGCGCCAACGAGACGGTAGGTGGTTGATCTTGCCGGTCTCGATGGAGAAGATGATCGCGCTTTGAGGCTAATCTGAGCTCGGTGGAGAAGGACCGGATGGAGTTTCCTTTTCTAGAACTAGAGTTCTTTTTGTACTTTTGGATGTCTTGTCTGTAGTTTCCTTTTACTTGGAGGGTCCTCCTAGCTTGCAGTCTGTAATCCCACCGTCATCATCATAATATAAAAGCAGTGTCGCCAGGTCCTTCGGGACATTTCTGTGTTCAAAAAATGTATGATTTTAGACATGTCGTCTATTTATGTGTGCGATGTTGTATCATCTATTACCATGATTAGTTTGAACGTGTCCATGTCCTAGAACAAAACTTCGGCATGATGTGTCTTTGATTGTGGCAAAGGAACTTTTCCATGAGGTATTAGCTAATGGTTTTTTCCTATAAGATTTGCACTACAAGATTCCTATATGAATAGTTCCTATGAATCAAATGACTTGTATAGGAATTTTTCCCATAAGAACCAAATCCAACATAATTCCTATGACAATCATATGAATCAAAGGAGCACGATTCCCATAGGATTCAAGTAGACATGACATCCCAATTCTATGATTTTCCTTTTCCTATGAACCAAAGGAGGCCTAACTAGTTGGCCATACTGAAACAATTGCCAAATAAATGCCGTGCATCCTATGGCCCCCGTGAGTTTGACCTAAATTTGAAATCATGGTAAAAGGTGCTTAAAATAGGCAAATAAAAGCATGTAGTCAATTTTTTTTTGGATGTACTACCTAGGGAAAATACCAAACATGCCATAATGCAAACTGTGTTTTAGAGAGTAGCCCTTCAAAAAAGTTGGCATCCACTTGTTGATTTTGCTATCGACATGACAAAATAACTGATCAGATGACCAAGTGGTAAAAATTGCAACAGATTAGACCACCACATGGTGGAAACTGCTAAAAATCATGAAAACTGCGAAGAAAAAGTTAAAGTGGTGGTTTGTGCAGCATATGGAGGATTGAGTAGTAGAAGTTGGATGTGCACTACCGTGTGCCCGTGGTAATGTTCGCCTATTATGATGATGGCAAGAAAAAACTCTGCTGAAACTGTCCCGAGCTGATTTGACGAGACAAAATACAGCTACACGGCGTGCAAGGGACGGCTATACAGTACATTAGCTTCTTCTCGGGTCACACGCCTGCACCACAGGTGCAGTAAGTGCAGCAGAGACCAGAGAGAGAAGGAACGCCCGTATTATATTTGATTTCAATTCATATTGTTTTTTTCCTTGCCTCTCCGTCTTCTTCACCGCCATCTTCTCGGTGTTTTCAAGAGTGATTATCAAGTGGAGAGACAATTGCATTGGGAAAGTCTCTCCACTTGATAATCTCTGTTGAAAAACTCGCACGTCTTGTGAAATGTGAAGGCTGCACGCGTGGGGAAGGGAGACGCAAACGCCGCACCGCATCATTAGTAGTAGTATACCTTTCTCTCCTCAGGCACCCCGGCTGGCCGCCCGCCGCAATAGTTCCTTGCATAGCGCTTGCCGTCTCCTCCAAAAACCCCCAGCGCACTTGCATCCGCCATCCACCTAAATCCACCGCCGAGTACCTTTCTGTCCTCACCACCGCCGCTGCGCCTATTCCCCTGTCCAGCAGATCCGCTCCGCTACCTGCTACACACTTCGAGCAGACGACTGCGGCGTTGCGTGTGTCGCCGCCGTGTCAGATGGAGGCGGAGCCGCTCAACTCCCGAAGGCGGGTCGAGCCAGATCGGGAAGAGCCTCCGTCGAGCCTCGACCTCATCAGCCGCCTCCCCGACGAGATGCTGCACATCATCATCTCCCTCCTGCCCATGATATCCGCTGTAAGGACAACATTGCTCTCCAAACGGTGGCGCCACCTCTGGCGCTCCGTCCCACTTAACCTCCTCGTCGGCGACAACGACCTCATCAGCCGCCTACCGGACCAGATTCTCCACATCATCATCTCCCACCTGCCCACTATATCCGCTGTAAGCACAACCTTGGTCTCCAAACGGTGGCGCCACCTCTGGCACTCCGTCCCACTTAACCTCGAGATCGACGACCAACTCGCCAAGCAAAACCACAAACGCATCGCCGCGGTCTCCAGTATCCTCGCCGCTCACCCTGGCCCCGCCAGAAGCGTGTCAATCGACCCCTTCAGAACCACTTGCAAGGTCGACACCACGCTCGACAGCTGGTTCCGGTCCAGCACCCTATCTTGCGTCGAGAACCTCAGATTCGATGCTGGAACAGTGATGCGCTCCTTCCCGCTGTCCGCGTTCCGCTGCGCGCCCACGCTGCGCATTGTCAGCATTTCTACTTGCTATTTGCCCGAGATTCATGCCAACTCCATGCTTCTTTTCCCCCAACTCAAAAGGCTCTTGCTCTATGACGTCTACATCTGTAAGGCGACGAACATCGACCGCCTGTTCACCCGCTGTATTGTGCTCGAGGCACTTCACCTTGAGGGGGTCCACGGGTTCACCCAACTCAACATTGAAATGCCAAATCTTCGTACAATTAGTGTGGCTAGCTATTGGAAACGCAACACCACCGAACTTATTCAGTTAGACACGGTGCAAATTATGGATGCATCTTGCCTCGAGAGATTGGTCATATGCGTTGATGATGTTCCACTACTAATCCAGGTCGCCAACGCACCAAAGTTGATGGTGTTGGGCTTTGCGTCGTACCCTGGCTGCCAACTTGTTATTGGACGCATAAACTTTTTGGTAGAACAGCCTTCTTCTTGTTGAATTAACTCACATTTTTGTTATTTTTTTGACATATGTACCATTGTCCTGTAGAGGATGATGCCCATAAGCTTGGAAAATTCTCTGTGCACAGTGAAGAACTTGGTTCTAAAATCTGACGGCCCTCGTCTGGATCAACTACTTGCATTTCTTAGATGCTTTCCCTGCACGGAGAAGCTATATATCCAGGTAAATTCGTTGTTGTTAACTGTTTACCACTATGAGCAAAAACTGTAGAGTTACATGGAGTTAACCTGTTATTAGCCTAGATCAGTTGAACAATTGTACTAGAAGAACATCCACAATGGAGTTATATTATGTTGGTTCAAAACTAAACTTCTTGTCATACAATGTGTTGTATCTTGTGCATCTGTGAAGTTTCATATAAACACATGATAATATGTGATCTGTGTAAAAAAGAGAAGACATATGTAAATAGTGTGACTTACTATTTACACATCATTTGTTCTTTTTTTGTGTAGATCACATATTATCATATTTTTGGATGAAACTTCACAGAAGCACATGATAGAACACAATGTATGTCCAGACTTTTAGTTTACATTTTTTTTGGAAACTTGGAAGTGTCAAAAGAAAAATGGGGTGCACCCGCAACTAGTTGCGGATTGGAGTTTCCCATGTTGGTAACCTTTCCCCAACTTTACAATGACAATAACAGATGTAAAAAAGTGCATCTATCAAATTGGAACGTGTCAGGGGATTATGTTGTTCCACGGTCCTCAATTAACACATGATTCAACTCACCTGAGATATTCATTAGTTGATAGCTATGAAGTACTTTGTTATTGTACTGACTACTTAATTTGACTTCTTTGCAGTTTTATAGAACCGGCAATAAGGTTCATGTGCTGCATAATGAGCCAGCCTGTCCCATTGAATGCCTTGATCTCCACCTCAAAGAAATTTCGATTTCTGACTACCGAGGAAGGAGAAATGATGTTATTGTCTCCAGGTTCTTTATACAGAACACTAGAATGCTCAAAGTAATGAATTTTGGTGTAAGATATCATCACAAGAAGATCTGGTGGGATACCCAGTTCAAGCAGCTAGACCTGAAGAACACCGCTTATAGAGATGTTGATTTTCAGTTTGGATATTTACCATCCTTAGATAAGTTCAGCTCGGACGGTGTTCTTAGCTGGTTGGTACATGACTTGTCAGTGGCTGATCCCTTTGCTAGAGGGATATATGCAAGAGATGGGCCAATTTCTGCATAGTGTTAGTTTAACTCCCTATATTTTGTACTGGTCTGAACAATATATTTTATCACTCTGTTAATGTAGTTCAGACTTGATGTTATTCTTGTGAACATGGTCTAATATTCTAATGCTTTCGCGATGTATGTACTACTAGTGATATATACAGAAGCTAGCAATTGGTTGACAAAATTTACTAAAAAAAGCCTGTAACGCATGTTCACATTCAGTTCGTCAATGCTAGTGTTCACAGAGGAAAGGTTTATTGTTCACAGAGGCTGACATGTGGGGCCCATGAGCCAGCAGAGTCCTCAACGTTTCAAAGGCGGCAGGGGATCAAAAAAAAAGGAAGTAGCCACAAATTAGGGTAAAAAATAACTCCAAGAAAGGAAACTTTTTTTGTAAATAGAGGACGACATGCGGGTCCCATTTTGCACGGGATCGAAAGAAAAAAGGCAAGTGACCAAATATCAGGAGCCAAAAATAATCCACGAAAAGAAACTTTTATTGTACATAGAGGATGACATGTGGGTCCCATTTTGCAATAGCGGTCTCATAGTTTCCAGGCGGCACAGGATCAAAAGAAAAAGGAAGTAGCCAGAAATCAGGGTGTCAAAAAATCCATGAAAAGAAAGATTTCAATTGGGCTGCATCTGGACATCTGGGCCTTCGAACTATCGTGCTGGAAGCCTTTTGACTCGTACAATTTAAGCCCACTCCAAAACAGGAAAGTCCAATGCTTGGCAAAAACAAAAAACAAGGAGATTCAACATATAAGTTTGTTTATGTAAAAACAAAGATTTAATTTATCCCTTTGCAATAGCTCAGAGCGAAATACACTGTTTATTGTCTGCAAAATAATCAAGATATCACATGTTTCTTGTACGGGGAGGCTGACATCGGGGACCCATGAGCCAGCAGCGTCGTCAACATTTTAAAGGCGGCAGGAGATCGAAAGAAAAAATAAGCCAAAAATCAGTTGGTAAACAAAACCAAGAAAAGAAACATTTACCTTTCTGAGGGGATGACATGCGGGACCCATGAGGCAGCAGCATCCTCAACTATTCCAAGGCGGCAGGGGATCAAAAGAAAAAGGAAATAGCCAGAAATTAAGTAGGGTAAAAAATAAATCCAACAAAGGAAACTTTTATTGTTCATAGAGGATGACATGCGGGACCCATGAGCCAGCAGCCTCAACGTTTCAAAGTCGGCATGAGATCGAAAGAAAAAGGCAAGTGACCAAATATCAGGAGCCAAAGATAATCCAAGAAAAGAAACTTTATTGTACATAGAGGATGACATGCGGGTCCCATTTAGCAGCAGCTGTATCAACGTTTGAGAGGCGGCAGACGATCGAAAGAAAAAGGCAAGTGACCAAATATGAGGTGCCAAAAAAATCCAAGAAAAGAAAGTTTTATAGTACATAGAGGATGACATGCGGGTCCCATTTAGCATCAGCGGTATCACCGTTTGAGAAGCGACAGGGGATCAAAAGAAAAAAAGGAAATAGCCGAAATTAATTAGGGGTCAAAAATAAATCCACCAAAGGAAACTTTTATTGTTCATAGAGGATGACATGTGGGACCGACCTGCCAACAGCGTCCTCATCGTTTCAAAGGGGGCAGGGGATCAAAAGAAAAAGGCAAATAGCCAGAAATTAGGGGTCAAAAATAACTCCAAGAAAGGAAACTTTTATTGTTCGTAGAGGATGACATGCGGGACCCATGAGCAAGCAGCTTACTCAACGTTTCAGAGGCGGCATGAGATCGAAAGAAAAAGGCAAGTGACAAAATATCAGGAGCCAAATATAATCCAAGAAAAGAAACTTTATTGTTCATAGAGGCTGACATGTGGGACCCATGAGCCACAGAATCCTCAACGTTTCAAAGGCGGCAAAAATCAAGTGACCAAATATCATGAGCCAAAAATAATCCAAGATTTATTGTACATAGAGGATGACATGCGGGTCCCGGCAGCAGCGGTCTCAATGTTTCAAATGCGTCTTGAGATCAAAAGAAAAAGAAAGTAGCTAGAAATTAGGGGCTCAAAAAATCCAAGAAAAGAAAGTTGATGGACATAGAGGATGACATGCGGGTCCCATGAGCCAGCAGCTTACTCAACGTTTCCAAGGCGGCAGGGGATGAAAAGAAAAAGGAAATAGCCAAAAATCAGAGGGTGAAAAAAAATCCAAGAAAATAAACTTTTATAACACATAGAGGATGACATGCGGGTCCCATTTAGCAGCAGGTTCCTCAACGTTTCAAACGTGGCATGAGATCGAAAGAAAAAGGCAAGTGACCAAATATCAAGAGCCAAAAATAATCCAAGAAAAGAAACTTGAATGTACATAGAGGATGACATGCGGGTCCCATTTAGCAGCAGCTGTATCAACGTTTGAGAGGCGGATCGAAAGAAAAATGCAAGTGACCAAATATGAGGTGCCAAAAAAATCCAAGAAAAGAAAGTTTTATAGTACATAGAGGATGACATGCGGGTCCCATTTTGTAGCAGCAGTCTCAACGCTTCCAAGGCGGCACAGGACCAAAAGAAAAATGAAGTAGCAAATCCAAGAAAAGAAAGATTTCAATTGGGCTGCATCTAGACATCTGGGCCTTCGAACTATCTTGCTGGGCCTTTTGACTCGTACAATTTCAGCCCACTCCAAAACAGGAAAGTTCGATTTTTCTAAAAAACAGGAAAGTCCTATGCTTCGCAAAAACAAAAAACAAGGAGATTCAACATATAAGTTTGTTTATGTAAATATAAAGATTTAATTTATCAGTTTGCAATAGCTCAGAGCGAAATACAATGTTTATTGTCTGCAAAATAAGATATCACATGTTTCTTGTACGGGGAGGCTGACATCGGGGACCCATGAGCCACAGCATCGTCAATGTTTCAAAGGCGGCAGGGGATCGAAAATAAAAAAACCAAAAATAAGTTGGTAAAAAAATCCAAGAAAAGAAAACATTTATCATTCTGAGAGGATGACTGCGAGACCCATGAGGCAGCAGCATCCTCAATGTTTATTGTTTATAGAGGCTGACATGTGGGACCCGTGAGCCAGCAGCGTCGTCAACGTTTTAAAGGCGCAGGAGATCGAAAGAAGAAAAAAAGCCAAAAATCAGTTGGTAAACAAAATCCAAGAAAAGAAACATTAACCTTTCGAGAGGATGACATGCGGGACCCATGAGGCAGCAGCATCCTTAACGATTCCAAGGCGCCAGGGGATCAAAAGAATAAAAGGAAATAGCCAGAAATTAATTAGGGGTCAAAAATAAATCCACCAAAGAAAACTTTTATTGTTCATTGAGGATGACATGTGGGACCGACCTGCCAACAGCGTCCTCATCGTTTCAAAGGGGGCAGGGGATGAAAAGAAAAAGGCAAATAGCCAGAAATTAGGGGTCAAAAATAACTCCAAGAAAGGAAACTTTTATTGTTCGTAGAGGATGACATGCGGGACCCATGAGCCAGCAGCTTACTCAACGTTTCAAAGGCGGCATGAGATCGAAAGAAAAAGGCAAGTGACCCAATATCAGGAGCCAAAAATAATCCAAGATTTATTGTACATAGAGGATGACATGTGGGTCCAATTTTGCAGCAGCGGTCTCAATATTTGAAATGCGGCTTGAGATCAAAAGAAAAATAAAGTAGCTAGTAATTAGGTGGTCAAAAAAAATCCAAGAAAAGAAAGTTGATGGACATAGAGGATGACATGCGGGTCCCTTGAGCCAGCAGCTTACTCAACGTTTCAAAGGGGGCAGAGGGGATCAAAAGAAAAAGGCAAGCCAAAAATCAGAGGGTAAAAAAAAATCCAACAAAGGAAAGTTTTATAGCACATAGAGGATGACATGCGGGTCCCATGAGCCAGCAGGTTCCTCAACGTTTCAAACGTGGCATGAGATCGAAAGAAAAAGGCAAGTGACCAGATATCAGGAGCCAAAAATAATCCAAAAAAAAAACTTGATTGTACATACAGGATGACATGCGGGTCCCATTGTGCGGCAGTGGTCCCAACGTTTCAAATGCGGCTTGAGATCAAAAGAAAATGAAAGTAGCCGAAATTAGGGGGTCAAAAAAACTCCAAGAAAGGAAAGCTTTATCGTTCATACAGGTGACATGTGGGACCTATGAGCCAGCAGCTTACTAAACGTTTCAAAGGCGGCGGGGGATCAAAAGAAAAAGGAAATAGCCAAAAATCAGAGGGTGAAAAAATCCAAGAAATCAAACTTTTATTGTACATAGAGGATGACATGCGGGTCCCATGAGCCAGGATTCCTCAACGTTTCAAACGTGGCATGAGATCGAAAGAAAAAGGCAAGTGACCAAATATCGGAGCCAAAAATAATCCAAGAAAAGAAAGTTGATTGTACATAGAGGATGACATGCGGGTCCCATTTTGCAGCAGCGGTCTCAACGTTTCCAAGGCGGCACAGGACCAAAAGAAAAATGAAGTAGCCAGAAATCAGGGGGTGAAAAAAATCCAAGAAAAGAAAGATTTCAATTGGGCTGGATCTGGACATCTGGGCCTTCGAACTATCCTTCTGGGCCTTTTGACTCGTACAATTTCAGCCCACTCCAGAACATGTTCGGATTTTTCTCAAAAAAAAAACAGGAAAGTCCTATGCTTCGCCAAAACAAAAAACAAGGAGATTCAAGATATAAGTTGTAAAAATAAAGATTTAATTTATCCGTTTGCAATAGCTCAGAGCGAAATACACTGTTTATTGTCTGCAAAATAATCAGATATCACATGTTTCTTGTACGGGAGGTGACATCGGGGACCCATGAGCCAGCAGCGTCGTCAACGTTTCAAAGGCGGCAGGGGATCGAAAATAAAAAAACCAAAAATCAGTTGGTAAAAAATCCAAGAAAAGAAAACATTTATCGTTCGAGAGGATGACATGCGGGACCGATGAGGCAGCAGCATCCTCAACGTTTCCAAGGCGGCATCAAAAAAGGAAATAGCCAGAAATTAATTAGGGGTAAAAATAAATCCACCAAAGGAAACTTTTATTGTTCATAGAGGATGACATGTGGGACCGACCTGCCAACAGCGTCCTCATCGTTTCAAAGGGGGCAGGGGATCAAAAGAAAAAGGCAAATAGCCAGAAATTAGGGGTCAAAAATAACTCCAAGAAAGGAAACTTTTATTGTTCGTAGAGGATGACATGCAGGACCCATGAGCCAGCAGCTTACTCAACGTTTCAAAGGCGGCAGGGGATCGAAAGAAAAAGGCAAGTGACCAAATATGAGGTGCCAAAAATAATTCAAGAAAAGAAAGTTTTATAGTACATAGAGGATGACATGCGGGTCCCATTTAGCAGCAGCGGTATCACCGTTTGAGAGGCGGCAGGGGATCGAAAGAAAAAGTCAAGTGACCAAATATGAGGTGCCAAAAAAATCCAAGAAAAGAAAGTTTAATAGTACGTAGAGGATGACATGCGGGTCCCATTTAGCAGCAGCGGTATCACTGTTTGAGAGGCAGCAGGGGATCGAAAGAAAAAGTCAAGTGACCAAATATGAGGTGCCAAAAAAATCCAAGAAAAGAAAGTTTTATAGTACATAGAGGATGACATGCGGGTCCCATTTAGCAGCAGCGGTATCACCGTTTGAGAGGCAGGGGATCGAAAGAAAAAGGCAAGTGCCCAAATATGAGGTGCCAAAAAAACTCCAAGAAAAGAAGTTGATTGCTCATAGAGGATGACATGCGGGTCCCATTTAGCTGCAGCGGTCTCACTGTTTGAGAGGCGGCGGGATCGAAAGAAAAGGCAAGTGAACGAATATGAGGTGCCAAAAATAATCCAAGAAAAAAAGTTTTATAGTACATAGAGGATGACATGCGGGTCCCATTTAGCAGCAGCGGTATCACCGTTTGAGAGGCGGCAGGATCAAAAGAAAAAGAAATTGCCAAAAATCGAGGGTGAAAAAAAAACCAAGAAAATGAACTTTTATAGTACATAGAGGATGACATGCGGGTCCCATGAGCCAGCAGGTTCCTCAACGTTTCAAACGTGGCATGAGATCGAAAGAAAAAGGCAAGTGAAAAATATCAGGAGCCAAAAATAATTCAAGAAAAGAAAGTTTTATAGTACATAGAGGATGACATACGGGTCCCATTTAGCAGCAGCGGTATCACCGTTTGAGAGGCGGCAGGGGATCGAAAGAAAAAGGCAAGTGAAAAAATATGAGGAGCCAAAAATAATTCAAGAAAAGAAAGTTTTATAGTACATAGAGGATGACATGCGGGTCCCATTTAGCAGCAGCGGTATCACCGTTTGAGAGGCGGCAGGGGATCGAAAGAAAAAGGTAAGTGACCAAATATGAGGTGACAAAAATAATTCAAGAAAAGAAAGTTTTATAGTACATAGAGGATGACATGCGGGTCCCAGTAGCAGCAGCGGTATCACCGTTTGAGAGGCGGCAGGGATCGAAAGAAAAAGGCAAGTGACCAAATTTGAGGTGCCAAAAAACTCCAAGAAAAGAAAGTTGATTGCACATAGAGGATGACATGCGGGTCCCATTTAGCAGCAGCGGTCTCAACGTTTCCAAGGCCAAGGGATCAAAAGAAAAAGGAAGTAGCCAGAAATCAGGGGGTCAAAAAAAATCCAAGAATAGAAAGAATTTTGGTTCATAGAGGATGACATGCGGGACCCATGATCCTGCATCGTAAACGGCTCGATCGGAGAACGTTGAACAAGATGGCGCGATCTAGAAAAAAACAATGCCGAGAGAGGCTGCCATCTAGGCCCTACATCCCTCGGCGGTGCGGATTTGCGTTGACTCGGCCGGCGAACCCGAGATTTCGAGATGCACCACGTCCCGGGCCACCATACGCGTTTTGGCCGCTTTCGTCGGCTAGGTGGCCTCAAAAACGAAAAAAAAAGTTTTGACATGCACCACGGAGGGACCCAAAATCATCGGCCATGGTACACCAGCAACCACGGCGCGACTTCAACTTCGTCGGCCATGGCAACTTTTCTTGTAGTGTTTAGCAAAGTCACATTGAGGTTTATAGCACTAGACTTGATGATCTACTTCAATTCCATCAAGATCAAGTGAAACTTCAGTTACTGTTACTGTTTTACTTTAAAGCGTAAAAAATTCCCCGGATTTTTTATGCATGAATGTAATGCACACATCTGTTTCCTCTATTTTTGTAACCCCAAATCCTGGGATATTACAACATTGGTGCAAGCTTTCTCCACCGTGCAACACATCAAGTTCATCCGATGGACTCTACGACTGGGAATCCATGCCACTATTGTTCCTATGGTTATGTTGGCGCACCTTGTGACCGATACTCTTCTTCTTCTCAGCTACATGTTCGCCCACCATGAGCTCAGGTATCGACTTCAAACATTTAGACTATTTCGAGAACATGTTCACAATATTTTCTTCTTCACCGACACGAGCTCAGTTACCGACTTCAGACATTTGGACTATTTTGAGAACATGTCTATAATATTTTCTTCTTCACCTCCATGAGCTTGCTTCTCGACCATGCTAGGCACCACGCATCCCTCTTTTGCTTCTATGTCCTTCTCTTGCAGATTGTTATTGTTTGGCCTCTCTCTCATGTTTCCACTAGCAATGTTTCATGTTAGTCTCCCTGTTGAATTTTATGGAAATTCAAATATATATGTAATTTGATATTATTGAATTAAAATTCTTAAGAAGAAAATGCATACTCAAAATAGAAATATTGGAGAAAAAAGTTTATAGATAAAACAAAACATTTATAAAAAAATAAGATTATTCTTGAAAAAAGTTGGAAAATAACCTTACGATTCAAAACCTAATAAATAGTGGTGTATGGAATGGAGATTTTTTGAGTTTTAACAGATCCATGGTTCTTACAAAATATCTGTGAATGTTATGCATTCCAAAACCTTCTAGAATCTTCATTACTTGCATGGGTTTTGTGGCACCCCGGGATGAGGGTTAGGCAAATACCAGATCTTCGTTTGACATAAGCCTAACCTAGAGCTTGAGAGACTACAGTGAGAGAATCGGTAACATAACAGTGACTCTACGACTCAAGAAGTAATACAAGCTCATAACTGAGCGAAGAACCAAAGTATTACAACCAGAGGTCACTGACCTGACATACATCAAACAACGTAAGCAAAGTTATGCTATTAGACATAGCAATATAGCAAAAGGCCTAAGAGGCCAGGAGCATAACGACGACGTCCCAGCCCATAGATTCCAGGCTGCCACCTGGGAACCCCAATCTACTCGTCGATGTCGACATAGAAACCATTATCTGTTGGAGCGACTTCGTCTGAAACAAAAGCATGCAAAACTGAGTACAGGGACTCAGCAAGACTTAGTACAACCTTTTAGCAAAGCGGGTATGCGGGCTTTCTGTAGAGCTTATTTTGCATAAAGCCAGTTTTCCTTTAATAAACAAGAGGGAGAAGAAGTTCGACTACTCAGAACCTTTGAAAGGGGATAAGAGGTCAACATCTCTTCTATTAATCATCATATTGTATCCACCAATCTTCATCATCTCGAACCACTATCCTCGGATCACCCCCTCAACACCTAGAGAAGGTATCCGTAAACACACATTGATTACCAAGTTTTACGATCAGGTTAAAGTTATCTATGATCACAGAATCCATTACCAAGTCGTCCGTAACCGTGGACACAGCTTTTCGAAAAGATTCATAACCCTGCAGGGGTGCACAACTTTACCCACACGCGCCAACCGACTTTTAATGCCAGAATCATTAGCTCTCTTCCTTGGAAATCCGGCAGAGGGTGGTCGATCACGACCTTTACCTTGCTGTCGCCGAGACCATGAGTCACGCGCTAAGGATTGTTCCCCAGGGACTCTAACCCCAGCCACCACGGCCACGCTTACCTACCTGTATGCTATGCACCTTTTCACAAACATTTTCGATGCATATGTCCAAATAACGCGCAAACTATGTGACTCATGGAATCTACTAGGCAAGTTAGTGAGTCGAGAGGGTACCATAATAGGGCCTCGTGTGGTTGTACGCTCGGTCTTGGTTCAAGAGGCGAGAACTCGGTTCCTAGGGTCGGCAGAAATGAAACAACCCACCACATCCCAATGTGGCCTCTCGTCTGAGCCTTTAATCATGTTTAACAATATCTCTATACTTACCACGTCAACCTATCATGCTAGTTTCATTTCATTGTATGGCTCCAGTCCGAAGACCGGAGTAAATAGCGTAACAAACTAAGCATGGCTAAGCATAAAGATATAAAGGCTCTAGCGATGCACACATGCCAAACCTAGTTATGCAAGGAGTAGTGGATCATGTATTTGAGGCTACAAGGGTGGAACATGCAATAGATAGGATAACTCTACCTATCGATAAAAGACAGTTGAATCGTGTGCAATATGTAGGAACCAGAAGTAAAAGCATTTCGAAAACATATATGAACCAGGCTAGGGCTTGCCTTTGTCCCTGACAAACCGAAGTGGATCTTCAATAAACTTGTACTTGACTTTCTTGTCGGTGGAAAAATATCGACCTTCGTTGCTTTCGATCTTCATCGTCTCGGCACGTGCTCTACCGATCGCGAAGAAGCAAATACCGGAAAGGTAGATTAACAATCAACACATGGCATCGATGCAACGCGCATACAAAATGAATGATATACCGTATTAAAGGAATTTAGTGGATCCTAGGTGCATCATCAGGTTAAAGGGGTTCCGACATCGGACCCCGACATATGAGAGGTGGTTTTAGGGTTTCACTACTTGAGCAGTTTTAGTTGTTGCAATGATGTATGAATTACCCCTAGAAATGTAGAGATTGTTTTTCTGAACATTTCGACATATAATACATCTTTTTCTGATTTAAAATGAAAAAGATATGAATTATACCAATTTTAACCAATTTCTGAAAATGGTAAAAGGGGAAATATGACGTCATGATGACGTCATCATGGAGCATCTGCCCCTGGTCGAACACGGCCACGGCGCTACAGGGCGTGTGCGGGCGCGTGCGGTAGCTCATTAGGAAGAGGACGCCGAGGCGAGCAAGATGGTGCTGGCGCCGCCCACCAATGGTCACCGGAGACACGCCGGCGTCCATGTCCGGCGGCGGCGCGGGCAGGCTCACGGTGCGGGGGCAGTACAGGAGGAAAGGGAGAGGGTCGAGGGGCGCCGGAGAACGGCCAGCTCACCAGAAGCGCAGGGGAGGTGACGGCGAGGCGAACGGAGGCTGGACGACGGAGGAATCGGCGACGAGGTGGCCGCCGGTGACGGTGGGAAATGGCGATGGCGGCGGCGATTTACGATGACTCGGGCCGATTCGGGATGGAGCGGGCGACAAGGCGCTTCTAATGGTGGTCGCGGCGGAGCTTGGGGAGGCGCAGAACGGCGGGGCCGGCGAGGTCTGCGGGCGGTTAGGGTTTGCTCCCTGTGAAGAAAAACGAGGGGGGGAGAGAGAGGGGACGCAGGGAGAGAGAGGGATAGGGAGGTGAGGGCGTGAGGGAGTCTCCAGGACGCCTCCTCGTCCTCAGTCGGCGGCAGCAGGAGGTGGCCGCGGGAGGCAGCGGAGCTCGACACGCAGGTGTCTGCTTGGGCACGAGGGAGAAGACAACGTCCATGTTTTTGCAGATAACCCCTGGTTTTTGGGGTTTTCCCGGGAAGAATTAAAACAGATATAAAACCATTATATTTTGGTATTTTGCAACCCTTTGAAGATTTGAAAATTACTCAGAAGTTTATGTAAAATATTTAGTGTCCTTCTTAGTATATGAGAAGGTTCACATATTTATTTTGCACTTCAGAAAGATGTTGAACACATCTTTAAAATAGAACAAGGATTTGGGAAAAGTTAGGGTTACCACTTTGTTTTAAAATGCAAAATTTTTGTTCTTAATGCAAATTACATGATGCTCATGATGCACAAAACAACTCCTAATTAGGGTTTGCAAAATAGGGCTGTTACAGGTTTTTTCCTTCATTTTTTTGTGGTAACTGGGCCATGTGTAGAGATTACCACTATATCATAGTAAACAACATGCATAGTAAGGAGGGGTTTTGTAACTTGATGGACCAAGAATTCCGAAATAGAGTTGGGAGAGCAAAATAGGCCTTAATATAGGCAAGGAATAAAAATCTAATTGGAAACCTTGTCTATTTTATTTAAGTTACTTCCCCAACAATTGATGCTTGCACCAAGTAAGCTTACTTTTTTTTGCAAGGATACCCGCACGACGGAAGCACCCTTCCACCCACCTATGTATGATCCACCCACGGAGGTGCCTAAGGGAGGAGACTTGGCAGCGACGATGACAGAAGAAGAGTGGTTGGTTTGTGATGGTTTCAGGGAGCTCAATATTTTTATCCTTCTATGCTCATCACACGAGTCGGAACTGTTGATTCTCTACATGATTGGCCGACTATTTGACATTAGTCGGCATGTGTCTACTGATTTTTTTTTTGCCACGATGGTTTTGTTTACAGTCCCAAAATATGAAGTGGAAATTGGTGGCTCATGGAGGAGTGATGATGATGACACTAGTTGGCTATAGAGCTGCAATTCAAGTCGTCAACTTAATTTGGGCATGTGCAATTTCATGTAATTTTTTCCTCTTGGAACGAGGGGGAGAGAAGATAAGACCACCTTCCTATAGTCATGAGTGAAGATATTTTTCATCCATTGAATCAGATGTCAAACATTTTTGTGTGTTTTCTTTTCTAATTTTAGTTCCCATATATGTTGAGAGTGTTGTAACATTGAGATGCTATGACAAAAGGTTAATACATACTAAAAATAAAGCCGTTTTGCTAGGTCTCAATCGACTATTTTCTTAAACTATCAATAGATTCAATAAAAGTCCAACTTTGGTTCATCGAAAGTTGCAATTCTCAGTTGAGAACTGCAAGCTGCAATTTTTGCTAAACTAGAATTGCACATTTTTTATTTGATTGAGACTTCAAATTTCTGAGTCGGCTAAAAGATAAATAGATCTTACAAATAAATATTTACATTTTTCTCTACATGATCAAGGGTTAAGAGACCGACTAATCCACTGTCGTATATGATCTTGGGTGATCTTTATATTTTTTGGCATCATCACATCAACATCCATATTTATGATGACTTCTTTTTTATATGATGTAGTAATTAATTTATTGTAAACATGTAGACGTATAATTGCATGAACTGTTTTTAGCCTCCCTCTAAATATTTCAGCAAGATAGTGACAACCAAGTTAGACCGCAGATATAGAAATACCATCATTATTTTTGCAATCAAATACACAATTATTGTATACCTTTCAAGATACATAGGTACAGCCGGCAACAAAGCATAAAAAAACCCAGCCTGCACAGATATTTTACATGTGCCCTTGCCAGCTGACTATTTCACATCATAAAGTAATTCAGCAAGAAAAAATAACGCAAATGCATTTCCATGCAAGCAAACAAAACTTTGCAGGCCAATCTACGAAAGATGATTGACAACTCTGAGACCATCCTCATCGATCGATCCATCACCAAACAAGACCCACCACCAATTCCACACACGCTTGTTAATCAACAATGCAATCTAAGAATCATGAATTTGCATCTTAATCCCACTGAACAGAAAACGTCCGCGCGATAGATGTGGCGATGGAAACGATGCGTGCTGACGAATGGATGGATCGACTCGACCGAGAGGCCAGGCCAGGATCGGATCACCTCAGCGTGGTCAGCTTCCAGCTCCGCCTATCCAGCGGCTCGGTGCTGCCGGTGACGTCGTCCTCACGGTCGGTAGTCATGGTGACGTCCTCACTGGCGGCGTCCGCCACCGGCACGATCTCCCTGTTCCGCCTTTCTCCTCCGCCGCCAAACCTGAGCATCTCGACGACCTCGGCCATCGTCGGTCTGGACTCCCCCTCGCTCTGCGAGCACAACATGGCCGTCTCCACCACAACCCGTAGCTGCGCAACATCAAACTTCCCCGCGAGCCTGGGATCCGCCAGGCGCTCCCACTTTCGCCGCTCCACGAGCGGCGCCGCCCACTGCACGATCTCGCGCTTCACGCCGCCAGGGAGCTTCTCGAGCGGGCGGCGCGCGCTGACGAGCTCCAGGAGGAGGACCCCGAAGCTGTACACGTCGCAGCTCTCCGAGACCTTGCCCCACATGGCGTACTCCGGCGCCAGGTACCCGAGCGTGCCCTTGACCCGGGTGGTGAGGTGGGTGACGCCGTCCGGGATGAGCTTGGCGAAGCCGAAGTCGGCCACCTTGGGCACCAGGTCCGCGTCCAGCAGCACGTTGCTGGCCTTGATGTCGCGGTGGATAATGTGCGGGGTAGCCTCATGGTGCAGGTAGGCCAGCCCTTGGGCGGCGCCGAGGGCGATGGCGACGCGGCGCGGCCAGTCGAGGGGCGGGTGCTGCTGCGAGGCCGGGGTGCCCCGGTGCGGGTGGAGGTGGGTGAGGAGGCTGTGGTTGGGCATGTAGTCGTACACGATAAGCCGCTCGTCGCCGCCGGCGTAGAAGCCGCGGAGGCTGAGCAGGTTGCGGTGGCGGACGCGGCCAAGGATCTCCACCTCGATCGCAAACTCCATCTCCGCTTTTGCCGTCATCGCCTTCAGCCGTTTCACCGCGATCTGAATCACGTCGATCCATGAACCATGTTCAGCTGTGATCAGTACATGCATGAATGACTAACGGGCCACCTAATCAATTACCTCAACGCCTTTGGAGGTGCGGCCCCAGTAGACGGTGCCGAAGCCGCCCTCGCCGAGCTTGTTGCTATCGTTGAAGTTGTTGGTCGCTTGCACGAGCTCCTTGAGGGTGAACATCTCCCACGGGAACTCCACGCTCCGGTTCCTGTTCCTGGACGCCCTCCTCGACGGGGGGTTTCTTCTTCCATGAAAACAAGAAATGAAATCAGAACTAACCTCAATTCGATCCATCTCACCATAGATTACATATATGGTGCATGCAGTACTACTGCTAACAAGACTGCATGTGGTTGCTATGTATGTATGTACCTCCGACGACGACTGGCGGCAGCCTCCGGTTCGGACTCGCCGCCGCCACCGTTGAGGCAGCTGAAGCACCGATTCATCATTTCGTCGGAGCTTAGACCAGAGCGACCAGAAGGTCTACCTAGCTAGTTGGAGGAATTAATCGATCGACGGGAATTGGATGTGGATGTGGATGCAGATGAGAAACCAAGGCTGGGGAGAGGGATGTTGCCACGGCGAGCAGCTTGCCTTCTTGTTTGTTTCTCCGGCTACAAGATTGTCCTCCTCGTGTTTGCCTCTCTCCTTGGAGACTTCACTCTCAGCTATAGTTTCAGGTGATTGACTCTCCCCCCTTGCCAGCTGCCTCCTGGACATGTGCCTCTAGAAGGGCTTTTTATAAGTACAAACTATTGGTTGTGCTTTAACCGTGCGTCACGCTTTGCATCAACATTTCCCCTAACTACACAGCAAACAACGGTGGCGGAAAAACTAAGCCCGGCTTAAAATTTGAGTTCTTTTCAGCTTAAGCTTAATTTCCTAGTTAAGCTGGTTCATAAGCTCAAAAGAACTGGGCCTAAGAGGCCGCCTCCAGTTGGAAAAGGGAAGCTTGCTCATGGAAGTAATCGCTACAACAGTCCCAGGCTTTATTGGATGAAAGAAATCACAGGAATACTTTGTGTGTTCCTCTCATACCCTTCCTGCCCACCCCTCCGCTGCCAGAGGAAGCACGTTGCTAGCATATTGCGGCGGCCCTGGATGGCCCCGAGCATCGACAGACGAGCAAGAAGATCCTGAATATACTTTTCCTGAGAGATAGAAAAACCATCAGAAGTGGAGGAGACCTCAATCCCAAGAAAGTAGCGAAGAGGACCAAGATCAGTCATAAGAAACTGATCACGAAGACGAGCCTTGACAAAGGCAATATACTCAGGATCATCACCAGTAATGATCATATCATCAACATAGAGAAGGAGAAGTGTTGTGGGTATACTTCATGGGTGTACCATCGACAGTGCCTAGATCCGGCAAGCCCGGGTGGCCCACAGATGGTGATGAGGCATGTGGCCCATCGGGCGGCCCAGTTGCTGTTGATCATGAAGGAAGAAGTCCGGCCCAGGATCAGTAAGCCGGATCCGTACCGACATTAGGAGGAACCCGGTGACATAGGCATCCCAAATGGGCATGCCGAATATAGTACCCGGGGTTTATTGAAGGCCCACTACCCGAAGAATAAGAAGATTCGAGAGCCCAAGATGTATTTAAGGAAAAGATAGAGTTGTAATAGGAAGTGTTATTTGTAATCTGGCGGGATGAGTTAGAAACCGTCCCGGACTCTGTAAACTTGTATAGCACGAATCCCTCGGCTCCACCTCCTATATAAAGGGGGAGTCGAGGGACGAAGAAGCAATCGAATCATTGTCTGCAAACCCTAGTTTTCATATTTGTCGAGTACTTTTCGGCTGAAACCTTCGAGATCTACTTACCCTCTACTTCCAACTAAACCCTAGCCTACAATCCATAGGCATTGACAAGTTGATACCTTGTCAATTGGCGCCGTCTGTGGGAACTAGAGGCGTAAGGAGCTGATCTCGATGGCACGCTCAAGATCTTCGACATCGTCAACCGCAAGCAACACAATGGATCGAGGTAAACAGATCGCTGCTGGTCTTGTCGATTTTGTTCCTCACCCACCCTCCCGTTTGGATGCATATGCGTATCTGGCGGAGCCCATGGAGATGACGTTCGGAAGGTTTCACTTTCGCGTCGAGAAGGAAGGATCGTATCGTGTCGAGATTCCGATTTCGTCGGGATCGTCGGTGATCGATTCAGATTTTTCAAGCTATGCATCGTCAACCGAGTCAGGAGAAGAAGAAACCTCGGCGACACGTTACGTCAGCACCAGAACAAGAGAGAAACTCGCCAAGATCTTCAGCGACATGTCGTTTGAGTCATCCGCGGACTCATATATAAGCGATGGCTCAAGCGATGTCGACAGTTACGACTTCATCGACAAATCTCTCACAGTGGGCAAGGTCTTCATCAATCTCAATGATGATGTCACCAAACCCAACGTAGATCTGAGTACAAAGTATCATCAGATTTACGCCATTGAAGATCAAGAGGAAACATCTGAGGCTTTCGACAGTCTGGGAAATCCATACGTCGATCCCTCCAATCTGCGACAAGGCCTGGGCAACAAATACGTCGGGCCAGAGCCGCGAGATAGAGTTCAACTTTCACAAGCAGCGTGGGACAGAGCCGCGAGAGCCATGAACGGCACAGAACCAATGGCTACCACGGCCACACCAGAAGAACTGCAAGCATATCAATATAGGCTCGCACGAGCTGCCAGGGAATTGGAAAAACAGACAGCTGAGTTGAACAGGAGAAAGGAGGCAGCTTCTGCATCCAGCAGGAGAAGGGCAGATTTAAGTCGACAATCTAGAACTACGGGTGATAGCCATCGGGAGGCGCGGAACAGAGCAAGATCAAGGCTGCAACACATACCCGAAGCAGAAAGAGAGCACTTGGTCCAAAACCTCGACATGTCCTTCATGTCGATAGATACAAGAGGAAACATCATCCCTAAGACACCAGAGGCTGGGTATATGGCGACACATGCTTTTATCCTTGCGTCTAAACCACCTCCAGGTGATCCAAGGGAAACATTGTACAATATGGCGGTAGCAGGAGTTGGAGCTATGGGGACAGCGTTTGTATCAACGCCTCCCGAAGGAGCGGCAAGGCAAAATAGTCCACGACCCGCAGCAGCAACAGCGGCAGCACCTGAAGGGCCAAGTGGAGCAAGAGACACAGCAGCACAAGCAAGAGTCGACAGAGCGCGGCAAAGCAGAAGGGATCATCGGCAATCTCCGGAATTGACCGACGAAGATATGTGTGGCTTGCCGTGCTTTACGAGGAGAGTCCGGAAAACTCGAGTCCCCTCAGGATTCAAGTTACCCGATAATTTCAAGAAGTTCGACGGCCTTCAAGATCCAGAGGATTGGCTAGTCGACTATCTGGAGACGGTGAAGCTCACAGGAGGAACTAGGGCAACAGCCATGCAAAGCATCCAGGTGCATTTGAGTGGAGCCGCACGATCTTGGATAAAGAAACTCGCTCCAGGATCCATCGACAGCTGGGAAAGTTTCGAGGATGTGTTCGTCAAGAACTTTAGATCCACGTGCAAAAAACCCGCGTCGTTAGAAGAGTTGAGAGCGTGTCGACAAAAGCCAGATGAGCCAATGAGGAAGTACATCCAGAGGTGGAATATCATTAAAAACTCGGCAGAAAATATATCTGACGAGAGAGCAATAGATGCGTTTGTCGCAGGAGTCAGGCGTGGAGATTTCGTCGAAGACTTGGGAAGGACCAATCCAAAGACAGTATCCGCGTTAATGGAGATAGCAAATAAATGGGCAGATGGAGAAGACGCTGTCCACAACAAACGACACAGGTCACCAGAGGAGGACCGCGGTCGAAACTATCAACCGAGGCGAAGATTTCCTCGGACGTACCAGAACTACGACGCTCCAGGACAAATTTCGGCAGGTTTTCGGACAAATACAGGAGGAAGCAACAGAGATGATTACCAGAGAAGCAGTGAACAGCGAGGTGATAACAGGGATGATTCACGCAACAGGCAAAATAGCGGGCCTAGGTTCCCAAGACCTTTCGTGTCCCCTGAAGAGATGATGAACGGACCGTGCCAGATGCATTTTTTCCTCGACAGCAACGGAAAAAGACAGTCAGGGCACTTGCAGAAGGATTGTCGAAATTTTCAAGCAATGTTGCGGTATGCAGAGAACGCTAATGCGCGGGCAGCACAGAGAAATCCTCGAGAACCCAGAAGCGAGATTCACTTGCCGCCTCCTCCCGCGATTACAGACGACAATCGGCATCAGCTCAGAATAGCGGCAGCACCTCCACCACCACCTTATGTTGATCCTAACTCCAACGGAGCAGTGTCGATGATTCAGAAAGGAAGGCCGTCCAATAGAGCTCAGAAAGTAATCTCACGACAGGTGTTTATGGCAGAGAAAATGCCTCCACCAACAGTTGAGTACCTTAATTGGTCAGGACAAGATATCGGCTTCACAATAGCAGATCATCCGCAGCAAGTTCCTCGACCAGGGCAGTCAGCACTTATTCTGCCAGCAGTTATCGCGGGATTTGATGTCTCTCGAGTGTTCATAGACGGCGGCAGCAGCTTAAACCTTATGTATGCAGATACATTGAGGAAGATGAACATATCTTTAGCAAACTTGAAACCAACAGACACAAGGTTCCACGGCATCACACCGGAGAAACCAAGTTATCCATTGGGAAAGATCAATCTCGACGTTCAGTTTGGGACCCGAGAAAATTATAGAATCGAGAGGCTCGAGTTTGAAGTCGTGGATTTTCCGTCGCAATATCACGCTCTGTTGGGACGACCAGCATATGCTAGATTTATGGCGGTGCCACACTATACATACTTGTTGTGGAGGTTGCCTGGACCAAAGGGACCAATCACAGTTAAAGGAAGCTTCGCCTTAGCCGATAAGTGCGACAAGGATTTTCACCGGTTGTCAGAAACCTTCGGGATGCAAGCTGAGTACTTGGCGTCAAAAAGCATGACTGATTACGACGTACTGCCAGACGTTGGAAGGCCAAATAAAGAATCAACTTTCAATACCGAGAAAAATTCAAAAGAGGTGCAGATTCACCCGACAGACCCAAAAAAGACGACATCTATCGCAAACGACATGGATATCGCATAGGAAAGCACGCTCGTCGAGTTCCTCCGTGAGCACTGGAAAATCTTCGCATGGTGTCCAGCTGACATGCCAGGAGTACCCAGGGAACTTGCCGAGCACCACCTAAACTTGGATCCATTAGCGAGACCAATCAAACAACCTTTGCGGCGTTTTTCGGAACCAAACCGCAAAGCCATGCTGTCAGAAATTAATCAACTACAAGAAGCTGGTTTTATCAAAGAGATATTCACAGAAGCCACATGGGTAGCAAATCCTGTGTTGGTGCCGAAGAAAAACACTAAGGTCCTTCGCATGTGCGTCGACTTTACGTGTCTCAATAAACATTGTCCAAAGGATCACTTTCCCCTCCCGAGGATCGAAATTATCGACTCCACGGCTGGATGTGAACGTCTTTCCTTCCTGGATGCATATTCTGGTTATAACCAGATCAGATTGAAAGAAGAAGATGAAGTAAAGACCGCGTTTATTACACCTTACGGCGTGTTTTGCTACAGAACAATGCCCTTCGGTCTAAAAAATGCGGGAGCAACATATCAAAGGATGATGCAAAAGTGTTTGGCGACACAGATTGGGAAGAACGTGCAAGTATACATTGATGATGTCGTCATAACATCAAAAAAGGGGGCAACGCTGATCGAGGATCTCAAGGAAACCTTCGACAACCTTGATAAGTTCTGCCTCAAACTGAACCCGACGAAGTGTTCCTTTGGCGTCCCAGCAGGAGAACTTTTGGGGTTTCTAGTCTCAGCAAGAGGGATTGAAGCAAATCCCGACAAAATACAGGCTATCGTAACAATGAGGAAGCCAACAAAGTTGAAGGAGATACAACAGCTAACGGGGCGAGTCGCAGCTTTGAGCAGATTCGTCGCTAGGCTGGGAGAAAAAGCGCTGCCGTTCTACGCTTTGATAAAACAAGGAGATAAATTCCAGTGGAACGAAGAAGCCGACAGAGCTTTCGAGGATTTGAAGCGCACAATTTCGACACCGCCAATTCTGGTGGCGCCAAAAGAAAGGGAACCTCTCCTGCTATATATCGCAGCCACGCCCCAAGTGGTGAGCACGGTGCTAGTTGTCGAAAGGGAAGAAGAAGGAAAACTCCACGGCGTGCAGAGGCCAGTATACTTCGTCAGCGAAGTTTTATCGCCATCAAAACAAAGGTATCCGCAGTACCAAAAGATAGCATATGGAGTATTCACGACAGCACGAAAATTGCGCCACTATTTTTCGGCACATCCGATCATAGTGGTCAATGAAGCTCCTTTGTCAAATATACTGAACAACCCAGAAGCTACGGGTCGTGTCTCCCTTTGGGGAATAGAACTTTCCCCTCGGGACATCACGTATGAAAAAAGAAAAGCAATAAAATCGCAAATACTGCCGGACTTCATCGCAGAGTGGATGGAGTTGCAAAATACAGGACCTCCAGATTTGTCGAGAACCTGGACTATGAACTTCGACGGGTCCAAAAGACTAGAAGGAGCTGGCGCAGGAGTAGTACTCATATCACCTGAAGGCGACAAGTTGAAGTACATCCTTCGGATGACGTTCCCCAACGCATCTAACAACGAAGCAGAATATGAGGCCCTCATACACGGGATGAAGATGGCGAAAGCCTGTGGTGCAACCCGACTGAAAATTTTTGGCGACTCACAGTTGGTGGCACAACAAGTTATGAACCAATGTGATGCACTCAATGATAGCATGATGGCATACAAGGAGGTGTACAACGAGCTCGAGAAGTTGTTCGATGGATGCGAAGTAAATCATATTAGTAGATTGAGCAACGACGAAGCCGACGTTCTTGCAAACATCGGGTCGCAATGCCTTGCAGTCCCGCCAGGTGTATTCTGGGAAGAGATAACAGAAAGATCCACTAAGTCGACAAAATCAAAAAAGAAGGAGAAGAAACCCTCGGGGGCTACCAAGGAAAAGCAAGAGGAAGAAGAAGAAGATCAGGACCTGGTCATGGTGATACAGATACCGTGGATGCAGCCGTACATATCATACATCCTGAGGAAAGAAATACCCGACGATCCAGTTGAGGCAAGGCGAGTAATTCGACGCTCCAAAGCTTTTACGGTGGTCAAGGGAGAACTGTATAAGCGAAGTATTTCAGGCGTCTTGCAAAGATGCGTCACACCCGAAGAAGGAAGAATAATTCTGAAGGATGTACACGAAGGAATATGTGGCCACCACGCAAGTAGTCGAGCTATCGCAGCCAAGGTTTTTCGGGCAGGATTCTACTGGTTGACAGCAATCGAGGACGCTAAGGACATAGTAAGAACTTGCGACGCATGTCAAAGATTTGCCGCAAAACCTCACTCTCCAGCAGCAGAGCTAGCACCAATACCATTGTCATGGCCCTTTGCTCAATGGGGACTTGATATGGTGGGTAAGTTACACAAATCCTGGCCAGGAGGAAAGGAGTACATGCTAGTAGCTGTCGACAAGTTTACAAAGTGGATAGAAGCGAAGCCGATAAATTCACCAGATGGAGCATCCAGTAAAATTCGTAAAAGGCCTCGTCTTCAGATTTGGAGTGCCCCATAGCATCGTCACAGACAACGGCAGTAACTTCACATCCCATGAATTCAAAGATTATTGCGAAGAGGTGGGTATCAAGCTGAACTTTGCGTCAGTTGCACATCCTCAAACCAATGGGCAAGTCGAGAAAGCCAATGGTATCATCTGCAATGGCATCAAGAAGCGCTTGTTAGGACCACTGGAAAAAGCTCGACATACCTGGCCAGAAGAACTACCAAGCGTGTTGTGGAGCATCCGAACAACACCAAACACAGCAACGCAGGAAACTCCGTTTTTCCTGGTTCATGGAGCAGAAGCAGTACTACCAATCGAGATAGAGCACAACTCTCCACGTGTCGCTGAATATGACGAAGAAACATCGAGAAGAGCGCTGGATGACGACGTCGACGCACTTGATGAAGCTCGAGATGAAGTATTATCTCGGGTAACCAAATATCAACAGGACTTGAAGAATTACCACAGTCGACGTTTGCGGCCAAGATCTTTTCAAGTGGGCGACCTAGTTCTTCGGCTCACGCAAAAAAGTCATGAAAAACTCGAGTCACCGTGGCTTGGCCCTTACATCGTCACGGAAGTAATCGGAGGAGGAGCATACAGGATAAAGGACAAGAAGACAGGGGTGGAGGAGCCAAACCCCTGGAACGTGGCGCAACTTAGGCGGTTCTACGCCTAGAGTCGAAATATAGTCCTTGTAAAACTTCAATGTACTGAAACGCCCGCGAGTTTTCAGACGCACTCTTTTCCTTTTTCGGGGCACCGAGTGGGGCCGGAGAAGGTTTTTAATGAGGCGGGCTCGCGGTGCTGCAATATAATAAAGATAGTGACAATATAACTTTTCTTCTTTATCGACATGACCAAAGTCTTTGCTCCGACGAATTTCAATATAGTTCATCGACAAAAGAAAAACCTTGCCTTGGTATTCAAATACCTCGTGAGTCAATAAAAATACAAAATAGTACTCAATAAAAAGCTCGGGGGCTCATATTCGCCTTAAATATATAAATGCCTTGGTTCAAAACCTCGCAAATATACAAATATAGTAAAGAGTCACCAAAACACTCGGGGGCTAGACAAACAGAGAAATATAATGATTGCTTTACAATATAGTCATGGATTACAAAGAAGAAATATCTACAAGAAGAAAATAACTAGTCTTGATTCAGTATGTCATCAAGAGTAACTCTGTTTTCCTCAGGAGCAGCACCAAGAAAATCGGCATAATGGCCATCGGCAAAAAAGTCGGCATCCATCCGAAGCAGGTCCTCAATCATTTCTTCGGCTATGGGCGTAACCTTCGTGTTAATCCTGTCAACACCAACTCTCCGACGTTTTACCTTTTGGTGAACCTTCTCGACAACCTGGGTAAGGTCAAGCTTCGAGTGGCAGATCTGGAGCATGATAAGAGCAAATCTGGCGCCAGCTACTAGTTGAGCTTTGACAAAATCATGGATACTGCGAGCATCCTTGAACCTTTCCATCAATTCAGGAAGAGTTTTTGGTTGGACGTTCCGAGGAAACATGGAGTTGTAAACCATGGACAAGGTCTTGGTACAGAAGTCAAGGAAATCGCGAGTTTGAGAGGCGCGATCTTGAAATCTGACAATTTGGCGGGTCCTCTCTGGGGTAGCCCAAAACAAAGAACCATGGTCCAGGGAAAGATTAACAAGGAGGCTTGTCCTGGCATTTACCCTCTCTTCCTCGGCAGCAGCATCAGTAAAGGCACCTATCAAAACAAAGAAGTGGAAACCTTTAAGAGACAATAGCATGAAGATGAAAGATATCAGAGGATGAAACAGGCATACCCGACATATCTGCACTGGCTTCATTCATTAATTCGAGCATGAAATTTTCTCGAGTAGTCGCCTTTTCAGCCTCGGAAGCAGCAATTTCCTTAGCAGCCACGGCCTCGCGAGCTTGCTGGAGAGCAACTTTTTCGGCTTCAGATGACTTGCGAGATTGTTCCATCATCATAAGTGTTTGCTTCTTCGCATACTGAAGCTGCTGTCGAAGTTCATCCAGTTCTTGCGACAAGGTATCGTCGACAGGTGCAGTATCAGCAAAAGCTCTCCTCGCGCGAGAAGAAGAAGGCGACACATTGGAAGGAGCGGAAGTTGGAGTATAGTTATCAAATATCAACTGAAATATAAACAGGATAAAATCAAACGACAAGCAAAGATAGAGTTTTCATTAATCTCTTGGAATAATTACAAGGGCATTACAGTGGAGCTAAGGAAATACGTGTCGCCAAACGACTACTTTGGCGACAAAAGCAAAAGAAACAAAGAAAAACAGAGGCATGCAACTAGACCTCCGGCCTTGACGAGCTAGGAGTCGACGCTGGCTTAATCCCGAGATAGGCCAAGATCTTCTTTGTTTGGCTTGCCTTAATCAGCGACTTCCACCTCGACTGTTCTATTTGATCGGTGTCGCCAACTTTCATCCAGTCAAGAGTCTGTTGGCTGTCAGCAACCAGAGCAACAGTATTTTCGACAGCCACCTTCATATTTTCATGACGCATCTTCAGTCCAAGGTCTTCCGATGAATTGAAAAGCTTGGCAAGGGCAAGGAAAGTCGAAGGTTCCTCTTTCTTCGGGAAGAAGTAGGGGAACAATGCCGACAAACCTGCACTGGCATTGGCCACGCCTTCACGAATTTCGCGCCCATGAAACTCCAGAAGAGAAAGTGCGTCAAGGAGAGGGTCATCGACGGGATTCTCCAGATCAAAATCTTGGTTTGTTTGGGCTGCCACACGAGACAAAACATTAGTCCGAAAACCAAGAAACAGGAAGTACAATAAAATAGAAGGGATTGATGATATTACTCAGCGTACGTCGACTTTGCGACTTCAAACGCTTGATGACCCCTTGCTCACGTGCAGCTTGTGCAGCTTTCTGCTCGTCTAAGGCAGATTCAGCATCTTTGAGCCTTTTCTGCAGTTCCTCGACACTAGCGGCCTTTGCTTTGGCATCATCAGCCTCAGCTCTAGCTTCGCTAGCGGCAAGTTCGGCTTTCTCGCGAGCCGCCTCACTGTGCTCTAGTTTGTGAGCAAGTGAGTCGGCACGTTTGTTGGCCTCTGCAAGTTTCTCTATCAAGAAAAAAAAAGGGGGGAAAGAAAGATCAAAAAATTGCGACAAACAAAAAGGAGCAAAATTCAGGAAGAAGAGTAAACATAGAAGTTAATACCTTCGGCCCTGCTGGCATACTCGCGGTACCCAATAAATTGGGACCCGATGCGGATAAGATCCTTGATCATAGGCTGTCAAAGAAGAAGAACGAAGGGGAAAACATCGGCATTCAAAAAGTAAGGGACTACAAAAGCAAAATAGAAGAAATATAGACATCGACAAACTTACATCATCTAAGAGCTGTGACGAAGAGCTGCTCAACTGAGGAGGAGGTTCAATGATCATTTCAACCCTTGCCCTTTTTGGCGAAGGGACAAGGGGGCTCGAAGGAGGAGTAGATGTATCAACATTTTGTTGAGGAGGCGACGATTCTTCTCCTTCAACGGGCTTCTCCGAAATAACTAAAGTGTGTGACGTGCTCGTCCGAGGAGCTACGTCACGAGTTGGTACTTCTTCCTCGTCATCACTGCGAGTAAGGATCAATAGCATAAAAAGCAAGACAAGAAAAGACTTCGATTACAGGATATAAGAGAAAATCAAGGAACTTACGAGCTGACGAGGGATGCAACATAAGGATCATAAGTCGCCTTCGGATGAGAAGGAACAACTTCTTCGGCTTTGGAAGTGCCGGAATCTTCGACATCGTTCCTCTTCCTTTTCCTTTGTGGGGAAACAGCGGGAGGAGGAGATTGGACTGACGTCGTGTCCTCGGAAGATCCCACAGATTTTCGAGAATCCACGGGGTCATTCACAAAGGATGGAACTTCTTGATTGTCGTCAGTAATAACGCCCATTTCTTCGACTTCTCCATCCTCAGGAAGAGGAGGAAGGGAAGACATAGTAGGATGATTCTGCAGAAAATAGCGGCAAAAGAAAAATTAGAGAGATATCAATACAATGAGATGCAGGGAAAATTCGGAACAAGATAAAAATTCGAGAAGACAAAATACCTCGGGGAGAGGATTGGTGGAGCTGTATGGCTCCACGCGACAAGAGGAAGGAATAGGATCCTTCTTGCTCAGCGAGGTGATTCTTCGAATAAGCTTCTCCAAGTCCTTCACAGAAAGATCACTGGAGAGTCTGTTGGCATCATTGGCACCAGAATACGTCCAAAGGGGATTTTTGCGAGCCTGAAGAGGCTGCACTCTAATCCTAAGGAAATAGGCAGTGATTTGGACACCAGATAACTCTTTGCCTCGAGTATTTTGGAGCTGATGAATACGAGACATAAGAGCTTCTGTCGCTTTCTTCTCTTCTTCGGAAGCTTCAGCGTCCCAGGAATAGCGGCGTTGAATTTTTGCGTTTCCGTCGAAAGGAACTATGTTGTGTTCCACGGAATTGGCACTTTCTTCGTGTATATAGAGCCACCTTTTGCGCCATCCTTGGACAGAGTCGGGAAATTTGACGTCGAAATAATCGACATCGGTTCGGACACAGATAACAACACCACCTATGTTGTAGGTGGCGTTGTGAGCGCCATTGCGGCGAAGGCAGAAAATGCGCTTCCAAAGAGCCCAATTAGGAGCGACTCCAAGGAAGCATTCGCAAAGAGTGATAAAAATAGAAATATGAAGGATCGAATTGGGAGTCAGCTGGTGCAATTGAATCCCATAAACAAAGAGAAGACCGCGGAGGAAATCATGGATTGGGGTCGAGAGGCCGCGGATGAGATGATCAACAAAACTAACCCGATACTCCATTGGAGGCTTGGGGTAGCTTTCTTCGCTGGGAAAGCGGATGGCGTCTTCCTTCTTCATAAGGCCAAGCCTTTTCATCAGGTTGACGTCCTGGTTGGAGATTTTAGATCTCTCCCACTCAAGATCTTCAGCAGCCATCGTGGATTCTGGAGTGCTATGGCGAGTCAGGCGCGTGCGTGGTGGCATCAACGGCAATGGGCAGAGCAATGTATGCGAGTGCGGAAAATCAGACAGAGTTGGGCGCAGGAGAAGTTTTTGCGAAGAGGAACAGGTGAGCGGCGCAAGCGAGGGGATGAACGGAGGTTGAAGAAAGGTTTATATAAGAATTGGGTGAAGCAGTGTGCCGTTGGATGGAGAAATCGTGTGGTGAGAATAGATCTTCTAGATACAAGGGTAAAAAGGTATTTTTACTGAGATAGGCGTTACCGTACGTGCGCCAGAAAAAGCGGAGGACGTGTGTCCCCCACTTGCACGACGTATCAACGTGGTGGGAACGATGGACCCACAAAGCAGAAAAATCTTGATAGAATGAAGAGAATTTGACAAGGGAAGATATGTCGACAAGAAAAATAAAAGGAGAATGGCGACAGGATAAATTATTTGAGTACTTCGGGAGCCTTTCGTCAGAAACAAGTTTTTGCCCAAATGCTCGGGGGCTACTTCGATAAAAGTAAAATTTCGGCTATGGCAAGTATAGAAATTGCTGAGCCTACAACCAAGCACAAGTTCTTGGCTGTAGCCTCGGGGACTACTCCCATCGGGAGCGCTGTTCGCGCACCCGATAGATAAAAAAAGAAGAGAAAGAATATCGGGAGATAATGGCAATATAGCGACAAGGTGGACTAAAATGTTGAGCCTACAACCAAGCACAAGTTCTTGGCTGTAGCCTCCTACTCCCATCGGGAACGCTGTTCGCGTGCCCGATGAAATTAAAAAGGAAAAAAGATAGAAAAGCAAGAGAGTATATTTCGAGTTATAATTAACTCTACATATACTCCCATCGGGAGATTAATATAAGTCATATTTGACTCGATAAAATGTGCCATTCCAACAGCCGGAAAAGCACTCGACAATATATTCTCAGAACGCCGGTTGCGATCAATTTCTGAATGCCGCAAATTTGCGAAGGTAAGACCCCAGATCCGTTTCCGTGGGCGTGGCATCGCCAAAGACTGCGCTCTGTTACCTTTATCCGTATCAACAGATACGAAGAAAAATCCTAACGGACGCGTTAGGTACCGATAAATTTGACTGGGACTCGACAGAATGGTAAGACCTTAAGCGGCACCTGTCGAAGTTTACACCGTATCCCGAGATCATGTCCAGGGACGTGATTTTGAAGTAGGTTTTGCGGATTGCCACTAGAGCAGTTAACTAGTACCTGATCCGTCAGATGAACTAGCCCCAATTACCGTATCCCTGTACAATATAGAATTTTATGTGAAGAAATATAAAAAAGTTAAAGCTTTCGAGTAAAAATAAACAGTGGAGATTTTCCCTGACTCTACGATTCAAGCAAAATCTCGGGGGCTACTGACATAGGCATCCCAAATGGGCCTGCCGAATATAGTACCCGGGGTTTATTGAAGGCCCACTACCCGAAGAATAAGAAGATTCGAGAGCCCAAGATGTATTTAAGGAAAAGATAGAGTTGTAATAGGAAGTGTTATTTGTAATCTGGCGGGATGAGTTAGAAACCGTCCCGGACTCTGTAAACTTGTACAAAACGAATCCCTCGGCTCCACCTCCTATAAAAGGGGGAGTCGAGGGACGAAGAAGCAATCGAATCATTGTCCGCAAACCCTAGTTTTCATATTTGTCGAGTACTTTTCGGCTGAAACCTTCGAGATCTACTTACCCTCTACTTCCAACTAAACCCTAGCCTACAATCCATAGGCATTGACAAGTTGATACCTTGTCACCCGGATCCGCGGAGGCCCGTGAGGAACCCGGATCCAGTACGACGTATATGGAAGGCGGATCCGTGACGTGCACGGCAAGATATTGTACCGTAGTTAAGCTATCTGTAATCCGGCTAGGACTCTCCATGTAAACCCTAGATCCGTGCGCCATAAGCCGGATCCTCGGGAGCCCTAGAGGCGTAACAACAACTCATTGTAACAACGCGAAAGCGCCCGATAATTCCGCACAAGCAAGCAGAGGCCCCGCCATCGTGGTGTTCAAGCCGGGTAAATCGCGCATCACCGTCCCGTGTGCCCGCCCTATGGCCCCTACTTCTTCTCCTCCTCGTGAGGATCCCTCCTCCGGGGTACCGTCGATTAGGCAACGATCTGGCGCCACCGTGGGGCCTGTGGCGTCTGGAGGCCGGAACCGGGAGGGTTCCGCCATGGGAAGCTACGACGACACCATCGCTGTGGGGCGCGTCCTTTACGCCGGAAATCTGCCGATCGTCCCTCCGGATGAGTGTTGGATTCCGGCTAGGACAAACCCCGTCAAGCTCTCCATCGTCCCAATTGGCGGCATACACATCTTCATCGGGGAAACCGTCGATTCCGACGGAAACCCACTGGTAAGTAACGCAGACGCGACCGCCGCTGAGCTGGACGCTGTCGCGAAGATCCGATCTGAGATGCAGGAGCTTCCCAAGGAAGATTCCGCCTCGGATCTGGAATTTTCAAAGCCCACCCAATCTGCCCCTGAGCAGGAAACAACGGTGGAAGACCAATGCAGATCCGCCTGGGTCTCCCAGGTGTTAGAAAAGCAGAGGTGCCACTTCGTACACTTCTTGGCCCACACCGCCGGAACCGCCCCTCAAGAAGACGGAGCTGGTCCTGAGCAGGTAGAGGCACCGGAAAACGACGCGGATCCGGATCAGGCTGAGCCTGTCGGAGAAAGCGAAACTCCGGTTGAAGAGTCGATTTTGGGCAATCTGAGCCCAATTTCCGGAGATACCCCCTCCATGGAATCTGATGATTTTAACCGCAAGCTAGGGGAGTACGGTTTCGGTGATCAGCCTGAAGTCGACTCCGCCCAGCCTAAGCAGGTTCTCGCAACCGTAGCGGCGCAGGGATCAACCGAATCGGGATGACAACACCTACTCCGACCCACAGCCTTCCCGTGCAGGATCTCCGCTATCACGGGAGCGTCCGCACAAGGAAGTGCTATCCCCTGAAGAGCTGGTTGAACAAGCAGGCATGGAGGCAATCGCGCACTCGGCTATTCTCAACAAACCAATAACCCCTGACGACGCCGCAGATCCGGAAGCTCTAGAAGCAACAAGACAGGAGATGCTGGCTACTGCCAAAAAGTTCGCGACACCGCAGCTTGCGTTAAGGGAAGAGAGGGTCAGAAGCTGCAGGATTGGCGGAAAACTTCGACAGACAGGAAGATAGGATCGGCGAGAAGCCATCCCTCCCCGGAGGATTACCTTCGCAACACCCAGAGCAGCAGCCGCTCGCAACTCCAAAGGACAACATGAAGAAGGCTGCGGAGCTCTTGAAAAAGAAGGATGAGGAGATTGACATCGACTATGTTCGCACGCTCGCTGCTCAGCAATGCAGCAGCAGAGCAAGGCCGATACTTCGCGCAGGTTGGAATCCAATCCGGATCACTGTGTATCTACCGCGCAGAAGGACGCCCGCGTCAATCGCCACCCTGATGATGAATCGCGCACCGGATCCACGGAACGCAGAAGGAAAGCCAGGGAACACCCAAATCCGATCCCCGTACCATCAAAGACGCCACCGTCAGATCCAAGAGAAAGGGAAAGGATGCAATGTACTCTGGACGAGACAAGTACCGCAACCCCTCTCCTCCGCCTAATGGTTACCCGCGACCCCCTCGCCGCCGTAGTCCAGCCGGAAACACCAGGCCCCCAGGGCATGGTGGGATTGTTATCCGCGACAACGTGCTGCCAAGAAACAGAAACAGGGAGCGCTCGCCGGAACCACGCCGGAACCAGAACAATGTTCGTGAGCCCGAGCCCAGGAGGAGTCGGAATGAGGAGCGCGACCCAGAGCCTCGCCGGAGCCGCGACCCGGAGCCTCGCCGGAACGACCAGGGCAGCCAGCGCCATGGCGAAGGCAGCCACAGGAGCCGGAGCCAGCACCGGGAAGGCCGAGGAGAATCAGATGGCGGAAGCAAGAAATCGGACCGACCACCTCGCAGGTCTCCCTCACCACCACCTAGCGGTGGCGGCGGAGGTGGAGGCGGAGGCGACGGCCGGAGATCTCGCTCTCGCTCACAATCTCCTCGCCACGGCCCGCGCGACGCGCGGGATCGCCTTAACGAATACAGAACCGACTACATTGGTCCGAAGTGCTTTGGCAGGATGATTCGAGAGGAACCAAAGCCAAGGATGAACCTCAAGCTACCCGGAAATCTGAAGCATTATGATGGCACCGAAAGGCCGGATACCTGGATTGAGGATTACTATAATGCAGTAACCTTTGCCGGAGGAACCCCTAACATCGCCTGCCGCATGCTCCAGTTGTACCTTGTAGGTCCAGCCCGGATCTGGCTCAGTGACCTCGAGAAGAACTCCATCTTTTGCTGGTTCGACCTGAAGACCGCTTTCGAGAAACACTTCAGGGGCACCTACAAAAGACCTGCCACGGCAAGCGACCTGCAAGCCTGCATCCAGAAGAAGGAGAAACCTCAAGAAACTACCTCACACGATGGTTGGCATGTAGGAACGAGTGCGAAAACGTCGACCACACCACCGCCATGTACGCTTTCATTGGTGGACTGCAGAGGGGAGGATTGCTGAGGCATACGCTCACTCGTTTGGCTAACTCAAGCAAGCTGACTTTGGATGAGATGATCTCCATTGCCAGTGATCATACTGCCGCCGATGATGACGCAGGCGGTGATCTCGCAGCTACAGCAATCCCCCTACATCAACAGAAGAAGAACCGTGATAACGGCAACAGCAGCAGCCATAAGCGCAAGAACCCTGATGACCAGAAGAGTGGTGGATCCGAGATGGTCGCCATGGCGTTTCAACGCGGAGGTCCAGGAGGCGGAAGAGGACGCGGACGTGGAGGCGGAGCCGGCAGGGGTCAGCAGCATGCCACTGAGGTCACAGCTGGCGGATCCCGCGCCCCGCAAACCTACGAGGAGTACAGAGACATGCCCTGCCTGGCCCACCTGGATCCGGTTACAGGGAAGTCAACTCACACCAACCGCAACTGCAAGTGGGTCAATGATCTAAAGAACGACCCGGAGGCAGGATACAAGCGAGCCCGGAAGCACCGCCCACGCGGCAAGGGAGGCAAGGGCAAAAACAAGGACAAAGAGGAAGATAGTTCCGAGGCGATGGATGAGGATGATAACTCGCCGGATCCCAAGGCAGGATCCGCAGGTAAATCCAACCCATTCGATAAAAAGAGCGTGGGGGCTTACCACACTTTCCTCGGAACCCCAACAGTCCGCGCTTACCAAGTCAGCTACCCGGATCCTGAACGCCACAGTTCCGGCTGTGCCGCAGTATGTCAGGTGGTAAATCCCGTGCACATTTGATAGGGAGGATCACCCTGCCATTGTGCCAAAAGAATGCTACGCCTTGGTTGTAAGTCCCCGCATAGACGGGTATGATTTCTCCAAGTGCCTCATGGATGGTGGAGCCAGCTTGAACATCATGTACCTGGAGACTCTAGAGCGGATGAACCTCACCAAGGAACAGCTCAAACACAGCAACACTGAGTTTCACGGCGTGGTTCCGGGTAAGAAGGCAAATTCCCTCGGCAGCATCACACTTCCCGTGGCTTTTGGCGATGTTCACAATTTCCGCGAAGAGAAGATCACGTTTGAAGTTGTGCCCTTCAAGAGCTCCTACCACGTCATCTTCGGCAGGCCCACCTACCACAAGTTCCACGCGAGAGCGTGCTACATCTACAACAAGCTCAAGATTCCGGGTCCTAAGGGTATGATTACCGTATCCGGAGACTACAAGAAGGCTCATGAGTGCGAGTTAGGCGAAGCCGCCTTCGCAGAGTCTGTGATATCTGGAGAGGAGCTGAAAGGCTACAGAGCCGCGGTGGATCCGACTGAGATGCAGACCACCAAGAAGCAGATCTCCGAGCAGAAAACCTCCTTCAAGGCCGCGATAGAAACCAAGAAGCACGACCTCATCAAAGGCGACTCTTCCAAGCAGGTTTCGGTCGGAGCCAACATGGACCCCAAATAGGAAGAGCGCGCTCGTCGAGTTCCTCCGCGCTAACATGGATATCTTCGCATGGCAACCTTCTGACATGTCCGGAGTACCTAGGGAACTCGCCGAGCACTACCTCAACATAAATCCGGGGGCTAAACCGGTGAAGCAAGCTATGCGACGCTTTGGAGATAAGAAGCGCCGCGCCATAGGAATGGAACTAGCTAAGTTACTAGAGGCAGGTTTTGTAATAGAAGTTATCCACACCGATTGGGTCGCGAATCCCGTCCTTGTACCCAAAAAGAACACTGAAATACTAAGAATGTGCATCGATTACTCTGGCTTGAACAAGCATTGCCCGAAGGATCCGTTCCCCTTGCCGCGCATTGACCAAGTCATTGATTCGACGGCGGGGGCGGAACTTCTGTGTTTTCTTGATGCGTATTCCGGGTATCATCAGATCCGGATGAAGGAATCCGACCAAAAGGCAACTTCATTCATTACCCCGTTTGGTACTTACTGCTATGTTACCATGCCTTTTGGTTTGAAAAATGCAGGTGCCACCTACCAACGTACGATGCAGCGGTGCCTTGAAGGACCAAATTGGCCGGAACGTACACGCTTACGTCGACGACATCGCGGTCATGACCCGAAAGGATCCGACTTGATCAGCGACCTCACAGAAACCTTCGATAACCTCCGCAGGTACAAGATGATGTTGAATCCGCTGAAGTGCGTCTTTGGCGTGCCAGCCAGAAAACTCCTTGGCTTCATAGTCTCTCACAGAGGCATTGAGGTTAACCCGGAAAAAATCAAGGCAATCCTGTGCATCAAACGGCCAACTTGTCTCAAAGATGTGCAACGACTAACTGGTTGCGTCGCAGCAATCAGTAGGTTTGTTAGCCGTCTTGGCGAGAAGGCGCTACCTCTGTACAAGCTGCTGAAGAAAATAGACAAATTTGTCTGGGACGACGCAGCCGACGCAGCTCTTCGGGGGTTGAAGGAAATACTCACCTCCCCACCTATCTTGGCAGCTCCAGCAGAGTCAGAGCCAATGCTCCTTTATCTGGCAGCTACCAACAAAGTCATCAGCCTCGTCATCGTGGTGGAGCGAAAGGAAGAAGGTCATGAATATGACGTCCAAAGGCCCTCTATTACATTAGCGAGGTACTGACGGAGTCAAAGCAAAGATACCCTCACTTTCAGAAGCTAGCTTATGGAGTGTTCCTAGGCAGCCGGAAGCTGAGACATTACTTCCAAGAGCACCCAGTAACAGTTGTGAGCAAGGCTCCGCTGTCAACAATTCTCAACAACGCTGACGCAACAGGACGTACGGCTAAATGGGGCATCGAATTATCCGCCTTCGACATCGCTTACTGATACGTCTCCGACGTATCGATAATTTCTTATGTTCCATGCCACATTATTGATGTTATCTACATGTTTTATGCACACTTTATGTCATATTCGTGCATTTTCTCGAACTAACCTATTAACAAGATGCCAAGTGCCGGTTCTTGTTGTCACGTTTTTGGTTTCAGAAATCCTAGAAAGGAAATATTCTTAATTGGACGAAATCAACACCCGTGGGCCTATTTTTCCACGAAGCTTCCAGAAGTCCGAACACGAAACGAAGAGGGGCCACGAGGCAGCCAGAGCATAGGGCGGCGCGGCCCTGCCCTGGCCGCGCCAGCCTATGGTCTGGGCCCCTCGCGCCGCCTCTTGACCTACCCTTCCCCTACTTAAAGCCTCCGTGACGAAACCCCCAGTACCGAGAGCCACGATACGGAAAACCTTCCGGAGACGCCGCCAACGCGATCCCATCTCGGGGGATCCAGGAGATCGCCTCGGCACCCCGCTGGAGAGGGGAATCATCTCCCGGAGGACTCTACGCCACCATGGTCGCCTCCGGTGTGATGTGTGAGTTCTACCCTGGACTATGGGTCCATAGCGTAGCTAGATGGTTGTCTTCCCCATTGTGCTATCATTGTCGGATCTTGTGAGCTGCCTAACATGATCAAGATCATCTATCTGTAATTCTATATGTTGCGTTTGTTGGGATCCGATGAATAGAGAATACTTGTTATGTTGATTATCAAAGTTATATCTATGTGTTGTTTATGATCTTGCATGCTTTCCGTTACTAGTAGATGCTCTGGCCAAGTAGATGCTTGTAACTCCAAGAGGGAGTATTTATGCTCGATAGTGGGTTCATGCCTCGCATTGACACCTGGGACAGTGAGAGAAAGTTCTAAGGTTGTGTTGTGCTGTTGCCACTAGGGATAAAACATTGATGCTATGTCTAAGGATGTAGTTGTTGATTACATTACGCACCATACTTAATGCAATTGTCTGTTGCTTTGCAACTTAATACTGGAGGGGGTTCGGATGATAACCTGAAGGTGGACTTTTTAGGCATAGATGCAGTTGGATGGCGGTCTATGTACTTTGTCGTAATGCCCAATTAAATCTCACTATACTCATCATGATATGTATGTGCATGGTCATGCTCTCTTTATTTGTCAATTGCCCAACTGTAATTTGTTCACCCAACATGCTGTTTGTCTTATGGGAGAGACACCTCTAGTGAACTGTGGACCCCGTCCAATTCTTTTACATGAAATACAATCTACTGCAATACTGTTCTACTGTTTTCTCGCAAACAATCATCTTCCACACAATACTTAATCCTTTGTTACAGCAAGCCGGTGAGATTGACAACCTCACCGTTTCGTTGGGCAAAGTACTTTGGTGTGTTGTGCAGGTTCCACGTTGGCGCTCGAATCTCTGGTGTTGCGCCGCACTACATCCCGCCGCCATCAACCTTCAACGTGCTTCTTGGCTCCTCCCGGTTCGATAAACCTTGGTTTCTTTCTGAGGGAAAACTTGCTGCTGTGCGCATCATACCTTCCTCTTGGGGTTCCAAACGAACGTGTGAGTTACACGCCATCAAGCTAAATTTCTGGCGCCGCTGCCGGGGAGATCAAGACACGCTGCAAGGGGAGTCTCCACTTCTCAATCTCTTTACTTTGTTTTTGTCTTGCTTAGTTTTATTTACTACTTTGTTTGCTGCACTAAATCAAATTACAAAAAAAATTAGTTGCTAGTTTTACTTTATTTGCTATCTTGTTTGCTATATCAAAACACAAAAAAATTAGTTTACTTGCATTTACTTTATCTAGTTTGTTTATTTACTGTTGCTAAAATGGCCAACCCTGAAAATACTAAGTTGTGTGACTTCACAACCACAAATAATAATGATTTCTTATGCACACCTATTGCTCCACCCGCTTACTACAAGAGAATTCTTGAAATTAAACCTGCTTTATCAATCTTGTTATGCGAGAGCAATTTTCCTGGTGTTAGTTCTGATGATGCTGCTGCCCATCTTAATAATTTTGTTGAACTATGTGAAATGCAAAAATATAAAGATGTAGATGGTGATATTATTAAACTAAAATTGTTCCCTTTCTCATTAAGAGGAAGAGCTAAAGATTGGTTGCTATCTTGGCCTAAGAATAGTATTGATTCATGGACTAAATGCAAGGATGCTTTTATTGGTAGATATTATCCCCCTGCTAAAATTATATCTTTGAGGAGTAGCATAATAAATTTTAAACAATTAGATACTGAACATGTTGCTCAAGCTTGGGAAAGAATGAAATCTCTGGTTAAAAATTGCCCAACCCATGGACTGACTACTTGGATGATCATCCAAACCTTCTATGCAGGACTAAATTTTTCTTCGCGGAATTTATTGGATTCAGCTGCTGGAGGTACCTTTATGTCCATCACTCTTGGTGAAGCAACAAAGCTTCTTGATAATATGATGATCAACTACTCTGAATGGCACACGGAAAGAGCTCCACAAGGTAAGAAGGTAAATTCTGTCGAAGAAACCTCTTCCTTGAGTGATAAGATTGATGCTATTATGTCTATGCTTGTGAATGATAGGACTAATATTGATCCTAATAATGTTCCGTTAGCTTCATTGGTTGCACAAGAAGAACATGTTGATGTAAACTTCATTAAAAATAGTAATTTCAACAACAATGCTTACCGGAACAATTCTAGTAACAACTATAGGCCATATCCTTATAATAATGGCAACGGCTATGGTAATTCTTATGGGAATTCTTACAATAATAATAGGAACACACCCTGGACTTGAAGCCATGCTTAAAGAATTTATTAGTACACAAACTGCTTTTAACAAATCTGTTGAAGAAAAGCTTGGGAAAATTGATATACTTGCTTCTAAAGTCGATAGTCTTGTTGCTGATGTTGATCTTTTGAAATCGAAAGTTATGCCTAATGAAAATCATCATAATAAAATTGTTACTACAGCAAATGCCATCCAAGTTAGAATTAATGAGAATATAAGATTAATGGCTGAACTGCGTGCTAGGTGGGATAGAGAAGAAAATGAAAAACTAGCTAAAGAGAAGAATATAGCTAAAGTTTGGACTATTACCACCACTTGTAATGCTAATGCTACACATGTTGCTGCACCTTCTACTAATAATAATAAAAGAATTGGTGTTAGCAATGTTTCCACTTCTAATGCAAAGCGCGAAAAACTGCCTGAAACTGCTAAAACTGCTGAAACTGCCTGTGATAAAGCTGCTGAAATTTTTTCCAACATTGGGGATGATGATCCCATTGCTTTAGATTATAATGGTTTGAATTTTGATGATTGCCACATCTCTGAAGTTATAAAGTTCTTGCAAAAACTTGCTAAAAGTCCTAATGCTAGTGCTATAAATTTGGCTTTCACGCATCATATTACAAATGCTCTTATAAAAGCTAGAGAAGAGAAACTAGAGCGCGAAGCCTCTATTCCTAAAAAGCTAGAGGATGGTTGGGAGCCCATCATTAAGATGAAGGTTAAAGATTTTGATTGTAATGCTTTATGTGATCTTGGTGCAAGTATTTCTGTTATGCCTAAGAAAATTTATGATATGCTTGACTTGCCACCGTTGAAAAATTGTTATTTGGATGTTAATCTTGCTGATCATTCTACAAAGAAACCTTTGGGAAAGTTGATAATGTTCGCATTACGGTTAACAATAACCTTGTCCCCGTTGATTTTGTTGTCTTGGATATTGAATGCAATGCATCTTGTCCCATTATATTGGGAAGACCTTTCTTCGAACTGTTGGTGCTATTATTGATATGAAGGAAGGTAATATAAAATATCAATTTCCTCTCAAGAAAGGTATGGAACACTTCCCTAGAAAGAGAATGAAGTTACCTTTTGATTCTATTATGAGAACAAATTATGATGTTGACACTTCCTCTCGATAATACTTGATACACACTTTCTGCGCCTAGCTGAAAGGCGTTAAAGAAAAGCGCTTATGGGAGACAACCCATGTTTTTACCTACAGTACTTTGTTTTTATTTTGTATCTTGGAAGTTGTTTACTACTGTAGCAACCTCTCCTTATCTTAGTTTTGTGTTTTGTTGTGCCAAGTAAAGTCTTTGATAGTAAAGTAAGTACTAGATTTGGATTACTGCGCAGTTCCAGATTTCTTTGCTGTCACGAATCTGGGTCCACCTCCCTGTAGGTAGCTCAGAAAATTAAGCCAATTTACGTGCATGATCCTCAGATATGTACGCAACTTTCATTCAATTTGAGCATTTTCATTTGAGCAAGTCTGCCATTTTAAAATTCGTCAATACGAACTGTTCTGTTTTGACAGATTCTGCCTTTTATTTCGCATTGCCTCTTTTGCTATGTTGGATGAATTTCTTTGATCCACTAATGTCCAGTAGCTTTATGCAATGTCCAGAAGTGTTAAGAATGATTGTGTCACCTCTGAATATGTTAATTTTTATTGTGCACTAACCCTCTAATGAGTTGTTTTGAGTTTGGTGTGGAGGAAGTTTTCAAGGATCAAGAGAGGAGTATGATGCAACATGATCAAGGAGAGTGAAAGCTCTAAGCTTGGGGATGCCCCGGTGGTTCACCCCTGCATATATCAAGAAGACTAAGCGTCTAAGCTTGGGGATGCCCAAGGCATCCCCTTCTTCATCGACAACATTATCAGTTTCTCCTGAAACTATATTTTTATTCCATCACATCTTATGTGCTTTGCTTGGAGCGTCGGTTTGTTTTTTTTTTGTTTTGTTTGAATAAAATGGATCCTAGCATTCACTTTATGGGAGAGAGACACGCTCCGCTGTAGCATATGGACAAGTATGTCCTTGGTTTCTACTCATAGTATTCATGGCGAAGTTTCTCCTTCGTTAAATTGTTATATGGTTGGAATTGGAAAATGATACATGTAGTAATTGCTATTAATGTCTTGGGTAATGTGATACTTGGCAATTGTTGTGCTCATGATTAAGCTCTTGCATCATATACTTTGCACCCATTAATGAAGAAATACATAGAGCATGCTAAAATTTGGTTTGCATATTTGGTTTCTCTAAGGTCTAGATAATTTCTAGTATTGAGTTTGAACAACAAGGAAGACGGTGTAGAGTCTTATAATGTTTTCAATATGTCTTTTATGTGAGTTTTGCTGCACCGGTTCATCCTTGTGTTTGTTTCAAATAAGCCTTGCTAGCCTAAACCTTGTATCGAGAGGGAATACTTCTCATGCATCCAAAATACTTGAGCCAACCACTATGCCATTTGTGTCCACCATACCTACCTAATACATGGTATTTTCCGCCATTCCAAAGTAAATTGCTTGAGTGCTACCTTTAAAATTCCATCATTCACCTTTGCAATATATAGCTCATGGGACAAATATCTTAAAAACTATTGTGGTATTGAATATGTAATTATGCACTTTATCTCTTATTAAGTTGCTTGTTGTGCGATAACCATGTTCACTGGGGACGCCATCAACTATTCATTGTTGAATTTCATGTGAGTTGCTATGCATGTCCGTCTTGTCTGAAGTAAGAGAGATCTACCACCTTATGGTTAAGCATGCATATTGTTAGAGAAGAACATTGGGCCGTTAACTAAAGCCATGATCCATGGTGGAAGTTTCAGTTTTGGACATATATCCTCAATCTCAAATGAGAAAATTATTAATTGTTGTTACATGCTTATGCATAAAAGAGGAGTCCATTATCTGTTGTCTATGTTGTCCCGGTATGGATGTCTAAGTTGAGAATAATCAATAGCGAGAAATCCAATGCGAGCTTTCTCCTTAGACCTTTGTACAGGCGGCATAGAGGTACCCCTTTGTGACACTTGGTTAAAACAGTGCATTGTGATGATCCGGTAGTCCAAGCTAATTAGGAAAAGGTGCGGGCACTATTAGTACACTATGCATGAGGCTTGCAACTTATAAGATATAATTTACATGATGCATATGCTTTATTACTACCGTTGACAAAATTGTTTCATGTTTTCAAAATCAAAGCTCTAGCATAAATATAGCAATCGATGCTTTTCCTCTATGGAGGACCATTCTTTTACTTTCAATGTTGAGTCAGTTCACCTATTTCTCTCCACCTCAAGAAGCAAACACTTGTGTGAACTGTGCATTGATTCCTACATATTTGCTTATTGCACTTATTATATTACTCTATGTTGACAATATCCATGAGATATACATGTTACAAGTTGAAAGCAACCGCTGAAACTTAATCTTCTTTTGTGTTGCTTCAATGCCTTTACTTTGAATTATTGCTTTATGAGTTAACTCTTATGCAAGACTTATTGATGCTTGTCTTGAAGTGCTATTCATGAAAAGTCTTTGCTATATGATTCACTTGTTTACTCATGTCATATACATTGTTTTGATCGCTGCATTCACTACATATGCTTTACAAATAGTATGATCAAGATTATGATGGCATGTCACTCCAGAAATTATCTGTGTTATCGTTTTACCTGCTCGGGACGAGCAGAACTAAGCTTGGGGATGCTGATACGTCTCCGACGTATCGATAATTTCTTATGTTCCATGCCACATTATTGATGTTATCTACATGTTTTATGCACACTTTATGTCATATTCGGCATTTTCTGGAACTAACCTATTAACAAGATGCCAAGTGCCAGTCTGTTTTCCGCTGTTTTTGGTTTCAGAAATCCTAGTAAGGAAATATTCTCGGAATTGGACGAAATCAACGCCCAGGGTCTATTTTTCCACGAAGCTTCCGAAGTCCGAAGACGAAACGAAGAGGGGCCACGAGGCAGCCAGCATAGGGCGGCGCGGCCCCCCCGGCCGCGCGGCCCTATGGTCTGGGGCCCGCGCCGCCTCTTGACCTACCCTTCCGCCTACTTAAAGCCTCCGTGACGAAACCCCCAGTACCGAGAGCCACGACACGGAAAACCTTCCGAGACGCCGCCAACGCCGATCCCATCTCGGGGATCCAGAGATCGCCTCCGCACCCTGCCGGAGAGGGGAATCATCTCCCGGAGGACTCTACGCCGCCATGGTCGCCTCCGGTGTGATGTGTGAGTAGTCTACCCCTGGACTATGGGTCCATAGCAGTAGCTAGATGGTTGTCTTCTCCCCATTGTGCTATCATTGTCGGATCTTGTGAGCTGCCTAACATGATCAAGATCATCTATCTGTAATTCTATATGTTGCGTTTGTTGGGATCCGATGAATAGAGAATACTTGTTATGTTGATTATCAAAGTTATATCTATGTGTTGTTTATGATCTTGCATGCTTTCCGTTACTAGTAGATGCTCTGGCCAAGTAGATGCTTGTAACTTCAAGAGGGAGTATTTATGCTCGATAGTGGGTTCATGCCTTCATTGACACTGAGGACAGTTCTAAGGTTGTGTTGTGTTGTTGCCACTAGGGATAAAACATTGATGCTATGTCTAAGGATGTAGTTGTTGATTACATTACGCACCATACTTAATGCAATTGTCTGTTGCTTTGCAACTTAATACTGGAGGGGGTTCGGATGATAACCCGAAGGTGGACTTTTTAGGCATAGATGCAGTTGGATGGCGGTCTATGTACTTTGTCGTAATGCCCAATTAAATCTCACTATACTCATCATGATATGTATGTGCATGGTCATGCTCTCTTTATTTGTCAATTGCCCAACTGTAATTTGTTCACCCAACATGCTGTTTGTCTTATGGGAGAGACACCTCTAGTGAACCGTGGACCCCGGTCCAATTCTCTTTACTGAAATACAATCTACTGCAATATTGTTCTACTGTTTTCGCAAACAATCATCTTCCACACAATACGGTTAATCCTTTGTTACAGCAAGCCGGTGAGATTGACAACCTCATGGTTCTGGGGCAAAGTACTTGGTTGTGTTGTGCAGGTTCCACGTTGGCGCCGGAAGGTGTTGCGCCGCACTACATCCCGCCGCCATCAACCTTCAACGTTTCTTGGCTCCTCCTGGTTCGATAAACCTTGGTTTCTTTTTGAGGGAAATCTTGCTGCTGTGCTCATCATACCTTCCTCTTGGGGTTCCCAACGAACGTGTGAGTTACACGCCATCACTTACAAGCCTAGGACCGCGGTTAAATCCCAAGTCTTGGCAGATTTCGTCGCAGATTGGACAGAAGCTCCGGATGCAAGTCTGGAGCCGGAACCAGAAACATGGGTCATGCACTTCGATGGATCCAAGCAACATCAAGGCTCAGGAGCCGGAGTCACCCTGAAGTCCCCTACCGGAGAAGAACTGCAGTACGTTCTGCAGATCCACTTCGAAGCTACAAACAACATGGCGGAATACGAGGCTCTACTACACGGTCTGCGCATCGCTAAGGAAATTGGGATCAAGCACATCATATGTTGTGGAGATTCCGACTTGGTGGCACAACAAGTAGCCGGAACCTGGAACGCCAGAAACTCCGTCATGGCGGCTTACAGAGACGAAGTTGATGAGATCGCCAAGTGCTTCCTCGGATACAAAGTCAAGTACGTCAGGAGAGACGATAACACAGCGGCAGACATGCTATCCAAGCTCGGATCCGGCAGGAAGCAAATTCCGCCTGGCATTTTCCTGGAGCATCTCCGGATACCCTCGGTGAAGGGCGCTAACCCGGAAAACCCAGAGAAGTGATGGCTATCATTCCGGCTTGGACACAGCCTTTCCTGGACTACCTCATCGATCAGAAGTTGCCAGAGGACGAGGTCCTTGCGCGACAGATCGTCAGACGAGCGAGATCCTACACAATTGTTGATGGACAGCTCTACAAACGAAGTGCAGCAGGGGTATTTCTCAAATGCGTCTCCAATCAAGATGGCATTGAAATCCTCAGAGAGATCCACGCAGGGGATTGCGGGCATCACGCCGCTCCCAGGTCCCTCGTTGCCAAAGCTTTCCGGCTAGGATTTTACTGGCTCACAGCTAAAGAAGATGCTGACAAGTTGGTAAAAACCTGCCGAGGTTGTCAGTACTATGCTACTCAACCAAATGCTCCAGCCCAAGAGCTGAAGACCATACCTATCACCTGGCCGTTTGCGGTCTGGGGGCTCGATATGGTTGGTAAGTTAAAAAGATCATCTCCTGGCGGTTTTGAATACCTCCTGGTCGCTGTTGACAAGTTCAGCAAATGGATCGAGGCTAAGCCAGTGAGAAAAGCCGATGGTGCTACGGCACTAAAATTCGTCTGCAGCCTCGTGATGAGATTCGGCATCCCACACAGCATAATCACGGATAATGGCACAAACTTCGCTCAAGGAGAGTTGAGGGATTATTGTGAGACAGTAGGGATACGGCTGGACCTTGCATCTGTGGCTCACCCACAATCCAACGGTCAAGTCGAAAGGGCTAACGGCCTAATATTATCAGGAATTAAGCCGCGCCTTGAAGAACCGCTGCGATGAGCAGCGGAGCTTGGGCTGACGAGTTGGAAGCTGTTTTGTGGAGTTTACGAACTACCCCTAACAGATCAACAGGGTTTACCCCATTTTTCCTGGTATACGGATCCGAAGCCGTGCTTCCCTCCGACATCATCCACGATTCACCGCGAGTTTCCGCCTACAATGAAGAAACAGCTGACGAGGCTAGACAGCTATCTGTGGACCTGATCGAGGAAGCTCGGAACCTAGCTGACCAGCGCTCCGCCATCTACCAGCAGAAGCTCCGACGCTATCACAGTCGTCGAGTTCGGAATCGCTCCTTCATGGCAGGAGACCTGGTCCTCCGCCTTCGGCAGGTGAAAGACCATAAGTTGCAGTCTCCATGGGAAGGACCCTTCGTCGTTAGCAAAGTGCTTCATAACGGGTCATACTACCTTGTTGATTTCCGCGAGCTGAGGGATAGACCTGCTAATTGGCACCGGAAACACAAGCGCGAGGATCCGGATGACATCTACGACGAAACAGATCGCCCTTGGAACATCGCACAGCTACGTCCTTTCTACACTTAGCGTATTTTTTCCGAGTTACAAACTCTGTAATAGTTATACATGATCAATGAAATAAAGCTTATGGTTCACTCTCCGAGTCTTTTACCTCCTTTACTTGTTCATTTTTAGATCATGTATGTTTTCCGACTAAAACCGCAGAGCTGGATTTTTCCGCCTAGGCGTGTATAAAAGTTGTGATTTTCAAAATCGTCCTTTAGGACGTAAGCTTAAGTTTTCTGATTAAGTTGTTATCTGTTGCGAACTCGTGGATTCCTAGTAGCGATTTCCGGCACCTATGCTTGGGGGCTTGTTTCCGCGGTTATTGACGGATTGCCATTGGGCTTCGTCGCCGCTGGCGAGCGTTTCCGGCTAAGGTCTTCCGGCTCGCGGAAGGTCAAGCGGGCAAGCCGGAAAACAACGAAGTCAGCACTTGCTTTCCGACACAAAACGAAACATGCACATAATATTAACGGATAGCAGGATAAGTGTTTCCGCCCCATGCATAATCGTTTCGTTCCTAGCTACTTAAGAATTTAAGTATTATTACAAACCCACTCTGGGGCCAAAATGATGCAACTTGTTTCATTGTCTAAACAGGAACTCTACTCGGAGTCCTCTTCTTCAGATTCCTGGTAGGCGGAGTCGTCGCCGTCGCTGTCACCGGATCCGGCTTCGGAGTCATCACCAGAGCCTTCTCCGGAATGCTCGACGCTTGACCCGGAGCCTTCGCCATAATACTCCGGCTCACCTTCCTCCTCCTCCTCTGCATCGGAAAATCCCTTGGGCAGATCGTGTTTGTTATACCAGAACGAGTGATTCACTCGCCTGACAAACAACTGCTCATAGCCTTGGGTTTCCGCAAGGAGGGCACCCATGTCGGAACCCTTGGGGGCTCCGCGTGCAACATTCGCAAAGTTGAGCGAGGGGAAGTGAGCCTTGCAGGTGGCCAAGACTAGGGAGGCGACTCCGCGTGCTGAAGATTTTTGCCAGTCCTTGATGAAATCCGGCACTTGTTCCATAAGATTGGTCATCGTATCGATGATTGTGGTTTTGGCCTTCTTCAGAGACAGAGTCTTGGCGATTCCGCGACAGGCTTCAAATAACGCGTCAATAGAAATCCGCGCTTCATCGTATGCCTCCGTCCTCTTCAGGTTCGACTCTTTTGACCACTCGAAGCCAAGGCTCGCTGTGGAAGAAGGAGGTCCAGTTCCGTTAGAAAGAAAGCATATAAGGTAGTCGGAGCAACGACACGGAAAAAAGCTTACGGAAGATAAGTTGGTCGATGGCCTCCGCCTCCGCTTCTAGAACTTTGTTCTTGGCTACCAAGGAGATCACGCGACCCTGGCTCTTCTCTAGTTTTTCGTTCAGATCCGCCAGGACGCGGGTATGCTTCTCGGAGAGCTCCTTCCTCGCCTCAGTCTCCTTGTTGGAGGATTCTTGGATGAAGGTTTTGAGGGATTCGTTCTCCGCCTCAAGCACCTTGACCTTGGCGGATAGCTCGTCAAACTTGGAGTGCTTGGCAGTCTCTTCTGCAGGTAGAAAGTTGCACATATTATGCATCCTGAACAACTATGTCAGCACAAAAAGTAAAGACCCGGATCTCGTACCTTGAAGGCGGGTCTCAAGCAGCTGGATATCTTTTCGGTTATTTTCCGCGTTCTGGCGCAGCCCCTCGATCTCCGTGATTTGCTCCAGCACGTGCACGCGCAGATCTTCGTGCAGTTTCCGCGTGGTCTGTGAAGCAGCAAGGAGTTAGTCGGATATTAAAATCTTGGGGCCTAGCGAGGAATTCAAAGTCTTGGTATAAAAATTTTAAATTTCCGCCTAAGGTACATTTTGGGAAAGCATCGGCTAATACATGTTACACGGAAATATATCACCCAATGCTTGGGGGCTAGTATCACCTGCCGCACTTCCTTGTGCTTGGCGAAAAACTCCTTCAGGCCCTCCGTGTCGGCGAGCTCTCGCATCTCCTCGTCCGGCTTTCCCCACACTTTGTTCAGCATGGTGGAAACTTCCGCGTGACGCTGTGCAAGGGTAAGCTTTTGAAGGGACGGAGTCGGTCGAGGGTCGACCCGAGTCGCGTTGGTGACTTGAAGGAGCTTTACCTTTTGCTCCTGTTCTTCTTCTGTGGGCTCCGCGAAAGCGGCGCTTGGTTGATCTTGCGGAGGAACAGATGAGGAGGTCCCCTTGGCGGAGTCGCCATGGTGAGCGGGATCTTCAGGAAGGTCATCAAGGTTGATGACATCTTTCGGATCCGGCTTGGAGGCGGATGAAGCCTTGGGCGGAACTTCAACCTCCGGAGTAACAGGAATAGAAGCCGGAGATGGCCTGGCTCTTTTCTTCGGGACCCTTGGGGCCTTGGGGGGCTGGCTTCCGGAGCTTCAGAAAAAACATAAAAGCATAAGAGTTTGAGCGTGAAACCAGAACTTGGATCTCGGAAGTAGGCGCTTACCCGGAAGGCTTGAAGAAATGCTGGATGGCAGGCTGCCCCTTGTTGCTGGTATTAATCAGTGAAAGGCGCTTCTTTTCCGCCTCCGCTTTCCGGGTAGCCGCAGTGCTAAGCACTTCGCGGGCGCGTTTCGCATAGGGGCTGGAAGGAGCTGGCTTCTTCCTCTTAGCAGGGCGTGGGGCCTCGGGAGCTTCCGCCTCCGATGCAGCTTCCGGATCCGTGTTGCCGGTGGAAGGAACCCGGAGGAGAGTTCCGAGTTCGTTTTCTTCAAGCGCCTCGAGCTAATGCAAAGTTAAACACTTAGACAAAAAAGTTTGAATGCGAAGAGAAACAATAGACTAAAGTCAAGACGACGTACCGCGGTTCCGGAACCATTCGTGTGAATGTCTTTGTTGCACACGTGAACGTGAAGTTCACGTGGGATTTTGATGAGGAGCCGGATCCTCTTGTCGATGGCGTCGGCGGAAAGATTGTCTTTTGTGGCGCGCATTGGGTCATCGCGCCCTGTGTATTGGAACATCAGGCGGTCCCTGTGTTGGAGCGGCTGGATCCGCTTGGTGAACCAGAAAGGGTTAGTCCTTCCCTCGTCAGCCCCTCCTCCGTCAGCTTGCATCCGCCCGACGGCGTGTGAGCTGGAGCGATTCGGAAAGGTGGGGGCAGTGCGACCATGCCGGAAGCTCGACGGCGGGGCAGTTCTTGAACGGCGGCAGTTTTCTTTCGCTCGCGGGGGAGACGTCCTTCATAGAAGAAACCCCGGACCAGTACCGCGCGGATTCGTGGCGGTCGGTGGGGGGTAGACGCGGCCCGGGCGGATCATGAAGGTGATGGATCCGCATGTAGCTAATTCTGGATTGCCGGATCCTCTCCTTCTTGACAGCAAAGTAATACTGGAACAGAGAGCCTGGTTACCCGGAGATGGCCTCAGGGTGACGTGGTTGCATTGCGAGCACGCTGTTCGGAGAAATGTTGTGGGGTTGGAGCCCATAGGTCTTCAGGACTTAGGAAGAAATCTGAAGGCGGAAATGAAAAACCACGCTCCACCAGTGCTTTCCAGACCATCTCGTTGTCCTTAGGGAGCTGGAGCTAGTTCATTCGGACTGACCTCCAGCTTCCGTGTTGCAAGCCTCCGCCTCTCGAGGTTCCTCAGCTCCATGTCGGTGGTGGTGCAGGGCCACCATTTTCCCTTGGCTTCGGAGTCTCGCTTCCGAGCTTTCGACTTCTTTGTGACCTCTTCCGCCTGGTGCTCCGTTTGACCCGCCCCGGAGGTTTTCTCCGGGTGAGCAGAGGTCCCCTCAGCCTCCTTGCCGGAATCCTTTGAAGGATCCAGCCTGACTGGAACGAAGGGAGGAGGGGCGGAGGAGATTGGGGTCGCCATGATTGGTTCCGAGGTCGGAGGCGGAGTCGTTGAAGACATCTGAAGAAAAAGGGTTTGGCGGAAACTTTTTTAGTCGGATCCCACGTCGTCCTCCCAATCATCCCTACCAACTACGGCAAAGGGTCGAAGCTCGGAGAACTTACCGTAATGGACTTCGCGGTGGTCGGAGTCGCCGGCGACGAGGTTTTCGTACGGTGGCTCGCCGGAGTTAAGAACACGATGAACACCACGGTGGTGAAATCGCTCCGGTGATGCTCCGGCGAGTTTTCCGGCGGGTTCCGGCACGGCGGAGGAGGAGCTCGCGGGCGGCGCTGCGTAGAGAGGTGAGAAAGGGGGGTGAATGAGAAGTTAGGGTTGACGGTGGATATTTATAGGCTGAGGGACGAGATTCGTGCTCCGCATCCTGTGGTCGGAACGCAAGCGTCGCACCGTTGGATGCGTGACACGTGTCCAAAACCCTAAACGGTAAAAATGGCTAGAGATAAGTTACCGCACAAATCGCGCGAAAATGGCGCCAGAATTGGCGGAACCGTTTGAGTCTTTTAAGATTCCGGGTAATTGCGTGAGGATAAGTTGGCTCTCATTCGCGAGCAGGGAGTAACCCGGAAATGTTCTTTGGAACGTCGATGGATGAAGTCCCGCAGGATGGGAGCATTTTCCGGCTATAAGTTGGAAAAAGAAGAAAATGTGAAGTTGGAGTTCTTCAAGTTTCTCCGCGTTACCAACATTTGCCGGAGATCATGATGGACTAGCAAGGCGGAAACAGCAGGTGAAACTCGGAGAACTCTGGGGGCTACTGTTGTGGGTATACTTCATGGGTGTACCATCGACAGTGCCTAGATCCGGCAAGCCCGGGTGGCCCACAGATGGTGATGAGGCATGTGGCCCATCGGGCGGCCCAGTTGCTGTTGATCATGAAGGAAGAAGTCCGGCCCAGGATCAGTAAGCCGGATCCGTACCGACATTAGGAGGAACCCGGATCCGCGGAGGCCCGTGAGGAACCCGGATCCAGTACGACGTATATGGAAGGCGGATCCGTGACGTGCACGGCAAGATATTGTACCGTAGTTAGGCTATCTGTAATCCGGCTAGGACTCTCCATGTAAACCCTAGATCCGTGCGCCTTTATAAGCCGGATCCCGGGAGCCCTAGAGGCAGAACAACAACTCATTGTAACAACGCGAAAGCGCCCAGATAATTCCAGACAAGCAGCAGTAGGCCCTGTCATCGTGCAGGTGTTCCGAAGCTGGGTAAATCGCGTACCACCGTCCTGTGACAAAGGCCTATGGCCCCTACTTCTTCTCCTCGTGATGATCATCCTCATCAACATAGAGAAGGAGAAGAGTGCGTCCACGAGGAGAAGTGTGAACAAATAGCGCTGGATCATGAAAACTAGGAGAGAAACCAGCAGCAGTCACCACAGAGGCAAAGCGCTCAAACCAGGCACGAGGGGCCTGTTTCAGGCCATAAAGAGAACGCCGAAGACGACAAACCATCCCATCGGGAACAGAATACCCAGGAGGAGGCTGCATGTAAACCTCCTCACTCAACTCGCCATTAAGAAAAGCGTTCTGAACATCAAGCTGGGACACAGACCAGCGTCGAACAGAAGCAACAACAAGAAGAGTACGCACAGTGGTCATATGAGCCACATGGGCAAAAGTCTCATCATAGTCACGGCCGTGCTCCTGCTGAAAACCACGAGCCACAAGACGCGCTTTATAGCGCTCAAGAGATCCATCAGAGCGGGTCTTAATTTTATAGACCCACTTACATGTGATAGGACGAACACCAGAAGGGGAGAAACAAGATCCCAAGTGCCAGTGCGCTCAAGCGCAGCGATCTCCTCAGCCATGGCAAGCTGCCATTCAGGATGACGCTCAGCATCCCGATAAGAAGTCGGCTCGGAAACGACAGAGAGACCATACTGACTAGGAGAGTAACGGTCTGGAGCACGACGCTGACGAACAGGCCGTGAAGAGGGAAGCTCATCGGCGGAAGACGACTCATCAGAAGAAGAGGAAGAAGGGTCCGAAGCCGGAGAACGAGGAGAACTAGGGGAACTAGACGGAGGAGAGGATGGCGCCGAGGTCGAAGGGGGCGCATCAGAACTAAGAGGTCGAGGAGAAGGGACAGCGGGAGGTGCATCAGGAAATAGAAGAAAAGATATATCATCCACCGGGTAAGTACCAGAGGTGGGGCGAGGATAGAAGGGACGCATCTCATCAAACGTGACATCACGAGAGATGCGCATCCGACGACCAACGGGGTCCCAACATCGATAGCCCTTATGCTCATCACTGTATCCAAGAAAAACACACTCAACAGACTGAGCGGTCAGTTTGGTGCGTTCGCGAGGAGGTAGGAGGACATAGCAAACACAACCAAATAAACGAAGAGTCGAGTAGTCTGGAGAACTACCAGAGAGACGCTCGAGAGGAATGCCACCTTGAAGGGCAGCAGAAGGCTGAATGTTAATGAGGTAAGTCGACGTAGCGACAGCCTCAGCCTAGAAATGCGGCGGAAGAGAGGAAGCAATCATCATAGCACGGGTAGTCTCAAGAATATGATGATGCTTACGCTCGGCGACACCATTTTGAGCATGGGCGCCGGGACACGAGAACTGGGCAAGGGCGCGGCGGACAGGAGACCTCGCCAGAAAGCACACCCCAAAGACGAAGACCGCGCATGTGGACGCGCATGAAGGCAGCGAAATCAGGATAATTCGCGCCATCAAAAATCACCGGGCAGCGAGGAATCGCAAGATAGCCCGACGAGGAAAACATAGTTTTTTTTCAGAGACGAGATCTAGATCGGGTCAACTCCCGATCGAAAACAGCAGCAGACGCGGGCGGAAGGGAGAGGCCAGGGGCGGGCGGCAGCTGGACGGGAGACGGCCTGGTGGCGGGGCGGCCTGGCGGGGGGAGAGGCCGGGCGCGGGCGGCAGCTGGAGGGGGGCGGCCTGGCGGGCGGCGGGACGGGGGAGGCCTGGTGGGCGGCCTGAAGGAGACAACTGGCGGCGGGAGAGGCCGGCGCGGGCGGCAGCTGGATTTGGCGGCCTGGCGCGGAGACTCGGGCGGCGTGACGGGGGAGGCCTGGCGGGCGGCCGGAAGGAGACAGCTGGCGGCGGCAGGGGCGGGCGGGCGCGGCGGCAAGAGGCCGAGGCGGGCGGTGGCAGCGGCTGCGAGGAGAGGAACTAATTTTGCTCTGATACCATGTTAGGGTAATAGACTTGTTGTATTACGAGGGAGCCAAATGCCACAATAAATAGTACAGGTACAGGTGCAAATATGCAGGAAGCCCCTAACATATGAAAAACTACAATATACAAATATATACATGTAACAAATCAAAGATAGCAACTACAAAAAAGATTATCACCGTTGTTGTCGAGTCCAACCAATAAAGGGCAGCATTGGGTTATTAGTTTTGAGTCTAAACCTATGGTAAGGTGCAACTTACAGAGGTCGGTGTATCCTAATCTGGCTAATGTAGACCATATGATGGATTTCCACCTAAAAGAAAAACGAGTACTCGTCTCTAACTAATCGAACGAGCCAACATTCATACACACCATCAACACGGGCATGTGTGCTCTCACTCATAAGACCATGCTAGCCACAGGCGGATGCAGAACGTTTTTGAGGGGGGGGGGGGGGGTACTGAGGAAAAATATGCATGTTAGGGGGGTGGGGGCTTCGTATTTTTTTTGTGGACAATTTGGAATATCAACGTGTCTGCATCCCACATGTGAAAGCCATTTGGTCACTCCCAGAGCATTTTGCAGTAAGAAGAATGAAAGCATGCATTATCAACCACCCAAGATCCCAATCTGCTACTAAACCATCATCTTGCATATTACATGCTAGATACACTTTTGTTCGATAAGGGAAATATACCCTGTCCTATGTATTGATGATGCACATAACAATATTTATTGCAAAGTGTGCATGCCAACGAGTATCGGTACCTCGTCCAACTAAAACATGAAACCACAACAGACAGATGGAAGCCCACACCCATTGGGATCGACCAACGTAACGTCAATTTGATTTAGTTGAACACCTCAAGTTTAGCTGTTGAAAGGCCTCCTATGTCCCGAATATTTGATCCACATGACATGATCTAGGTGCTAGAGGCGTGTTTAGTTCTATGCCAACAATGACCTTGGTGCGCCTGTGAACATCCGGTGGTGTTTGGTTGAGCTTCAAATAATTGGAAATCCCAAGCCATCCCGTGGATGCCGACATGGTTTTCATGCCTATGCTTGGGCGAGCTTGCGGCCGCCGAATAGCTCGCCAACATATTGGCTCCCAAAATTTGGTAGGATGCGTGAGGGCAGGATCCAAACATACCCTAGGATCGGAAGCCAAATGAAGACGATGCACATGTCAACACCGTGCACTAGGGGTGGGCTGGGATCATGCCGCCATCAACTCCGATTTAGAGGCTAGCCTCGGTGGTAGCGTGGAGAGCAGGATCGAGGTGGAATCTAGTACCCTTTCTTAGGTGCGAAATGGGAAGACAAGTCTAGATGATTTAATAGAGATGTGGGTCATAGCATAATCGCGTATATGTGCACTATGTTATAGCTAAGTTATATATTTTTACAATTCATTACACAGTAAACAGTTCTTCTGGCAATAACCTTTAAAATCTCCTTGCCCCCGAGACAAACTCTAAATAATATCCCAAAGTGGAAATTAGCGGCGATTTACACAGAAATAACCCTTTTCTGAAACTATAGCATAAACTGACCCTCCGGGCAAACTATTTCACTCATCTAACCCTTTTGTGTGGCGCCCTTTCCATGGGCGCCACACCTTGCCGAGTGGCGCCCGTGCGGCCGGCACCACACTCCCATCCGACGTGGCGCCCTCGACGCTGAGGTGTGCTCGAAACTAACGTGGCAGGATGTGTGGCGCCGCTCACACCAGCGCCACACTTTGAAAGTGTGGCGCCCGTGGCAAGGGCGCCACACATCCACTTATGTGTGGCCGCGCGAGCCCACCCCAGCCCGACCCAGCTTCTCTCCTCTCTCTCCTTCTTCTCTCTCCCCCCTCTCCCCCCCTCAAATCTCTTGGATATCGTCAAATCTGCCCGTGGAGATCGTTCCCAACCCGTTCCTTGAGGTAATCTCCTCCGTTCCCCTTCTTTTCATCCATTGATTTTGTGTATTTGGTTGAATCTACATGTGAAACCCTAGATGTGGATTTGGTTGATTTGAGGGTGGAGATGGATTTGGTTGGATGTTAGGGTTGTTGAAGTAGGAGAAATGGTAGTGTGCTAGTTTGTATGGGTAGATTATGTTGATTATGGTAACTAATGAACACATGTGTGTATGTGTTGTTCCCATTATGCTAGGGGGATGGAAAGAATTGTTCATGTTCATCATGTGGACAAGGATGCTTTCTTGAAGGGAAACATAGAGCCGGACCCGGAAGAGGTTGACTTGGTGTTTGACCTTAGCCCTAGCTTTGCGGAGGTGGTAGCACAAGTGAGGGTTGAGTTGAATTGGAATGAGCCAAATGATGGTGTTGAGCTAGAGGGAAGACATAATGTGGGGTTTGGAATGCACACCCGTTGGAAGACAATGCGTATCAACTCCGAGCAACGTTGGTCCGTTTACAAGGAGACGGTGGCCGAGTCACAAGACAAGGCTTTGGAGTTGTTTGCAACCAAGACGGTTGATGCTCGTATCGAGCTTGACCTTAACCGGCCCTCCTCCCCCGTTCGAGAGAGGAGTCCACCACCCATGAGCCAAGAAGAAGCCACCCAATCTCCCATTGTCCAATCTCCCATTGCCCAACAACCTCCGTTGGAGAATGAGTATGACGAGCATGACGATGGTGATGATGGTTTCGAGATGAATGACAACAATGTCGGTGATTTGGATAAATATTTGACGCAAGAGGAGATGGACCACTCCATTCCTTATTCCCGATGCTATGCGTCGGACTCGGATGATGATGGACCCGAAGAGGAAGTTGACGAGGATGGCTTGACGGCTAAGGAAGCCGAAAGAGCCGAGATCTTCAAGAAGGTAACCGGACGGGATATTCGGGTACCATTGTTCCGTGATGTTAGTCTTGCGGATGGAGCCGTGGTTGATGGTGGCAAAAGTTTACTTCTTGGAGCTAGGCCAATATCCAAGAGAGATGTGGATGGTAGGACGGCTATGATCTCTAAAGGGCTCACGTTTGATACCTTCTTGGAATTGAAGATATGGTTGAAGGAGTTCTCCATTAAGCATCATCGCCCTTACATCGTTGTTCACTCGGACTTGAAGAAGCGGTACACGCTAAAATGTGTGGATAAAAGGTGCCCATGGGTTGTCCGTGCAAGACCTTTCAAAAAAGGGCCCTCTTGGCACATAACAAGTTGTGTAGCCACTCACATGTGCCGGGGGCCGAAGCTTGATGGCAAGGATGCGCAGCCGGACCACCGTCAACTCACATCCGAGTTCATTGCATACAAGCTCTCGGCGGAGATATCATTGATACGTCCATTTTGCATCACTATTTTATATCATAATTTACTGTTATTCATTGATATATTTCGTATTTGGAGATGATACTTATGCCATTTCATCTATTTTGCATATTTCATGATTATTGGAGGATCGCGCACGGAGTCGGATTCTGCTGGAAAAAGCGCCGTCAGAATGCAATATTTCGGAAGATCAGCAATTGACGGGAATTATACTGAAAATCCTATTTTTCCAGAAGACGGAGGTAGCCAAAAGGAGGAGCCGAGGAGGGCCGCCATGGGCCCCCCTCATAGGCCGGCGCGGGCCCTGCCCTGGCCGCGCCGCCATGTGGGGAGGGGGCCCACGACCCCTCTGGCCTCCTCTCCTTCGCGTACTTCTTCGTCCCGAAACCTAAGCTCCAGAGGATAGTCGCAAGAGTCATAGCCGCCTCTGCGGGGCGGAAAACACCAGAGAGAAAAGAGCTCTCCGGCAGGCTGAAATCCGCGGGGAAATTCCCTCCCGGAGGGGGAAATCGACGCCATCGTCATCGTCATCGAGCTGGACATCATCTCCATCATCATCACCATCATCTTCATCATCATCACCGCCATCTCCACCGCTGCACCTCGTCACCACTGTAACAATTAGGGTTTGATCTTGATTGTTTGATAGGGGAAACTCTCCCGATGTTGATTTCTACTTGTTATTGATGCTATTGAGTGAAACCATTGAACCAAGGTTTATGTTCAGATTGTTATTTATCATCATATCACCTCTGATCATGTTCCATATGATGTCTCGTGAGTAGTTCGTTTAGTTCTTGAGGACATGGGTGAAGTCTAAATGTTAGTAGTGAATTATGTTGGTTAGTATTCAATGTTATGATATTTAAGTTGTGGTGTTATTCTTCTAGTGGTGTCATGTGAATGTCGACTACATGATACTTCACCATTTATGGGCCTAGGGAGTGCATCTTGTATTCGGTTGCTAATTGCGGGGTTGCCGGAGTGACAGAAACCTAAACCCCGTTAGTATATCGATGCAGGAGGGATAGCAGGATCTCAGAGTTTAAGGCTGTGGTTAGATTTATCTGAATTACTTTCTTGTATTTGCGGATGCTTGCAAGGGGTATAATCATAAGTATGTATTAGTCCTAGGAAGGGCGGTGCATTAGAATAGGTTCACCCACACAACACTTATCAAAACAATGAAGATTAATCAGCTATATGAAGCGAAAGCACTAGACTAAATTCCCGTGTGTCCTCAAGAACGTTTGGTCATTATAAGTAAACAAACCGGCTTGTCCTTTGTGCTAAAAAGGATTGGGCCACTCGCTGCAATTATTTCTCTCGCATTTTACTTACTCGTACTTTATTTATCTGCTATATCAAAACCCCCGAATACTTGTCTGTGAGCATTTACCGAATTCTTCATCGCAAGGATGCAACAGCCGGACCACCGTCAACTCACATCCGAGTTCATTGCATACAAGCTCTCGGCGGAGATCTCATCACTTCCTACCATGAGCATTAGGTCCGTGCAAGATACGGTGAAATCCCGGTTTGCCTACGACGTCAAGTACGGGAAGGCATGGAAGGCCAAACAAGCCGCATTCAAGATGTTGTACGGTGATTGGGAGGAAGCATACAACCGAGTCCCTAGGTTGTTGTTAGCGATGGCCGCAACTAACCCGGGCATGGTGCATGTGGTGGAGCCTTCCGCAACCAAAATGACATTGCATGACGGTAAAAGAGTGAGGGTATTTCACCGTGCATTTTGGTCATTCCAGCAATGCACGAGGGCATTCGAACATTGTAGGCCGGTCATAGCCGTGGATGGTACCTTCTTGACCGGGCAGTACAAGGGCACACTATTGGTGGCAATAGCAAATGATGCGAGCAACCGTTTAGTACCACTGGCTTTTGCATTGGTAGAGATTGAGAACAATGATAACTGGCAATGGTTTTTCCATATATTGAGGACGAGGGTCATACCACCCTCAAAGGAAGTGTGTGTCATCTCGGATCGTCATCAAGGAATTCTCAATGCGGTGGAGCTTGACATTCCCGGGCATGCTCCCTTGCACCACCGATGGTGCATGAGGCATTTTTGTGCAAACTTCTACCGGGCATGCAAGAGCAAAGAGTTGTCTGACCTTCTTCAAGATTGTTGCCTCGCTTACTCTGAGCGCCGCTTCGCAAACCTATACAACGGCTTGCTGAAGCACAAAGACCTCAACGCGGGTGGTCAAGAGTTTCTTCATAGACACCTTATATTTAACTCAAAGTGGGCAAGAGCTTATGATGAGGATGGGAGGAGATATGGCCAAATGACAAGCAACATGGCCGAGTGCTTCAACAATGTGTTGAAGGGTGTCCGTGCATTGCCCGTGACGGCAATCATTCAATACACATTCGAGAAGTTGAATGTCTATTTCCAGAACTACACCGATGAAACGGAGAAGGAAATTGCTAGGAACTGCGAGTTCCCAACGAAGGTTGAAGAGTTCATGGAATTTCAGGCGAGGAAGGCGGACTCCCAAACGGCTACATGTTATGACAATGTTGACTGGGTTTACCAAGTGAATGAGCCGGGAGGCACCACACAAGGTGGTGTCCAACACGGAGGCCGGGCTTTCCGTGTGTCCCTAAAGACATGTGAATGCACATGTAGGAGGCCCTCTTTGCTTCATTTGGCTTGCTCCCACTTGCTAACAGCGGCACGCACTAGACGTGTCGACTACAATAACCCGCTCACCGTTCGGGAGTCCGAGTTCTCAATCGAAGCCACAAAGAGGACATGGGCTCCAAGGTTTTCTCCTTACTTGGATCAATCACAATGGCCGGAGTATCATGGAGTGCAAGTTTGGCCAGATCCGGAATGGAAGGTTGTGAAACGTGGAAGAAGAAAGACAAAGAGGTATCACGGAGATATGGATAGATGGGGTCATTCGGGAAACAAGTTATTCCAAGAGGCTCGCGAGCCAACTAATTGTGGATCATGCAATAGTAAGGGCCACAATAAAAGGAAGTGCACATCCGGCAAAAAATCAAAGGGCAATGATGCTAGCACAAGTCAAGCATCAAGTAGCCAACAAGCTTCAAATCAACCTCCAAGCCAACAAGCCCCAAGCCAAGAAGCTCCAAGCCAACACCAAGCCAACCCGGCGCCAACGTGGAACCTGCACAACACAATCACTTTGCCCCAACGTAACAGTGAGGTTGTCAATCTCACCGCTTGTAAAACAAAGGATTAGATGTATTGTGTGGATGATGATGATTGTTTGCGAAAACAGTAAAGAACAATTGCAGTAGATTGTATTTCAGATGTAAAGAATAGGACCGGGGTCCATAGTTCACTAGTGGTGTCTCTCCCATAAGATAAACAGATGTTGGGTGAACAAATTACAGTTGGGCAATTGACAAATAAAGAAGGCATAACAATGCACATACATATATCATGATGAGTACTATGAGATTTAATCAGGGCATTACGACAAAGTACATAGACCGCTATCCAGCATGCATCTATGCCTAAAAAGTCCACTTTCAGGTTATCATCCGAACCCCTTCCAGTATTAAGTTGTAAACAACAGACAATTGCATTAAGTATGGTGCGTAATGTAATCAACACAAATATCCTTAGACAAAGCATCGATGTTTTATCCCTAGTGGCAACAGCACATCCACAACCTTAGAACTTTCTGTCACTGTCCCAGATTTAATGGAGGCATGAACCCACTATCGAGCATAAATACTCCCTCTTGGAGTCAAAAGTATCAACTTGGCCAGAGCCTCTACTAGCAACGGAGAGCATGCAAGAACATAAATAACATATATGATAGATTGATAATCAACTTGACATAGTATTCAATATTCATCGGATCCCAACAAACACAACATGTAGCATTACAAATAGATGATCTTGATCATGATAGGCAGCTCACAAGATATAACATGATAGCACAATGAGGAGAATACGACCATCTAGCTACTGCTATGGACCCATAGTCCAGGGGTGGACTACTCACACATCGATCCGGAGGCGATCATGGCGATGAAGAGACCTCGGGGAGATGATTCCCCTCTCCGGCAGGGTGCCGGAGGCGATCTCCTGAATCCCCGAGATGGGATTGGCGGCGCTGCGTCTCTGGAAGGTTTTCCTTATCGTGGCTCTCGGTACTGGGGGTTTCGCGACGAAGACTATATGTAGGCGAAAGGGTAGGTCAGGGGGCTGATACGTCTCCGACGTATCGATAATTTCTTATGTTCCATGCCACATTATTGATGATATCTACATGTTTTATACACATTATATGTTGTATTTATGCATTTTCCGGCACTAACCTATTAACGAGATGCCGAAGAGCCAGTTGTTGTTTTCTGCTGTTTTTGGTTTCAGAAATCCTAGTAAGGAAATATTCTCGAATTGGATGAAATCAACGCCCAGGGTCCTATTTTTGCACGCTTCCCAAGGCCGAGGGGAAAGGAAGTGGGGCCACGAGGCACCGCCACAACAGGGCGGCGCGGCCAGACCCTGGCCGCGCGGCCCTGGCATGTGGGGCCCTTGTGTGGCCCCCCGCGTTGCCCTTCCGCCTACAAATAGCCTTCGTCGCAACCCCCAGACCGAGAGCCACGATACGGAAAACCTTCGAGATGCCGCCGCCGCCAATCCCATCTCGGGGATTCAGGAGATCGCCGCCGGCACCCTGCGGAGAGGGAATCATCTCCGAGGACTCTTCACCGCCATGATCGCCTCCGAGTGATGAGTGAGTAGTTCACCCCTGGACTATGGGTCCGTAGTAGTAGCTAGATGGTTGTCTTCTCCTCATGTGCTTCATTGTCGGATCTTGTGAGCTGCCTAACATGATCAAGATCATCTATCTGTAATGCTATATGTTGTGTTTGTCGGGATCCGATGGATAGAGAATACTATGTTATGTTGATTATCAATCTATTACCTATGTGTTGTTTATGATCTTGCATGCTCTCCGTTATTAGTAGAGGCTCAAGTTTTTGCTCTTAACTCCAAGAGGGAGTATTTATGCTCGATAGTGGGTTCATGCCTCCATTAAATCTGGGACAGTGAGAAAGTTCTAAGGTTGTGGATGTGCTGTTGCCACTAGGGATAAAACATTGATGCTATGTCTAAGGATGTAGTTATTGATTACATTACGCACCATACTTAATGCAATTGTCCGTTGTTTACAACTTAATACTGGAAGGGGTTCGGATGATAACCTGAAGGTGGACTTTTTAGGCATAGATGCATGCCGGATAGCGGTCTATGTACTTTGTCGTAATGCCCAATTAAATCTCACAATACTCATCATATCATGTATGTGCATGGTCATGCCCTCTCTATTTGTCAATTGCCCGACCTGTAATTTGTTCACCCAACATGCTATTTATCTTATGGGAGAGACACCTCTAGTGAACTGTGGACCCCGGTCCATTCTTTTACATTGAATACAATCTGCTGCAATACTTGTTCTACTGTTTTCTACAAACAATCATCATCCACACTATACATCTAATCCTTTGTTACACCAAGCCGGTGAGATTGACAACCTCGCTGTTTCGTTGGGGCAAAGTACTTTGGTTGTGTTGTGCAGGTTCCACGTTGGCGCCGGAATCCCTGGTGTTGCGCCACACTACATCTCGCCGCCATCAACCTTCAACGTGCTTCTTGACTCCTACTGGTTCGATTAAACCTTGGTTTCTTACTGAGGGAAACTTGCTATTGTGCGCATCACACCTTCCTCTTGGGGTTCCCAACGGACATGTCAACTACACGCATCAAGCAAATTTCTGGCGCCGTTGCCGGGAGATCAAGACACGCTGCAAGGGGAGTCTCCACCATCCAATCTCTTTACTTTATTTTTGTCTTGCTTTATTTTATTTACTACTTTGTTTGCTGCATTATATCAAACACAAAAAAATTAGTTGCTAGCTTTACTTTATTTACTGTCTTGCACTCTATATCAAAAACACAAAAAAAAAATTAGTTACTTGCATTTACTTTATTTACTTTCTGTTTATTTCATCATGTTTCCTCCTAAGTACACTCTAAAAGACATACCGGTAGGACGTGGGTCTATAATTGGGAAAAATAATATAGAAGATTTTTTCACTCATGTTAGTACCACTGAAGATTTTGAAGATAGACACTTGGTAGAACTTGCTCCTACTTATGAAATTGCTGTTGCTTCTTTAGTTCACATGTTGGAAACTAAATTTGTTAATCTTAATCCTATAATCCAACACATGTTTCTCACACTTGGTGATATGGAAGAAGGGGAAAAGAAAGATTTTGTATTAGAAACCCTTCTTAAAGAATTTGGGGGAGTAGCAAGAGAAGCTAGAAAAGTCTTCACTAAATATAATATGCTAGGCTCTTATACCAATTTTGCCAGTACCCTTGAAAAAATGGAAAAAGATAGACAAAAGTATACTAATCAAGTTAATTATGAGGGGGATATTAAAACCTCAATACCGTGCAAACTCTTAGGAATGTGCGAGGCACTAGAAAATAATTATGCTTGGCTTGTTCCCGAAAATTTGTTTGATGAGAATAGCAAGCCTAAGACTAATGAAAAGGGAGCCTCTGAAACTTACATAGATAAGATACAATGCATAGTTGAGAAAACTCCCAACACCCCTGGTTATGATGTTGATGTTTCATCTCTTGATAATACTTGATATACACTTTCTGCGCCTAGCTGAAAGGCGTTAAAGAAAAGCGCTTATGGGAGACAACCCATGTTTTTACTACAGTACCTTTATTTTATATTTGAGTCTTGGAAGTTGTTTACTACTGTAGCAACCTCTCCTTATCTTAGTTTTATGCATTGTTGTGCCAAGTAAAGTCTTTGATAGTAAGGTTCATACTAGATTTGGATTACTGCGCAGTAACAGATTTCTTTGCTGTCACGAATTTCGACCTGCCTCTCTGTAGGTAGCTCAGAAAAATATGCCAATTTACGTGCGTGATCCTCAGATATGTACGCAACTTTCATTCAATTTGGGCATTTTCATTTGAGCAAGTCTGGTGCCATTTTAAAATTCGTCTTTACGAACTGTTCTATTTTGACAGATTCTGCCTTTTATTTAGCATTGCCTCTTTTGCTATGTTGGATGAATTTCTTTGATCCATTAATGTCCAGTAGCTTTATGCAATGTCCAGAAGTGTTAAGAATAATTATGTCACCTCTGAACATATAAATTTTTATTGTGCACTAACCCTCTAATGAGTTGTTTCGAGTTTGGTGTGGAGGAAGTTTTCAAGGATCAAGAGAGGGAGATGATACACTATGATCAAGGAGAGTGAAAGCTCTAAGCTTGGGGATGCCCCGGTGGTTCACCCCTGCATATTTTAAGAAGACTCAAGCGTCTAAGCTTGGGGATGCCCAAGGCATCCCCTTCTTCATCGACAACATTATCAGGTTCCTCCCCCGAAACTATATTTTTATTCCATCACATCTTATGTACTTTGCTTGGAGCGTCGGTTTGTTTTTATTTTTGTTTTTGTTTGAATAAATGGATCCTAGCATTCATTGTGTGGGAGAGAGACACGCTCCGCTGTTGCATATGGACAAATATGTCCTTAGGCTTTACTCATAGTATTCATGGCGAAGGTTGAATCTTCTTCGTTGAATTGTTATATGGTTGGAATTGGAAAATGCTACATGTAGTAATTCTAAAATGTCTTGAATAATTTGATACTTGGCAATTGTTGTGCTCATGTTTAAGCTCTTGCATCATATACTTTGCACCCATTAATGAAGAAATACGAAGAGCTTGCTAAAATTTGGTTTGCATATTTGGTCTCTCTAAAGTCTAGATAATTTCTAGTATTGAGTTTGAACAACAAGGAAGACGGTGTAGAGTCTTATAATGTTTACAATATGTCTTTTATGTGAGTTTTGCTGCACCATTCATCCTTGTGTTTGTTTCAAATAACCTTGCTAGCCTAAACCTTTTATCGAGAGGGAATACTTCTCATGCATCCAAAATCCTTGAGCCAACCACTATGCCACTTGTGTCCACCATACCTACCTACTACATGGTATTTCTCCGCCATTCCAAAGTAAATTGCTTGAGTGCTACCTTTAAATTTCCATCATTCGCCTTTGCAATATATAGCTCATGGGACAAAATAGCCTTAAAAACTATTGTGGTATTGAATATGTACTTATGCACTTTATCTCTTATTAAGTTGCTTGTTGTGCGATAACCATGTTCCTGGGGACGCCATCAACTCTTTGTTGAATATCATGTGAGTTGCTATGCATGTTCGTCTTGTCTGAAGTAAGGGAGATTTACCACTCATTTAAATGGTTAGAGCATGCATATTGTTAGATAAGAACATTGGGCCGCTAACTAAAGCCATGAATCATGGTGGAAGTTTCAGTTTTGGACATATATCCTCAATCTCATATGAGAACATTAATTGTTGCTACATGCTTATGCATAAAAGAGGAGTCCATTATCTGTTGTCTATGTTGTCCCGGTATGGATGTCTAAGTTGAGAATAATCAAAAGCGAGAAATCCAATGCGAACTTTCTCCTTAGACCTTTGTACAGGCGGCATAGAGGTACCCCTTTGTGACACTTGGTTAAAACATGTGTATTGCGATGATAATCCCGGTAATCCGAGCTAATTAGGACAAGGTGCGGGCACTATTAGTATACTATGCATGAGGCTTGCAACTTGTAAGATATAATTTACATGATACATATGCTTTATTACTACCGTTGACAAAATTGTTCATGTTTTCAAAACCAAAGCTCTAGCACAAATATAGCAATCGATGCTTTCCTCTTTGAAGGACCTTTCTTTTACTTTTATGTTGAGTCAGTTCACCTATCTCTCTCCACCTCAAGAAGCAAACACTTGTGTGAACTGTGCATTGATTCCTACATACTTGCATATTGCACTTGTTATATTACTTTACATTGACAATATCCATGAGATATACATGTTATAAGTTGAAAGCAACCGCTGAAACTTAATCTTCTTTGTGTTGTTTCAATACCTTTACTTTGATTTATTGCTTTATGAGTTAACTCTTATGCAAGACTTATTGATGCTTGTCTTGAAGTACTATTCATGAAAAGTCTTTGCTTTAGGATTCAGTTGTTTACTCATGTCATTACCATTGTTTTGATCGCTGCATTCATTACATATGCTTACAATAGTATGATCAAGGTTATGATGGCATGTCACTCCAGAAATTATCTTTGTTATCGTTTACCTGCTCGGGACGAGCAGAACTAAGCTTGGGGATGCTGATACGTCTCCGACGTATCGATAATTTCTTATGTTCCATGCCACATTATTGATGATATCTACATGTTTTATACACATTATATGTTGTATTTATGCATTTTCCGGCACTAACCTATTAACGAGATGCCGAAGAGCCAGTTGCTGTTTTCTGCTGTTTTTGGTTTCAGAAATCCTAGTAAGGAAATATTCTCGGAATTGGACGAAATCAACGCCCGGGGTCCTATTTTTGCAGGAAGCTTCCAGAAGACCGAGGGGAAAGGAAGTGGGGCACGAGGCGCCGCCACAACAGGCGGCGCGGCCCTTCGGCCGCGCGGCCCTGGCGTGTGGGTCCCTCGTGTGGCCCCCCGCGTTGCCCTTCCGCCTACAAATAGCCTTCGTCGCGAAACCCCCAGTACCGAGAGCCACGATACGGAAAACCTTACTGAGACGCCGCCGCCGCCAATCCCATCTCGGGGATTCAGGAGATCGCCTCCGGCACTGCCGGAGAGGGGAATCATCTCCCGGAGGACTCTTCACCGCCATGATCGCCTCCGGAGTGATGAGTGAGTAGTTCACCCCTGGACTATGGGTCCATAGCAGTAGCTAGATGGTTGTCTTCTCCTCATGTGCTTCATTGTCGGATCTTGTGAGCTGCCTAACATGATCAAGATCATCTATCTGTAATGCTATATGTTGTGTTTGTCGGGATCCGATGGATAGAGAATACTATGTTATGTTTATTATCAATCTATTACCTATGTGTTGTTTATGATCTTGCATGCTCTCCGTTATTAGTAGAGGCTCTGGCCAAGTTTTTGATCTTAACTCCAAGAGGAGTATTTATGCTCGATAGTGGGTTCATGCCTCCATTAAATCTGGGACAGTGACACAAAGTTCTAAGGTTGTGGATGTGCTGTTGCCACTAGGGATAAAACATTGATGCTATGTCCGAGGATGTAGTTATTGATTACATTACGCACCATACTTAATGCAATTGTCTGTTGTTTGCAACTTAATACCGGAAGGGGTTCGGATGATAACCTGAAGGTGGACTTTTTAGGCATAGATGCATGCTGGATAGCGGTCTATGTACTTTGTCGTAATGCCCAATTAAATCTCACAATACTCATCATATCATGTATGTGCATGGTCATGCCCTCTCTATTTGTCAATTGCCCGACCGTAATTTGTTCACCCAACATGCTATTTATCTTATGGGAGAGACACCTCTAGTGAACTGTGGACCCCGGTCCATTCTTTTACATTGAATACAATCTGCTGCAATACTTGTTCTACTGTTTGCAAACAAACAATCATCATCCACACTATACATCTAATCCTTTGTTACAGTAAGCCGGTGAGATTGACAACCTCGTTGTTTCGTTGGGGCAAAGTACTTTGGTTGTGTTGCGTAGGTTCCACGTTGGCGCCGGAATCCCTGGTGTTGCGCCGCACTACATCTCGCCGCCATCAACCTTCAACGTGCTTCTTGACTCCTACTGGTTCGATTAAACCTTGGTTTCTTACTGAGGGAAACTTGCTACTGTGCGCATCACACCTTCCTCTTGGGGTTCCCAACGGACGTGTCAACTACACGCATCAGGGGCGTCATGAGGGGCCCACACGCTAGGCCGGCGCGGCCAGGGCTTGGGCCGCGTCGCCCTGTTGTGTGGCCACCTCGTGGCCCCACTTCGTTTTCTCTTCGGACTTCTGGAAGCTTCGTGGAAAAATAGGACCCTGGGCGTTGATTTCGTCCAATTCCGAGAATATTTCCTTACTAGGATTTCTGAAACCAAAATATAGCAGAAAACAGCAACTGGCTCTTCGGCATCTCGTCAATAGGTTAGTGCCGGAAAATGCATAATAATGACATAAAGTGTGTATAAAACATGTGAGTATCATCATAAAAGTAGCATGGAACATAAGAAATTATAGATACGTTTGGGACGTATCAAGCATCCCCAAGCTTAGTTCCTACTCGCCCTCGAGTAGGTAAACGATAACAAAGATAATTTCTGAAGTGACATGCTATCATAATCTTGATCATACTATTGTAAGCATATGAGATGAATGCAGCGATTCGAAGCAATGATGAAGATAATGAGTAAACAAATGAATCATATAGCAAAGACTTTTCATGAATAATACTTTCAAGACAAGCATCAATAAGACTTGCATAAGAGTTACTCATAAAGCAATAAATTCAAAGTAAAGGCATTGAAGCAACACAAAGGAAGATATAAGTTTCAGCGGTTGCTTTCAACTTCAACATATTTATCTCATGGATAATTGTCAACACAAAGTAATATAACAAGTGCAATAGGTAAACATGTAAGAATCAATGCACACAGTTGACACAAGTGTTTGCTTCTAAGATAGAAAGAATAGGTAAACTGACTCAACAATAAAGTAAAAGATAGGCCCTTCGCAGAGGGAAGCATGGATTACTATATTTGTGCTAGAGCTTTTCATTTTGAAAACAAGAAACAATTTTGTCAACGGTAGTAATAAAGCATATGTGTTATGTATAAGATATCTTATAAGTTGCAAGCCTCATGCATAGTATACTAATAGTGCTCGCACCTTGTCCTAATTAGCTTGGATTAACACGGATTATCATTGCATAGCATATGTTTCAACCAAGTGTCACAAAGGGGTACCTCTATGCCGCCTGTAAAAGGTCTAAGGAGAAAGCTCGCATTGGATTTCTCGCTTTTGATTATTCTCAACTTAGACATCCATACCGGGACAACATAGACAACAGATAATGGACTCCTCTTTAATGCATAAGCATTCAACAACGTTAATTTTCTCATAAGAGATTGAGGATTAATTGTCCAAACTGAAACTTCCACCATGAATCATGGCTTTAGTTAGCGGCCCAATGTTCTTCTCTAACAGTATGCATACTCAAACCATTTGATCATGAAAATCGCCCTTACTTCAGACAAGACGAACATGCATAGCAACTCACATGATATTCAACAAAGGTAAAAGTTGATGGCGTCCCCAGAAACATGGTTACCGCTCAACAAGCAACTTATTAAGAAATAAGACACATAAGTACATATTCTTCACCACAATAGTTTTAAGGCTATTTGTCCCATGAGCTATATATTGTAAAGGCAAAGAATAGAAATTTAAAGGTAGCACTCAAGTAATGTACTTTGGAATGGCGGGGAAATACCATGTGGTAGGTAGGTATGGTGGACACAAATGGCATAGTATTTGGCTCAAGGATTTGGATGCACGAGAAGAATTCCTCTCAATACAAGGCTAGGCTAGCAAGGTTGTTTGAAGCAAACTCAAGTATGAAATGGTGCAGCAAAGCTCACATATGAACATATTATAACTATTATAAGACTTTACATTGTCTCCTTGTTGTTCAAACACCTTAACCAAAAAATATCTAGACTCTAGAGATCAATCATGCAAACCAAATTTTAACAAGCTCTATGTAGTTATTCATTAATAGGTACAAGGTACATGATGCAAGAGCTTAAACATGATCTATATGAGCACAACAATTGCCAAGTATCACATTATTCAAGACATAATACTATTTACCACATGCAGCATTTTCCGTTTCCAACCATATAGCAATGAATGAAATAGTCCAACTTTCACAATGAACATTAAAGATATAGCTAAGAACATATGTGTTCATACGAAACAGCGGAGCGTGTCTCTCTCCCAAACAAAGAATGCTAGGATCCGATCTTATTCAAACAAAAACGAAAACAAAAACAAACAGACGCTCCAAGTAAAGCGCATAAGACGTGATGGAATAAAAATATAGTTTCACTAGAGGTGACCTGATAAGTTGTCGATGAAGAAGGGATGCCTTGGGCATCCCCAAGCTTAGACGCTTGGGTCTTCTTAAAATATGCAGGGATGAACCACGGGGGCATCCCCAAGCTTAAACTCTTCATTCTTCTTGATCATATTGTATCATCCTCCTCTCTTGACCCTTGAAAACTTCCTCCACACCAAACTTAAAACAAACTCATTAGAGGGTCAGTGCATAATTCATATATTCAGAGGTGACATAATCATTCTTAACACTTCTGGACATTGCACAAAGCTACTGAAAGTTAATGGAACAAAGAAATCCATCAAACATAGCAAAACAGGCAATGCGAAATAAAAGGCAGAATCTGTCAAAACAGAACAGTCCGTAACGACGAATTTTTAGAGGCACCAGACTTGCTCAGATGAAAATGCCCAAATTGAATGAAAGTTGCGTACATATCTGAGGATCACGCACGTAAATTGGAAGATTTTTCTGAGTTACCTACAGAGAACCATACCCAAATTCGTGACAGCAAGAAATCTGTTTCTGCGCAGTAATCCAAATCTAGTATTGACTTTACTATCAAAGACTTTACTTGGCACAACAATGCAATAAAATAAAGATAAGGAGAGGTTGCTACAGTAGTAACAACTTCCAAGACTCAAATATAAAACAAAGGTACTGTAGTAAAATAATGGGTTGTCTCCCATAAGCGCTTTTCTTTAACGCCTTTCAGCTAGGCGCAGAAAGTGTGTATCAAATGACATCAAGAGATGAGGCATTGACATCAAAAAATTTCTCACAAACAAAACTTGTTGCAGAGGGTACCTTAGATGCTCCATTATCTAAATTTCCCATAGTGGTACTAAGGGTTTTATCAATTTTAGGCTTATAATAATTCTTTGGCTTAGGCACCTTAGAGACATACATGAATTTTTGCTCCTTTCCCACATAAGCTTTCTCCTTAAATTTAAGAGAAGAAAAAGTTGAACCCAATGTTCCCATAGCTTCTTCAAGTTTACCAATTCTATGGGTTTGATTATCATGGATAGCACAAGTTTCTAAAGTAGCAATTCTTTCATTAATTCCTCCTAGGGATTTATCAAGTTTATCAGTATTATCAAGTAATACCCCCAGTTTAGTCTCAACACTTGGAAGATTTTTCTCTATGGCTTCCAACTTTTTCATGACATCTTCAAGAGAGATTTCAATTTTAGTTTCATTAACAGGTGGTATTCCAACTAGACTCTCAATGATGCAACTAGCTTCTAAAGCAGGAGTACCTAGAAAATTACCCCCCGAAAGAGTATCAAGAACATACCTATTCCAGCTAGATATACCAACATAAAAGTTCCTAAGTAGGATAATAGTGGAGTGTTTCTTAGTGCACCTATGATGAGCATCACTAATTCTATACCAAGCATCTTTAAAACTTTCTCCACCTTGTTGCTTAAAAAAATGAACTTCAACTTCAGGATTACTCATTTTAGCAATAGTAAATAAAGCAAACTAGATAAAGTAAATGCAAGTAACTAATTTTTTTGTGTTTTTAATATAGAGAACAAGACAGTAAATAAAGTAAAGCTAGCAACTAATTTTTTTGTGTTTTATTTTAGTGCAGCAAACAAAGTAGTAAATAAAGTAAAGCAAGACAAAAAACAAAGTAAAGAGATTGGAAGTGGAGACTCCCCTTGCAGCGTGTCTTGATCTCCCCGGCAACAGCGCAGTCTTGATGCGCGTGAGACACACGTCCGTTGGGAACCCCAAGAGGAAGGTGTGATGTGCACAACAGTAAGTTTTCCCTCAAAAAACCAAGGTTTATCGAACCAGTAGGAGTCAAGAAGCACGTTGAAGGTTGTTGGTGGAGGAGTGTAGTGCGGCGCAACACCAGGGATTCTGGCGCCAACGTGGAACCTGCACAACACAATCATAGTACTTTGCCCCAACGTAACAGTGAGGTTGTCAATCTCACCGGCTTGCTGTAAACAAAGGATTAGATATATTGTGTGGATGATGATGATTGTTTGCGAAGAACAGTAAAGAAAAATTGCAGATTGTATTTCAGATGTAAAGAATAGGACCGGGGTCCACAGTTCACTAGTGGTGTCTCTCCCATAAGATAAACAGATGTTGGGTGAACAAATTACAGTTGGGCAATTGATAAATAAAGAAGGCATAACAATGCACATACATATATCATGATGAGTACTATGAGATTTAATCAGGGCATTACGACAAAGTACATAGACCGCTATCCAGCATGCATCTATGCCTAAAAAGTCCACTTTCAGGTTATCATCCGAACCCCTTCCAGTATTAAGTTGTAAACAACAGACAATTGCATTAAGTATGGTGCGTAATGTAATCAACACAAATATCCTTAGACAAAGCATCGATGTTTTATCCCTAGTGGCAACAGCACATCCACAACCTTAGAACTTTCTGTCACTGTCCCACATTTAATGGAGGCATGAACCCACTATCGAGCATAAATACTCCCTCTTGGAGTCACAAGTATCAACTTGGCCAGAGCCTCTACTAGCAACGGAGAGCATGCAAGAACATAAATAATATATATGATAGATTGATAATCAACTTGACATAGTATTCAATATTCATCGGATCCCAACAAACACAACATGTAGCATTACAAATAGATGATCTTGATCATGATAGGCAGCTCACAAGATCTAACATGATAGCACAATGAGGAGAAGACGACCATCTAGCTACTGCTATGGACCCATAGTCCAGGGGTGGACTACTCACACATCGATCCGGGCGATCATGGCGATGAAGAGACCTCCGGGAGATGATTCCCCTCTCCGGCGGTGCCGGAGCGATCTCCTGAATCCCCGAGATGGGATTGGCGGCGGCTGCGTCTCTGGAAGGTTTTCCGTATCGTGGCTCTCGGTACTGGGGGTTTCGCGACAAAGACTATATGTAGGCAAAAGGGTAGGTCAGGGGGCGTCACGAGGGGCCCACACGCTAGGCCGGCGCGGCCAGGGCTTTGGCCGCGCCGCCTATTGTGTGGCCACCTCGTGGCCCCACTTCGTTTCCTCTTCGGACTTCGGAAGCTTCGTGGAAAAATAGGACCCTGGGCGTTGATTTCGTCCAATTCCGAGAATATTTCCTTACTAGGATTTCGAAACCAAAAACAGCAGAAAACAACAATGGCTCTTCGGCATCTCCTCAATAGGTTAGTGCCGGAAAATGCATAATAATGACATAAAGTGTGTATAAAACATGTGAGTATCATCATAAAAGTAGCATGGAACATAAGAAATTATAGATACGTTTGGGACGTATCAACATCCGGCAAAAAATAAAAGGGCAATGATGCTAGCACAAGTCAAGCATCAAGTAGCCAACAAGCTTCAAATCAACCTCCAAGCCAACAAACCCCAAGCCAACAAGCTCCAAGCCAACAAGCTCCAAGCCAACAAGCCCCACGGCAACAAGCTCCAAGGCAACAAGCCCCACGGCAACAACCTCCAATGCAACAAGCTCCAATGCAACAAGCTCCAAGCCAACAAGCTCCAAGGCAACAAGCCCCACGGCAACAACCTCCAACGCAACAAGCTCCAAGCCAACAAGCTCCAAGGCAACAAGCTCCAAGGCAACAAGCCGCAAGGCATCAACCACAATGGCGACAAGCTCCAAGGCAACCAAGGATTCATGTAGGGCTTAGTAGAGGTCGGCATGGTGGCCGTCGGGGTACTAGTATGCTAGGATACCTAGCGGGGCCTTATCCGTATGTGTCTCCAAGTTACTAATTGCATTGTACTATCTATTTTCCTATTCCGTGACTAACTTTGGTTTTCTCAATTTTGTTTGCAGGTATGGCAACTCAACCCACCAAGGGGAAGGGGGCGTGGGAGGGCAATGAGAAGGAGGAGTCGGTTTAGGAGGAGGCGGTGAGGATGGTGCGGAAGAGGGAGAAGGAAGAAGTTGCGAGGAAGGAGAAGGAGGAGCACGAGAACAAGATGGCCGAGCGTGCCCGTATGCAAAGGGAGTATCAGGAATACATATGGCGCGAGAAGAAGAGGAATGAGAAGATCAAGGCCGAACGGGACCGTCTATGGAGGGAAAAATTCCAGAAGAACTGGCAACTTGCTCAAATAGCGAGGGAGAGGGCCAATAGGATGCACCTAGAGGAGGTGGCTAAGGAGGCTGAGCGCATCAAGGAGGAAAGAGCTCAAGCGGAAGCTTCAAAGACGGAGGAGCGCCACCATTTCTTCGACTCGGTGGTTCAGTTGGCTCGTGACATAAGGGAGAAGGAAGAACTGGCGGAAGAATCTAAGAAGAAGAAGGCGAGGGGGGAGGGAGCCTTTGCCACGCAGTGATGTCCCTTTGGCTATGTTCTTGTTGTCAAACCTTGATGTTGTGTGAAACTTGATCTTCTCGAACCTTCATGTCGTTGAACCTTATTGTAATTGGAACCTTGATGTCGTCGAACCTTATTTGTTATTTCAACCATTATGCTATGTCGTACATATTCTGTGCAATGTTGTATTCAAAACTGTTGGAATATGGTAGGATTTTTCATGGTTTTAACACAAGTCAATGTGTGGCGCCCTTCCCACTGGCGCCACACTGCACTGTGTGGCGCCCATGGCGTCGGCGCCACACATGTCAACTTATATCAACTTTTAGGTCGAAAACATCCAGGGGCTCCGGACGATTAGTCCTTAGCCGTTTTGGTGAGCCTCTTTGTGTGGCGCCCGTGCCTTCGGCGCCACATGGTCGTGTGGCGCCCATGGCGTCGGCGCCACACATCGCCAAAACGGCTAAGTCCCAGACGATTTGTCTTACAGTATGTTTTGTGCAAACATAAGTGGATGTGTGGCGCCCTTGCCACGGGCGCCACACTTTCAAAGTGTGGCGCCGATGTGGGCGGCGCCACACATCCTGCCACGTCGATTTCGAGCACACCTCAGCGTCGAGGGCGCCACGTCGGATGGGAGTGTGGCGCCGGCCGCACGAGCGCCACTCGGCCAGGTGTGGCGCCCATGGGAAGGGCGCCACACAAAAGGTTAGATGAGTGAAATAGTTTGCCCGGAGAGTCAGTCTGTGCTATAGTTTCAGAAAAAGGTTATTTCTGTGTAAATCGCCGAAATTAGCATAACAGAAGTAAGATTGTGGCTACTAACAGGACTATGAGTTTATGTCTATGAGGTGCTGCCTACTAACGACATCCACATTGATGCTCCTCACTGTATCAGATTAGTTAGTCCATTAGTTGTTAAAAATGATTAGTCGATTACTGAATTCCACGCTCGTGCGCGCCGGCGACCAAGCCAAACAAGGACCTAGTTTCAGTTGGTTAGGGCATCTCCAACCGCGCGACCCAAACCGCGCCCGCGCGTCCGGATGGGTCGAGCCGGACAAAAACGCGGCCCAGCACGGGGACGCACCGCAAAAGCGGACGGCCGCGACGTCCGGAACGACGCAAACCCGGCCCAAATCTGGGCTAGGTTTGCGTGGCCGCGGATGGCACGCGCCGTCCGCTCGCGTCCGCGCGCTGGTCGCCTCGTCTCCCTTGGGCCCACCTGTCGGTGACCAGGGAGGCTATTAAATGGGGACTGGAGGGGATCTGGCCCTCCACTCCAGTCCCCACTCCACTCCCGCAGCGAAACCGCCGCCATGGCCCCGAAGCGACGGTTCGCTTCCGGAGCCAACGACGACGAGGCGAGCAGCAGCCGCCGTCGTCCGCCGGCGCTGCGGCCATCGGGAGGAAACCGAGGCGGCCTCCACATCGGAGAGGCCGCCCGCGGCGGCGCGGCATTGCCGCAACCGCCGCCTCTGCTGCTCGAGCCCAAGCCCGAGTCCTCGGAGGAGGACCCGGACCTCCGCGCCGCGCTGCTCATCTCGGCGGCGGAGGAGGACGCGAAATGGCCGCACCTCCATGCGGCCATTCGCACCTCCGAGATGGAGGAGGCGGCCCGGCAGGAGGTCGAGGAGGCGGAGGGCTGGGAGCTCTACGCCCAGGCCCGCCAGGCGCGACGGGAGGAGGAGGAGGCGGCGCGGCGGGAGGAGGCCAGGCGCCGCGCCGACGAGGAGCGCCGCGAGGAGCAGCGGCGGCAGGAGGCCAGGCGCCGCGCCTGGCAGGAGAGGCAGCAGCGCCTCAGGGAGGAGGCGCTGCTCCGTGCGCCGCCGCAGCCTCGGGTGGCTCCGGACCCCCACTCGGCCTGGGAGGAGGCCCTGTGGTCTCCGTGGCCGGAGTCCCCGGCGCGGTCGAGCCACAACAGCGCCTCGCCGCCCGGGGACGTCGTCCACGACGACGACGTCGCCGACGACGCCCACAGGGGCTAGGCGGCGCACCGGCGGCCACCGCGCCGCCGACCAAACCCTAATAGAGGGTTTTTAGTTTAAATTTAAAAGCCCATATAGGGGCTTCTTTTGTTAGTTATTTGCCCAAAATAGGGCTATGTACAAATTTTCCCAAAATAGGGCATATGTTGAATGAAATTTCGTTTAAATTTGCCTTTTTTTTGTTTTCGTGTTTCTCCGGTTATGCGATGCGTCCGCGCGTTGAGCGCAGCGCGCGACCCAAACGGACACGCGGACGCGGGCTGCTGTCCGCATGTCCGCTCGGCCACCCAAACGGCCCAAAACGGACGGCTCAGCGGCGTCCGTTTGGATCAGCCGGTTGGAGATGCCCTTAGCTCCATTCTCTTGGACATATCACTTGTACTCATGAGGGGATCAGATGTGGTTGCAACTCCAACTTGTCGTTTACTTTCAGTTGGCCTAATGATTGGGATAATGCGCTATTTATTATCTTAAATAGGCCGGCCTTTTCTCCTTTACCGTGTAGATCATGTGAAATGCTCCAAGAATTGCAGGCTCCAAGATTAAAAATTTAGAACTGAGAAGTACATGCCTACCTAATCTAATTAGTGACGTGTGCCTCTTCCAATTTATTTTTCATATGCTAATGGATGCATCAAGCCACCTAGTACAATAATTGGTCAATGGACGCACGAGATGCTGACTTGAAATAACAAATGAGACATGCAAAGGTAAACTTCAAACCAAATAAAAATCCTAAATGGTATGTGATAGGACATGCCAACAACCCACTAGTACATGCTCCTGTTGGTGTAGTCAAGTAATCTGTTCAAGAGGTTTAGGAGCAAAATACAAATTTTTAGTACGGAATCAGCTTGTCTGCTAGTCATCGTCCAGACTCGAGAATTTGTGTACAGAACGGACGCACGTACATGGTCTCCTAAAACAAAGTCATACGCACTTCAGAAATACCAAGGACCAAGAAGACACTACAGGAACGGTGTGCTACGCTAAGCCGATGGCCAGCTGCCCTCGGTGTAGCCGCGCCTGGCCCTCGGCGTAGGCTACGCCGACGGTAGCCCTCGGCGTAATCCCTCGGCGTCTAGGTCCCTCGGCAAAGCGATGTGTGCCGTCAGCGTAGGCCGGCCGTCGGCGTCCGCCACCTACGCCGAGGGCCCTCCTCACCGTCGGTGTAGCCGCCGTCGGCGTACGTTCCCCGACGTGCCGTTGCTGTTAACGGCGAGCGTGAAGACGTCGAGGGCATTTCCCTCGGCATATGATGCGACGTGGCAAGCCGAGGGAAGCCTGACAGCTCCCATACGCTGAGGGCAACCCCATCGGCATAGACTTTTAAAATTTTAAAATTTCAATTCTTTTTTACACCATTTTTTTCTTTTTTATCTTTCACCCAATACACTTTTAACTCTAAGTACACTTAGGGTGTGTTTGGTAGCCCGGTTTAACTGAGAATTGGAATCTCCTCTCATACAAGCTGACCTTAGCATAGGTGAGCTCAGATTTTCTAGTGTGTTTCGTGGCTCGGGTCATCGGAGAAGTGCTGTGTGCATTAGTTGTTTGGTGGGTCGTATTGGGTGGGAATAGATCAGGAGGTCTAAAATTTACACAAAGGCCCGTCCATACAAAACAAAACATGATCGGGTCCCTGCATACAAAATAAAAAAGCGATCGGGTCCCTGCATACTAAATAAAAAAGTGATCGGGTCCCTGCATACAAAATAAAAAAGCGATCGGGTCCCTACAAACGCAATCAGGTCCCTAGAGCTCCGGTGAGGAAGCTCCGGCGAGGTAGCGCCGGTGAGGGAGGCGGACGTGGTTGAAGGCGGCGCGAGGCCGAGGCGGCTGTGGCTGGAGGCGGCGCGAGGCCGAGGCGGCCGTTGCTCGCGACCGTGGCTGAAGACTAGGCCAGGCCATGGCGGCGCGAGGCCGATGCGGCGCTGGCCTGCTCATGTGAGGAAACGTCCGATGCGGCGCTGGCCTGCTCGACAACGTCCTCGTCCGGCGCGACCCGGATCCTGACAACGTCCTCGTCCGGCGCGACGCCTCCTGCTAGGGACAGGGCAGAGACGGGCGGGGGAGAGGCGGTAGGGTCGCGGGAAGGGGCGGATCGGGAGGGGAGCCGACGGGAGCTCCTCGTCGGCGTCGGAGCGTCCCGGCATGCGAGCTCCTCGTCGGCGATGGTTGCTCTCTAAAGGAGGACGGGAGGGAGAGCAAGATTTGGGGGAAATGGGGAGGGGGTTGGGGGTCTGGGGGGAGGAGGCGCGCGCGGGACCCATGCTACAGTCTTTGCGGGGACGAGTTCAGCGGGCGACCTCGATTCGGCCTTCCTGCTCGGCAGGCGAGCCCTTTTTCGTATCTCCTCAGCAGTGTCGAGGTGGGAAGAGCCGGCCTAACAAACAAAGGATCTGCTTAAAATCTCGGTTGGGAGGAGAGTTTCTGAGCAGCCCGTGCTACCAAACACACCCTTAATATTGGGTCAAATTACAATCATGGTTAAACTTTCCAATCGGTCACCCATCCTCACACTACTCCAGCCTCAGCACGCTTAACTTCTTGGTTCCATTCGGATGAACTTCCATTAATGAATTGACACCTCTTGCTGATAATAATAGCATATCAACTATATTAACCCTTGAACCGTGATGCACACCTCTTTATTTTTGAATTCCAAATAATTACTTAAGTAAACAATAGTGAAACAATGAATATATAAGTAATAATAATATTGAATTCAAATAACAGTAAAATGATTTTATTTTTGGTCTTTTTTCTATTTAATATGGAATAATTAATATCTTTAAATCGGAAAATTGAAATTCCACAAATAATATGTCTAAATCGATCAGAAAAATGAGAGGAATCTAAATATAACATGAATATCATTATTTGAACCTAAAAATTAGAGGAATCCAAATATGACGCCTAGTTTGTCATCTGGCCAAAATGGCCCCCTCGGGAGATGCGAAATGGCCGTACCGAGCGTGCTGGTGCACCGTTCGCCAACACGCTAAATGGACAAAAATTAGCAGATAAAGTGATGTGTTATAGACCTAAAAACATTTTTCGCGGAATTTATTGAGCGACGGAAAGTGTAGCCCTAGTTCAAATCCTGTCAGTTTCCAACGGGTTCGGCGGGACACCGCAGAAAGCGGGGGGGGGGGGATTTCCAGATAGCTACCGCGCGCATATGGCATGCGATAGATGGTGCGTAGGAGGTATCCTACCACTGCGCGGAGGTCTCGCGCAATACTAACATGCACACCATGTAGCTGCTTCACAAAAAAGGGTCGTTCCGGCACCCAGAAAATGGAAACACCGTCGCCCATGGGTCGGATAGGAAATCCGCGACCGGGGACTTGCTTCCCATCCTAAAACCCACGCACGTGCCAAATATGGCCTCCTTCCTACAAACTACGTGGTGCCACAGACCGTTTCCTACTCATTTCCCCTAAAAGTCATAGAACTCCGGACGTGATAGCCCTATTCGTGAAGGGTTTTTCAAGATAATTGCCGTATCCCAATTCCGTCTTTTTAAGTGGTTACTAGGACACATAAAATGACGCCACACGGCTCCGCGCGACTTTTTGACTTCGTTTACTTTGCCAACAGTGCAAAACGGGCCGCCGGGACATGCGGTATGGCCGTACCGGGCGTACCGTCCGCCAACGCGCTAAATGGAAAACATTTAGCACATAAAATGATGCGTCGTAGACCTAAAGACATTTTTCACGGAATTTTTTGAGTGACGGAAAGTGTGGCCCTAGTACAAATCCGGTCAGTTTCCAGCGGATTCGGCGGGACACCGCAGGAAGCGGGAGGATTCCCAGATGGCTACCGCGCGCATATGACATGCGATAGGTGGTGCGTAGGAGGTATCCTACCACTGCGCAGAGGTCTCCCGCAATACTAACATGCACACCATGTAGCTGCTTCACAAAAAAAGGTCGTTCCGACACCCCGAAAATGGAAACACCATCGCCCGTGGGTCGGATTGGAAATCCGCGACCGGGGCCTTGCTTCCCATCCTAAGGCCCACGCACGTGCCAAATATGACCTCGTTCCGACAAACTATGTGGTGCCATGGGCCGTTTCCTACTCATTTCCCCTAAAAGCCATAGAACTCCGGACGTGATAGCCCTATTCGTGAAGGGTTTTTCAAGATAACTGCCGTATCCCAATTCCGTCTTTTTAAGTGGTTACTAGGACACATAAAATGATGTCACGCAGCTCCGCGTGACTTTTTGACTTCGTTTACTTTGCCAACTGTGCAAAACGGGGCTGCCGGGACATGCGGTATGGCCGTACCAGGCGCGCGGGTGCACCCGTCCGCCAACACGCTAAATGGAAAACATTTAGCACATAAAATGACGCGTCGTAGCCCTAAAATTTTTTTCCCGGAATTTATTGAGCGAAGGCAGTTTCCAGCGGATTCGACGGGACACCGCAGGAAGCGGGGGGATTCCGAGATGGCTAGCGCGCGCATATGGCATGCGATAGGTGGTGCGTAGGAGGTATCCTACCACTGCGCGGAGGTATCGCGCAATACTAACATGCACACCATGTAGCTGCTTCACAAAAAAGGTCGTTCCGGCACCGCGAAAATGGAAACACTGTCGCCCGTGGGTCGGATTGGAAATCCGCGACCGGGGCCTTGCTTCTCATCCTAAGGTCCATGCACGTGCCAAATATGTCCTCGTTCCGACAAACTATGTGGTGCCACGGGCCGTTTCCTACTCATTTCCCCTAAAAGCCATAGAACTCGGACGTGATAGCCCTATTCGTGAAGGGCAGGGACCCCGCAGATCTACCCCTAGGGTTAGGGTTAGCAATGTATGTGGAAACCCTAGGGTTAGGGTTAGGGTTAGGGTTAGGGTTAGGGTTAGGGTTAGGGTTAGAGTTAGGGTTAGGGAAACCGTAGGGCGGGGACCCCGCGGATCTACCCATATGTACATCGATAGCAAATGTTGGGCCTAGTGGCTCCGGTTGACCCGTCTGCGAAGAGCGTCACTCGTGGGACCTACATATGCCATCTACCAATTCTTAAAAAATAGAACCATTTTTTACATAATTCATACTAGTAAATAAATAATACAAACATAATATAAAGTAATATGAGAGAGAAAAAATAAAAAAAACTATATGCCGAGGGTGGCCGTCGGCATAGGAGGGGCATGCCCTATGCCGAGGGTGGCCCTCGGCGTATGGACTGACGCCGTAAGAGCGCTGTGACGACTCAGACGTGAGGGGAGGCGATAGCGATGCTACGCCGAGGGCCAGGTAGACGCAGAGGGCTGCCCTCGGCGTAGCCTCCTCTACGCCGATGGCATGGGTACGCCGACGGTCAACGATCGGCGGTGCCCTGGCGAGGCCGTATGCCGACGGCCCCGACAATTGGCCGTCGGCGTACATTATGGCCCTCGGCGTCTACTTCCATTCCTGTAGTGAGAGAGACATAACAAATACACGAGGGATACATGGCAAACACTAGTGGAAAAAGGGCTTCCGTCCAGCCCCATTAGTCACGAAACTATAGGAACCGCGACCAATGGGCTCTTTAGTCGCGGTTCGGGAGGCGAACCGCGACCAAAGGCCTGGCCCGCGCTCGGTGGCCAGGTGGTGGACGGGAGGGGCTTTAGTCGCGGTTGGCAGGCCAACCGCGACTAAATGTCCCAGGCCTGGCCCAAAGGCCTTTAGTCGCGGTTGGCCAGGACAACCGCGACTAAAGCCCCTCCCCTATATATACCGTTCAGCCCACAGCACTTAGTCACAAGGGGGTGTAGGTTTGCTTTTGGCTCCTCTTATGCACACAAGGTGTTTGATGAAATGCCCCAAGAGCATGTAACCAACATGATATGAAGTGTCGGAGCCACACTTGATCGAGCTTCCTCATTTATTTTTTCCTCGATCGCGGTTAGCAACTTGAACCTTTCATGTGTCATTGATAAAATATGCATGTGTGTAGTTCATTGTTTAATTTCTATTTAGTTTAACAAATGCATGATGGTTAATTATATATTTTATATTATAATAATGCAGATGAATCGGCAATGGATGTACGTTAACCGACTCTCCGGCGAATTCACTACGGGTTTGAAAGATTTCCTCGTAGTGGCTAATGCGAACAAGCATGGGGGTTTTGTTATCTGTCCATGTGTTGGCTGTAAGAATCAGAAGGGTTACTCTTCCTCAAGGGAAGTTCACCTGCACCTGATTCGGCATGGTTTCATGCCAAGCTATAATTGTTGGACCAAGCATGGAGAAAGAGGGGTTATAATGGAAGAAGATGAAGAAGGGGATGATATCATCGATGACAACTATCTTGATCATTTTGGTGATACTTTCATGGAGGATGCTGAAGGTGGGGAAGGTGAAGGGGAAGGTGATCAAGAAGAGGCACGTGATGAGCCCGCTGATGATCTTGGTCGGACCATTGCTGATGCACGGAGACGCTGCGAAAAGGAGAGGGAGAATTTGGATCGCATGTTAGAGGATCACAAAAAGTCGTTGTACCCAGGATGCGATAATGGTCTGAAAAAGCTGGGCTGCACACTGGATTTGCTGAGATGGAAGGCACAGGAAGGTGTAGCTGACTCGGGATTTGAAAACTTGCTGAAAATGTTGAAGAATATGTTTCCAAAGAATAACGAGTTGCCCTCCAGTACGTACGAAGCAAAGAAGGTTGTCTGCCCTCTAGGTTTAGAGGTTCTGAAGATACATGCATGCATCAACGACTGCATCCTCTACCGCGGTGAATACGAGAATTTGAATGAATGCCCGGTATGCACTGCATTGCGTTATAAGATCAGAGGCGATGACCCTGGTGACGATGTTGAGGGTGAGAAACCCAGGAAGAAGGTTCCCGCCAAGGTGATGTGGTATGCTCCTATAATACCACGGTTGAAACATCTGTTCAGGAACAAAGAGCATGCCAAGTTGTTGCGATGGCACAAAGAGGACCGTAAGTCGGACGGGGAGTTGAGACACCCCGCAGATGGAACGCAATGGAGAAAGATCAACAGAGAGTTTAAAGATTTTGCAGCTGACGCAAGGAACATAAGATTTGGTCTAAGTACGGATGGCATGAATCCTTTTGGCGAGCAGAGCTCCAGCCATAGCACCTGCCCGTGACTCTATGCATCTACAACCTTCCTCCTTGGTTGTGCATGAAGCGGAAGTTCATTATGATGCCAGTGCTCATCCAAGGTCCGAAGCAACCCGGCAACGACATCGATGTGTACCTAAGGCCATTAGTTGATGAACTTTTACAGTTGTGGGGCAGACCTGGTGTCCGTGTGTGGGATGAGCACAAAGAAGAGGAATTTGACCTACGAGCGTTACTTTTCGTAACCATCAACGATTGGCCTGCTCTTAGTAACCTTTCGGGACTGTCAAATAAGGGATACAATGCATGCACGCACTGCTTACATGAGACTGAAAGTGTACATTTGCCAAATTGTAAGAAGAACGTGTACCTTGGGCATCGTCGATTTCTTCCAAAAATTCATCCAGTAAGAAAGAAAGGCAAGCATTACAACGGCAAGGCAGATCATCGGCCGAAGCCTGCGGAACGCACTGGTGCTGAGGTATTTGATATGGTCAAGGATTTGAAAGTCATCTTTGGAAAGGGTCCTGGCGGACAATCAATTCCGAAGGGAGCTGACGGGCACGCACCCATGTGGAAGAAGAAATCTATATTCTGGGAGCTAGAATATTGGAAAGTCCTAGATGTCCGCTCTGCAATCGACGTGATGCATGTTACGAAGAATATTTGCGTGAACCTCCTAAGCTTCTTGGGCGTGTATGGGAAGACAAATGATACAAAGGAAGCACGGCAGGACCAGCAACGTTTGAAAGACCCTGATGACCGGCATCCGGAATGGTTTCAAGGTCGTGCCAGCTACGCTCTGACCAAAGAAGAGAAGGTCATCTTTTTTGAATGCCTGAGCAGTATGAAGGTCCCGTCTGGATTCTCGTCCAATATAAAGGGAATAATAAACATGGCGGACAAAAAGTTCCAAAACCTAAAGTCTCACGACTGCCACGTGATTATGACGCAATTGCTTCCGATTGCTTTGAGGGGGCTCCTGCCGGAAAATGTTCGAGTAGCCATTGTGAAGCTATGTGCATTCCTCAATGCAATCTCTCAGAAGGTAATCAATCCAGAAGTTCTACCACGGTTACAGAACGATGTGGTCCAATGTCTTGTCAGTTTCGAGTTGGTGTTCCCGCCATCCTTCTTCAATATTATGACGCACCTCCTGGTTCACCTAGTCGAAGAGATTTCCATTCTCGGTCCTGTATTTCTACACAATATGTTCCCCTTCGAGAGGTTCATGGGAGTATTAAAGAAATATGTTTGTAACCGTGCTAGGCCAGAAGGAAGCATCGCCAAGGGCTATGGAAATGAGGAGGTAATTGAGTTTTTTGTTGACTTTGTTCCTGACCTTAAGCCGATTGGTCTTCCTCGATCGCGGCACGAGGGGAGACTAAGTGGAAAAGGCACGATCGGAAGGAAATCAACGATATGTATGGACGGCCATTCTCTGACCACACAGTTCTGACCAATTCCAGCTTGGTGGCTCCGTACTTTGAGAAACACAAGAATATTTTACGCTCGGACAACCCGGGGAAGCCTGAATCCTGGATTAGGAAGGCCCACATGGAGACTTTCGGCAGTTGGTTGAGAAAACATTTAATGAATGACATTGATGTTGTAGATCAGCTGTACATGTTGGCCAAGACACCATCTTCGACTATAACGACTTTCCAAGGGTACGAGATAAATGGGAATACATTTTACACGATCGCCCAAGATAAAAAGAGCACCAACCAAAACAGTGGTGTCTGACAATGTATCAACTTGTCAATGCCTATGGATTATAGGCTAGGGTTTAGTTGGAAGTAGAGGGTAAGTAGATCTCGAAGGTTTCAGCCGAAAAGTACTCGACGAATATGAAAACTAGGGTTTGCAGACAATGATTCGATTGATTCTTCGTCCCTCGACTCCCCCTTTATATAGGAGGTGGAGCCGAGGGATTCGTGCTATACAAGTTTACAGAGTCCGGGACGGTTTCTAACTCATCCCGCCAGATTACAAACAACACTTCCTATTACAACTCTATCTTTCCTTAGTAAATCTTGGGCTCCCGAATCTTCTTATTCTTCGGGTATTGGGCCTCCAGTAAACCCCGGGTACCATCTTCGGCAGGCCCATTTGGGATGCCTATGTAGCCCCCAGATTTTGCTTGAATCGTAGAGTCAGGGAAAATCTCCACTGCTTATTTTTATTCGGAAGCTTTAACTTTTTTACACTTTTTCACATAAAATTCTATATTGTACAGGGATAATGGTAGTTGGGGCTAGTTCATCTGACGGATCAGGTACTAGTTAACTGCTCTAGTGGCAATCCGCAAAAACCTACTTCAAAATCACGTCCCTGGACATGATCTCGGGATACGGGTGTAAACTTCGACAGGTGCCGCTTAAGGTCTTACCATTCGTCGAGTCCCGTCGAATTTATCGGGTACCTAACGCGTCCGTTAGGATTTTCTTCGTATCTGTTGATACGGATAAAAATAGTGAGCGCAGTCTTTGGCGATGCCACGCCAGCGAAACGGATCTGGGTCTTACCTTCGCAAATTTGCGGCATTCAGAAATTGATCGCAACTTCGTTCTGAGAATATATTGTCGAGTGCTTTTCGGCTGTTGGAATGGCACATTTTATCGAGTCAAATATGACTTATATTGCTCTCCCGATGGGAGTATATGTAGAGTTAATTATAACTCGAAATATACTCTCTTGCTTTTCTATTTTTCCTTTGTTAATTTCATCGGGCACGCGAACAGCGTTCCCGATGGGAGTAGCCCCCGAGGCTACAACCAAGAACTTGTGCTTGGTTGTAGGCTCAACATTTTAGTCCACCTTGTCGCTATATTTTCATTACTTCCCAATATGATCTCTTTCTTCTTCTCTTTTTTTTTATCTCTCGGGTGCGCGAACAGCGCTCCCGATGGGAGTAGCCCCCGAGGCTACAGCCAAGGACTTGTACTTGGTTGTAGGCTCCCGCAATTTCTATATTTGTCATACTCGAAAATTTACTTTTTTCGAAGTAGCCCCCGAGCATTTGGGCAAAAACTTGTATTTGATCAAAGGCTCCCGAAGTATTGAATAATTCTTTCTGTCGCCACTCTTCTTTTATTTTTCTTGTCGACATACTTCCCTTAATCAAATTTACTTCATCCTTCTCGAATAGTCGTGATTTTTCTGCCCTGTGGGTCCATTGCTTCTACCACGTTGACACGTCGTGCAAGTGGGGGACACACGTCCTCCGCTTTTCCTGGCGCACGTATGGTAACGCCTATCTCAGTAAAAATACTGTTTTGCCCTTGTATCTAGAAGATCCATGCTCACCACACGATTTCTTCATCCAACGGCACACTGCTTCACCCGATTCTTATATAAACCTTTCTTCAACCTCCGTTCATCCCCTTGCTTGCGCCGCTCACCTGTTCCTCTTCGCAAAACTTCCCCTGCGCCCAACTCTCTCCGATCTTCCGCACGCACATACATTGCTCTGCCCATTGCCGTTGATGCCACCGCGCGCGCGTCTGACTCGCCACAGCACTCCGGAATCCAAGATGGCCGCCGAGGATCTTGAGTGGGAGAGATCCAAAATCTCCAACCAAGACACCAACATGCTGAAGAGGCTTGGCCTCATGAAGAAGGAGGACGCCATCCGCTTTCCTAGCGAAGAAAGCTACCCCAAGCCTCCAATGGAGTATCGGGTTAGTTTTGTTGATCATCTCATCCGCGGCCTCTCGACCCCAATCCACGATTTCCTCCGCGGTCTTCTTTTTGTCTATGGGATTCAACTGCACCAGTTGACCCCCAACTCAATCCTTCATATTTCTATTTTCATCACGCTTTGCGAATGTTTCCTCGGAATCCCTCCCAATTGGGCTCTGTGGAAACGCATTTTCTGCCTCCGTCGCAATGGCTCCCACAACGCCACTTATAACATAGGTGGCGTTGTTATCTGTGTTCGTACTGATGTCGACTATTTCGACGTCAAGTTTCCTGATTCTGTCCAAGGATGGCGCAAAAAGTGGCTCTACATTCACGAAGAAAGCGCCAACTCCGTTGAGCACAACATAGTTCCTTTCGACGGAAGTGCCAAAATTCAGCGCCGCCGCTCCTGGGATGCCGAAGCTTCCGAGGAAGAGAAAAAGGCGACAGAGGCGCTCATGTATTCGTCAGCTTCAAAACACTCGAGGCAAAGAGCTGTCTGGTGTTCAAATCACTGCCTACTTCCTTAGGATTAGAGTGCAGCCTCTTCAGGCTCGCAAAAATCCCCTTTGGACGTATTCTGGTAAAAATGATGCCAACAGAATCTCTGGTGATCTTTCCACCAAGGACTTGGAGAAGTTGATTCGAAGACTTTCTCGCCTGGGTAAAGACCCAATTCCTTCCTCTTGTCGCGTGGAACCGTACAGCGCCGCCAATCCACTCCCCGAGGTATTTTGTCTTGCCGAGTTTTTACCTTGTTTTGCACTTTCTCTGCATCTCATTATATTGTCATCTCTTTTAATTTTCCTTCTGGTCACTATTTTTTACAGAACCATCCTACTATGACTTCCCTTCCTCCTCTTCCGGAGGGTGGAGAAGTCGAAGAACAGGCCATCGTTGCCGAAGATACTCAAGGTTCTTCTATTCGTGAAAGTGAAGTCGCGGGTTCTCACAAATCTGCGGCTTCTCATGAAAAAGAAGTTGAGTCTGAAGCCAGTGAATCGACGCAATCCCTTCCTCCTGCTGTTTCTCCAAAGAACAAAAGGAAAAGGACTGATGTTGAAGATTCTGGCACCTCTAAGGCTGAAGAAGTTGTTCCTTCTCATCCGAAGGCAGCTTACGATCCTTATGTTGAATCCCTCGTCAGCTCGTAAGTCGTCTTTATTTCTCTCTATTTTTGTACTCGAAATATTTATCTTGTCTTGCTTTTTATGCTGCCGATTTTTTGATTAATAGTGATGACGAGGAAGAAGTTCCAACTACTGACGTGGCTCCTCGGACAAGCACGTCACGTACTGTACTTGCCTCAGACACGCTAGTTGAAGGAGAAGAAACCTCGCCTCCTCAACAAAACGTCGTCACCACTACTCCGCCATCAAGCCCCCTTGCTCCTTCACCAAAAAGGGCAAGGGTTGAAAAGATTGTTGAACCTGCCCCTCAGTTGGGCAGTTCGTCGACTCTGCTCCTAGATGATGTAAGCTTGTCGACATCTATATTTTCCTTATTTTGTTTTTTCACACCTTTTCTCTTTTTCATGCCGATGTTTTTCTTTCTGTGTTCACGTTGAACAGCCTATGATCAAGGATCTTCTCCGCATCGGTTCCCAATTTATTGGGTACCGTGAATATGCTAATAGAGCCGAAGGTAACGACTTTTGTACTTGCTGTTTTTCCTTGATTTTTTACTCCTGTTGCTTGTCGCGATTTTTGATCTTTCTTCTCTCTTTTTTTCATATCTCGACAGAGAAACTTGCAGAGGCTAACGAACGCGCCGACGCACTTTCTCGAAAACTTGAGCAAAGTGAGGCGGCTCGCAAGAAAGCGGACCTCGCTGCTAGCAAAGCCAAGGCCGAAGCTGATGAAGCCAAGGCGAAAGCTGCTGGTGTCGAGGAACTGCAGAAAAAGCTTAAGGATGCTACAGCTGCTTTAGATGAGCACAAAGCTGCGCAAGCTTCTCGTGAAGAAGGAATCCTCAAGCGCCTGAAAACTCAGAGTCGCCGCACTTTCGGTAATTTTACTGCTCCCTTCTATTTTTATGAGAATCTTTGTTTCTTGTCTTTTCACTAATACTTTGTTTCCTTGACAGTCCAAACAAACCAGGATTTTGATCTGACGAATCCTGTCGATGATCCGGTCCTTGACGCACTTTCCTATCTGGAGCTTCATGGGTCCGAGATTCGTGAAGGTGTATCGAACGCTAACGCAGTATTGTCGGCATTGTTCCCCTACTTCTTCCCGAAGAAGGAGGAGCCTGCGACTTTCCTCAACCTTGCCAAGATGTTCAATACACCGGAAGACCTTGGACTGAAGATGCGCCAAGAGAATATGAAGGTTGCCGTTGAAAACACTGTCGCCTTGGTTGCTGACAGTCGACAGACTATCGACTGGATGAAAGTTGGCGACACCGAGCAAATAGAACAATCAAGGTGGAAGTCGCTGATCAAGGCAGCCAAGCCTAACACGAAGAAGATCTTGGCCTATCTCGGGATTAAGCCAGCGTCGACTCCTAGCTCGTCAAGGCCGGAGGTCTAGTTGCATGCCTCTGTTTTTCTTTGTTTCTTTTGCTTTTGTCGCCAAAGTAGTCATTTGGCGACACGTATTTCCTTAGCTCCACTGTAATGCCCTTGTAATTATTCCAAGAGATTAATGAAAAACTCTATCTTTGCTTGTCGTTTGATTTTATCCTGTTTATATTTCAGTTGATATTTGATAACTATACTCCAACTTCCGCTCCTTCCAATGTGTCGCCTTCTTCTTCTCGCGCGAGGAGAGCTTTTGCTGATACTGCACCTGTCGACGATACCTTGTCGCAAGAACTGGACGAACTTCGACAGCAGCTTCAGTATGCGAAGAAGCAAACACTTGTGATGATGGAACAATCTCGCAAGTCATCTGAAGCCGAAAAAGTTGCTCTCCAGCAAGCTCGCGAGGCCGTGGCTGCTAAGGAAATTGCTGCTTCCGAGGCTGAAAAGGCGACTACTCGAGAAAATTTCATGCTCGAATTAATGAATGAAGCCAGTGCAGATATGTCGGGTATGCCTGTTTCATCCTCTGATATCTTTCATCTTCATGCTATTGTCTCTTAAAGGTTTCCACTTCTTTGTTTTGATAGGTGCCTTTACTGATGCTGCTGCCGAGGAAGAGAGGGTAAGTGCTAGGACAAACCTCCTTGTTAATCTTTCCCTGGACCATGGTTCTTTGTTTTGGGCTACCCCAGAGAGGACCCGCCAAATTGTCAGATTTCAAGATCGCGCCTCTCAAACTCGCGATTTCCTTGACTTCTGTACCAAGACCTTGTCCATGGTTTACAACTCCATGTTTCCTCGGAACGTCCAACCAAAAACTCTTCCTGAATTGATGGAAAGGTTCAAGGATGCTCGCAGTATCCATGATTTTGTCAAAGCTCAACTAGTAGCTGGCGCCAGATTTGCTCTTATCATGCTCCAGATCTGCCACTCGAAGCTTGACCTTACCCAGGTTGTCGAGAAGGTTCACCAAAAGGTAAAACGTCGGAGAGTTGGTATTGACAGGATTAACACGAAGGTTACGCCTATAGCCGAAGAAATGATTGAGGACCTGCTTCGGATGGATGCCGACTTTTTTGCCGATGGTCATTATGCCGATTTTCTTGGTGCTGCTCCTGAGGAAAACAGAGTTACTCTTGATGACATACTGAATCAAGACTAGTTATTTTCTTCTTGTAGATATTTCTTCTTTGTAATCCATGACTATATTGTAAAGCAATCATTATATTTCTCTGTTTGTCTAGCCCCCGAGTGTTTCGGTGACTCTTTACTATATTTGTATATTTGCGAGGTTTTGAACCAAGGCATTTATATATTTAAGGCGAATATGAGCCCCCGAGCTTTTTATTGAGTACTATTTTGTATTTTTATTGACTCACGAGGTATTTGAATACCAAGGCAAGGTTTTTCTTTTGTCGATGAACTATATTGAAATTCGTCGGAGCAAAGACTTTGGTCATGTCGATAAAGAAGAAAAGTTATATTGTCACTATCTTTATTATATTGCAGCACCGCGAGCCCGCCTCATTAAAAACCTTCTCCGGCCCCACTCGGTGCTCCGAAAAAGGAAAAGAGTGCGTCTGAAAACTCGCGGGCGTTTCAGTACATTGAAGTTTTACAAGGACTATATTTCGACTCTAGGCGTAGAACCACCTAAGTTGCGCCACGTTCCAGGGGTTTGGCTCCTCCACCCCTGTCTTCTTGTCCTTTATCCTGTATGCTCCTCCTCCGATTACTTCCGTGACGATGTAAGGGCCAAGCCACGGTGACTCGAGTTTTTCATGACTTTTTTGCGTGAGCCGAAGAACTAGGTCGCCCACCTGAAAAGATCTTGGCCGCAAACGTCGTGGTAATTCTTCAAGTCCTGTTGATATTTGGTTACCCGAGATAATACTTCATCTCGAGCTTCATCAAGTGCGTCGACGTCGTCCTCTAGCGCTCTTCTCGATGTTTCTTCATCATATTCAGCGACACGTGGAGAGTTGTGCTCTATCTCGATTGGTAGTACTGCTTCTGCTCCATGAACCAGGAAAAACGGAGTTTCCTGCGTTGCTGTGTTTGGTGTTGTTCGGATGCTCCACAACACGCTTGGTAGTTCTTCTGGCCAGGTATGTCGAGCTTTTTCCAGTGGTCCTAACAAGCGTTTCTTGATGCCATTGCAGATGATACCATTGGCTTTCTCGACTTGCCCATTGGTTTGAGGATGTGCTACTGACGCAAAGTTCAGCTTGATACCCACCTCTTCGCAATAATCTTTGAATTCATGGGATGTGAAGTTACTGCCGTTGTCTGTGACGATGCTGTGGGGCACTCCAAATCTGAAGACGAGGCCTTTTACGAATTTTACTGCGGATGCTCCATCTGGTGAATTTATCGGCTTCGCTTCTATCCACTTTGTAAACTTATCGACAGCTACTAGCATGTATTCCTTTCCTCCTGGCCAGGATTTGTGTAACTTACCCACCATATCAAGTCCCCATTGAGCAAAGGGCCATGACAATGGTATTGGTGCTAGCTCTGCTGCTGGAGAGTGAGGTTTTGCGGCAAACCTTTGACACGCGTCGCAAGTTCTTACTATGTCCTTGGCGTCCTCGATTGCTGTCAACCAGTAGAATCCTGCCCGAAAAACTTTGGCTGCGATAGCTCGACTACTTGCGTGGTGGCCACATATTCCCTCGTGTACATCCTTCAGAATTATTCTTCCTTCTTCGGGTGTGACGCACCTTTGCAAGACGCCTGAAATACTTCGCTTATACAATTCTCCCTTGACCACCGTGAAAGCTTTGGAGCGTCGAATTACTCGCCTTGCCTCGACTGGATCGTCGGGTATTTCTTTCCTGAGGATGTATGATATGTACGGCTGCATCCATGGTACCTGTATCACCATGACCAGGTCCTGATCTTCTTCTTCTTCCTCTTGCTTTTCCTTGGTAGCCCCCGAGGGTTTCTTTTCCTTCTTTTTTGATTTTGTCGACTTAGTGGATCTTTCTGTTATCTCTTCCCAGAATACCCCTGGCGGGACTGCAAGGCATTGAGACCCGATGTTTGCAAGAACGTCGGCTTCGTCGTTGCTCAATCTACTAATATGATTTACTTCGCATCCATCGAACAACTTCTCGAGCTCGTTGTACACCTCCTTGTATGCCATCATGCTATCATTGACTGCGTCACATTGGTTCATAACTTGTTGAGCCACCAACTGTGAGTCGCCAAAGATTTTTAGTCGAGTTGCACCACAGGCTTTCGCCATCTTCATCCCGTGTATGAGGGCCTCATATTCTGCTTCATTGTTAGATGCGTTGGGGAACGTCATCCGAAGGATGTACTTCAACTTGTCGCCTTCAGGTGATATGAGTACTACTCCTGCGCCAGCTCCTTCTAGTCTTTTGGACCCGTCGAAGTTCATGGTCCAGGTTCTCGACAAATCCGGAGGTCCTGTATTTTGCAACTCCATCCACTCTGCGATGAAGTCCGGCAGTATTTGCGATTTTATTGCTTTTCTTTTTTATACGTGATGTCCCGAGGGAAAGTTCTATTCCCCAAAGGGAGACACGACCCGTAGCTTCTGGGTTGTTCAGTATATTTGACAAGGGAGCTTCATTGACCACTATGATCGGATGTGCCGAAAAATAGTGGCGTAATTTTCGTGCTGTCGTGAACACTCCATATGCTATCTTTTGGTACTGCGGATACCTTTGTTTTGATGGCGATAAAACTTCACTGACGAAGTATACTGGCCTCTGCACGCCGTGGAGTTTTCCTTCTTCTTCCCTTTCGACAACTAGCACCGTGCTCACCACTTGGGGCGTGGCTGCGATATATAGCAGGAGAGGTTCCCTTTCTTTTGGTGCCACCAGAATTGGCGGTGTCGAAATTGTGCGCTTCAAATCCTCGAAAGCTCTGTCGGCTTCTTCGTTCCACTGGAATTTATCTCCTTGTTTTATCAAAGCGTAGAACGGCAGTGCTTTTTCTCCCAGCCTAGCGACGAATCTGCTCAAAGCTGCGACTCGCCCCGTTAGCTGTTGTATCTCCTTCAACTTTGTTGGCTTCCTCATTGTTACGATAGCCTGTATTTTGCCGGGATTTGCTTCAATCCCTCTTGCTGAGACTAGGAACCCTAGAAGTTCTCCTGCTGGGACGCCGAAAGAACACTTCGTCGGGTTCAGTTTGAGGCAGAACTTATCAAGGTTGTCGAAGGTTTCCTTGAGATCCTCGATCAGCGTTGCCCCCTTTTTTGATGTTATGACGACATCATCAATGTATACTTGCACGTTCTTCCCAATGTGTGCCAAAACATCTGCATCATCCTCTGATATGTTGCTCCCGCATTTTTTAGACCAAAGGGCATTGTTCTATAGCAAAACACGCCGTAAGGTGTAATAAACGCAGTTTTTACTTCATCTTCTTCTTTTAATCTGATCTGGTTATAACCAGAGTATGCATCTAGGAAGGAAAGACGTTCACATCCAGCCGTGGAATCGATAATTTGATCGATCCTCGGGAGGGGAAAGTGATCCTTTGGACAATGTTTATTGAGACACGTAAAGTCGACGCACATGCGAAGGACCTTAGTGTTTTTCTTCGGCACCAGCACAGGATTTGCTACCCATGTGGCTTCTGTGAATATCTCTTTGATAAAACCAGCTTCTTGTAGTCGATTGATTTCTGACAGCATGGCTTTGCGGTTTGGTTCCGAAAAACGCCGCAAAGGTTGTTTGATTGGTCTCGCTAATGGATCCAAGTTTAGGTGGTGCTCGGCAAGTTCCCTGGGTACTCCTGGCATGTCAGCTGGACACCATGCGAAGATTTTCCAGTGCTCACGGAGGAACTCGACGAGCGCGCTTTCCTATGCGATATCCATGTCGTTTGCGATAGATGTCGTCTTTTTTGGATCTGTCGGGTGAATCTGCACCTCTTTTGAATTTTTCTCGGTACTGAAAGTTGATTCTTTGTTTGGCTTTCCAACGTCTGGCAGTACGTCGTAATCAGTCATGCTTTTTGACGCCAAGTACTCAGCTTGCATCCCGAAAGTTTCTGACAACCGGTGGAAATCCTTGTCGCACTTATCGGCTAAGGCAAAGCTTCCTTTAACTGTGATTGGTCCCTTTGGTCCAGGCAACCTCCACAACAAGTATGTATAGTGTGGTACTGCCATAAATCTAGCATATGCTGGTCGTCCCAACAGAGCGTGATATTGCGACGGAAAATCCACGACTTCAAACTCGAGCCTCTCGATTCTATAATTTTCTCGGGTCCCAAACTGAACGTCGAGATTAATCTTTCCCAATGGATAACTTGGTTTCTCCGGTGTGATGCCGTGGAACCTTGTGTCTGTTGGTTTCAAGTTTGCTAAGGATATGTTCATCTTCCTCAATGTATCTGCATACATAAGGTTTAAGCTGCTGCCGCCGTCTATGAACACTCGAGAGACATCAAATCCCGCGATAACTGCTGGCAGAATAAGTGCTGACTGCCCTGGTCGAGGAACTTGCTGCGGATGATCTGCTATTGTGAAGCCGATATCTTGTCCTGACCAATTAAGGTACTCAACTGTTGGTGGAGGCATTTTCTCGCCATAAACACCTGTCGTGAGATTACTTTCTGAGCTCTATTGGACGGCCTTCCCTTCTGAATCATCAACACTGCTCCATTGGAATTAGGATCAACATAAGGTGGTGGTGCAGGTGCTGCCGCTATTCTGAGCTGATGCCGATTGTCGTCTGTAATCGCGGGAGGAGGCGGCAAGTGAATCTCGCTTCTGGGTTCTCGAGGATTTCTCTGTGCTGCCCGCGCATTAGCGTTCTCTGCATACCGCAACATTGCTTGAAAATTTCGATCCTTAAGTGCCCTGACTCTTTTTCCGTTGCGTCGAGGAAAAATGCATCTGGCATGGTCCGTTCATCATCTCTTCAGGGGACACGAAAGGTCTTGGGAACCTAGGCCCGCTATTTTGCCTGTTGCGTGAATCATCCCTGTTATCACCTCGCTGTTCATTGCTTCTCTGGTAATCATCTCTGTTGCTTCCTCCTGTATTTGTCCGAAAACCTGCCGAAATTTGTCCTGGAGCGTCGTAGTTCTGGTACGTCCGAGGAAATCTTCGCCTCGGTTGATAGTTTCGACCGCGGTCCTCCTCTGGCGACCTGTGTCGTTTGTTGTGGACAGCGTCTTCTCCATCTGCCCATTTATTTGCTATCTCCATTAACGCGGATACTGTCTTTGGATTGGTCCTTCCCAAGTCTTCGACGAAATCTCCACGCCTGACTCCTGCGACAAACGCATCTATTGCTCTCTCGTCGGATATATTTTCTGCCGAGTTTTTAATGATATTCCACCTCTGGATGTACTTCCTCATTGGCTCATCTGGCTTTTGTCGACACGCTCTCAACTCCTCTAACGACGCGGGTTTTTTGCACGTGGATCTAAAGTTCTTGACGAACACATCCTCGAAACTTTCCCAGCTGTCGATGGATCCTGGAGCGAGTTTCTTTATCCAAGATCGTGCGGCTCCACTCAAATGCACCTGGATGCTTTGCATGGCTGTTGCCCTAGTTCCTCCTGTGAGCTTCACCGTCTCCAGATAGTCGACTAGCCAATCCTCTGGATCTTGAAGGCCGTCGAACTTCTTGAAATTATCGGGTAACTTGAATCCTGAGGGGACTCGAGTTTTCCGGACTCTCCTCGTAAAGCACGGCAAGCCACACATATCTTCGTCGGTCAATTCCGGAGATTGCCGATGATCCCTTCTGCTTTGCCGCGCTCTGTCGACTCTTGCTTGTGCTGCTGTGTCTCTTGCTCCACTTGGCCCTTCAGGTGCTGCCGCTGTTGCTGCTGCAGGTCGTGGACTATTTTGCCTTGCCGCTCCTTCGGGAGGTGTTGATACAAACGCTGTCCCCATAGCTCCAACTCCTGCTACCGCCATATTGTACAATGTTTCCCTTGGATCACCTGGAGGTGGTTTAGACGCAAGGATAAAAGCATGTGTCGCCATATACCCAGCCTCTGGTGTCTTAGGGATGATGTTTCCTCTTGTATCTATCGACATGAAGGACATGTCGAGGTTTGGACCAAGTGCTCTCTTTCTGCTTCGGGTATGTGTTGCAGCCTTGATCTTGCTCTGTTCCGCGCCTCCCGATGGCTATCACCCGTAGTTCTAGATTGTCGACTTAAATCTGCCCTTCTCCTGCTGGATGCAGAAGCTGCCTCCTTTCTCCTGTTCAACTCAGCTGTCTGTTTTTCCAATTCCCTGGCAGCTCGTGCGAGCCTGTATTGATATGCTTGCAGTTCTTCTGGTGTGGCCGTGGTAGCCATTGGTTCTGTGCCGTTCATGGCTCTCGCGGCTCTGTCCCACGCTGCTTGTGAAAGTTGAACTCTATCTCGCGGCTCTGGCCCGACGTATTTGTTGCCCAGGCCTTGTCGTAGATTGGAGGGATCGACGTATGGATTTCCCAGACTGTCGAAAGCCTCAGATGTTTCCTCTTGATCTTCAATGGCGTAAATCTGATGATACTTTGTACTCAGATCTACGTTGGGTTTGGTGACATCATCATTGAGATTGATGAAGACCTTGCCCACTGTGAGAGATTTGTCGATGAAGTCGTAACTGTCGACATCGCTTGAGCCATCGCTTATATATGAGTCCGCGGATGACTCAAACGACATGTCGTTGAAGATCTTGGCGAGTTTCTCTCTTGCTCTGGTGCTGACGTAGCGTGTCGCCGAGATTTCTTCTTCTCCTGACTCGGTTGACGATGCATAGCTTGAAAAATCGGAATCGACCACCGACGATCCCGACGAAATCGGAATCTCGACACGATACGATCCTTCCTTCTCGACACGAAAGTGAAACCTTCCGAACGTCATCTCCATGGGCTCCGCCAGATACGCATATGCATCCAAACGGGAGGGTGGGTGAGGAACAAAATCGACAAGACCAGCAGCGATCTGTTTACCTCGATCCATTGTGTTGCTTGCGGTTGACGATGTCGAAGATCTTGAGCGTGCCATCGAGATCAGCTCCTTACGCCTCTAGTTCCCACAGACGGCGCCAATTGACAATGTATCAACTTGTCAATGCCTATGGATTATAGGCTAGGGTTTAGTTGGAAGTAGAGGGTAAGTAGATCTCGAAGGTTTCAGCCGAAAAGTACTCGACGAATATGAAAACTAGGGTTTGCAGACAATGATTCGATTGATTCTTCGTCCCTCGACTCCCCCTTATATATAGGAGGTGGAGCCGAGGGATTCGTGCTATACAAGTTTACAGAGTCCGGGACGGTTTCTAACTCATCCCGCCAGATTACAAACAACACTTCCTATTACAACTCTATCTTTCCTTAGTAAATCTTGGGCTCCCGAATCTTCTTATTCTTCGGGTATTGGGCCTCCAGTAAACCCCGGGTACCATCTTCGGCAAGCCCATTTGGGATGCCTATGTCAGTGTCCGCTTTGATGCAGCAACCGAGAATGGGCAAAAGGTCACATATTATGGTTACATAGAGGAGATATGGGAACTTGACTATGGACCCTCCTTTAAGGTCCCTTTGTTCCGGTGCAAATGGTTCAAGCTAACAGGAGGTGGGGTAAAGGTGGACCAGCAATACGGAATGACAATGGTGGATTTCAACAATCTTGGTTACCTTGACGAACCATTCGTCCTAGCGAAAGATGTCGCTCAGGTTTTCTATGTCAAGGACATGAGTAGCAAACCGAGGAAACGGAAAGATAAGAAAACGATCAGTACATCATGCGATGATCCAAAGCGCCACATTGTTCTTTCAGGGAAAAGAAACATCGTGGGAGTGGAGGACAAGACAGACATGTCAGAAGATTATAATATGTTTGGTGAAATTCCGCCCTTCAAAGTGAACACCGACCCAAGCATTAAGTTAAATGATGAGGATGCTCCATGGATACGGCCCAATCGTAAGCAAGCAGGGACACAAGGGAAGAAATGATGTGTAATAATTTATTGTACCAAACTTTGTTGAATGGATCATGTGAATTATATTATCCGTGATGTGTTCTGGTGTCCATTTTCGAATGATTCGATTGATTCGAGATAGCACTGATGATACATGAAATTTGGAGTGATTTAGTCATACTCCTGCCTAGGCGTATAATATGCATACTCGTAGTCTTCATAGTCGCCGCCGTTGTACTGGTAGTCGTCGCCTTCTAAGTTGTCGCCGTCGTCGTCGCTGCTGTCGTCGCTATCGTCGGCCGGCGCTCGTGGCTCGAACTGAGGCCAGCGTAGGCGGGGATATCGCCGGCCGTGATGTAGTCCATGACGCTGCAGTCCGGCCGTACCACCATAGCCGACGGCCGGCCTCGTGGAAGTTCCCAGGAGGCAGACCGTCATCCTCATACCTGGCGAGCGCCCTCTCACGCCGATTGATGAAGAAGGCGTCCCAAGTATGCTGGTTATCGGGATGCCAGCGGGGATTCATCCGCTGCTCCGGCGTGAGGTCGAGGTAGTAGTGGTTTGTGATGGCCGCCCGGCGCGCAGTACCCTGAGGGAGGGAGGGACCGGCACGCCGCCGGCGCTTAGGCTCCAGCCGGCGGGGACGCGGTAGCCCGGTGGGCAAGGGTAGTTCGAGGCGCAAAGCTCCTCCACCTGCTGGTAGGTTAGAGTGGGTGCGGTGGAAGCCATGAGAGAGTGATGAGAGATTGTAGAGATGTGATAATGCTGGCCAAGCCGGGCTACATATATGTAGTGAGAAATGGCGGGAAAAATGGGAGCGGGAAGACAGGAGGCGGGAAGAAAGTGGCGGGAAGAAAGAGGCGGGAAGAGGGGGTCGACGGAAAGACAGAGGTGGGAAGAGGGGGCGGCGAAAAGACGAGGCGGGAGGGGCCGACGGAAGACAGAGGCGGGAAGAGGGGGCCGGCGCCGGAAAGACTCCAACTCCTCGAATCTGGCCATGTATCTTAATTTTCAGTTGAGCTCTGTACTTTAATTTCAGTTCAATCGTAATAAATTTCATGTCAACCACTTTATTGAACAAAAACAACCGACAACGACTTTATAAACTAAATTTAAACTAATAGAACCGACAACGACTTTATTGAAATTACAATAAAATAGATAAATTACTAGTCTAGTCTCTACTCGTCGTCGGAGGTTGTCTCCGTCCAAATGTCATCCCACCGAGGGTCGTTTTCGGTCCAAGTTGTATTCGGGTTCTCGAGCTCGAAGGCGGCGACGGCCCGACGGTGGCGCCTGTTGGACCTGCGTTGTGCCCTAAGGTTAGCAAAGAACGCGTCGGTGTTGTCGACATCGTTGGGGAACTGCGCCCTCCACTGGCGCATCAACTGCTCGTCGCGCTCGGCGATGGCGATCCTGCGCTGCAACTGGCGGTGCCGGCGACGGTCCTCGTCGTCGACTAGGCACGGCGGTGGAGCGAGGAACTCCGCCTCCTCTAGCGATTCAACATCCAGGAAGTTCATGTCGCGCCCTGGCCGCCGAAAGCGCCACGCCGCCGCGTCGTAAGCGCGCGCCGCCAGCTCCGGTGTGTTGTACGTGCCGAGGGTGAGGCGGAAGCCACCGGCGCGTATCTCGGCGGTGAACCTACCGCTCGGACGCACTCGAACGCCACGGAAACCGGATGCCCCTCGACGACGTGGAGGCATCCCGGAGATGAATGAGCGGAGGCGGTGGCGACGTGTGGTTGCGCCCGCACTCGTCGCTCTATATAGCGCACGCGGGCAGGCACGTGTAAGCCACGGCTACACACGTCGCACGCCGGCGTCGGCGGGGCGAGGCACGTGGAAGCGGTGGCTACACGCCGGGAAATATATGTAGTGAGAAATGGCGGGAAAAATGGGAGCGGGAAGACAGGAGGCGGGAAGAAAGTGGCGGGAAGAAAGTGGCGGGAAGAAAGTGGCGGGAAGAAAGTGGCGGGAAGAAAGAGGCGGGAAGACAGGGAAGAAATGGCGGGAAGAAGAGGAAGAAATGTAGTAAGATTTTTAAATGAATTAGTTTTATTTTTCTGAATTTTTTGATATATTATTTGTATTTTTAAGATTTTTAAATGAATTAGTTTTAATTTTCTGAATTTATTGATATATTATATGTATTTTTCAGATTTTGAAATGAATTAGTTTTATTTTTCTGAATTTTTTGATATATTATTTGTATTTTTAAGATTTTTAAATGAATTAGTTTTAATTTTCTGAATTTATTGATATATTATATGTATTTTTCAGATTTTGAAATGAAAAGTAATATGAAAATAGCCTTTGGTCGCGGTTGGGGTCACCAACCGCGACTAAAGGGTATTTTTCCGCGGAAACGAAAACCCGCGAAAATACCCTTTGGTCGCGGTTGGGGTCACCAACCGCGACCAAAGGTACCCCTTTAGTCGCGGTTGGGGACCCCAACCGCGACCAAAGGTCCTTCCCTATAAATTTGCGCGCGCGCGGACGGCGCGGCACTTCTTCTTCTCCGCCGAACAGTCGACGCCTCGTCTCTCTGCCGCGCGCCGTCGCCGCCTCGTCTTCTCTACGCCGTCGCTGCCCTCGCGTCGCCGCGCGCCGCCGTCGTAGTCCGCCCTCGTCGTCGCCGGGCTTCTTACTGGTGCCGCGCCGCCGTAGTCGATCCTCCCGTAAGAACCGCCGGTCTCGCCGCCCTCGTCGGAAACACCGCCGCCACACGCGCGCCGCGCACTTTCACCGCCTCCGCCGCCCTTGCATCCACCGCCGCCGCCGCATGCATCCGGCCGCGCGCGCCGCGGTGCCGCCGCCGCTCAGAGAGAGAAGAGAGATCGAGGGAGAGAGAGAGAGCCAGGGCGCGCGCCTGCGATATTTTTTTGTTTTTTTTTTTTTTTCTTGTTAATTTTAAAACAAAAAATAACTAAAATTTGATTTAAGAGTTTGTCTAAAAAAAGAACTTAAATTTGACTTAAAAAAACTAAAAAATGACTTAAACATTTTGTCTCAAAAAAGAACTACAATTTGACTTAAAAAAGATGTAAAAAATGACTTAAATTTGACTTAAAAATTTGTCTAAAAAAATAACTAAAATTTGACTTAAAAAAACTAAAAAATGACTTAAACATTTTGTCTCAAAAAAGAACTACAATTTGACTTAAAAAAGATGTAAAAAATGACTTAAATTTGACTTAAGAGTTTGTCTAAAAAAAGAACTAAAATTTGACTTAAAAAAACTAAAAAATGACTTAAACATTTTGTCTCAAAAAAGAACTACAATTTGACTTAAAAAAGATGTAAAAAATGACTTAAATTTGACTTAAGAGTTTGTCTAAAAAAAGAATTAAAATTTGACTTAAAAAAACTAAGGTTATGTGTTGTCCTCTCGGCACCGCCACCGCTCTTTCGCCACCGCCGCCCTTTCGCCACCGCCACCACCGGTCTCTCGGTCACGCGGTCACTGCGAGGCGAGGTCGATCGTTTTCAGGACAATTAATTAGTTTTTACTACATGTTTTCAGGACTGACATATGGCGGACGATAGAGCTGACCCGATTATGGACAACTATGATCAAGAAGCTGAAGAACATTTATTTGGCATCATAAAAGGCGATATTATTTATGTGCCGACCGAACAAGATGAAGAAGAGGATATTTCTTCTTATCTGAATCTTGACGGTCAAGATGAAGGCCGTCAGCAAGATGATGGGGAAGAAACGTCGATAAATGACGATCTTCAATTGCAAGTAGCAACCAGCTCCGGCGCCGAGGTATATATATACATTGAGCCTCTGGTGATACAAACTTACTGATTTGAATAAATATGTGTGTACTAACGCGCGCGACTCTCTTTCTTATTTTAGCCCTCGGCCGGATCGTCGAAACAATCGAGTACGTCGTCAAAGCGTGGCGCAACCAAGACGCTGAAACAAGGAGAAACATATACCATCGAGGTTGTCGACAGTGCAACCGGCAGGCCGCTGGAGCCCCGCAAGCACTCCACCAAGTTTATCAACCAATGCGGAGCCGTTGTTAGAGAGAACGTCTCGATCACCCTCCAGGAGTGGAATGAGCCAAAGAAGGCACGTCTTGGTTTCACTTTTGTCGACAAGAGAACAAAAAAAGATTGCTTGAAAAAGCTTATGGAACATTTCGTCCTACCTCCGGAATACCACAAGTTCGATGAGGAGGGTAACAAGATTGAGGAAAACAAGAAGAGGAGGAGGCTAGTCAAAGAGTTCGCTCTTCATAAGATGGCCGAAACATTCCGGAAATTCAAGCAAAATCTAGCCCGTGACTATGTCAACCAGAACAAGACTCCGGATTTCAAAGGACAATATGAGAAACTGAAACATGATTGGCCAGACTTTGTGAAGCAGAAGAAATCGGAGCAGTTCATTGAAATATCGAAAAAATAAGGAAAATGCGGCTAAGAAGGAGTACAATCATATTATGGGGCCAGGAGGGTATCGCCTTTGGGAGCCTAGGTGGGAGAAGATGGAGAACGAGCTGAGGACGCGAGGAATCCGTCCAGGTACGGAGGGATGGGACCCAAGGGCCAAAAGCTGGTGGTATGGGCATGGGGGAACGCTAGACCCGGAGACAGGGGCGTGTGTTCACCGTGACAAAACGTTTAAACCCACCCAAGCCCTTACTGACGCAATGAGGGATGCTCAACAGGGGAAGATCAAGTTCAACAGAGAGAACGACGCGCTGACAAAAGCCCTCGGGAAACCTGAACACGGAGGACGTGTACGAGGCATGGGGAACATTCCGTGGAAAATAGGGTTCTCCCAGAACGATGACCCGTACGGTTACAGAAGCCGTAAGAGAAAGATGGATCGGGATGCAAATGTTATGGCGCGGTTGGTATCGGAATTCGATACGATGAAGAAAACCGTGAGTATACTAGTACAAGAAATATCGGCAGCTGGGGCGCATGAAGATCATCCAGCGGATCTCGGAAGCCAGCAGCGGATGAGAAGCAGCGTGGCTTCCACGGAGAACCTGCCGGCTACTGATAATGCAACAGCGGTCGATATTACTGCACCGGAGCCTCCTCGCTACCCCGTGGACGATGTAAAGGAGATGAAAGAATGTCATCTGCATTATCCAATTGGGAACATGTCCACGAAGGTAGCCATCGGCAGTGCTTTACCATGTGAGCCTGGAGCACTCCACCACAACAACCCCATTCCAGATGGCTATGCTCGTGTCACGGTGGAGGAAATAGTCCCAGGGTTTGAGGAACTGGAGATTGACATTGCTACACCCGAAGGGGAGAGAAGACTTGGAGGTGTCAAGCGCCAGTTCATTCTATGGAAAAAGAAGTTTATCAAGTTTCCAGACGAGGCGCCAAGGCAAACAAGTCCACCCCCTCCGGTGGTGGTGGCGGCGGCGGCGGTGGTGGTGGTTCACCTACACCTCCTTCACGTCAGCCGACGCCGCCCCCCAATTCACCTCCGGCGGGTAATCAGCCGCCGCCCCCCAGTCCTCGTCCGGCGGGTGATCAGACGCCGCCCCCCAATCCACCTCCGGCGAAGAAGCAGAAGCAGTCCTGGGTTATTAACCCGGAGCCTTATGTACCTAGAACCACAAAGATACCAGAGCCATCACTGAAGCCTCTCATCCCGAGGCCTTGGGAACTTAGTGTCGAGGAAAATGCAGCGGCCGTGGCTGCTCAGCATGAGAAATGGAAGGCGGACTGCAAGAAGAAAAGAGAGGGCGAGCCCAAGCCAGTATTTTCTGACAAGCAAAAGCAGTGGGCTAAGTCATTTTTGAACACACCGTCCCAAGCCGCGAAGAATCTGCCTGACGACTATGCACGTGAACTTCGTAGGCAAGCACTCACGTTCAAGAGGAACAAAGAGTTGGCGGAGAAGCAGGAGAAGAAAGCCTTGGAGGAGGCCGAGAAAAAATTAGAAAGTATAAAAGGGGGGAAAGAAGTTGCCCAGCTCGGGGAACAAAGTAAACAATCGATCGCCCCGCTCATAGTGCAAGCCGCCGGTCCGGATGCCCCCGATATCATAGCAGCTGCGGCAGCATAGGGATTGACTGTAACGAGTGCCAGAGAACAAGCGGCCAACTTAGGTATCACTCTTCGTGCACTGTTAGGCCTTGATGAGGCGCCAATGAAGGACGTAGTATTTACATATGTGCCGAATGAGCCTCTCGTCGAGCCTGCGCAGGAAGAGGATCTACCTCGACAAATGACAGGTCTGCTAAATTGGTACAAGGGTTACATAAAACTTAAAAACGCCAAAGACTATATTTATGCGGAAGTTAGACATGAGCATCACTTCAAACATTACTATATAACAATTCATCGGAGTGAATTGTTCCAGCTGTTCAATCTGCGCGAGCTCGACAAATCTATCATCAGTTGCTACGTTCTGTAAGTGATTTATATATATATATATATATATATATATATATATATATATATTGTCCTAACTATCTTGTTGTGTACGCTATTATGCAGAATGAAGAAGCGGGAAATGCGAATAAGGAGCATCCATGATGTTGGGTTCATTGACCCACACATCGTTAATTCATATGTGTTAGAACACCACCCCGCCGACGTGGAGGAAGACCTGTGGCGGTTTCTTAGAAAACAGGAACTCAAAAGTGATATTCTATTTCCTTACCATTTTGGGTGAGTGTTTCTGTCTTGAGCACATTCTCTTTTGTTTACTCCATGCATGGTATGTGGCTAATCGATGAGTTATGCATGACTGTGCATGTATCGTGTCCGCAGGTTCCACTGGATTCTGCTAGTAATTCAATTTCACACCTCCACAGTTCTCGTCCACGACTCTCTGAATATGGATCCGGCGCTTTGGGCCGACATGAGAAAAATGATGCAAAAGTAATTATTTTCATTCATTTGCGCTCTATATCGATCAGCCTATTTCGTTCATTTCCTAATATCAAGTAACTAATTAATAACTCTCTTGTTCATTTAATTTTCTTTGCCTCGTAGGGTTTGGAGACGGTTCATAGATGAAAAGGTCGGTGAATTCAAAAAAGAGCTACAATTTAAAAGGGCAGTGTCTGGGACTGGGGATATTCAGCCACCGGTGTCATCGTGGTGAACAGACAGATGCCATGGGATGGCTTAAGTTGGGGCCGAGTTGGATGCTAGAGGATTCGGGGGAGGGTTTTGGATCAGGTAGGATGAACTTCCGGGTGCTTTCCTCAAGAACTTGGCCAAGGCCAGAGGTAGAAGAAGAGAGACACAAGGATGAACTCCGTTCTAGATCTTCTCTATTCCATGAACAACTAGGTTACAAGAGGTATCTTCGTACATACATGCGTGCCCGTGAAGAGGGCTGCCCCCTCTCCTTATATAGGGGAGAGGGTGGCTTACAGGGGAAGAAACCCTAATGGCATCTTTGAACAGACAAACTACTTTACAAAGCTACTTTACAAAGCTACTTTAATCATAGGTGACGCCGGTATCTTCTTTAATCAAGGAGACTGATGTCCTCCGGTTGCTTTGGGCGTCACCCTCGTCTTTTACGTCATGGCCTCGTTTAAAGCCACTTTGCTTAGGTCATGCTTGTCCTCTAGCTCCCGAGGGAATCTTTGACCAGTCCTGCCGACGTGCTACAGTGCACTTCTTACCGGCAGTCCGGTGTCTTCTTAGCCCATACCGGTATACCTACCTTTGGGGATACCGGTACAGATTTACTTAGCTTAACTTCGTTCTCAACGAACCTCAAACGGTATCTTGACGGCTCAAACCATCCGGTTTGGCATGCCTTTGGCATACCGGGGGTCATCCCCCCAACATTAGTCCCCGAAGCTGGTATAGTCCGGTGGACCTCATCCGGCGGGCCATACCAGGTTCCTATCTCACAAGGTGCCGGTTGATACGTCCAAAACGTATCTACTTTCCCGAACACTTTTGCTATTGTTTTGCCTCTAATTTGTGTATTTTGGATGCAACTAACACGGACTAACGCTGTTTTCAGCAGAACTGCTCTGGTGTCTCGTTTTTGTGCAGAAATCCAACTTTCGGGAAAATCCTCGGAATTTATGCAGAAGGCCCTATTTTCCCAGAATAATGACGGAGCCAGAAGGACAAACCAGGTGGAGGCCCGAGGGCCCCACACCATAGGGCGGCGCAGCCCAGGGGGGGCCCGCGCGGCCCTGTGGTGTGGCCCCCTCGGCCGGCCTCCGACGCCCTCCTTCGGACTATTTATCGGCCTCGACCTAAAAACGCACGAGAAGTCGAAGTCGCCAGAAACCCTCCGAACGCCGCCACATCGCGAAACTCCGTCGCGGGAGCCAGTCTCCGTTCTGGCACTCCGCGGGACGGGGAATTGGAGGAGATCATCGCCGCCATCACCGCCAACGCCTCTACATCAACCATCCATGTTTCCCCCATCCATGTGTGAGTAATTCCCCCGCTGTAGGCTGAAGGGGATGGTAGGGATTGGATGAGATTGGTCATGTAATAGCATAAGATTGTTAGGGCATAGTGCCTAGTGTCCGTAATTGGTACTTTGATGATATTGTTGCAACTTGTTATGCTTAATGCTTGTCACTAGGGCCTGAGTGCCATGATCTCAGATCTGAACATGTTATTGTTTCATCATGATATTCATTGTTTATGGTCTTACCTATAAGTTGTATACACATGTCGCTGTCCGGAACCAATGGCCCCGAAGTGACAATCGGGACAACCGGAGGGAATGGTAATCCATGGTCACAGTGTTTGCTTTGCTCCGTGTGGTGACCCAGCATACCACTGCATGGTGTAGTATGTAAGTCTGATATAACACCAATGAAACACAGTTCCACGGGTATTATATCGCTCAGAGTGGTACAACAGAAACATATGCGGGTCCAAGGCATGTCTATAGAATTACAACATCGACTCTGTTACATAAGATCATCACAGCCTCCTACTTTACAATGAGGTAAAACAGCAAATAAACTCCAGAAGAACGACTCGTAGTCTAGTCTTATCACGAACTCTATTTGTAGAGTATTTCACTAACTACAGAGGCTAAGAATAGACTCTAGCTAAATAGGAGCTAGGTTTAGGAAGCTAGTTCCCTTCTATGGCTAAACTAGGTTTTCTCCTTGTTGGATGTGGTATCTGACTCCTCTGATAGGGTCCTGTCTCTTGAAGTAGTTGTTGACTCCTCGGCCTTCGAGTTGCACTGTAAATCCTCCTTCGATGCCTCCATATCTAAGCAGGGGATTTAAGAGTGGGATGAGTACGAGCGTACTCAACAAGTTCATTATAGGAAAGAGGTGTTTAATGCACTAGCTACAGCATTAGACCAGAAAGTCTAATACCAATGCAAGTTTTCATAACCATTTCTTCAAAAGGTTGCTTTTATTCAGAAGAACTATGTCCGTCCTTCACCGGTTTACTAGAACTTCATGGAGCTCCTTTCCGGCCGCGTCCGCAGTTCCATATTCCGGAACAGGGAGTGACAGGTCACGGTTCTTTACACTCTGCAGAGGTGTGTTGCTTTACCCATAAGAGATCTTAACCTTGGTGCCAACCGGGCATATTCCCCGTCCACACTTCCTATGGTGTGAGGCCCGGTATAAGGTCTAGCCAATCATGTTCCTCCGCTACCTCGAACACCCACCCTTTGTTGCATGCCCCGACCCTGGGTCCTCGCCGGTCCCATTATTCCCGTAATTTCAGGGTGGACCCCGACCACGACAACAGTCTGGGATTGAACCAAACTCCTTCGCCGGTAGCTGCAACCCATCATAGACCACATTACCATGGGGAATTAGAAGGGGATCCCCACCCACCAATTGTTCCGCAAGCAGCAACCGTCTACGGTAAGCAACAGCTATACCGTGGGGAATTAGAAGGGGCTCCCCACCCACCAATTGCTCCGCAAGATACAACCGTCTACGGTAAGCGCATCCGTTGATGAACGAGAGGTGGAAACACTTTTGACTACTCCGTCCCACTCCGGATCTTATGGTTAACACGGGTATTACGGCACAAGAATCACTGGCGACATTTGTTGTTTAATCCTAGATGGATATAAACCCGTGCAATGGAACCTCCACCATATCAACACAATCCATGGTTCCATTGCCCACCACATAGTCATATTCATAGTTATGAAAGTAGTGGTTTTGGATTTTTGTGCAATAGTGATAACCATAATACTTTGCAAGTAATTTGATAAAAATACTCAAATGACATGAGCAAGTGATGAACTTGCCTTTCTTGACTGCAAGATTATGCAGGCAAGGTCTTCGATACGCAATAACTCCAAATTCTGAAATAGCATCATCGTCCGGTAAGGACGATGTTTAAAAGATTGGCAAGGATGCAATAATGCATAAGAATGAGATGCAATCGCTCTAAGCGTGACCTAACCCCGATGATTTAGGATCAGTGAGTTGTAATGATTGGTTCAGGGTGTGTTGCACTTTTAGAGTGATTCACAAACAAGGTTCTTATTAAGGATTGGTTGATTGGTATCATAAACAGGTGTTGTAATATATCATAATAATAACACTAGTAGCACACAACAATAACATTTGGTATATTCCTAACATGTAATGAATAGTGGTTGGTTTTAGCACTACATGGCATGGTTAATGATTAATTATCATATACTTCAAAAGAATAACTTTTGAAGAACATGTTCTTTGATAGAGAACAAGTATGATAATTAGGTTGGTGGGGTTCTATGGTTTCCCATGGTTCTAATTGTTTTCTGGAGTAAGTAGTAGATGGATCACAACCTGGGTGGATTCATCAGCTACTAGGCTTGTATTGTTGAATTAAGCCTAAACATCTTAATTACCAATAGTTGCTATCAAGGTGGTATACCTTGTTGGTGATAGCTGGCTAGGGTTTATAGGTCCTTATAAGGCAGGGTTGCTGGCTACTCTTTGTTTTCTTCAAAAGAATAACTTTTGAAGAATATACTTCTTAAGTAATAAGAAGTATCTCAATTTAGAGTTGAGGTTATCTAAGGTTTATTATTGGATCCACTAAAATAGGAATGGTGGTTTCCTAAATAGGATGCTTAATATTTATCACATACTAGCAGGGTTTAGTGGAACAGGATATGTAGCGCAAAATAATAGGTATGGTTACTATTAGGGTTCATCACCATGGTGTGATGCTAAGCATGGATAATTAAGGATGATTGTGTTGACAGTAGAAGCTAGGGTTTAAACTTGGTTGATCCTACTTGATCAACTAGGTTTAGTGATATTCATACATAGAATACTAAATTGCTAGTGATAGGTTTCTACATTTTATGTGGACATAGGTATGTCTTTTAGTTGCTAATGATGGCTCTATGAATTAAAATAAAGTACCATGATCACCTGTTCTAACCTTGGGTTTAGGTTAGAAGCAAATTAGGGTTTCCATGTAATAATGGAGCTAGGGTTCCTAATGATATTAGGGTTTTAGGAGTCACATAAAATGATGAGTTCCTGGTTCTATAACTTATGAAATTAGGGTTTTCTAAATACCCTAAAGTTCTTGAATTAATAACTTCACTTTAAGGTTGAAGTTATTAATAACTTTGAAATAAAAATTAATGTTGGATTTGGCATTTTTCTATTTTTAAAGATTTTAATAATTAGGGTAATTATTAATCAGGGTTTTATTCCTATTAATATAGATTTAATAAGTTCCAAATAAAGAAAATTAGTTTTAATGTTTTCTTTATTTACTTTACTGGTTTTTATTTATTTTATGAAGTTTTCCTAATTATTGAATTTTAATTGAATTTAGAATTAAAATTAAAGGCTTAAATAATAAGTATTGAATAATTAAATTTTTATTAAAAATAAAAATTTCATATTATATTTTTATTGGGTAGACTTTTCTTTTATAAGAATTTTAAGATCTCATTTATATTTTTCTGAGTTATAATGAATTTTATATGAATTTACAAAGTTGCAGTAATTATTGAATTGAATTTTAAACAAAAACTACTAAAGCTACCCGGTTCTTATCTAACCTTAGTCATTGACAAGTGGGGTCTATGCCACCTCAGTGACAACGTGGCACAGACCAAGTCAAAATTTGACTGGCTGTGCTGCTCGCCACCGGCGACGACGTGGTGACGGCCCTGGCGTTACCGAGCTCCCGCGACCCTACGGGCGCGCGCGTTCGAGCCGCCCTGATATGGTGAGACGAACGAGCGGCGCCAGTGACCATATGGTCACCGGAATCGGCAACGGCGCATGGTGCTGCGGCGGCGCTCGCCGGCCAACTTGCTAGATGAAGCTCGGGAAAAAGGTCGTGATTTAAGGATGCGCAAGATGCGTGAGGTTCATGAACTGCTCGACGAAGCCCGGGATGGTCGGAGATGACGGCAAGGTCAAGTTTTCCGGCGAACACCGGCGAAAGGGAACGCTCGAATTCGTCCGTCTGAGCGCGTCGTTTCTTGATTCCTTCTACCAGGATGATCTATGAGGTAGGGCGCGTCGATTGAGCTACTCCACGGATGCTAGGGTGGTCGGAATCAATGGGTCGCCGGAGAACTGGCCGGCGATGGTGATGGTTATGGTGAGGGATAAAGAGAGCGAGAGAGGGAATGGGATGGCGTCTCGGGTAGCTAGGGTTCTGGGGATCTTCCCGGTGGTTTTATAGCCTGAGAGAGGCTCCAGGTCGACGGCCATTCGTTGCCGATGGTCGGGATATTCCGACGATGTCGGCAGGGCTACTGGGCACGAATCACTTCGAATTTGGGATAAGGACGGATTTGAATGCTCGTTGCTAGGGTTTTGGTTTGGGCTTGGAGTCCGGGGCTTGCCTTTATCGACGACGAGGACGTGGCCGGCGAACTCGATCACGTCTTCGCCGTGTCGACCATGCGCAGGAGGAAGACGATGCCCTCCCCTGTGAATCGGTACGGTGGGCTGCTCTGGGTCCTAGCTATTGGGCTGGTTCTGGGCTGCTTGATGGGCTGCACTGCTGGGCTCGTTCGGGCTGTGCTGGCCTGGGGTCTAGTAAGCCAGCTCTCCCTCTCTTTCTTTTATCTTTTCTTTTTATTTTATTTAATTTTCTGTTTTTGTGTTTCTTTCCAATTTGAATCTAATTTGAACTCAAAGTGTATTTGCAGGTTTCTGATTGTGTTATTTCAATGAAGATGTAGTAACTATTTCATCACTGTTTCATTTGAAACAAGTATTTTGTATTGGATTATGATGCATAGTTGTGACTTGTTCATAATAGCAAGTAGGTATGGGTTTCAATTCTCATTTTTAATTTCCTTTTTCTTGTGGAATCAAATCTGTTTGAATTATTAGAGTTGAGGAATTCTACTCCAAAGCATTTGAGGATCATTATGAAGTCTTGGTTTCTTATTTGAGAGTGTTGCTCACTTGCATATTATTTTATGTGATCACCTATTTATTATAGTTTTGTAAACTCTCTTATAACTCCCTTTCAAGGTTAACACTCTTATTATCTTTGAAAATGTCTAAAGTAGATATTGTCCCCATAATGGCTTGGTCTTGGTTACAAAGGTAAGTGGTTGATCACCACACATGGTTTAACTAAAGGGTTTAAACTAGGTTTATCTTATGCTCCATAATTAAGTATAGGTTTTAACTAGAGTGCAATTCTGGGGTTCTAATTATGTTTACCTAATGGCAATTGGTTTGAATCTCAATTATGGTCTGGGTTTATATTAAGATCATCATAGTGATACATCAACTAGGGTTGAGATATAATTCTAGGTTATAGAGATGAAATGACACCATATTGCATGTGCTAGGGTTAATCTCCCCTAACCATGATAAGGTGGTGGCTTACTTAACATTTTATGTTCTCCTCTAGTTACTAAGATTTTGAGAATTAGTTTTATCTTCTACCAATTAGCTTCTCTTAGTATCCTTAATTAATCATTGAAGTATCTATAATAGTTATAGTTCTTTTTATAGTTAAGTTTGGTCATATGGATGGATGGTTTCTCACCATATTAAATATGGAGTTTTACTCTAAGGTTTTTCTTAGGTTCTTTAATTGAGGAGTAAGTGGAATGTAGATGTGGTAGGATTCTACTTATGATCACCAAGTGATTCACAATTATAGGTTGGGATATAAGCCTAGATTTGATTACTAGTGATCTTCCTATAATCTCATGTGAGGATGAGATCTTCTTATTCTAGTAGGGTTTAACTTATCCTCACATACCTCAAGAGCATGATCATGGATTAGTCATGATCAACTTGTTCTTAATACCTCTACCTCAAGTTCTTAGGGTTTAGGATCATCACTCAATTTATAATGGCCAAGGTTTGGCTTCCTAAGGTATCTCTCATTAAATAGGTTTCTCACTTCCATGATCAAGCATTGTCTAGATCAACTAGGATATATCACTTCTATTTTACTTTCTAGGATGGTCATAGTCATGGTTGTCTCAATAGTTTTATATCCCAGGAAAATGCCTGAGATATTTACTTAAAGTTCCCTCAAGAACTGATGGTTTAACCATTTGAATATTTGAATAGATAAAACTAGGATTAGTATGGATGGTCTCTCTCATTTGAGAAGGACTTCAATGCTAACCTAATATTAGGCTCCATAGAGGTTGATGTGATCATCAAGATCTATGTTTAACATTAATGGTTATCTCTATCTAGGGTTGTCTTGAAGATGATGATTTGAATACTTGGATGTATATCCAAGGTTTAACTCAAGGTTTGTTATTGCTTCTTTAATAATTATAATAGAACTCTCACCTCTCTAGGTTTGATGTGTAATAACTTGGAATGGAGAAGAATATCTATTTATGGAGTGGATCTTCTTGTTATAATTCCAATGTGGAAGTGGAATGAATACCATGAGGTTTCATGGTAGGATTAGGATTAGTTTTAAGGCATGGAGAAGATAGTCAAGAATGGTTTCTCCATTTTATTGTTACTTGGTTTGTACTTAAACAGATGTTCTTATTTTATGGCAAAGGTTACCATATTATGATCTTTAATAAGATCAAGTAATTGATCCTTGATTCATATGTTCTTGTGTTGGTTTTAATTCCATTTGATCTAACCCCTTAGATCAAATCATCTCTACCCAAAACAAGGTTTTAGTAAAGTCACATTGAGGTTTATAGCGCTTGACTTGATGAACTACTTCAATTCCACCAAGGTCAAGTGAAACTTCAGTTACTGTGACTGTTTTACTTTAAAGCGCAAAAATTCCCCAGATTTTCTATGCATGAATGCAATGCACACATCTGTTTCCTCTATTTTTGTAACCCCATTACCTGGGATATTACAGTCTCTACCCCTTAAACTAAACTTCGTCCTCGAAGTTTGATCTCTCTCACGTTTCCGAGGTGTGGATCTAACTTGTGCCGACTACGACTTTTCTCAAACTCCTTGGTGATCTCACTGGATATAATTGAATATATCCCTTGTCCAGATTCTTCCTGGAATCCATTAGGGTTTGTCTCCGAACCATGGTTCTTATTTTGATTCCTTGATTTCTTCCAACTCTATAAGCTTGTTTCCTTTCTCATTGAAGATTCAATGATTGAGACTGATTCTGATGCTGCTAGTCTCAACTGAAGACTGATTTGATAACACACTCCTAATTGATAAATAGGTCTTTGTTTTCCATTACTACCAAAAGTTCATTAATGGTATTTGGTAAGGTACTTACCATGGAAATGGTCGTGATGGTTTATTTCCCTAAGAATGGATTAGACTCATTTAGTCCATCCAATCATAGATTTATGGTTGATACCTATAACTATTTTGGTTATTTAGGTTCCATGAAAGGAACCATTCTATTAGTCTTTGATATTGGTATGTTCAATCTTCTTCGGTCTTTGGCCTTTTTGAGCTCTATTTGGTCTACGGTATTTTCTTCGTCCAACTTCATTAAACTAAGCTTACTTGAGCTTCCGTACTTCTGAGTAGATATTACTCACTTTCTCAAGTTATAGTCCCATTTTTTACTTCCTCGGGGTATAATCCTCAGCTTCTGGTCTGACATCCTTCTGAAAGTAGTGTTCTATAACCTTATGAAAATAAGATCTAACTTCCTCTCAGTGTAGACCTTCATCATCTATCTTGCTCATAATATTGAGTTTTTGTACTTCCAACTCAATGTTTACTCTACCCCTTAGAGTTTTCTTATGGTATTCAACTCCTTTTCTTCTAACTATTGGACTTATGATTAAAACATTGGTCTAAGTCTAACTTATGGTATGTACTTCTTCTAAGGTCTCACGAAGAATGTTTGTGGTATATCCACTCAGTTGTGGACATCCAATGTGAATCCTTCGACTAAATGATTATAGATCATAGTTATTTGGCTAACAAAATTTTATTTGTTCATAACTTCTTGGTACAAATAATCCAATGGTGGACTACTGGGTACCAATTGTGGCTATTTGTTATCTAAAAATGGATTCTATTTTAGCTTATGATCAACTGGACGAGACATCTTCTACTTTATCTCGCAGTATTGATCCTATACCACAACTGTGGTCTTCTGATACCAACTATGGTCTCCTTATATTTTCTATGGTTTCATAAGTCATCTTCCGTTTTCGAGGGTTCATTGGTGCAAGAAAACCACTAGCTGACACTATGATTATAGTATCCTAAGTGATTTCCCATGCATTCCCTCTTCTATATTAACTATGGATCTGCTTGAGCTTCACCATAATCATCATATTTCTCACCTTCATGCTTCTTAAGTACTAAAGTACTCCTCTGTTGAGGCAAAGCATGAGTTTTGATTGGTACTATCTTCAGAGTATTGTGGTTACTTCCCACAACTTTACTTCCTTTTTCTGATGAACCTTCATCTTGTCTTCGCAATCTTCAGAATTCGTCACTTCCTCACACGAATACCATTACCCTCTAGATCTATAGCATCAAGTAAGAACTTGATATTGCAACATACATTTGCATATCAAAGTCAAACTTCATGTATGGATCTAGTCAAACAATGAAAATCCAATAAAATTCAAGAAGATTCAGCTTTGTGCTTATAATACACACCATCATAAGCCTGAATATAATAGTTGAGTATGACATCTCTAAATATCAAGCTGAGATGTGTAGTATATAACACCACATAAGATAGGTTTATATCGTGATACTTAGCAAAAATATCTGGATTTCTACTATTTGTCTCAACATTTATCTTGATTGCACAATTGCAATGAGATAAACTTGAAACAAAGTGGTTTGGGATGGTTAAAGTTAACCTAGTTTTGTTTGGAAGTACTAACAAAGTATTATACCATATATAAGTGCTATTGAGGACTATTTTGTATGATACCACTAGTTCTAATATGGTGACTCTGAACACATGTTTATTAGGATATAGTTCCTATACTTCTAAGCATTTCTACCATAAGCATATGGTCATGATGTGCTTGGCACACTTCCCATATTTTTGGAACACAGTTCTTGCACTATTATTGAACAACTGGCTTCTTATTGTTTTCCTCCTGTATATTTAAGATGTTCTAGTCCATCACATAACGATTCTCAGGTGAATCATATATGATTAACAACTCTACCCTGTAAGTAGACATATTTTAATCCTATTTCTCTTTCTTACCTCCCATGATTGGCTCATCATGGTTTATACTACCTTATATGACTTACATTTATCACTTATTATCAAATGTTTCACAAGTTTGGATAGATCTCACTTACCCATTACTTGTCTGGTTATACACCTTCTAGTAGGATATCTTTCTTATCTATATTACTTGATATTACTTCTATTACAGGTCTGAATAATTCTTACTTAATCATAACTTGTGTTGGTACACATCTTCCAATAGGATATCTTCCTTATGGTTGTATCCTCTCTTTGGACTACCATGTATTGTATACCAACTGTGATCTACTCATCTATTGTTTTAATGACTTAATGGTATACTACATATTTGGGATTAGCTGACTAACTTTACTTTATCTTGGTAAGTTAGGTAAGAAATGTTGACTCAAGTGTGTCAGGATTATTCTCAAGTGAATATCCATCTCAAGTCATAAGAAGCATTTGGTTTACCTAGGACAACTTCCTATAGACACTACCAATCCTATAGGTCTCCTTTAAAGGGTTTTAATCCTAGGGTCAAAGCATTTGCTCTGATACCAACTGTGGTGACCCGGCATACCACTGCATGGTGTAGTATGTAAGTCTGATATAACACCAATGAAACACAGTTCCACGGGTATTATATCGCTCAGAGTGGTACAACAGAAACATATGCGGGTCCAAGGCATGTTTATAGAATTACAACATCGACTCTGTTACATAAGATCATCACAGCCTCCTACTTTACAATGAGGTAAAACTGCAAATAAACTCCAGAAGAACGACTCGTAGTCTAGTCTTATCACGAACTCTATTTGTAGAGTATTTCACTAACTACAGAGGCTAAGAATAGACTCTAGCTAAATAGGAGCTAGGTTTAGGAAGCTAGTTCCTTCTATGGCTAAACTAGGTTTTCTCCTTGTTGGATGTGGTATTTGACTCCTCTGACAGGGTCCTGTCTCTTGAAGTAGTTGTTGACTCCTCGGCCTTCGAGTTGCACTGTAGATCCTCCTTCGATGCCTCCATATCTAAGCAGGGGATTTAAGAGTGGGATGAGTACGAGCGTACTCAACAAGTTCATTATAGGAAAGAGGTGTTTAATGCACTAGCTACAGCATTAGACCAGAAAGTCTAATACCAATGCAAGTTTTCATAACCATTTCTTCAAAAGGTTGCTTTTATTCAGAAGAACTATGTCCGTCAGCCTTCACCGGTTTACTAGAACTTCATGGAGCTCCTTTCCGGCCGCGTTCGCAGTTCCATATCCCGGAACAGTGACAGGTCACGGTTCTTTACACTCTGCAGAGGTGTGTTGCTTTACCCATAAGAGATCTTAACCTTGGTGCCAACCGGGCATATTCCCCGTCCACACTTCCTATGGTGTGAGGCCCGGTATAAGGTCTAGCCAATCATGTTCCTCCGCTACCTCGAACACCCACCCTTTGTTGCATGCCCCGACCCTGGGTCCTCGCCGGTCCCATTATTCCCGTAATTTCAGGGTGGACCCCGACCACGACGACAGTCTGGGATTGAACCAAACTCCTTCGCCGGTAGCTGCAACCCATCATAGACCACATTACCGTGGGGAATTAGAAGGGGATCCCCACCCACCAATTGTTCCGCAAGCAGCAACCGTCTACGGTAAGCAACAGCTATACCGTGGGGAATTAGAAGGGGCTCCCCACCCACCAATTGCTCCGCAAGATACAACCGTCTACGGTAAGCGCATCCGTTGATGAACGAGAGGTGGAAACACTTTTGACTACTCCGTCCCACTCCGGATCTTATGGTTAACACGGGTATTACGGCACAAGAATCACTGGCGACATTTGTTGTTTAATCCTAGATGGATATAAACCCGTGCAATGGAACCTCCACCATATCAACACAATCCATGGTTCCATTGCCCACCACATAGTCATATTCATAGTTATGAAAGTAGTGGTTTTGGATTTTTGTGCAATAGTGATAACCATAATACTTTGCAAGTAATTTGATAAAAATACTCAAATGACATGAGCAAGTGATGAACTTGCCTTTCTTGACTGCAAGATTATGCAGGCAAGGTCTTCGATACGCAATAACTCCAAATTCTGAAATAGCATCATCGTCCGGTAAGGACGATGTTTAAAAGATTGGCAAGGATGCAATAATGCATAAGAATGAGATGCAATCGCTCTAAGCGTGACCTAACCCCGATGATTTAGGATCAGTGAGTTGTAATGATTGGTTCAGGGTGTGTTGCACTTTTAGAGTGATTCACAACAAGGTTCTTATTAAGGATTGGTTGATTGGTATCATAAACAGGTGTTGTAATATATCATAATAATAACACTAGTAGCACACAACAATAACATTTGGTATATTCCTAACATGTAATGAATAGTGGTTGGTTTTAGCACTACATGGCATGGTTAATGATTAATTATCATATACTTCAAAAGAATAACTTTTGAAGAACATGTTCTTTGATAGAGAACAAGTATGATAATTAGGTTGGTGGGGTTCTATGGTTTCCCATGGTTCTAATTGTTTTCTGGAGTAAGTAGTAGATGGATCACAACCTGGTTGGATTCATCAGCTACTAGGCTTGTATTGTTGAATTAAGCCTAAACATCTTAATTACCAATAGTTGCTATCAAGGTGGTATACCTTGTTGGTGATAGCTGGCTAGGGTTTATAGGTCCTTATAAGGCAGGGTTGCTGGCTACTCTTTGTTTTCTTCAAAAGAATAACTTTTGAAGAATATACTTCTTAAGTAATAAGAAGTATCTCAATTTAGAGTTGAGGTTATCTAAGGTTTATTATTGGATCCACTAAAATAGGAATGGTGGTTTCCTAAATAGGATGCTTAATATTTATCACATACTAGCAGGGTTTAGTGGAACAGGGTATGTAGTGCAAAATAATAGGTATGGTTACTATTAGGGTTCATCACCATGGTGTGATGCTAAGCATGGATAATTAAGGACGATTGTGTTGACAGTAGAAGCTAGGGTTTAAACTTGGTTGATCCTACTTGATCAACTAGGTTTAGTGATATTCATACATAGAATACTAAATTGCTAGTGATAGGTTTCTACATTTTATGTGGACATAGGTATGTCTTTTAGTTGCTAATGATGGCTCTATGAATTAAAATAAAGTACCATGATCACCTGTTCTAACCTTGGGTTTAGGTTAGAAGCAAATTAGGGTTTCCATGTAATAATGGAGCTAGGGTTCCTAATGATATTAGGGTTTTAGGAGTCACATAAAATGATGAGTTCCTGGTTCTATAACTTATGAAATTAGGGTTTTCTAAATACCCTAAAGTTCTTGAATTAATAACTTCACTTTAAGGTTGAAGTTATTAATAACTTTGAAATAAAAATTAATGTTGGATTTGGCATTTTTCTATTTTTAAAGATTTTAATAATTAGGGTAATTATTAATCAGGGTTTTATTCCTATTAATATAGATTTAATAAGTTCCAAATAAAGAAAATTAGTTTTAATGTTTTCTTTATTTACTTTACTGGTTTTTATTTATTTTATGAAGTTTTCCTAATTATTGAATTTTAATTGAATTTAGAATTAAAATTAAAGGCTTAAATAATAAGTATTGAATAATTAAATTTTTATTAAAAATAAAAATTTCATATTATATTTTTATTGGGTAGACTTTTCTTTTATAAGAATTTTAAGATCTCATTTATATTTTTCTGAGTTATAATGAATTTTATATGAATTTACAAAGTTGCAGTAATTATTGAATTGAATTTTAAACAAAAACTACTAAAGCTACCCGGTTCTTATCTAACCTTAGTCATTGACAAGTGGGGTCTATGCCACCTCAGCGACAATGTGGCACAGACCAAGTCAAAATTTGACTGGCTGTGCTGCTCGCCACCGGCGACGACGTGGTGACGGCCCTGGCGTTACCGAGCTCCCTACGGGCGCGCGCGTTCGAGCCGCCCTGATATGGTGAGACGAACGAGCGGCGCCAGTGACCATATGGTCACCGGAATCGGCAACGGCGCATGGTGCTGCGGCGGCGCTCGCCGGCCAACTTGCTAGATGAAGCTACGGGCTGTTAAACGTCGTGATTTAAGGACCTAAAGATGCGTGAGGTTCACCGATGAACTGCTCGACGAAGCCCGGGATGGTCGGAGATGACGGCAAGGTCAAGTTTTCCGGCGAACACCGGCGAAAGGGAACGCTCGAATTCGTCCGTCTGAGCGCGTCGTTTCTTGATTCCTTCTACCAGGACGATCTATGAGGTAGGGCGCGTCGATTGAGCTACTCCACGGATGCTAGGGTGGTCGGAATCAATGGGTCGCCGGAGAACTGGCCGGCGATGGTGATGGTTATGGTGAGGGATAAAGAGAGCGAGAGAGGGAATGGGATGGCGTCTCGGGTAGCTAGGGTTCTGGGGATCTTCCCGGTGGTTTTATAGCCTGAGAGAGGCTCCAGGTCGACGGCCATTCGTTGCCGATGGTCGGGATATTCCGACGATGTCGGCAGGGCTACTGGGCACGAATCACTTCGAATTTGGGATAAGGACGGATTTGAATGCTCGTTGCTAGGGTTTTGGTTTGGGCTTGGAGTCCGGGGCTTGCCTTTATCGACGACGAGGACGTGGCCGGCGAACTCGATCACGTCTTCGCCGTGTCGACCATGCGCAGGAGGAAGACGATGCCCTCCCCTGTGAATCGGTACGGTGGGCTGCTCTGGGTCCTAGCTATTGGGCTGGTTCTGGGCTGCTTGATGGGCTGCACTGCTGGGCTCGTTCGCGCTGTGCTGGCCTGGTTCGGTCTGGTAGGCCAGGTAAGCCAGCTCTCCCTCTCTTTCTTTTATCTGTTTTCTTTTTCTATTTAATTTTCTGTTTTTGTGTTTCTTTCCAATTTGAATCTGATTTGAATTCAAATTGTATTTGCAGGTTTCTGATTGTGTTATTTCAATGAAGATGTAGTAACTATTTCATCACTGTTTCATTTGAAACAAGTATTTTGTATTGGATTATGATGCATAGTTGTGACTTGTTCATAATAGCAAGTAGGTATGGGTTTCAATTCTCATTTTATTCCCTTTTTCTTGTGGAATCAAATCTGTTTGAATTATTAGAGTTGAGGAATTCTACTCCAAAGCATTTGAGGATCATTATGAAGTCTTGGTTTCTTATTTGAGAGTGTTGCTCACTTGCATATTATTTTATGTGATCACCTATTTATTATAGTTTTGTAAACTCTCTTATAACTCCCTTTCAAGGTTAACACTCTTATTATCTTTGAAAATGTCTAAAGTAGATATTGTCCCCATAATGGCTTGGTCTTGGTTACAAAGGTAAGTGGTTGATCACCACACATGGTTTAACTAAAGGGTTTAAACTAGGTTTATCTTATGCTCCATAATTAAGTATAGGTTTTAACTAGAGTGCAATTCTGGGGTTCTAATTATGTTTACCTAATGGCAATTGGTTTGAATCTCAATTATGGCCTGGGTTTATATTAGGATCATCATAGTGATACATCAACTAGGGTTGAGATATAATTCTAGGTTATAGAGATGAAATGACACCATATTGCATGTGCTAGGGTTAATCTCCCCTACCCATGATAATGTGGTAGCTTACTTAACATTTTATGTTCTCCTCTAGTTACTAAGATTTTGAGAATTAGTTTTATCTTCTACCAATTAGCTTCTCTTAGTATCCTTAATTAATCATTGAAGTATCTATAATAGTTATAGTTCTTTTTATAGTTAACTTTGGTCATATGGATGGATGGTTTCTCACCATATTAAATATGGAGTTTTACTCTAAGGTTTTTCTTAGGTTCTTTAATTGAGGAGTAAGTGGAATGTAGATGTGGTAGGATTCTACTTATGATCACCAAGTGATTCACAATTATAGGTTGGGATATAAGCCTAGATTTGATTACTAGTGATCTTCCTATAATCTCATGTGAGGATGAGATCTTCTTATTCTAGTAGGGTTTAACTTATCCTCACATACCTCAAGAGCATGATCATGGATTAGTCATGATCAACTTGTTCTTAATACCTCTACCTCAAGTTCTTAGGGTTTAGGATCATCACTCAATTTATAATGGCCAAGGTTTGGCTTCCTAAGGTATCTCTCATTAAATAGGTTTCTCACTTCCATGATCAAGCATTGTCTTGATCAACTAGGATATATCACTTCTATTTTACTTTCTAGGATGGTCATGGTCATGGTTGTCTCAATAGTTTTATATCCCAGGAAAATGCCTGAGATATTTACTTAAAGTTCCCTCAAGAACTGATGGTTTAACCATTTGAATATTTGAATAGATAAAACTAGGATTAGTATGGATGGTCTCTCTCATTTGAGAAGGACTTCAATGCTAACCTAATATTAGGCTCCATAGAGGTTGATGTGATCATCAAGATCTATGTTTAACATTAATGGTTATCTCTATCTAGGGTTGTCTTGAAGATGATGATTTGAATACTTGGATGTATATCCAAGGTTTAACTCAAGGTTTGTTATTGCTTCTTTAATAATTATAATAGAACTCTCACCTCTCTAGGTTTGATGTGTAATAACTTGGAATGGAGAAGAATATCTATTTATGGAGTGGATCTTCTTGTTATAATTCCAATGTGGAAGTGGAATGAATACCATGAGGTTTCATGGTAGGATTAGGATTAGTTTTAAGGCATGGAGAAGATAGTCAAGAATGGTTTCTCCATTTTATTGTTACTTGGTTTGTACTTAAACAGATGTTCTTATTTTATGGCAAAGGTTACCATATTATGATCTTTAATAAGATCAAGTAATTGATCCTTGATTCATATGTTCTTGTGTTGGTTTTAATTCCATTTGATCTAACCCCTTAGATCAAATCATCTCTACCCAAAACAAGGTTTTAGTAAAGTCACATTGAGGTTTATAGCGCTTGACTTGATGAACTACTTCAATTCCACCAAGGTCAAGTGAAACTTCAGTTACTGTGACTGTTTTACTTTAAAGCGCGAAAATTCCCCAGATTTTCTATGCATGAATGCAATGCACACATCTGTTTCCTCTATTTTTGTAACCCCATTACCTGGGATATTACACTCCAGTACTCTATTAAAAGGAGTACCTTAATATCCAGTAGTTTCCCTTGAGGCCCGGCTGCCACCGGCTGGTAGGACAAAAGATGTTGTGCAAGTTTCTCATTGCGAGCACGCACGACTATATATGGAACACATGCCTATTGATTGCTTTGTACTTGGACACCATTTTATTATTATCTGCAAATGCCCTGCTATGATTGTTACATGAGTTTCTCTCATCCATGCAACGCCCGTTTATCCGTCCCCGTGCCTACAGTATTTTAATCCTGCTGTTTACTAAAATCACTACTTTGTCTTTGTTACTCTGCTGCTGTTATTTCACTACTGCTACTGCTATAAAACTGTTACTACTGATAAACTCTTGCGAGCAAGTCTATTTCCAGGTGCAGCTGAATTGACAACTCCGCTGTTAAGGCTTCCAAGTGTTCTTTGTCTCCCCTTGTGTCGAATCAATAAATTGGGTTTTACTTCCCTCGAAGACTGTTGCGATCCCCTATACTTGTGGGTCATCAAGACTATTTTCTGGCGCCGTTGCCGGGGAGCATAGCTTTATTTGGAAGTTCACTTGGATTAATATTGTTCGCTGCAAATTCTCCATCATGGGTAAACCTCGCGATACTAAGATCGCCATATTACCATCCACTACAAGAAAAGGTACAATTCTGAATACCTCTGCTGCTCTTGATTCACCATCTGTGATTGATAAACTTGTTTCACCGCCGCATGCTTCACATGCGGGTACTTCTGCTGAATCTGAAAATTCTCATGATATTGATAATGTTTCTGCTGTGCTTGATGATAGTGGTTCATTGGGATCCTTTCTAGATGCTACAATTGCTAGGTCTAGACAAATAGAAAATACTGAAACTCCTAATGCTACTACACCTGTTAATTCACCTAAACTTGATTATTTTAGTGATGATCCTGATGAAGATTATGTGGAGCTTAATGATGATTTTATTGAAAAATGCAATGCTACTACTGATGCAAGAAAAATTAAAAAGTTGCTTGCAGAACATGCTGTTAGATATAAATTGTCTCCTGATCCTAAATTTGCCACATCTCCTATAAACATTAAGGATAAAGATTATGATTTTCTCTTGATCTATCTCATATAGCTATTGTTGAGAAAGCACCCTTTTGTGGTACTGAAAAAGAAAGTGCTGTTGAACACATGACTGAGTTATCTACTCTAAGTAGCTTGTTTTCTGATGATGTCAAGATGCGTACTTATTTTGTTGCTAAAATCTTTCCATTCTCATTAAAGGATGACGCTAAAACTTGGTATAATAATTTGCCACCTAATTCTATTAGAAGTCCAAAAGAACTTGATGTTTTCTTCCGCAAATACTTTCCTGCTAGTGCTCAACATATTGCTTTGCAGAGAATTTATAATTTTGACCAGGGAGATGAAGAGAAATTGCCTGAGGCTTGGGCGAGATTTTGCTCTCTTATTAGAGCTCGGCCTGACCATGATTTGGAAAAGCATGATTTACTTGATATATTTTATAGTGGACTAACCATTGAGTCTAGGGCATACCTGGATAGTTGTGCTGGTTGTGTTTTCAGGAAAAGAACTCCAGACGACGCTGAAGAATTATTGGCTAAAATAAGCCGGAATCATGATGATTGGACTACGCCTGAACCAACTCCAACGCCAATATTGAAGAAGAGGGGTTTAATTAAATTGAATGATGAAGATATGAGGGAAGCCAAGAAGTCTCTCAAAGAGAAAGGTATTAAATCTGAAGATGTGAAGAATCTACCTCCTATAGAAGATATATGTGAGATAATTCCCCCTTCATCCATGATTGAGGTAAACTCCCTTCAACGCTTTACTAGGGAAGATATTCCGTATTCGAAACCTCCTGCACAATGCTTAGATGAGTTTGATAATTATATTGTTAAACAAGAAAATTTTAATATGAGAGTAGAGAATCATTTAATGGAAAATTCTCGAGCTATTAGTGAATTGCATGATATTGTAGAGAGAACCTCCAATGATGTTAAGATGCTTGTTAAACATTTTCATATGATTCAAACTCAAATTGATCAACTCACTAAAGTGCAAAATGACTTGTTAGGGAATAATTCTAAAGAGAAACATGCTTATGAAGTAACAACTAGAGGTGGTGTCTCTACCCAGGATCCTCTATATCCTGAAGGGCATCCCAAAAGAATTGAACAAGATTCTCAACACATTGAACCTAGTGCTCATTCTAGGAAGAAAAAGAAGAAGAAACATAAAAATATTGTAGAATCCTCTGAACCTGTTAATGATCCTAATAGTATTTCTATTTCTGATGCTGAAACTGAAAGTGGTAATGAACATGATAATGATAAAGATAATGATAAGAATGATACTCCTGATAAAGAAGAGATTGAAGAAGAACCTGAAAAGCATGCTAAAAATAAAAAGTATACTAAAGAAGACTTTATTGCTGAGAAACATGGTAATGAAAGAGAACCTTGGGTGCAAAAGCAAATGCCTTTTCCTGCTAAGAAACTAAAATCAAAGGAAGAAGAACACTATAATAAATTTTGTGATTGGATGAAACCTTTATTCTTGCAAATCCCTTTGACTGATGCTATTAAATTGCCTCCTTATTCAAAGTATATGAAAGATATTGTTACTAACAAAAGGAAAATCCCCAATGAGGAAATTTCCACTATGCTTGCTAATTATTCTTTCAATGGCAAAGTTCCAAAGAAGTTGGGCGACCCAGGTATACCTACTATTCCTTGTTCTATTAAGAATAATTATGTTAAAACTGCTCTATGTGACTTGGGAGCCGGTGTTAGTGTTATGCCTTTTTCTCTTTATAAGAGACTTTACCTAGATAAGTTGATACCTACTGATATATCTTTGCAAATGGCTGATAAATCTACTGCTATTCCTGTTGGTATATGTGAGAATGTTCCTGTTCAAGTTACTACTAATTGCTTGATATTAACTGATTTTGTTGTGTTGGAAATGCCGGAAGATGATAATATGTCTATTATTCTTGGGAGACCTTTTCTTAACACCGCAGGGGCTGTTATTGATTGCAATAAAGGAAAGGTTACTTTCAATGTTGATGATAGGGAGCATACCGTTTATTTTCCCAAGAAGATTGAGAAAGCGTGTGGAGTTAATACTATTTCTAATGTGAGAACTATCAAAGTGGGAACTATTGATTGTCCTATATATGAGCCTAAGGAAGAATATCAAACTCTTGTGATTGGATCCATATCAATACAATTCAAGGTAACATGATTGATTTGAGGTTTATTTCTTCTTATGCTATGTAAAAGTTATTTGGTGGCAAGACTTGATCAACCTTGTTAACGAATATTTTTTATATGCATAGAGGCGGTAAACAACATCTCTTTCTTCCTCCACTTGCTCTAGTTGCTGTAGCATTTTTAATTTGCAAAGTTCCTTAGTTATTTGGAGATTTCAAAATTTTTCCTGGCCAGTAATAATAAACTAAATACCCAGAAATGTGCATTTTTCAAAGTTTTCAAAAATTCACAAAAATTATACCGTTGGTCCTATTTTTCGACAAGGCACCTGGGAGCACCAGAGGATGACCTGTGGGGCACCAGAGGGCGCCAAACCACAGGCCGGCGCGCCTAGGAGGTGGCCGCGCCACCATGTGGTGTGGGCCCCTCCTTGCCCCACTTTGTCATCTCTTCCTCCCAGCACCTTCTCTCTCCCGAAAAAACTCGTACCAGGTTCCTCTCACTCGCGTTTTTGCTCCAGAGCTCCAGATTTCTCGATCTCTTTGCTCAGCCCAGATTTCCTGCTGAAATTTGGCACATTTGCTCCTTGGTATGTGACTCCTCCACCCATCCAAGTAGAATTTTGTTTGGTTGAGTATATCTTGAATATTTTGCTGCTGTAGGTAACATGTTTAGTGAGCTTGCATGCTTGTTCTAAGTGGTAGAAACTAGTTTTGATGCATGATTAGTACTCTAGCAAGTCCCTATGGTAGTTTCCCTCAATTATATGTCACCAAATCAAATTTTTATATTGTTTGTTGAAATTTCAGAAAATGGAGTGGAATAGATATCACTTGAACCAGCAAGAATTGGAAGTCCAACAAGTTATGAGAGTCAATCGTGAAGAGGGAGTATACCCCTCTTACTACCCGTGCGCGGATTTTATGAGAAGCGCGGGAATACTTGAAGATGTTCAAAGTCTAATTTCTCGTGCAGGGCTGAGTGACTTTGTTGAAGGAGAGCCAAGACAATATGTAAAATTAACTATGTCTTTTGTGCAGGACTTCAAGTTCAATTGGTCGCGATCTAACCCCACGGTCCAGTATAAAATTTACAATAAAGCTGTCAACTTGCCATTTAGTGCTTTTTGTGCAGCAATTAGAGTACCGCAATGGGGGTCATGCGAGAAGATAAGGGGATCGCCGCAAGAACTCTTGGACCTCTTCAAGATGATTTGCGATGGAAGGAGTTTCTCAGGGGATAATGGTAAAATCACTAGTATTCAGCTCCCGGCTATCCGCTACTTTGCCTATTTTATTACCAAATGCGTCCTTGCTAAAAAGATTGGTGGTAAACTTTCTATCCCGGATTTGGCTTTTCTAGCTGCAGCACTGCAAAATAGTAAGACTTATAATTTGGGGGCTTTGATAGCTTATAGACTTGCTACTAACCGTGAGAAAGGTGGAATTTGTGGAGGTCTCATCGCCTCTCGTTTACTAGCTTTTCATAATGTAGAACCTCATCATTTTGATATTCCATTCCCCATAGAAAAACTTGATATAGCCTCTATGATTAAACATGAATTTGTTTCAGATTCCTCCAACTTGGGTAACCTGCTTTACAAGATGACATTTTATAAGAAAGTCTGGAGAATAACTAAGAAAACTGAGAAACTAGTAAGATTGCCTGCGCCTGTTTTGTCTAACCTTGATTCCAGGGGAGATTGGTCGGTCACAGAAGGTGCACTGGATGCACACATAGAGAGAGGAGGTCAACATGCAAGAGACGACACGGAGGTCGAGGAGCACCTCGACTCATCATCCGATGCAGCAAGTTCCTCGCATCAACATGGTGGATATGCAGAGCCTCCACGCTTTTCTTCTGCACAGGAACTTTACTATGACTACTCCATGGACTACCCACCGGCGAGGAACAACGACCCTCGTTGGGGTTGAACTCCACTTAGGCCAAAAGCCTAAGCTTGGGGGAGGTATACCGGCATCACTCATTCTTTGCATATTATGGTTGCTGGATACTTGTACATACTTGTTTTGTTCGTTTGAGTGGTTTTCTAATGAGAGGAAGATGATATTTGGGGAAGTGCTGCCTGAAAACAGATTCTGGAATGTTACCGTAAAAATTCTCAAAAATAGCCAGAGCATCATTTTGAGCTGCCAATTTTTGTGCAGGTTCCCCAGGTTGTTATCTAACTTTCATTAGTTGAACACTTTTCGAGCTGAGCAACGTAAGATTTTTGTAAAAATCGATTTCTGTACTGCTGTCAGGTTTTGGCAGATTTCTGCCATCTCGCTTTTCTGTGTTTCTTTTAGTTTGCTATTTCTTGTTTTTGCTTTGTTTCTTTCCCAAAACACAAAATACCAAAAATATTTCTGTTGTTTCTCTTCACCATTTGTTTGCTTTGGTTTCTTGCATTTGTTTCGCTTTATTTGCTATTGCTAGTTTGCTATAAGAAAACCCAAAAAGATTTTGCTTTGTTTGTTTGTTTCCTTTTGTTCTTGTTTCTAATTCGAAAACACCAAAAATATTTGCTGTTCTTCTTTGGTTTGTAAAGTTCTTTATGAGTTCAATGGTCTTCGGTGGCTGGAGCGTGGTTTTCATTTCATATTATCCAAGCTACACAAGTGAAAAGGCAATAATGACGATCTACGACAATCTGATTGTGGTGAGAGACTGGTATGAACTCTATTTGTTTTCATTTTTGTACATATACTCATCCATGTGAGCATGATTAGTTGGTTCATGTGAGGTATATGTTATTTGAGAAAGTTTAGTAGTTTATGATCTCTCATGTTTAACTTCAATCTATTAATATGAGTAGCATGTCATGGATGTTTGCTTGCATTGTTTTATTCATAAGTAAGTATGGCATTGTGGTATCCTCCTCTGAATAATTCATTTATATTGACTTGGCACATGCTCACGCATGCATATGACTGAACAAAAAGTCAATTAAGCCTCGATGATCTATATTGCTTCAGAGTTCTTGTATCATTTTTATGCCTCCGTTAATTTATTTTGCCGAAAGCATGATTATGACAGTTACGCTCTCTTGATTTGTCGCTCCCTAGTCTTTTGCTAGCCTTCACTTGTACTGAGCGGGAACGCTGCTCGTGCTTCCAAACACCTGAAAACCAAGTTGTTCCAAAAGTGTCCACCATAAATACCTATGTATGGCATTTCAAACCATTCCAAGTAAATTCTCATGCGCTACCTTTAAAACCTTCAAAATGCTTCTCAATTTGTGTTTATGTTTCATAGCTCATGAGGAAGTATGTGGTGTTTAGCTTTCAACCTTGTCATTTACTTTTGACGGATTCTCATATGGACTAGTGGCACATCCGCTTATCCAATAATTTGGCAATGGGATTCCCAGTCCCAAATTAATTAATTTAAATAGACACTCCTCCATGGTTTGTGATTGTTGGACGGCACCCGAAGGATTCGGTTAGCCATGGCTTGTGTAAGCAAAGGTTGGGGGGAGTGTCATCATCATAATAAAACTAAAATAAAAAGGCACTCCTTCATGGTATGAGATTGTTGGCAGGCACCCGAGGATTCGGTTAGCCATGGTTTGCGCAAGAAAGGTTGGAAGGAGTGCCAAATAAATATGCAATAATTCATGGGAGCCTCTCTTGAAAGTCCGGTTGGCGAGGTAGTTGGTGTACCCATTACCATTCGTTGACAACAACAAACACCTCTCAAAATAATTTTACTCCTATCTTTATAAAAATGAAAAGCTCTAGCGCATGTTAATCCCTGCTTCCCTCTGCGAAGGGTCAATCTTTTACTTTTATGTTGTGTCTCCATTATTTCTTTGAGCACTATCTTGAGAGCACAACTGTCATTCTTAGTATAATATGCTTGCCTCAAAATATGATTGATTGTGGTATAACTTTGATGCTTTTATCTTTGACAATCACTACTTCTAGTCTTTCTATGAACTCCAGAGGTGCCCGGGCATTTATGTTTTGCCGATCAAATACGGGCAAGCGAGATACCACTTTATCATACTCTCTTATGAACATTGCAATCCTGCTTATATACATGATTCATGATGCTTATTATTAATTGTTGGTACCTCTCCATGATTGACATAGCTGTTAGATGATCTTATTTGCATGTATCTCATTATGAATTGCTTAAGTATTAGCCATAGCATGAGAATATATACATCATATGAGCAAATGTGTTCGTGAAAGTTCTTTTATCGCTCAGTTGTTAACTGAATTGCTTGAGGACAAGCAATAAGCTAAGCTTGGGGGAGTTGATACGTCCAAAACGTATCTACTTTCCCGAACACTTTTGCTATTGTTTTGCCTCTAATTTGTGTATTTTGGATGCAACTAACACGGACTAACGCTGTTTTAAATGCTCTGGTGTCTCGTTTTTGTGCAGAAATCCAACTTTCGGGAAAATCCTCGGAATTTATGCGAAGGCCCTATTTTCCCGACGGAGCCAGAAGGACAAACCAGGTGGAGGCCGAGGGCCCCACACCATAGGCGGCGCGGCCCAGGGGGCCCGCGGCCCGTGGTGTGGCCCCCTCGGCCGGCCTCCGACGCCCTCCTTCGGACTATTTATCGGCCTCGACCTAAAAACGCACGAAGAGAAGTCGAAGTCGCCGAAACCCTCCGAACGCCGCCACATCGCGAAACTCCGTCGCGGGAGCCGGAAGTCTCCGTTCGGCACTCGCCGGACGGGGAATTGGAGGAGATCATCGCCGCCATCACCGCCAACGCCTCTACATCAACCAGCCATGTTTCCCCCATCCATGTGTGAGTAATTCCCCCGCTGTAGGCCGAAGGGGATGGTAGGGATTGGATGAGATTGGTCATGTAATAGCATAAGATTGTTAGGGCATAGTGCCTAGTGTCCGTAATTGGTACTTTGATGATATTGTTGCAACTTGTTATGCTTAATGCTTGTCACTAGGGCCCGAGTGCCATGATCTCAGATCTGAACATGTTATTGTTTCATCATGATATTCATTGTTTATGGTCTTACCTATAAGTTGTATACACATGTCGCTGTCCGGAACCAATGGCCCCGAAATCGGGACAACCGGAGGGAATGGTAGCGATGTGAGGATCACATGTGTTCACGGAGTGTTAATGCTTTGCTCCGGTACTCTATTAAAAGGAGTACCTTAATATCCAGTAGTTTCCCTTGAGGCCCGGCTGCCACCGGCTGGTAGGACAAAAGATGTTGTGCAAGTTTCTCATTGCGAGCACGCACGACTATATATGGAACACATGCCTATTGATTGCTTTGTACTTGGACACCGTTTTATTATTATCTGCAAATGCCCTGCTATGATTGTTACATGAGTTTCTCTCATCCATGCAACGCCCGTTTATCCGTCCCCGTGCCTACAGTATTTTAATCCTGCTGTTTACTAAAATCACTACTGCTGTCTTTGTTACTCTGCTACTGTTATTTCACTACTGTTACTACTGATAAACTCTTGCGAGCAAGTCTGTTTCCAGGTGCAGCTGAATTGACAACTCCGCTGTTAAGGCTTCCAAGTGTTCTTTGTCTCCCCTTGTGTCGAATCAATAAATTGGGTTTTACTTCCCTCGAAGACTGTTGCGATCCCCTATACTTGTGGGTCATCACCGGTTTGATCTTTTTGGCACTCTGTTCGAAGATGCCGGCCTCTTTGCCTTAGCCTCTTTCTATTATCTTCCGGATTCTTCCGGTATCTCATGTCATACTCACATCTTTCTTTCTTTGCAAAGTATTTCCGGTGTCTCTTCCTCCGGTATCATTGACATTTACTCTTTCCTCGGCGAAGTCGAGAATTTCTCGGGTACAGTGCCTGTCAGAGACATGCGCACTGTTTCTGACGCGTCAGTGTCAGTGGTCATTTCCCTTCGGCTTCTGCGCCAACATTAAATGTGCCACACCGGATCCCTCTGGCCATTCCGGATCCGTGCGGCGACTCTGTGGCCTCTTAATTTCCGCGCGTGTATATTCGCGCCACGTGGCGGCCCACGAGACGAACCGCCGCGGCCCAACAGTTTTCGGCCCACTAACTCCTTCTCCTATATAAGGGCGGAGCGGTTCCACCCCATCCTCTTCTTCGCACTTGCCCCCATTTCCAGAGTACTTCGAGCTCTTCGCCTCCTGCAACCTCGTCGCCGCCGGTCGCCGCCAGAGCCCGCATCCGACGAACTCGCGCCGCTCTCGCGCTCGCCGAAGATCTTCGCCGCGGAGAGATCTACCGGCGCTTCTTCGCCGCCGCTGCTTCGAGCTTTCATCGGCGGCTTTCACCCTTCGCCGTCGCCAGCCTCCGTCGGCCTTCGCGAGCTCACCATTGCTTCGGCGACCTTCTCCTTGAGCGTCTCCGCCGCCCCAGGTCAGGTTCGATTCGCATTTACCCCTTTTTCTTTGCCTTTCAGATCTTGGGCCGGTAGAATATTTACTTCCTCTTTTCTTTTGCTTTTCTTCTTACTCGTAGATCTTCGCGCGAGGGTAGTTCTTGGGAAAACTGTTTTTCGAGTAGATACCGGCGTTTCTCAGATCCATATGTCTAGAGAGGAGTCTCTCTCCGCTTCGTCCTCCAGTAACCAAGAGAGTAGAACTTCCGACGGGCTAACCGCAGATCTTGCCCGGATGGAAACCGACGCCGGCAACGATCAAGAGGCCGGCAGTTCTAGCCAAGCCCCCGGAAAAGATCTATCCGGTATCACACGCGGAGCCTGGAGGGGCTCCGACGTTACGCAACACGAGATCGACTGGCTCCGCCGGTCTAGAAGGATACCGGAGGGAGTATCCTGCCGGCTCCCTGGCGACGAGATCGAACCGGTACTCAATCCCGGTGAGTTCGTGGTCTTTCTTGCTCACTTTGAGCGTGGTTTCGGCCTTCCCGCCTCCGACTTCTTCCGCCAGTCCTGGATTTTTATCAACTCCAGCCTCACCATCTTCCCGGCAACGCCGTTTTCTACCTTTCTTGCTACGCCACTTTCATGGAGGCCTACATCGGCATCCGCCCCACCCGCGAGACTTTTGCTCGCTTTTTCTCTCTTCGGATCAATTCGGTCCAGGGCAAGGACATTCCCAAGCCCAAACCCCCCGTTCAATGCGGGTCTTGTATTATCGGCTCCCGCCAAGGGAGCCCCTTTTTTAAGTTCTCCGGCCTCGAGTCCTGCCGGTTATGGCAAACAATGTTCTTTTACGTGAAGAACAACGGCGCCGCGGATCTCATCAACCTGTCGGCTTTCAACTCGGCGCCGCCCACCAAGGTCAACTGGGGCTACTTCCCTGGGACGAATCACATCGAGACGAACCGGGTCGTACGCTTCACGGAGAAGCTAATGAGGAGACCAACATCTGTTCTGACGACATCATCCGCGCTTTCATCTCACGCCGGGTGCTTCCCCTTAAGCGCCGGGCTCATAAGATGAGCGAGATGTACGGTCCCGGCGATCCCACCAAGATCACCGGCCTCCCCCTAAGTAAGGCAGATGTAGTCCTCAAAGCTAAACAAATCTGCCAAACGGATATGCCGGATGACTGGGAGTGGGGCTTCGTGCCTCTTAGCTCCACCAACCCTCCAACCGATGAAGTAAGAGATTGCCACCTGGGCTGCTACCGGTAACTTTTATGTTGCAGCTAACCTTTCTTTTTTGTTTTCAGGCCAAGGACCGCTTCCCTCGCATCGAATCGGATAAGCGAGGTCCTTGCCGGAAGCGCCCGCTGGACAAGGTTGACCCAGATCCTTACGTCCATTGGACGGATCTCAAGATGGGCCGCACGCACACCTCGCGCCCCGGTAATGTTTCGTCTGAGGCTTCCGGCTCCGTCGATGATCTTACTGTGCTTGAGGTAGTTTTCTTTTCCGGTCTCTCATGCTTTACTGTTATTCTCCCTCTGTAGATGCTTCCTCAACTGGCCCCCAACCACAGGTCCATGAGCATGTGACCCCTCTGCAGGCCGAGGTTGGACAGCAGTTCCTGGACAAGCTCGCCTCCGGGAGCAAAAAGAACAAGGCCCCGGCACCAGATGCCGGTTCAAGCCAGGCCCCTCCTGCCAAACGCCCCCGGATGGAAATCCTTGGAGGCAAGGAAGTAGGCAAGAGGCGCTACAAAAAGAAGACCACGCCTGTCTCTTCCGGGTGAGTTTTTTGTTTTTCTACTTGCTTGATTTCACAAACTTTTTCTTCCGGTTGCTTTTTCTTATCATCTCTTTCTTTCTTTTTAGTCCTGCGCTCACGCTCTCCAAGGGCGCTACCGGTGCGATGCTGGGGAGCTCCGAGGGAACGGCCAGGACCTCGTCCCCTCCTCGTTCAAGCCCGGTACACCTAGGTACCGGCAGCCCTTCTGCCTCCCCTTTGGGAGGCACTCCAAGTGCGGGGCGCGCGGCCCCTACAACTTCTGATCACCGCGCGGAGGAGGATCTTGTCCCTCCTCCAAACACACAAGATACCGGCGCCAGCAACATCGGCGCCGACACTGAAGCTGCCGGGTGGGCGGAACTTCAAGTTCCTCCCGTACTGAAAGAAAAGAAGAAGAAGAAGAGCTCATGCTCTTCCCCCTCCAAGGCCGTGCCGGATTCTTCCGCGCCGGCAAGCTCAACGCCGCCGCCAGAAGCTCCTGTTCCTGAGCCAACTGGGGCCACGCCAACGCCGCCGCCAGAAACTCCTACCGCCAAGCCCATCAGGGACGCACCGATGCCGCCGCCAGCCCAAGGACACTCTGCAGCCAAGCCAACGCTGCCGCCAGAAGGCGCCAAGCTTCGCGTGTCTGAGCCCTTCAAGGGGAAAGGCACGGCTTCCGGCCCGCAGTCTTTGGTGCTGCACACCGGCCCCGCCGCTGTCTGTCGTCGTGGTGAACAGACAGATGCCATAGGATGGCTTAGATTGGGGCCGAATGGACGCTAGAGGATTCGGGGGAGGGTTTGTGATCAGATGGATGAACTTCCGGATGGTTTCCTCAAGAACTTGGCCAAGGCCAGAGGTTGAAGAAGAAAGACACAAGGAAGAACTCGCTCTAGATCACTTTCTTCATTGATTCTCACAGGTTACAGGTTTGTGCTTCGTGCCTTGCTACTTCCGTGCGTGCCCGTAAGGAGGGCTGCCCCCTCTCCTTATATAGGGGAGAGGATGGCTTACAGTGCAAGAAACCCTAATGGTATCTTTGACTAGACAAACTACTTTACAAAGCTACTTTACAAAGCTACTTTAATCATAGATGACACCGGGGTCCTCTTTAATCAGGGAGGCTGACGTCCTCCGGCTTCTTTCTCCGTCATCCTCTTCTTTATCGTCAGTCCTTCGTTTAAAGCTACTTTGCTTAGCTCATCTTTGTCTTCTAGCTCTGGAGAGGATCTTTGACCAGTCTTGCCGACAGGCCCTTCTCTCCGGTATCTTCTTTACCGGGTTCCGGCATACCCCCTTGGGGATACCGGCTTAGCCTCACTTAGCCCAAACTCCTACCTTTGTGTTCCGGTAAGAATATTAAATCAGTATCTTGATGGCCCAAACCATCCGGTTTGGCATGCCTTTGGCATACCGGGTTATCCCCCAACATTAGTCCCGAGCTGGTATAGTCTGGAGGATTCTATCCTACAGACTATGCCAGGTTTTCATCTTTTTAGGATACCAGTTTAATCTCTCTGGCCTTGAGCTTGGTTCCGGCATCTTTACCCTTGTTCGTTTTCCTCTCTTCGCAAGGCATCTCCCAGCATCTCTTTTCTCCGGTATCATTTGCATTTACTCCTTCCTCGGCGAAGTCGAGAATATTTTGGGCCCCGCGCTTGTCAGTGACATGCGCACTGTTAACTGTCGCGCCAGTGTCGTTGTCACTGCCGACTCCCGCGCTCATTAAATGCACCACTACGGATCCCACTAGCCGTTTTGGATCCCGTGTGTGCCTCCGTGTGGCTTCCCATTTTCTCGCGTGTACCTCCTCGCCACGTGGCAGCCCGTGGTGCGAACCGTCGCGGGCCGCGAGGCAAACCGCCGCGGCCCAGCGGTTTTCAGCCCACCTCCTCTCTTCTTTATAAGCACAACTGCCCTTTCTTCTTCCTCTTCTCGCATTCCCCAACCTTCGCGCACAGTGCTCCTCGCCTCTGCGCCTTCGCCGCTCTCCGTCCGCCGTCGTTTGCTCGAGCTCCGTCGCCCGGCGAACTCACGCCGCGCTTCCGCCGGACCTCGTCGTGCGGGAATCTTCTGCAGCACCTTCGTCGCGCCTGCTGCATTCTTGCTTCCTCGTGACCTTCTTCACCTCGCCGTCGACGGTGCTCTTCGGCGACCGTAGGTCCGCTCCTTCACCGGCGAACTTCTTCCCCAGCGACTGCGCTGCTCGAGGTTAGTGCCAATCTTACTTTGCTCGCCATCTGCTCGCTTTCTAGATCTTGGGTCGATGGTGTTCTTATTTCCTCTTTTCCTTTGATTTTCTTCTTACTCGTAGATCTTCGCGCGGGGTTCAAGTGTGGGATTTCTGTTTTTTCGCCTTCCAATCCAATGTCTGACGAGGAATCTTCCTCCGCTTCTTCTTCTTCCCTCTCCGTTAAGCGTCGTAGACAATCTCCCGGCGAATCCACGGCCTCAGATCCGATGGATACCGATTCCGGCAACCAGCAGGGATCCGGTAGCCGCCAAGAGTCCGGTGGCCATCTTGAATCCGGCAGCTCTAGCCAAGCATCCGGTAGCCACTCAGAAACGAGTAGCTCTACGAATCATCCGGTGGAGAACCTTCCCCCATTACTCGTGGAGCCTGGATGGGCTCCAATGTTACTGAATATGAGATCGATTGGTTATACCGGTCCCGCAGGATTCCGGAAGGTGTAACCTGCCGGATTCCCGGTGACGAAATCGAACCGGATCCCCAGGCCGGTGAATATGTTGTTTTTCTTGCTCATTTTGAGCGTGGCTTCGGCCTTCCTGCCTCTCCTTTTTTCCGGGAGTTCTTAGATTTCTATAAACTCCAACCTCACCACCTTCCTGGCAACGCCATCTTCTACCTTTCCTGCTATGCAACCTTCATGGAGGCCTACATCGGCATTCGTCCCACTCGTGAGACGTTTGCCCGCTTCTTTCTGCGGATTAATTCTGTCCAGGGCAAGGAAATCCCTAAGCCCAAGCCGCCTGTGGAGTGCGGATCTTGCATCGTTGGCTCCCGCCAAGGGAGCACTTTCCTTAAGTTCGCCGGCCTCGAGTCCTGCCGCGCCTGGCAAGGAACCTTTTTCTATGTGAAGAACAACGGCCGCGCCAATCTTATTGATCTTCCTCCGTTCCAAGCGGGGCCTCCTAGTAGAACCAATTGGGGCTACAACCCGAAGACTGATCATGCCGAAACCAACCGGGTGGTACGCTTCATGGCCTCTTTGAAGAAGGAGACCAACATCTGCTCGGATGATATCATCCGCACCTTTATTTCGCGCCGGGTGCTTCCTCTCAAGCGCCGGATGCATAGGATGAGCGAGATGTACGGTCCTGGCGATCCTACCAAGATCACAGGCCGTCCCCTTAGCAAGAAGGATGTTGTTCGCAAGGCTAAGCAGATTTGCCAAACTGCTATGCCATTTGACTGGGAATGGGGCCTCCTTCCCTCAGCACCACTAACCCTCCGACCCAAGAAGTAAGAGATTACGCAATTAGGGTCGGTTTTGCCGGTAACTTTTTGCTCTTGTTAACCCTCTTTTTTCGTGTTTCAGGCCAAGGACCGCTTCCCCCTCATCGAAGCAGAGCGGCGAGGCCCTTGCCGGAAGCGCGCCCTTGACTCCGTCGACCCGGACCCCTACATTTTTTGGAAAGATCTGAAGATGGGCAAGACCCCAGCCTCGCGCCTTGGCAGGTCTCCGCCGGAGCCAACCGGTTCCTCCGATGACCTGACCATGCTTGAGGTATTTTCTTTTCCGGTTTCTTATACTCTTCCGTTATTGCTTTCTTGCGAATCGCTTCTTAGCCATATTCAACTCACAGATCCATGAGCGCGTGCCGCCCCTGCGCGCCGAGGCCAGCTCTGAGTTTGTGGACAAACTCATGGCCCAGGGCCAAAAGAACAAACAGCGGCATCGATGCCGGTTCCAGCCAGCTCCTCCCTCCAAGCGCTTCCGGACCGAGCCCTTGGGGGAGAAGGAAGTGGGCGTGCGCCGCTACGGGCGCAAGCAGATGCCGACAGCTTCCGGGTAAGTTTTTCATTTTCTTGCTTGCCTCTTTTTGCCAAGTTCTTTTTCCGGTTGCTTTTCTCCAACTATCTTTCTTTCTTTTTCTCAGCCCTGCGCTCAAGCTTGGCTCAAGGCCATCGGGCTCTGAAGGTTCCGCAAGGACCTCAACCCCTCCTCCTCGCTCAAGCCCGGCACCATCTGGTGCCGGCAACACCTCTGCCTCCCTTTCGGGGGGCACAACAAGTTCGGGGCGTGCGGCCCCTTCATCATCAGATCACCGCACGGAGGAGGATCTTTCCTTCCTCCCAGAGAACCAGGATACCGGCGCCAGCAACATCGGCGCCGAAGAAGAAGAAGCTGCCGGGCGGGCGGAGCCTTCGGCTCCTCCCGTCCTTGAAAAGACGACAACTTCCGCGCCGGAATCTTCCGCGCCGGAAGGTTCCAACCTGGACGCGCCTAGCGCTCCCCCTTCTCCACGAACCATCCTCATGCCACCGCCAGACGCTCCTCGCGCCAAGCCTTCCGGGGCCGCTCCTACCGCGCCGCCGCCCAAGACCTCCAAGCTCATCAAGGGGAAGGCGACGGCCTCCAGCGCCCGGCGGCCAGCAGCCCCTGGTGCTGCACGTCTCCAAGGCCGCCAGGGATACCGCCACGAAGGCCACCGGCCTTCTTGGCCGTATTACTGAGTTCCAGCGCAGAGGCCGGGACCTGGGGCATCTTCTGCCCTACGCCCAGAAGTGGAACGCCGCAGACATGACTCCGGCGACCCGCGGTTTGGGCAAGGACAGGCTGCCGGCACCTGACCCTGTTGGGGACCGGTCTTCCGAGGAGCACTTCATGCGGCTTCGCAGCGCCGTGAAGGAGCTCGACAGCGCGTGGTACGATGCCACGAACAACTTGATGGTACGCTTTACTAACTCTTTTCAACTTTTACCGGTTTCCTTGCTTCCGGATTTGTTCTATCCTTTCTTTAGTTTCATGCCGGTTTCTCTCTTGTCTATCTTCCCAGTCCCCGAGTTTTGTGGTGAGAGCGCAGCTTTTAGCACAAAACTTTAACTTAAAAACTTAGTGCGAAACCGGCACTGCCAGTCCCCGAGTTTCGGGTTAAGGACCTTGTTCTTAGCATAAAACTTAGCTTAAAACTCGCGAAACTAGCACTGCCAGTCCCCGAGTTTTGGGTTAAGAACCTTGTTCTTAGCGCAAAACTTAACTAATCTCTTTTTCTTGAATAGCTCACGGCTGACGCTCGGAAGGCCCTCTTTGAGGAGCTTCTATGGGAGCATCGGGAGCTCGCTGAGGCACATGATAAGTGCCAAGGTAAGTTTTTGTTCTACCGGCATCTTCTTACCGGAAACCTTTTTTCCTCCTAACATTCGCAATTTCTGCTTAACAGTGATCCCGGAAGCTTCCATTGATGCTCTCAGGGAGCAGCTCACCGCCGCCCAACGTACAATTTTCCTTCTTTCCTATTGGCTTGATTTTCTTGTTCATCTTAACCAGCACAATTTTGTTAATTTCCTGTTTTCCGGGTTTCAGGGGAGAAGGACCAGCTCATCCGGCAGCATCAGGAGGAGCTGAGCGCCCACAAGACCAGCTACCAGGAGCTCAAGTCCCAGCTCATTCAGCTGGGGCTTGATCATGCCAAGGCCCTCAAAGCCGCTGAAGCTGATGCAGCGGCCAAGATGGATGAGGCTCTGGAGGACGCCAGCAATGCCACCGTGGTATTGCGAGCTGAGCTGGAGGAGCTGGCCAAAGCCCGGAAGGGTGCCGAGGAGAAAGCTGCGCGGCTGGAGGAGGAGCAGAAGGAGTGCAACAGGCTGGTGTTGCAAACCGACACACTTGCCTATCGTAAGTCCTTTCCTTTTGCATTTCTTACTGCATACGAGCCTTTTTTCTTCCGACCCCATTTTCTTTTTGTTATCTTTCCTTCCGGTCTCCTTTTCTTCCGGATTCTTTTTCTTAGCCTTTTTCTTTCTTTGCACAGGCCTCTTCCCGGACTCTCAGAGGTTTGCTGTCAAGAAGGTTGACGAGCGCCGCACTGCCCAGGGCCAAGCGAATCTTGCCGTGCCATGGACCCCCTATGACCATCTGGTCGCGCTGAGTGCGCGGGTGTCTCACATGCGCGCAATAGATCGTAACTTATCTGATATTCCTGATGTAGCTACCCAGCTCTTCAGGACTCTGTGGCCTGGTGAGGAGGTGCCGGATACTTTCTCCCTCATCAGCGACCGTCTCAAGGGTGCCGGCAAGAGGATCCGTGAATGGCAGTGCTCTGCTGCCCACGCTGGAGCAGACTCGCCCTCCGCGTTGCTTGCTCCTGGTACCCGGAGCTGAACCTGGATGCCCTCACCGGAGTGCGCGAAGGCGCGGAAACCGATCTGGACCCGATTCTCACCGCTAAGCGGCGGATCGCGCGTACCACATCGCGGAGTACGCCAATGTGCGCACCTTCATCCCTCCCCCCCCCTGACGTCAAAGATTATCTCGACGAGGAGGAGGATGAAGCTGAGGAGGAGCCTCTGGGCGACGCTGGTGCTGGTGATGCCCCTCCTGAAGCCCCTGCTGCCTGATTATTTACCTGCCTGAAGATTTACCTTTGTCATGCTGTTTAGTCCTGCGTGTCTTAAAACAATGTCCTGTTAAATTCTACCCCGGTATACCGGGGTTTATGATGTAAAACTTAAAGTCCGCTTTTGGTTGCTGCACAACATTTTATGCCGGTAAGTTATACCGGTAGTTAATTATCTTAAGCTTGTCTTAGCATATTTGCTTTTGGTTTTGCTTTTATCCTGCACTGCAAAGATTTCCAAATTGTTTCCGCATCCAATTCGATGCACACTTGGTTCTTTTGCCTTGGCTCTGCCTGCCTTCTCTGGGCATTCTTTGGCGTATGAGCACAAGGTTCTTTCACCAAACAAGCATTTTCTTGAACTTAGAAATAACTTCGAAATTTTGCAAAAAACCGGTTTAACCGGGGTTAGTTAAATTTTCCGGATTGTTCTTTCCTGCTCTCCCTCTTCGCAGTTCATGTGCTTATATCCTACCGGTTTATCTTGCTTGCCATGAAGCCGGGTTGCGGACAGCAGCGAAGTCGAAGACTCCGGTAGGATTTAGCACACTACTAAACCGGAAAGAAAAAACGTTCAATAAGCAACCGGTAAACTGAAAAAATAAACAAGTTTCATGCAACTTAAGTTGGGGTAGTCCCCGAGATTCATTCAAGGTTCCGACATCTTTTATTCATAGCATGTAAGGTACAAAAAGGAACTTCTTACACCACAGCTTCAAGAGTAGAAAGGACGCAACAGAGCTACATTCCATGGACGCTTGCTCTCCTCTCCGGACCTGTCCGCCTTTCCTTTTTTCCACTCCTGTGCATCGATCAAGTAGTATGCATCATTGTGAAGCACCTTGCTTACAATGAAGGGACCTTCCCATGGTGGTAAGAGCTTATGCCGGCCTTCAGTGCGCTGCACTAGGCGTAGCACCAGATCCCCTTCCCGGAAAACTCTCGGGTTAACCTTCCGTTATGATAGCGTCTGAGGTTTGCTGGTAAATGGCTGTTCTTGCCAAAGCCAGCTCTCTTGCTTCTTCTAGCAAGTCCACATCATTTTCTCTGGCCTCTTTGACCTCTTGCTCGGTATAGAGCTGCACCCTTGGTGAATCATGAATGATGTCGGTTGGTATGACCGCTTCTGCTCCATAAACCATGAAGAACGGAGTGTATCCGGTAGACCGGTTTGGAGTTGTTCTTATACTCCACAGCACTGATGGTAGCTCATCGAGCCAACATCCCGGTGATTTTTCCACCGCATCAATGAGTCTTGGTTTGATACCGGAAAGTACCAAAGCGTTCATTCTTTCCACTTGGCCATTGCCCTGTGGGTGTGCCACTGAGCACAGATCCAACCGGATGTTGTTGTCCTCACAGAACCTTTTGAACTCACCTTGAGCAAAGTTGGTTCCATTGTCAGTGATGATGCTGTGCGGGTATCCATACCGCAAAATGACATCTTTCAAGAACTTCACCGCTGTGCCCATCACATTTTGCGATAGGTTTCACTTCTAGCCATTTGGTGAATTTATCCACCATCACCAAGATGTGAGTCATGCTGCTCCTTGCAGTTTTGAATGGGCCAACCATATCGAGGCACCAAACGGCAAACGGCCATGTTAATGGTATTGTTTTTAAACCGGACGCTGGGGTATGATTTTGCTTGGCGTACCTCTGGCACCCGTTGCATTTTCTTACCAAATCCTCAGCGTTTTCCAAAGCAGTGGGCCAATAAAACCCATGCCGGAATACTTTTGCTACCAGCGCCCTTGATGAAGCATGATGCCCACATTCTCCTTGGTGAATTTCCTCAAGCATTTCTTTCCCTTCTTCCGGTTCCACACATCTTTGAAGGACACCGGTAACGCTTCTCTTGTACACCTCACCATTGATGAATGTATATGCTTTGGACCTTCTTTGTATTCTCCTTGACTCATTTTCGTCATCCGGCAAGGTGCCGTTGATCAGGAATTCCTTAATAGGTTTAACCCACGACGGTGTCTCTCGAACCAAAAACACCGGTGCATCTATCTCCATGCTATCTACCGCATCATTTCTTCCGGTATGGGTACACAGTCCCGAGCTTACGGAGCAGTCCCGAGCTTGCCGGAGCAGTCCAGTTTACCGGTGCAGTCCCCGGGTTCCCTTCATCGATTTCCATGGGTACTACATGCGATTCCGGTACGAAAATTGATTCCGATTCCGGACTCGGTTTGATCGATGGTACTCTTACGTGAGCCAAAGCTATTCCGGGAGGAATTTCCTGCCTAGACGAGCCCAGCTTGGATAAAGCATCCGCGGCTTCATTTTCTGCGCGCGGCACATGGTGAAACTCACACCCTTCGAAGAATCCGGCAATCTTTTGCACGTGAAACCGGTACGAGGCCATGTTGGCATCTTTCGCATCCCAATCCCCGGAACACTGCTGTACCACAAGATCTGAATCTCCATAGCAAATGATCCGGTGCGCACCGATTTCTTTTGCGACCTTAAGCCCGTGGATCAAAGCTTCATATTCAGCGACATTATTCGATGCCCTGAAATGTACTTGCAAAACGTACCGGAGGTGATCTCCTTTTGGTGAGGTGAGCACCACACCGGCACCTAGACCCTCTTTGAGTTTGGATCCATCAAAGTGCATTTTCCAGTATTCTATCCTCTGATCTGGCGGTTTGTATTGCATTTCCGCCCAATCAACGAGGAAATCAGCCAAAGCCTGTGATTTTATGGCATCCCTTCTTTCGTACGCTGGTACATATGGTGATATCTGGATTGCCCATTTTGCAATCCTTCCGCTAGCGTCCTTGTTGCACATGATATCGGAGATTGGTGCTTCACTCACCACTTTCATGGGGTGCTCCTCAAAGTAATGCTTGAGTTTTGTGGCGGCCATGTACACGCCATAAGTCATTTTTTGGAAGTGAGGGTAATTTTGTTTTGAGAGGGAGAGCACCTCGCTCAGGTAGTATACCGGCCTCTGGACGGTTTTTCCTTCCTCTTCTCTTTCAACCACTACTACTACGCTCACAACCCGGTTTGTTGCTGCTATGTATAATAGCATATGCTCTCTTTCTAGAGGTGAAGCCAGTATAGGTGCTGTGGCTAGCATTGTTTTTAGCTCTTTAAACGCTGCGTCTGCCTGAGGGGTCCAGACGAACGTGTCAGATTTTTTCATGAGAGCATAGAGTGGCAGAGCTTTTTCTCCCAACCTGCTTATAAACCGGCTTAGCGATGCCAAGCTTCCGGTAAATTTTTGCACATCTTTTAGCTCTCGTGGGATAGTCATTCTTTCTATTGCTCGAATTTTTACCGGATTGACTTCAATGCCCCGGCTTGACACCAGGAAACCGAGCAACTTGCCGGCAGGGACACCGAAAGTGCATTTTGCCGGATTAAGTTTCATCCGGAACCGTCTTAGGTTATCGAATGTTTGTCGGATGTCATCGATTAAGGTGTTCTTTACCTTAGTTTTTATCACAATATCATCTACATAGACTTGCACATTCTTTCCGATTTGATCAAACAAGCATTTTTGCATACAGCGCTGGTACGTTGCACCAGCGTTGCGCAAACCAAAAGGCATAGTGACATAGCAATAAGCCCCATGCGGGGTAATGAACGCAGTTTTTATTTGATCTTCCTTTTTCAAGGGAATTTGATGGAAACCGGAATACGCATCCAGGAAGGATAACAACTCACACCCAGCAGTTGAATCAATCACTTGATCGATTCGTGGCAAAGGGAAAGGATCTCTTGGGCAAGCTTTGTTTAGGTTGGTGTAGTCGATGCACATGCGCCATACCTTTGGAGCTTTTGCCTCCAGGTTCTCATCTTTTTCTTCTCGACCATTACCGGATTGGCCAGCCACTCTGTGTGCGTGACCTCCACAATGAATCCGCAACGAGCAGTTTTGTCACCTCCTCTCCTATGATTTTCCTTCTATCTTCAGCGAACCGGCGCAAGGGTTGTCGCACCGGCTTGGCATCTTTCCGGACGTTTAAAGTGCTCAGCCAGCTCCCTCGGAACACCTACCAAGTCATCAGTTGACCAGGAAAAGATATTCCAATTCTCACGGAGGAAGCTGACGAGCGCGTTTTCCTATGCTTGATCAAGTCCGGCACCGATGCGAACGGTGCGCTCTGGGTAAGCCGGATCTAGCACAATGTCCTTTGTTTCATTTGTCGGCTTGAATGCCGGTGAGCCCAAGTTTCCACTCATTGCCGCTAAGCTCAACTGTGAGGACTGGCAACCGCTGTTTGCATTCTTCTTTTTCCTCCGCGATCACCAGCGATTCCGCTAGGTTCGATCCGGCAGACGCAGTTTCCAGTGAGACCTTATAGTTTCCCACCACAGTTAAGGGTCCACGAGGTGCCGGCATCTTCATCTTGAGGTACGCTGTATGAGTTGTGGCCATGAAAGCTGCCAATGCTGGTCTTCCCAACAACGCATGGTAAGGACTGTCTAGGTCCACCACCTCAAACTCAACATTTTCAACCCGGTAGTTGTCACGTCCCCCAAATGCTACGTCCACCCGAACTTTTCCCACCGGGCACAGGACAAGCCCGGAACGATTCCGTGGAACGTCGTACGCGTGGGCTGAAGCATGTTTTCTGTTATGCCCAGCGTATGCATGGTATGCTTGTACATGATGTTTATGCTGCTACCGTTGTCTATCAGCACCTCGCTGAATTTTACTCGAGTTTGTGGCCCTTTCATGATTGGGTCCACAACAAGAGCATATCCACCCGGATTCGGCATGATTTTGGGGTGATCCTTAAATGACCAGGTAATTTCCTGATCTGACCACAGCATGTATTTGGGAACTGCCGGCATCACGGCGTTTACTTCCATGGAGCGGCGGTGCACACTTTGCCTGTCTGTTGGCTCAGTGACAAAGACAACACAGCACAGATGCGGGCCCTCATAAACATTCCGGCCTAAAGGTGCGGTGGAGGTGGTTGATCATCGTTTTGCTCCACCCGGTTAACTTGTGGTATTGCTGCCGGTTTGGCTGCACCGGTAAGGCGTTTGCCCCGGTAAGTGGCGGTGGTGGCGGTAGCTGTTGTTGCCGCGGCATGTCTTGTGGTGGTTGTGCATCTTTTACCGTTCCTTTTTGCATCAAGTACTTGGTCCAGTACAATCCTTCGTCAGTGGTTTGACGGGTGTGCGGATTCGGTGTGTGCCACCGCAAGGTTGGTCCATGGCAGCTTCCATGGTGTACTTTGCGGGTTCTTGCCAGTTCTTTTGGACCAGGGTTTCTTTTCTACCCATTGTTTCTTAGGACCCGCCCACGGCTGCGATCCGGTTCTTTGCCTGACTGCCGGGCCTCGAGTTTTCTGCACAGCAGCAACTTGCTGCGGACCGTACCTTCGATCCGGAAAATCTTCTCTTCTTTTGTTATTCCGGTTATCCCGGTGTTGCTCTTGGCGCGGCTGTTCCGGCTCGGTTGCCTTGCCGGCTGCGTTGGTCTCCCAACGCATAGCTATCCGCCACACGTATCATCTCTGCCAATGTTGTCGGCATGTTCCGCTGCAGCTTTTGCCACAACGGTGAACCTCTTCTGCACCCACTGCTAAACCAAGCAATGGCTTGTGCCTCGATTACCCCTTCACAGGAGTTCCTTGTAGTGTTCCACCGGGCCAGATAATCCCGGTCTGTTTCGTTTGCGCGCTGTATGCACAGAGCGAGTTGCTGCGGCCTGTTTGGCCTTTGATAGGTGCTGCTGATATTGCTCACAAAAGCCTCCTCAAAATCCAGCCAGCCATTTATGCTTCCTGCCGGCAAGTTGTTTAGCCAGATTCTTGCCGGTCCAACCAAAAACGATGGTATGATTCTTACGGCCCAACACCGATTTCCTCCTCCTGCTACGGTTCCTCCACCGCCTGCGACGTATACCGCGGTCACGTAATCCGCGAGCGTCTTCGGCTTTGTAGTGCCATCGTATGTTTTTGTGTCACGGGGCAACATAAAGTTGCGAACTGGTGGTTTTTCTTTCATGATCCTTGGGCCAAAGCACTTTGGGCCCGGAGGACCTTCCTCCTCGATCATTTCGACAAGTACACTCTATCCAACGGTGCCTCGCATCCCGTTCCGGTAAGTATCTCTCTCCCAGGCGTTCTCCCAATGGGTTCCGGAATGCTGCCGGTCTTGCAGAATCAGCTTCATCATAACATTCCGGTACCGCGGCCCTTGCCTGCCGGTACCTCGGGGGATCTATTTCCTCCTTATCGTACGCTGCCCTTGCAGCTCGATAATTTTGCCCGGTTTCTTGTCTACCGGCACGATCGTTTCCGGCATAGCCCTCTTTGGCGTAGCCTGTTTGCCGCTTGGCCTTTTCTGCCGGCACCATATTGCCCGGCTTGTTGCTTTCCGGCAAGAACCGGATCATACAGTCATCTGCTGCGCATTCACTTCTTTTTCTCTTCTTCTGTCCGGATGGGGGGACGAAGCCTGCCCATGGGACTTGCTACCGGCATTCCTTGTCGAACGCGCGGATTTTGAGGCCGCGGCCTTGTTTAGCTTAGCCAGCTGCTCAGCATTCTGCTGCTCAATAGTTTCCAGCAGCTCTCTAACACGCTCTTGCTGTTTTGCCAAAGCATCTCCGGAAAGCGACTCGCATAGCTCTACTGCAGCTTTAGCAGCTTTTATAGTTTTATCCGGGCTCTGTATTTAGGTTTTCCACGATGCTAACAGATGCGGTACTCTTCCGGCAAAAATTTCTTTGCAAATCCTGATCTAGGTTGCGAGCTTTTAGCCGGTTCTCCGGTATCCTAGCACATGCGCGCTAACGAAGCAAAGCCATGGGCAGCGTTATACTCACGTAGGGTTAGGTTCAGCTCGCTGCGCCGGACGATGTCCTTGCGCTCTCGAGCACCTTCGGCGTGCGCCTCCAGCTCCGCCTGAGCGCTGGGGTCGATGTTTTACGCGATGGGGGTGGCGAGGACGTTCATCGCCGCTGGAGCGGTGTTTCGCGCGGACGATGCCCGCTGCGCTGCGTCGCGCTCCAGCGGTGGCTTGGCGCCGGGTCGAAACCGCACGACCAGCACCTTCACCCACAACTTCTTTTCCTGCACCAACCACGCCGGTCATCATTACCTCGACGCTGCCGGCGGCGCGGCCAGCACAAAGCCATCTTGGCGGGTCCGGTGCCACCAGCACCGGCGAGAGGCGCTGGCGCACAGGGACGGTGCCGAAGTAGACGCGGTGGCTGCCAAACTCGATGACGCGGCCGTTCTTGGGGAAGATGCCGCCGTTGGCGAAGCAGCCCGCGTTGTCGTTGATGAAGTCCATGGCGTAGATGCGCTGCACGAGCGCGGACACCGTATGCTCGCCGGCGACCTCGAGGATGCCCGCCCGAATGTGAACTCCTGCAAGCGCCACTTCATGCCCCACGGTGGGCGCCAACTATCGTCGTGGTGAACAGACAGATGCCATAGGATGGCTTAGATTGGGGCCGAATGGACGCTAGAGGATTCGGGGGAGGGTTTGTGATCAGATGGATGAACTTCCGGATGGTTTCCTCAAGAACTTGGCCAGGGCCAGAGGTTGAAGAAGAAAGACACAAGGAAGAACTCGCTCTAGATCACTTTCTTCATTGATTCTCACAGGTTACAGGTTTGTGCCTCGTGCCTTGCTACTTCCGTGCGTCGTCCGTAAGGAGGGCTGCCCCCTCTCCTTATATAGGGGAGAGGATGGCTTACAAGGCAAGAAACCCTAATGGTATCTTTGACTAGACAAACTACTTTACAAAGCTACTTTACAAAGCTACTTTAATCATAGATGACACCGGGGTCCTCTTTAATCAGGGAGGCTGACGTCCTCCGGCTTCTTTCTCCGTCATCCTCTTCTTTATCGTCAGTCCTTCGTTTAAAGCTACTTTGCTTAGCTCATCTTTGTCTTCTAGCTCTGGAGAGGATCTTTGACCAGTCTTGCCGACAAGCCCTTCTCTCCGGTATCTTCTTTACCGGGTTCCGGCATACCCCCTTGGGGATACCGGCTTAGCCTCACTTAGCCCAAACTCCTACCTTTGTGTTCCGGTAAGAATATTAAACCGGTATCTTGATGGCCCAAACCATCCGGTTTGGCATGCCTTTGGCATACCGGGGGTTATCCCCCCAACAGTGTCGTGGCTGGAGAGAGAGCTACCGGCCTCCTCGGCCGGATTACAGAGCTGAAACGCGAGGGCAAGGAGCTGGGGCACCTGCTTGATTACCCTGAGAAGTGGAATCAGGCGGATGTGTCCGCAGCTACGCGCGGCCTGGGCAAGGACCGGCTTCCTGCTGTTGACCCGGCCGGCCCCCGGTGCTCCGAAGAACATTTCATGCGACTCAAGCGCGCAGTGAAGGAGTTCGACAATGCATGGCATGACGCCACCAGCAACGTGGTGGTAAGTTTCACCAACTTTGTTGTAACTTTTCTGTTGATGCCGGTTTTGTTCTTTCCGGATTCATATATATCCTCCCAGTCCCCGAGTTTTGGGTTTAGAGCGCAGCTCTGAGCGCGAAACTTTTTTCAAATTTCTCGAAATCGGCAGCTTTCTCATAGTTACTTCATTTTGAACAGAGCACCGCGGACGCCCGGAAGCAGCTCTTCGAGGAGCTTCTTTGGGAGCACCGGGACCTTGCCGAGGCCCACAGCCACTGTCAAGGTTTGTTTCCTTTGGGCATCCGGCTTCTTTCTTATGCAAAGATTTTGCTTCTTAGTACTTATGAATTTTTCCCTAACAGCCATTCCGGAGGCCTCCCTTGAGGCCCTCAAGACCCAGGTTGGCAATCTCCAAGGTACTGTTCTTTCTCCGGTTGCATTGTCTTTCCGTGCTTTACCGGTTAGATTTTTGTTCAAATTTCTTTTTCCTGATTCCAGCTGAAAAGGAGCAGCTCATCCGGGATCACCAGAAGGCCCTGGATGCCCAGAAGACTATCTCCAGGGAGCTCAAGGACCAGGCTATCCAGGCCGCGGTCCGGCATGAGCAAGAGCTGAAGGGTGCCAAGGCAGCAGCCGAGGCCAGGCTGGCAGAGGTTGTGGATGATTCCGCCAACTCCACTGCGGTGCTGAGGGCAGAGTTGGAGGAAGTGGGCAAGTTCCGGAAGGCCGCCGAAGACCAGGTCGCCCGCTTAACCGCGGAGCAGAAGGAGTACGATGAGCTGGTCACGCGAACCGATGCCCTCGCTCTCCGTAAGTGTTTCTTCTTTTCTTTTCCGGCTTTCGCTTACAAGCTTATATTTTCCGGTAGCATGTCCTTATCCTCTTTCTTTGCTTCGTAGGGCTCTTTCCGGACTCCCAGCCCCATGCGCAGAAAAAGGTGGCCGAGTGCCGGGTTGCGCAGCAGTTCCGGAATCTGGATGCGGCTTGGGATCCTTATGATCACCTGGTTGCACTCTCTGCCCGGATCACCCACATGAGCGCGGTGGACCGGAACCTCGCGGATCTGCCTGACTTGGCGATCCATCTCTTCAAGGTGCTTTGGCCTGAAGAGCAGGTACCGGCAAGCCTACGTTCACCCGGCTGCTTGAAGGGTGCCGGAAGGAGAATCCGGGAGTGGCGGTGCTCCGCCGCGCGTGCCGGAGCCGATACTGCGCTGCGCGTCGCGTGCTCCTGGTACCCGGACTTGGACTTGGATGCTCTTCAGGCGTGCGCGACGCTCCTACCGTCGGATCCGATCCTTACCGCGAAGCGGCAGGATCGCGCCTATTGGCTTGCTGAGTACGCGCCGGCTCGCACCTTCATCCCCCCTCCTTCGGGCGTCAAGGACTACCTCAGCGATGAGGAGGAAGAAGAGGAAGATGAAGATGAAGGTGCCAGAGATGCGCTCCCGGAAGCTAGCGACGCGCCCCTAGAAGCTCCGGAGGCCAATGCTGCTCCCCCTGAAGCCCCCGCTGTTTAAACACTTGCTGTAAAAAGTTTACCTGCTCCTGCTTACTTTAGAACAAAGTTTGTTAAATTCTACCCCGGTATGCCGGGGTTTATGATGTAAGATAAAACTTATCATTTTGGTTGTGGTACAACTTTATGCCGGTATCTTGCATACCGGTAACTTATTAAGTTATGTTGGTTGGTTAACTTAGCATGTTCCCTTTGTTTTTTTTCTTTATCTTGCACTGTGAATATTCCGGAATCATTTCCGCATCCAATTTGATGCACACTTGGTTCTTTCCCTTTGCCTCTGCATACCTCTTTTGGGTGTTTTGGCGTATGAGTTACAAAGTTCTTTTGCCAAGCGAACACTTCCTTGAACTTAGGTAAGATTCGAAATTTTTCACAAAAAACCGGTAAGACCGGGGTTAGTCAAGCTTTCATTGTCCGTTCCCACTTCCTATTTTCGCAGTTCACGTGCTTAATTCCTACCGGTTTATCTTGCTTGCCATGAAGCCGGTTTGCGGATAGCAGCAGAGTCGAAGACTCCGGTAGGTTTAGCACGTTACTAAACCGGAAAGAAAAAATGTTCAACAAGCAACCGGTAAACGGAAAAAATAAACATATTACATGCAAGTTTGATAGAGGCAGTCCCCGAGAAACATTCGAGGTGCCGGATTCTTTTATTCATAGCATAAGGTACAAAAAGGAACTTCTTACAGTACAACTTCATGAGTAGAAAGGGCGCAACAATGCTATATTCCAAGGACGCTTGGTCTCATCTCCGGATCTGTCCGCCTTTCCTTCTTTCCATTCCTGTGCGTCAATCAAGTAGTAGGCATCATTGTGTAGAGCTTTTCTTACAATGAATGGCCCCTCCCAAGGAGGTGAAAGCTTATGGCGGCCTTCAGTGCGTTGCACTAGGCGTAGCACCAAATCTCCTTCCCGGAAAACTCTCGGATAACCTTCTGGCTGTGATAGCGTCTGAGGTTTTGCTGGTAGATGGCTGTTCTTGCCAATGCCAGTTCTCTTGCTTCTTCCAGCAAGTCCACATCATTTTCTCGGGCCTCTTTTACCTCTTTTTCGGTATAGAGTTGCACCCTTGGTGAGTCATGGAGAATGTCGGTTGGTATTACCGCTTCTGCTCCGTAAACCATGAAGAATGGAGTGTATCCGGTAGACCGGTTTGGAGTCGTTCTTATGCTCCACAGTACTAACGGTAGCTCATCGAGCCAACCGCCCGGTGTCTTTTCGAGTGGCTCAATGAGCCTTGGTTTTATACCGGAAAGCACCAGTGCATTGGTTCTTTCAACTTGGCCATTGCCTTGTGGGTGTGCCACTGAGCACAAATCCAACCGGATATTGTTGTTCTCACAGAACCGCTTGAACTCTCCTTGGGCAAAGTTTGAGCCATTGTCAGTTATGATGCTATGCGGATATCCATACCGGAGGATGACATCTTTTAGGAACTTCACCGCTGTGTGTCCATCACACTTTGCAATAGGCTTCACTTCCAGCCATTTGGTGAATTTATCCACCATTACCAAGATGTGGGTCATGTTTCCTCTTGCGGTTTTGAATGGTCCAACCATGTCAAGGCACCAAACAGCAAATGGCCATGTTAACGGTACGGTTTTTAAGCCAGAAGCTGGGGTATGATTTTGCTTGGCGTACCTCGCAACCATTGCACCTTCTTACCAAATCCTCAGCATTTTCCAAAGCAGTGGGCCAGTAGAACCCATGCCGGAATACTTTTGCCACCAGCGCCCTTGACGAGGCATGGTGCCCACACTCTCCTTGGTGAATCTCCTTGAGCATCTCTTCTCCCTCTTCCGGTTCCACACACCTTTGAAGGACACCGGTAACACTTCTCTTGTACACCTCGCCATTAATGAAGGTGTATGCTTTAGCTCTCCGCTGGATTCTCCTTGACTCAGTTTCGTCAACCGGCAAGGTGCCGTTGATCAGGAATTCCTTAATAGGTTTAACCCAATATGGTGCTTCTCTAACCACAAACACCGGCACGTCTATGTCCATGCTGTCCACAAGCATTGCTTCTTCCGGTATGGGCGTCGCAGTCCCCGAGCTTACCGGTGTCCCGAGTGTGCCTGAACAGTCCCCGGGTTTCCTTTGTCAATGTCCATCGGCACCACGTGTGATTCCGGTACGAAAATTGATTCCGACTCCGGACTTGGCTTGATTGATGGAACTCTTAAGTGCGCCAAGGCTATTCCGGGAGGAATCTCTTGCCTGGACGAACTTAGCTTGGATAAAGCATCCGCGGCATCATTTTCAGCCCGCGGCACATGGTGAAACTCACACCCTTCAAAGAAGCCGGCAATCTTTTGCACATTAAACCGGTATGAGGCCATGTTGGCATCTTTTGCATCCCAATCTCCGGAACACTGCTGTACCACAAGATCTGAATTATAGCAAATGATCCGGTGCTCCGATTTCTTTTGCGACCTTGAGCCCATGGATTAGAGCCTCATACTCAGCGACGTTGTTTGATGCTCGAAATGCACTTGCAAAACATGAAGATGATCTCCTTTGGTGAGGTGAGTACCACACCGGCACCTAGACCCTCTTTGAGCTTGGATCCGTCAAAATGCATCTTCCAGTATTCTATTTTGTGCTCCGGCGGCTTGTATTGCATTTCCGCCCAATCAACCAGGAAGTCAGCCAAGGCTTGTGATTTTATGGCATCTCTTCTTTCGTATACCGGCACGTACGGTGACAGTTGAATTGCCCATTTTGCAATCCTGCCGCTGGCATCTTTGTTGCCCATGATATCTGAAATGGGTGCTTCACTCACTACTTTCATGGGGTGCTCCTCAAAATAGTGTTTGAGCTTGGTGGCAGCCATGTACACGCCGTAGGTCATCTTTTGGAAGTGGGGGTAGTTTTGTTTTGAGAGGGAGAGCACCTCGCTCAAGTAGTATACCGGCCTCTGCACGATTTTTTCTTCTTCCTCTCTTTCTACCACAACCACAACACTCACAACCCGGTTAGTTGCTGCTATGTATAACAACATGGGCTCTCTCTCCAAAGGCGAGGCCAACACCGGTGCTGTGGCTAGCATCTTTTTTAGCTCTTTGAACACTGCGTCTGCCTGTGGGGTCCAGACAGAAGTATCGGATTTTTCATTAAGGCGTAGAGCGGCAGAGCCTTTTCTCCCAGCCTACTTATGAACCGGCTTAGCGATGCCAAGCTTCCGGTAAACTTTTGTATGCGGGATGGTAATTCTTTCTATTGCCCGGATCTTTACCGGATTCACTTCAATGCCCCGGCTTGATACAAGGAAACCAAGCAGCTTACTGGCAGGAACACCGAAGGTACATTTTCCCGGATTGAGTTTCATCCGGAACCTTCTTAAGTTATCGAACGTTTGCCGGATATCGTCAATTAGGGTGTCGTTTACCTTAGTTTTTATCACGATATCGTCTACATAGACTTGCACATTCTTTCCAATTTGATCAAACAAGCATTTTTGCATACAGCGCTGGTACGTTGCGCAAACCAAAAGGCATAGTGACATAGCAATAAGCCCCGTGCGGGGTAATGAACGCGGTTTTATTTGATCTTCCTTTTTCAGGGGGATTTGGTGGAAACCGGAATAAGCATCAAGGAAAGACAACAACTCACACCCGCAGTAGAATCAATCACTTGATCGATCCGGGGCAGAGGGAAAGGATCTCTCGGGCAAGCTTTGTTGAGGTTGGTGTAGTCGATGCACATGCGCCACACCTTTGGAGCTTTTGCCTCCAGGTTCTCATCTTTCTTCTTTTCGACCATCACGGATTGGCCAGCCACTCAGTGTGTGTGACCTCCACGATGAAACCGGCAACCAACAGTTTTGTCACCTCTTCTCCAATGATTTTCCTCCTATCTTCAGCGAACCGGCGCAAAGGTTGTCGCAGGGCATCCTTCCGGACGTTTAGAGAGTGCTCACTCCTCGGAACACCACCAAGTCGTCAGTAGACCAGGCAAAGATATTCCGATTCTCACGGAGGAAGCGACGAGCGCGCTTTCCTATGCTTGATTCAGGCCGGCACCGATACGAACGCTGGGTAAGCCAGATCCAGCACAATGTCCTTTGTTTCATTCGTCGGCTTGAATGCCGGTGTGCCCAAGTTTCCACTCATTGCCGCTAAGCTCAACTGTGAGGACTGAGCCAGCGCAACTGCGGTTTGCATCCTTCTTTTTTCCTCTGCGATCACCGCGATTCCGCTAGGTTTGATCCGGCGACCTGTTTCCAGTGAGACTTTGTAGTTTCCCACCACAGTCAGGGTCCACGAGGTGCCGGCATCTTCATCTTGAGGTAAGCCGTATGAGTTGAGGCCATGAAAGCTGCCAATGCCGGTCTCCCTAGCAGTGCATGGTAGGGACTGTCTAGGTCCACCACCTCAAACAGAATGTTTTCCACCCGGCAATTGTCACGTCCTCCGAAAGACACGTCCACCCGGACTTTTCCTACCGGTGCACATGACAATCCCGGAACGATTCCATGGAAAGTCGTGTGAGTTGGCTGGAGCATGTTTTCTGTTATCTCCAGTGTGTGCATCGTATGCTTGTACATGGTGTTTATGCTGCTTCCATTGTCTATCAGCACTTTGCTGAACTTGACTCGAGTTTCCGGCCCTCGCATGATTGGGTCCACAACAAGAGCGTAACCACCCGGATTCGGCATGATCTTGGGGTGATCCTTGAACGACCAGGTGATTTCCTGATCTGACCACAACATGTACTTGGGAACTGCCGGCATCACGGCGTTTACTTCCACCCCATTTCTTCTTAGGACAAAGCCAACACGGCTGCGTTCCGTTTTCTGCCTAAAGGTGCCGCTAGGGCCAGAATTTTCCTGCACCCGGTGCACTAGCTGCTACCTTCGATCAGAAAATCTTGGCCCTTAACACCATCTAATAGGTTCTCCCGGTCGCAGTCTTTCTTAAGGTTGGTTATTGCGCCGGTGTACGCTTGCACAGCATTTGTGATGGGTCTCCCAATCTTTTTTCGCCACTTCGAACCATTTCTTCCAATGTGCTTGGCATCGTTTCTCTGCAGCCTTTGCCCACAATTGTGATCCTTGATCGGAAAATCCCTTCTTTTGTTGTGCAATTGCTTGTGTTGCAATCACTCCTTCCACCGTGTTTCTCTTTTGAGTTCCAGCGGGTTGAGATAGTCGCGGCATTTCACTTGCACGGCTGGCTGGCACAGCTGACAGCTGGGGCAGTTGGGCCTCTTGTAAGTGCTGCTGAAGTTGCTCACAAGGCTTCCTCAAAAGTCCAACCATCCGTTTACGCTTCCTGCCGGCAAGTTGTTAAGCCGGATCGGGCAGGCCCTACTAGGTAGGACGACATGATTCTTACGCCCAGCATGGGTTTACTCATACCAGCTACATAGGCAGACATAATCTACTACCAATCATCCAGCTTAGTTGTGCCATCGTATGTTTTTGTGTCTCGAGGCAATTGGAAGTTGCGCACTGGTGGCTCTTCTCCCATGATTCGCGGGCCAAAGCACTTTGGGCCAGGAGGACCCTGAGTCGATTATTTCGGAAAGATGCACTCATCCACCTGTGCCTCGCATCCTGGCACGGCAAGCATCTTTCCCCCACGTTCCCCAAAGGGTTCGGTGAGGCTCTAACTTGTTCCACCTCGGAATCTCCTTCTTCATATCTTTCCGGTTCCGCGGCTCTTGCCTGCCGGTACCTTGGTGGTGGCATTTCTTCTTCAGCATACGCTGCCCTTGCGACTTGATAATTTTGCCGGTTTCACGTCTGGGATGATTGTTTCGATAACCATTCGTGCATAGCCATCTCCGGCATAGCTTGACCCGCTCACAGCTTTTCTCCGGCATCATGTGGCCGGGCTTTTTGTTTTCCGGCAGAACCGGATCATACACGGTCATCTGCCGGCGCATTCATTCTTTTTCCCTTCTTTTATCCGGATGGGGAGGCAGGCCCTGCGGGACTTGCTTCGGCAACTTTTATTGCCGGATCGATTTTGACTCTATGCTGCTTTGTTCATTCTAGCAAGCTCATCATTAATGCCTGTATGGTATCAAGCAGTTGTCTAACTCTATCCTGTTGCTTTGCGAGCCTCGCCGGATAGCGAGTCACACATCTCCATAGCGGCCTTAGCAGCACATAGTTTTATCGGACTCTTGTACTTAGGTTTCTCTCGATGCTCACGAGATGCGAGAGGTACTTTTGAGCATGAATTTCCTTCGCAAATCCTGATCTAGATTGCGAGCCTTAAGCCGGTTTTCCGATCCTAGCGGCATATGCATGGAAGCAAAGCCATGGTATACTCACGTAGGTTAGGTTCAGCTCACGCTGCGCGCAGGAGGATGTTTGCGCCGCCGTGCAAGTGTCTTGCGTGTCGCCTCCAGTGCGCTTGGGCGCGCTGGGTCGATGTTCGGCGCGATAGGCGTCGCCACCGTTCATCGCCGCTTGAGTGGCGTTTCCGGTGGTGCTGAAGATGCTCCCGCGGCGCTGCGTCGCGCTCCAGTGGTGGCAGCGCGGGTCGATGCCGCACGGCCAGCACCTTCTTCCACAGCGTCCTTGCGGGGTGCCACCCGCCGGCCATCATGACCTCCACGCGCTGCGGGCGGTGCGGCCAGCACATAGCCACCTTGGCGGATCCGGTGCCACCAGCACGTGAGGCACAGCGCACGGACTTGCCGAAGTAGATGCGGTGGCTACCGAACTCGATGATGCGGCCGTTCTTGGGAACTTACCGCCGTTGGCGAAGCAGCCCGCGTTGTCGTTGATGAAATCCATGGCGTAGATGCGCTGCACGGCGCGGACACCGTCGCTCGCTGCAACATCGAGGAGGCCCGCCCAGAATATGAACTCCGACAAGCGCCTCTCTCACGGTGGCGCCAAGCGTCGTCGTGGTGAACAGGACGGATGCCATGGGATGGCTTAAGTTGGGGCCGAGTTGGACGCTAGAGGATTCGGGAGGGTTTTGGATCACGTAGGATGAACTTCCGGTGCTTTCCTCAAGAACTTGGTCAAGGCCAGGAAGAAGAGAGACACAAGGATGAACTCCGTTCTAGATCTTCTCTATTCCATGAACAACAAGGTTACAAGAGGTATCTTCGTACATACATGCGTGCCCGTGAAGGGCTGCCCCCTCTCCTTATATAGGGGAGAGGGTGGCTTACAGGGAAGAACCCTAATGGCATCTTTGAACAGACAAACTACTTTACAAAGCTACTTTACAAAGCTACTTTAATCATAGGTGACGCCGGTATCTTCTTTAATCAGGGAGACTGATGTCCTCCGGTTGCTTTGGGCGTCACCCTCTTCTTTTACGTCATGGCCTCGTTTAAAGCCACTTTGCTTAGGTCATGCTTGTCCTCTAGCTCCCGAGGGAATCTTTGACCAGTCCTGCCGACGTGCTACGGTGCACTTCTTCTGGCAGTCAGGTGTCTTCTTAGCCCATACCGGTATACCTACCTTTGGGGATACCGGTGAATTTACTTAGCCAATCGCTTAACTTAGTTCTCCGGAACGAACCTCAAACCGGTATCTTGACAGCTCAAACCATCTGGTTTGGCATGCCTTTGGCATACCGGGGGTCATCCCCCCAACACCGGGGACCAATCTATGTGGATACTATGTTTGTGAGAGGATCCGGAGATACACCACTGAGCGGCAGCCGTCTGAGAACAACATCAAGAGGAATAACCTCCGGAGACGCTTAGTCCAGGCTCGCTTCCACTTCAAGAGGAACTAGCTGGATGGTTCGCGAGGGAAGTCATCGATCCTAGAGGAGAACACTATGTAGAGGACGTAGAACTTCATATGCACTAAATTATGTATGGAAACTTGTTCAAAATTGTATATGGTCATCCGATATTGAATATATATTGTATATTCCTCTTGAATTCTTTGGTTCTAATTTCAAATTTGTTTGAAATTGTACATTCATATGCATGTATGTAGTACCGTAGAATATGTGAAACTCCTTCAAAATTAAAACCCAAAAGAAATAAAACAATACAAATTAAAAAGAAACCAGGTTAGGGGGTGGGGCTAAAACCCTAAACCTGCGCCGGCCTTTAGTTGCGGTTGGCCAGGAGAACGACTAAAGGTCCTCCGCCCCGGAATGTTGGCGTACGTGGATGTGCCTTTAGTCGCGATTCGTAAGGAACGACTAAGGGGGGCTTTAGTCGCGCTTAATTAGTGCGGTTGCGCCCGACCAATAAGTTGCGAACGAAGCCCTTTTTTCTACCAGTGAAAGTTCAGTAGACCAGCCGCCTGTTAAGTTATAACTTATACGTACTTTCTCTGTTTTAAAATTCAAGTGTCGCAACTTTTCATACAGATACGAATGTGTATCTAGATAATTTTTATCTAAGAAGTGTTGCGATACTTATTTCAAAGCTGCAGAGGTACTATCTATTAATAATCCTTGGAGAGTTGAAGTATGAACTGGTCTGACTGGTGGTCTGGAAGTTGTGATTGATTGAGGAATCAATCATGACGACCGACGTTTGCGACCTTGGAACGATGCCTTGGAACAGCCCAGTGCCGTGTAACCTCCGGCGGCAACGGGCGTAGGTTTGATGTCTACTGAAGTTCTGAAGGTACTGTTAATGCACATGCAATGCCGTTGGACATATCTGTTAGGGCAATATGCGTGTTGTATTACCAGGAGGCCAAAGGCCACAATATATAGTACATGTACAGGTGCACATATGCAGAAAACCCCCTAACATATGGGGAAACTACAATAGACAGATATATACATCTAACACCCCCAAACTCATGGTGGATCCACAACACCGAGTTTGGAGAGTAGAAATCATGCTCTAGTCTGCCTGTAAAGAAATCCGCAATGCAAATCTGACACATAATGAACCGCAACAACATCATCCCGCCACCTGTGCACGTGTGTAAAAAGCATCAACACCGATATGCTTGGTCAGCTCATGCTTGACCGGATCACGTGCAATCGGTAGCACATCTTGTCGAGACAAAGTGGAGTGGGTGTCATAACGAGACCCCAAAATCTGCAAGCAACCACCGTAACCAAGTCACCTCAGCAATCAACAAAGCCATAGCCCGCAACTCAGCCTCAACACTCGAACGAGAAACTGCGACTGTTTCTTCGTCTTCCAAGCAACAAGCGAACCACCAAGAAACACACAAGCAGAAGCGAACGACGATCCGTGGGATCACTCGCCCATGTAGCATCCGAATAGCACTGGGTGGAGAGAGCTGGAAGGGAAAAGAAAAGCGACGAGTGATCGTGCCACGAAGATAACGAAGAACACGGAGAAGATGACTATAGTGAACAGTGGTAGGAGCTGAGACAATGACTCAGAATATGAACGGGGTAAGAAATATCGGGACGAGTGACACAGAAGATAAACAAGACTCCCAACAAGATAACGATAACGGGTGGGATCAGGAAGAGGATCACCATCAGTGACGAAGCTTAACATTAAGCTCCATAGGAGTATTTGCGCTCATCCCCAAGAGCAGCACGAGCAAGAAGATCCCGAATGTACTTTCCTAAGAGATAGAAAAGCCATCAGAGTGGAGGAAACCTCAATGCCAAGAAAATAGCGAAGAAGACCAAGATCAGTCATGCTGATCACGAAGACGAGCCTTGACGAAGGCAATATACTCGGGATCATCACCAGTAATGATCATATCATCAACATAGAGAAGAAGAAGAGTACGTCCACGAGGAGAAGTGTGAACGAAAAGTGCTGGATCATGAAGACTAGGAGAGAAACAGCAGAAGTCACGACAGAGGCGAGCGCTCAAACCAGGCACGAGGGCCTGTTTGAGACCATAGAGAGAACGTCGAAGACGACAAACCATCCCATCGGGAACGAATACCAGGAGGAGGCTGCATGTAAACCTCCTCACTCAACTCGCCATTAAGAAAAGCATTCTGAACATCAAGCTGGGAGATAGACCAGCGGCGAACAGAAGCAACACAAGAAGAATACGCACAGTGTCATATGAGCCACAGGGGCAAAGTCTCATCATAGTCACGGCCGTGCTCTGCTGAAAACACGAGCCACAAGACACGCTTTATAGCGCTCAAGAGATCCATCAGAGCGAGTCTTAATTTTATAGACCCACTTACACGTGATGGGACGAACACCGAGAAGGGAGAAACAAGATCCCAAGTGCCAGTGCGCTCAAGCGCAGCGATCTCCTCAACCATGGCAAGCTGCCATTCAGGATGATGCTCGGCATCCCGATAAGAAGTCGGCTCGGAAATGACAGAGAGACCATACTGACTAGGAGAGCAACGAACTAGAGCACGACGAGCAGGCCGGGAATGGGGAAGCTCATCTGCGAAGACAAGTCATCGAAGAAGAGGAAGAAGGGACATCATCGGAAGGAGCCGAAGCGGAGAACGAGGAGTACTAGGTGGACTAGACGAACGAGAGGATGGCGCCGGCGCATCGAGTAGGAGGGAGGGAGGAGGGACAGGGGGGTGCATCCGGAAAAGAAGAAAAGAGATATATCATCCACCGGGTAAGTACCCGAGGTGGGCGAGGATAGAAGGGACGTGTCTCATCAAATGTGACGTCACGAGAGATGCGCATCCGACGACCAACGGGGTCCCAACGGCGATAGCCCTTATGCTCATCACTGTATCCGAGAAAAACACACTCAACAGCCGAGCAGTTTTGGTGCGTTCGAGAGCGAAGGACATAGCGACGCAACAAATGAACGGAGAGTCGAGTAGTCGGAGAAACACCAGAGAGACGCTCGAGAGCAATGCCACCCTGTAGAGCAGCGGAAGGCTGAATGTTAATGAGGTGAGCCGATGTAGCGACAGCCTCAGCCCAGAAATGTGGCGGAAGAGAAGAGGCAATCATCATAGCACGGTGGTCTCAAGAAGATGACGATGCTTACGCTCGGCGACGCCATTTTGAGCATGCGCGCCAGGACAAGAAAATGAGCGAGGGTGCCCTCTTCTTGAGATATACTCACGACGAGATCGCACGGAACACGCGAATGGGTGAGGAATACGGAGTGCGGACCATGGCCGCAAAACGCGATAAATAGAGAGCACCTCACTACGAGAGCGCATGAAAAACACCAGTGTACCGTGAAAATCATCAATGAATAAGATATAGTATCGATGGCCCCTTTCGAAGCGAAGAGAGGACCCCAAACATCTGAATGGACTAAATCGAATGGTCGCTGAGAGACAGACACACTAGTAGGATAGGGAAGCTGAATCTGTTTGCCTAACCTACAACTGACAGTGTAACGACCCATCTCCAGACAGACCCCAGAAGGCCACGATGAACCAAAGACGACAGGCGAGAGTCACAAAGGTGACCAAGACGATGATGCCACTGCTGAAAAGAGCCGGTGACAGAGGCAACAACCGGAGGAGAACTAGCAGATGAAGTGGCAGCGGAAGGAACACGAAGCGTCTAACTCCCAAAGCCCCGAAGCGACGGCTACGAGGGCCGGCTCAACCAGGGCTGTGTGCGACGATCCCGAACCGCACAAGACTCAGCGTCAAGAATGACGCGACAACAAATCGTGAGTGGCTAGCGAGAGAAAGAGTTCATCGAGGCGAGGAACATGAGAAACATCGGGGATAGAGAAAGAGGGAGTAGGGTGCCTGTACTAGAAACAGGAATAGAGGTACCATCAGCCGTGACAACACGGATAGGAGAAATAAGAGACCGAGAGCGGACAGAATAGAAGACTCAGAGGTCATATGAAAGGAAACGAAATCCAGATACCACGGGACGTACATTGTGTAGAAAGAGGTGGTCGCGCAGTGCGAGAGAACGATCCACAGAACCGGCGGCGCCGGAGAGAAGAGTGCAGGTAGCGAGCATACCACAAAGACCCACGAGAATGTCCCGATCGGAGAGTGCAACTGCAGAAGATCGAAGAGCCACCTGCGACGATCCTGGAGACGTAAACTAGGATCCCGCGTCCGGCAAGTGGAGGAAGTGTGGCCAACCTTGCCACGTAGGTGCAATGAGGACGAGGGCGGAGACTCGGACCGCGAGGCTGCTGACGTAAACGGAATCCCAAGCATCAAGCGGCGGTGAAGCTGCGCTATCTCATGCGAGAGGCGCGGAGAGGTCGACGTAATCAGTGCCGACGAGGAGCTATCATCCACACGCTTAGAGGCCACCAAAGGGGGCGACGGAGAGCAACACGCCGATGAAGACAGAGTCGGCAAAACGCGGTCATAACCACGTGAAGAGGCCGCGAAAGTTGATGTAGAGCGGCAGGCCGTGAGGCGACGAAGCGCGGCCATAACCGTGGGAAGAGGCCGCAAAAGTCGATGTAAAGCGGCAGACGACGTAGACAAAGTCGGCGCGCGCGGATCGCATGAAGAGGCCGCAAGAGTCGATGTAGAGCGGCGACCGAGGGAGACAAAATCGGCGCGCGAGCAGCGGGAAGAGACGCGATCGGTATAGAGCGGCGACGACGTGACGGAATCGGTGAAGGCAGAGCGCGTGAAGAGGCATAACGGCGACGAAGAATGGCTAGCCGTCATACACGAGAGCGGACAAAGACCAAGTACCGAAGGAGGCCCAAAGATAAGACGGGATCAGCGGAAGAAGACATCGGATAACAACAGCCGACGAAAGTATTTTTTTTTTTTTTGATTTTTTTTTTTTAGATCGAAGTCAACGGGAGACAAGCCGATGCTGGAAAATACTCCGTAGACAGGAAACGCGCCGGCGACGGGAGACGAGCCGGCAGCAATTGGAAGCAGGAAGATGGAGAGTAATTGGAAGCTGTCTTGGAAACAACAAGCAGCAGTAGAGCGATTTGGATGGAATAGAGAGAGCAACGCGGGGAGCAGACTAGCAGAGCAACGCGGTGTACAAAGGGCAGGAACACCACGCAGCAGGAAATCGGAGCAGGAGATCGATTGAGCACGGCCACGCACGAGATCGGAGAGCAGCCGATCAGATCGAGCACGACCACGCAGGCGACCACGCGCGGCGACCACGCGCGGGACTGGCGGAGAGCACGCGGCGCGGGGGCGGAACGGAGATCGACCACGCGCGGGGGCGGAACGGGAGCAGCCAGGGAGATCGATCACGCGCGGGATGGGAACACGTACTAGACTAGGACCAATTTTTTCTCTGATACCATGTTAGGGCAATATGCGTGTTGTATTACTAGGGGGCCAAAGGCCACAATATATAGTACATGTACAGGTGCACATATGCAGAAAACCCCCTAATATATGGGAAAACTACAATAGACAGATATATACATCTAACAATATCCAGAGAGACGGTTTAACCATGGATCGTTCCCTTGTCTGTAGTTTTCACGGCGTCTCAAACTCAGCCGGTTTCCAATTCCAACTGGTGGAATTGCTCACGAAAATATATGTTCCCAAGTTGGGACGAAATAAGCCTGAAGAACCTTGGGTCAGCCGAGTCGTCGCGTGGTTCCAAGATGCAGGCAACGGCGCCGTACCTCCCGCGAGACGTCCTCTCCGAGATCCTGCTCCGCCTCCCGCCGTTTCACCTCCGCGGCTTGCGCCACGTCTGCAAGGAATGGCGCGACATCATCTCAAGCCTCGTCGACTTGCACATGATCCACGGGCCGCGCACCCCAACCCACACCGTCGTGTTTTCTCACGGATGGGACCGCAGAGCGTGGCCTTTCGTGGAGAGGCTCGGCTATGGGTGGCTCTTCGACGAGGAGTGGAGATTCACGGCTAGGTTCACCGTCGACGTATCAGCGCGATTGTTAGGCACGTGCAAGAGTCTCCTCTTCTTCCTCCTCCCTGACGTGATCAAGGTTGTGGAGCCCTTCACCGGCGAGTCGATCATAGTGCCGCCGTCTCCGGCTAGGTATATGCACCAATGCCCCAGCGTGTACGGCCTTGGCTTTGATGCCAAGACGAGGCAATACAAGATCGTTCACGGCCCCTGCAACTCTTCTCTGCACAAGATCGAGGCCCCGGAACAAGATATGCATGTATTCACCGTCGGAGCGGACAAGGAGTGGAGGACCGTGCGCATCGCGTGCTCCTTGCACCGTGCCTCGTACGACGACGAGCTGGCGAGCGGAGACGGGGCAGTGTACTGGCGCTGCAAAACGCCTGGTGGGACCCTAAAGCACGCACGGTTCGACCTGACGACGGAGGAGATCACGCCCGTCGATCACTGGCTGGTAGTCGACAGGATGCCGGTGAGGACGATCGCTTGCAAGTACCCAGGGACATGGTCGGGCCTGTGCGACATCGGAATCAGGTGGTTTGGAGAGTGGGAGGACGGCCGCTGGCCGCACGACATCACCGCCTTGCCGCACAAGATTCGTGCCGAGAGGCTGGGTCGGCGGCGGGTACTCCCCAAGGGCCACGCCCTGCAACGGGGGCATCTGCTGCTGCAAGAGGAGGATGCATCTCTGTACGCTCGCGAGATCGAGAGCAGCAACACGTCTCTCACAGAAATCTACCTTGGAAGGGAGAAACTTCTGATTGGGACGATTGGCCAAGAAACCAAGGTGGAGGAGCCAATCGTGTGGTACAAGTTCGTTCTAGTTCACCGTCGCCACCAAGAAGGAAACAACAAGTCGCCGGCCACTCGTTCTTACCAGGTTGATGTACCCATAATAGAAGCATACGAAAACCGCTTTTTATGCGCTTTTGCCTATACCCCGACGCTGTCTCTGGCTTCTGCGCGCTCTACTTATTAGGCATGTGTAACCTCTAGTAACATTTTCACCTAGGAGTATTTTATTTGATGAGTTCCACATGTTTTAAAGCACACTCCATCATTTTGATTGACGTTTTAATTTTTCTTTTTAACTTTTGGAAGCGCCGTGAGCAAGCATGACAATTCATTTTCTACATATGTACTTTCATTGAGACTGTGTTTATCCCATTAATTCATTCATTTCTAGAATCCCGCAAATACACCCTCGACAATTAATGGGAGACGGAAATCCGCTAATTAGGACATGCAAATTTATCTGTGTACTGTATTAGTTATATTTTTATGCAAAATAGTACCATATTAGAAGCTTATTCTCGTCGTTACCAATAATTTGATTTGATTCACATTTTTATTTGGTTACTTACAACATATACACAAAATGTGCGAAGTATGTTCTAACCAAAATTATGACTTAGAAACATAATTTGATTGTGATATTTTTAAATGAATATATTGGAAATAAGTTCATAAGTCTACAAGAATGTTACATATGTTTTTCTAAAAAAAAAATACAATTTGGAATACAAAATGCTCACCCTTCATTGTTATCGCCCAAAAACTTACATGACTTTTTAAAGTAACATCCGCTCGAGAGCAAAATTGGTGCACATGAGTACGAGTGCTCCTGGTTTTTTAAATATTTGAAAATTGTATTTCTATGTTTCACAAATCATAAAATTTATTCCATGAATACATACACATGTCCTGAATACTCGTGAGAAGTTTCATTGAAACCATGTTGTATTTTGAGATACATTAAAAAAACAAATTTATGGCTATGTATAGAGAATTAGAGATAGTTTTTGTCAGACATTTGTCTTTTTATATAGTTCATAATATAACATATTTTCCTCCTTAATTTTTACTGTACCTTTAGAATATTTCTATCTATCTGCGTATTTAAGCTTAGATTTTTTCAAATCATAAAAGTATGTTTTTTTCAGAAATCGGGATCACTGATGCTCATGTGCCAACGGAACTTTTAACATCCGCTTACTCAAATATAGAAGTTCATTTAGTAAAAAAAAACACTTGCATTTGAAAATAAATGTCCACGCTTTTAAAAGAGAAGTTTATGTTACAGAGATTAAAAAAATTAACTTATTGATGATAAATATTTTAAAGAATATTTATTCAAATTTAATTAAATGAAACAAAAGGACTAGAAAATATAAAAGGAAAAAAACGCATAAAGAAACTATAGGATAAGATTACCGTGTAGTGGGCCGGGCCCATGGCCTTTGTGGGGATGACCTTTGCCGCTTGTGGGGAGGGGTTTCCAAGCTAATTCCCCGAAATAAACGGCCATAGAATTTTTTTTTTTTTTTTTTTTTTGCGACTCAAAACCATTTCATTCATTAATCACCAGCCTTACAATCATTCAGCAAACATTCAGCTAATCACCAGCTTGGAGGTTGGGACGGATACCAGATCAGCACAACGATGGCAAGCCGTGACAATGTTGTTGTCAAATCGTAAGCTAATAAGTAAACGAGATATGTGGTGAACCTGATACCGACTGGGATTCAGGCTTGCTGGGATTACAACTCCGACTGGAATCCGATCACAGGCTCGCCACCGCGACGCATACATATTCCCAGCAATGCAGGCACTCCATCGGTTCAGGGCAGTTTGGCACGATGGTTCCTCCGCCTTCGAAGAAGCAGAAAACGGCCGCCGATGCGGACGCCGCCAATTTCTCGTCCCTACCGCGAGACGTCCTCGGCAGCATCCTGCTCCGCTTTCCGGCGAGCGACGTCCGCCGCTTCCGTCGCGTCTGCAGGGACTGGCGCGACGCCATCTCCGATCCGGTGTTCATCGCCGGTGGGGTGGGGCCCCCCTGGCACCCCTCTGGCCTTTCTCCGGTGCTCTAGAAGCTTCGCGTATTTCTAAGACTTTCGGTGTTGATTTCGTCCGATTCCGAAAATATTTCCTTACTAGGATTTCGAAACCAAAACAAGACGACAATGGCCCTTCGGCATCTCGTCAATAGGTTAGTTCCGGAAAACGCATAAATATGACATAAAGTGTGCATAAAACATGTAGATATCATCAACAATGTGGCATGGAACATAAGAAATTATCGATACGTCGGAGACGTATCAACGGCCGTCGCAGGGAAGCCGACACGACCTGTGTAGCTCCGCGTCTCAGCTTAGTGCATCGTCCTTTTCTTTTTTGAAACTTAGAGCATCTCCAGCCGCGTCTCCCAAAGCGTCCCCAAACCGCGCCGGATTGAGCGTTTGGGGGACGTGTTTTGTTCGTGCCACGTTTGGGGGACGTCGCTCCCCAACCGCGTCCCCAAACACCTCCCCCAAACATTTAAAATACTTTTTTTTGGCATTTTTATTTCAATTTCCACAAACTAATACATAATTGGAACGTGGTTTACACGAAGACACGGTTTGGAACATGGTTTTCCACAAACTAATACATAGTTTGAACCATGGTGGACACAAATATAAAATTTTGCTAAAAAACTAAACCTAACTAGGCCGTGCATCGAAGATTTCTGTTGTTGCTAAGAAAGAACACTCGAGGCACACCCAACCACCCAAACTGGAAAATCCAGCGGGGGATGGTGCCCTTGTTGGTTCTACCGATGAGGCGAACATCCAGAAAATTTTGTGCACGTATTCGCGAAGAAACAACACTCTTCATCATCGATGCGTCCCGTCGGTAGTCGTGGTAGTCCGGCGGCGCGTCTCGTCGAAGACCTTGATGCTCATGTCCCTGTCGCCGAGGAGAACAGGAGGATGAAGCCGGCTTCGAGGTTGTGGTGCCGCGCAAACTTCTCCCAGCCGATGTTGAAGTACATCTTGCCGTGCGCGTCGTAGATCACGTCGACGATCCACCGGTAGTATCACGTAGTCGGCGAAGGAGTCCGGCAGCCTCTGGATGCCGCGCGGGTCGCCCTTGAGGACGAGGACGAACTCGAACAGCACGTCCGGCTCCACGTCCATCTCCGACGATGAAGCCGACGCGTGGGAGGCGATAGCGAGCGTTCGCGCCGCGCGGCCACGACCACAACCACGGCCGCGAGGTCGCCTCTACCAGACATAGCGTCGAGTCTTGTTGAGATGGTGGCGGCTAGGGTTTGGGAGAGAGTCGCTAGGGTTTGTGTGTGAGAGGGACGATGAGATGCGGCCCTTTTATAGGCCGGAGGGAGGCGGAGGAGCGGTGGCGCTCATTAACGCCGGCACGTAGAGCTAGGCGCGATGGGACGCGTCGCTGCGCCTCTGCGGGAACTGCACCGTCGCTGCGCACCAATAACTTTCGTCGCGAGGTAGGCGACGGTTAGGTTAAAATTTATTGTGCCACTGACGGGTCGGCCCCGCTACTCCCCACCTCGCTTTTCGGTATATCCGGCGTCCCCGGAGCGTCCCCTGTGGGATGGGGATGGGCTCGGGGCGTCGGACAGCGTATCAGGGCGCGCCGGACAAAATTCGGGTTTGGGGGACGCAGCTGGAACGTTTTTTTGGTCCGACGCGTCCCAAATTACTTTGGGGGACACGGCTGGAGATGCTCTTAGTGCATCGGCCAGACTCTCGGACGCGGAGAGAGGAGCGCACAAGGAACCAACAATCAGAAAAGGTATTCGACCATTTTAATGACTGTATGTGCTTAACCATTGCAACAAGTAGTTACGTACACTAGTAGCTAGTTCCAGTTCTAATTCATCGATCACTGAGGCATTTTGTAGTTAAAAAAACTGTTCTTGTACGTATATTTATAAATGAAGACACTCTGAAGAGTTTAAAAATACTTTGCACAGCAAATTTGCATGAAGTTTGAGTAACCAAATTCATGTGGTTGAACCTGCCGCAATTCATGTTGTTCTGATCATTACAAGTGAATTTAAGATCTAGTGTGAGAAGAACTACGTGTGCACCAAACTAATTGAAGTACTAAATTTTAATAAGTCAAACATCTTTTATTTTGAACTAGTGTAAAGAAACTTCAAATGTACATAGTACAAAAATAATTATGTGTGAAGTGTGATGAAACTAATTTTGTCTTGTAGATGGTGATATATTTAAAAGTTTGACTTCCAACAAAATTATTGATTTCGAAGGGAGTGTGTATTTTATATAAATATTGGCTTTCCATTGCGATATTGAAATGGACGAGAGTACTGGTGGGCAGGAATTCATAATATCCGTCCAACAGACCAACAACTATCCAGCCCACCTAGCCCAACATCGAACCCCCACCTACCGCAAACGCGACCCCCAACCCCAAGGCCACAACCCTAAACTTTCTCAGCCTCGGTCGACTGCAAACCCCCGCCGGCCGCCGCCGCTAGCGATCTCCTCCCTCCCGCTAGACGCAGAGAGATCCACAAGGCCACACCCCATCTGCTTCCTCCCCTGAAGATCCTCCCGGTCCTCCCCTGTCTCGCGAGACCAGGCATCGCCGCGAAAGCCGCTCGTCCTCACCGGCAGCGGCTCTGCTCGCGTACTGCCGATCTGCCACGACCCTGCGACCACCTTCCGACGCCGCTCCTCCCCCCACAAGCCGCGCCAGGATTGAGCGCCTCAGGGCTGGCGACGGCGACCCGTGTCCGGATGAACCACTCGCCGATCTGATGGCTGTAAGATCTACTTTCCCCCTTCGCTTTCTTTTTTATTTCTTTATTTATGTGGTTTGCTGAATTGTTAACGTATATGAAATATTGATCCTGTTGTGTTATTGGTTTTGCAGAGAGTGGTATCCTGTCTTGCTATTGGTTTTGCACACAGATTTAATTAATTGTACATCTCTTGATGATTTTGCACACACATTTCCCAAAAAGAATTTAAATTGTTCAGTTTAGGCAGTGAACTTTATGCCTATGTTGAACTAAGGGTCCAACCAAACAGAGAACTCTACGATTTTTATCAGCAGAACACTGCACATATCTTAAAGTGGTACAGCCTTGCTTTTTCTTTTCTTCTGACACATTAAATTAAATGTCAAAACCCTGAATTAGCAAATTTCTGTAAGCATGTATCATCTTAATTAGGCACTCCCTTGGTTCAGGTTGGCAGTTTGGCACGATGCTTCCTCCGCGTTCAAAGAAGCAAAAATTGGCCGCCGATGCGGACGCGGACGACACCGCCGACTTCGCTTCCCTACCGCGAGACGTCCTCGGCAGCATCCTGCTCCGCTTCCCGGCGAGCGACGTCCGCCGCTTCCGTCGCGTCTGCAGGGACTGGCGCGACGCCATCTCCGATCCGGTGTTCATCGCCGAGCACATGCTCCACGGCCCGCGCGCGCCCACCCACACCGTCGTCTTCTACCCGGGACGAGTCAAAGGCGCTGCTGGCCAAGAGCCGCTCAGCGGCGGCGGGTTCCTCTTCGACGAGCAGTGGAGGCTCACGGCCAGGTTCGCTGTCGACGGGTCGGTGGACATGATCGGCACGTGCAAGGGCCTGCTCTGCTTCCGCGACAAACTCCAAGGCGAAGGCGTCATCTGTGTCGTTGAACCCTTCGCCGAACCCTTCGCCGGCAACTCCATCGTCCTGCCGCTGCCGCCTCGGGGAGACCCAGCGACGTGCAGCGCTCGCGCCTACTGCTTCGGCTTCGACGCTGCTACTACGAGGCGATTCAAGATCGTACACGTCGACTTCGACGCCGCTGCCAACACCGTGACCGACATCCAAGACCAAGAGCTGCAGGTGTTCACGGTCGGAGTGGACACGCACTGGAGGACCGTGCCCTTCTCCTGCGCGGTGCACGGCCTGTCCTACGACTTCCCGGCGTGCGGCGACGGAGCCGTGTACTGGCACAGCAAGGCGGTGGCAGACGGGGCCATCATGAACGTGCGCTTCGATCTGGTCACCGAGAACATCACATCGGTCCGGGGCCAGGTCGATGCCCGGAGGCCGGAGGGGCCAATATCTTGCCGCCCCGCGCACTGGTTGCCGCGGCAATGCGTCATGGGGATCAAGTGGTTCGGAGAGTGGGAAGACGGCTGCTGGCCGTGCAATGTCACCGCCGTGCCGCACGCCGTGTACGGGCGGCACCTCCCAGGCCCGCACACCCTGCAGCGGGGGCGCCTGCTGCTGCAGGAGGAGGATGGAGCTCTGCGCGCCCAAGAGATTAAAGGGAGCAGCATGAGTGATCTCTACGTGTGGTTCAACTTCGGACCGAAGCAACTGATTGAGATAGGCATCAAGGAAGAGGATCCTGCCGAGAGAAACCAGTTTGTCCCAGTTCGGGGTCGGCACTGGCCGAGCAAGTTCGAGGTAGGACGACTCCCGCACGAACAGTGCGATCTAAGCACGTTTGCATATATCCCAACGGTGTCACCTACTCCCTTTGCAATGTACCTAGGCACACCTCTTCAAGATCTGTGCAAACTCTAATGCACCAAACTACACGGTCCAACAAATATCCCCTGGATCCATCCGATACAACTATTGTGAGAGGTACTATCTGGGGTTTTCAATTCAGAACTAGCGTGTGTAATTTAATTAGCACTTAGTAATGATATTTTGGGTGTTTGTGATGGTAAATATCACACATATAGAAGTTTGATTGATGTAGCCAACACAGAATCCTGTGTGCACATTTTGGAGCAAGATGCCTCTGATGGTTGATGCTAATCTTCGTGTGTGTTTTATCTTGCAATCCTAAGCTTACTCTACCCTGTATATGAGAAGTTCTAATTTGGTAGCTTCACTAATGTTTCAATAAATTATTATCTAGCTGATATGTTTCAATATAAGCCCTTTGCTTATTAGTGAACAAAGAAAAATTCCTGCTAGAAATTCCTACCGCTTTCAAACCCCATTGTTCTAAAATTGGGTTCAAATAAAAGGTCCATTTAGTCAAGCTCTTCTTCTTTCTGTCAGAAGATTTCCTAATAATGTTAAAATCTCCTCCTACCAAAAAATGTAGGTTATTTCTTCCTACCACATATTTTATCCATATGAATCATTCTGGTCATATATTAGCCAGTAGTACAAATATTTACATCATATTTTTCTTCTTTAACTCCCATGACAATTCCACCAGAAGCCCCTATGGCGGGTTCCCAACACGAAATAAATTTAGTTCTACCAGTCAAGCCATCTAGCCAACTATCCAGCAAATAACTCTTTTTATTTCTTGAATGCGGACAAAATATAGTTTAAATCCATGGAGATTTTCCCTAATGAAATCTCCTTTTCTTTCTCACCTAATCCTCTAGCATTGAAAAATAAACCCGACATAAAATCATGTATGTAATCTAGTTCTACACTTAGGCTTCACACTTAACGGCACAGGGGAAGTCCTTTGTGGAGAACTGCATACATAAATGATGAAGCATGCCATCCATGATGGAAAACATGATTCTATGCATTCGGTAGCTTCTTTGAAGCGACATTCCTGCCGAAAAACATGGCACATCCGCAAGATTGAATGGAGAATGTACCCTCCGCTTGAAAAACTTGACAGGATTTTTACTTAGTCATGTATGGGAACAACATACATAGGTTATAGAAATTATTGCATGGGTGAAAAAAGTCATTTCATGAATCATGACTGCATTGACGTTCAAATCAAGTGATTTGGATGAAAACATGTTGCATAGGTACATTAAAATATTGCATAAGCACAAAATTTTCTGCGCACACACACTATTGTTGCAATAAACTTAATAGTTCTTTTCAAGTTAGTTTGGCAAACAAATTTGTCATCAGAAAGCTGTTAAGTGTGTGTCTTTTGCCGTGCTGCTCAACAGTAGCAGCAGTATGTATTTGCAATAGTCATGGTTGCTAAGCATTACATAATCTTGCTCTGCAATTACATGATACAAGTACTGCGTCAGAACAATGAACCATTGATTTTTGCCTAAATTGTGTGTAACCCTCAAAGGTTACCGAAGTAGTGTGCTAAGGGAGCAGGAGACACCGGCGGGGCGTAGCCAAACGTCCTTACTCTAGCTTTCTTGTGTGGGACTCGCGTTTCTATGGCTGACGGCTCCTGGTTAAACAAGATGGGGACGAACAACCTGCAGCCATTCATCAGGTCAGTGTTCTTGGCCAGCTCATCATCATCATACTCCTCCCCCTCTTCCTTGTTGCCCTTCTTCAATAGTAGCTTCCCCGAGCCTAGATCATGACCGTCCGGCTCAATCGGGTGAGCGTACAGGCCACCGTCCACATAGTCCTGCAATAGCAGGTGCCCCCGTTGTAGGGTTTGTGACTCGATCGGCATACGCCAGTGTGGTAGCTTCAAAGTGTACTTGTACACCAAGCAGTTGCCTTCTCGGACGAACAATGCTTTCAGCACCCCCAGCCACGTATCGGCCGTCAGGAATGCCCATGCGTCTGAATGAATTAGGCCGACTTGCTGTTGCTGGCTCCTCTGAATAAAGTGCGTTGTGAACTCTTCAGTGGCGAGATCGAAGCGAGCGAACTTGCGCAGCCCGTCCGTCTCTGTCACGCACCAGTACACTGCCCCGCCGGCGCACACGGGTCTGCCGCAGGAGTTGCCGGGCTTTACGCCGGCGACCTGCAAGCTCCTCCACTCTTCGCCACCCCCGACCGTGTACACGTGAAGCAGCACTTTCTTCCCGGCAATGTACAAACCCTCGCCCTGGTGAATTATCTTGTATCGCCTCGTGTTGGTGTCGAAGCCGAAGCAGTATGCGTCGACCTCGCGTCGCCTCGCCGTCGGAGGCAGGGGCAGCGCGAACGACTCGCCGGTGAAGGGATCCGCGACGGTGATGGTGCTCTGGCCGACATCTAGGAAGCAGAGCAGGCCGTTGCAGGTGCCTATCATGTTCTCAGACTCGCCGGCAGCGAACGTCGCCGTGTGTCGCCAGTGCTCGTCGAAGAGGAACCCACGGCCGGTGTGCTGCTTGGAGGAGGAGACGTACACGATGGTGTGGTTTGGGGCGCGTGGTCCTTGGACCTGGTGCGCTTCTATGAAAATTGGATTCGTGATGATGTCGCGCCACTCCTTGCAGACGCGACGGAAGCGGCGGAGGTCGCTGGCCGGGAGGCGCAGCATGATGCTGGCAAGGATGTCTCCCGAGAGGCGCGCGGCAATTGCATCCACTGCCATCGCGTAGCTCCAACGTGAATTATAGTAGTGTTCACACCTAAAGCAAAACTCAAGCTTATTGTTAAAACTTTAAAGGTTGTCGTCCTGTGAGGCTGCAATTCGATCCAGATAGTACTTTCTAAACTTGCTACAATAACGCGCCGATTCCGATTATAATTCAGACTGGAAACCGCCTCTCTCTCAAGATCGTGACGGACACGTATACATATTCCCAAGAAATAACCATGGAGGGATCAGGCGAGCACAGAGCACTCTAACGGTTCAGGTTGGCCCGATGCTTCCTCGGGGCTCCAAGACGCAGAAAACGGCCGCAGATGTCGATGCCGCCAGCATCGCGCAGCTCCCGTCAGACGTCATCGCTGTCATCCTTCTCCGCCTCCCGGCCAGCGACCTCCGCCGCTGCCGCCGCGTATGCAAGGAGTGGCGCGACATCATCTCCGATCCGAGCTTTATCGACGCGCACCAGGTCCACGGGCCGCGCGCACCGACCCACACAATCGTGTTCTATCCCGGAAGCAGACCGGCCGACGGTGCCCACGAGTCACTCAACGGTGGCGGCTTCCTCTTCGACGAGCAATGGAGAGTCACGGCCAGGTTCACTGTCGATCAGTCCGCGGAGATGATTGGCACGTGCACGGGCTTGCTCTGCTTCCGCGTCTCCGCGCACGGCGTCATCAAGGTCGTGGAGCCATTCACCGGCGAGTCGATCTCCCTGCCTCTGCCGCCGACGGCCAACGCCAAAACGTGCAGTACCACGGCGTACTGCTTCGGCTTCGACGCCAGGGCGAGGCGATACAAGATTGTCCACGGTGCTTTCGAAGGGAAGGTTAACTACGATGGGTACTTCTTTCGTCCGAGGGTGCAGCAAGAGCTGCAGGTGCTGACGGTCGGGGCGGACACGGATTGGAGGACGGTGCGCATCCGCGGTGAGCGGCACGGCGTGCTGTACGGCGCGCCGGCGTGCGACGACGGAGCCGCCGTTTACTGGTACGCGGTGCATCGCTCGACGGAGCACCACGGGGACGTGTACAGGAACGTGCGCTTCGATCTGGCGACGGAGAAGGTCACTTCCAGATTTCGCCGGCTCGTCGATGGCGTCATATCCTGCGAGTATTCCCCCAAGTTGTACCTGCTGCACATGATCGGAATCAGGTGGTTTGGCGAGGTGAACTTGGAGGACGGATGCAGCTGGTGGAAACACGTCGACGCCGTGCCGCACGAGGTCTACTGCGTCACGCACTCCACTGGGCAATGCCTATGGGGGCGGCGCGCCCTGCAACGGGGGCACCTGCTGCTTCGGCAGCAAAAGGAAGGGGATCTTCACGCTCATGCCATCTTAAAGAGCAGCGAGTCGACTCTCGATATTGACTACCAGTGGAAACGGGATTCAAAGCCGTCGATTGAGATTGGCTGCGAGGAGGAGGACCTCACGGACACGGAGAAGTACCGCTTCTTTCCCGTTCGCCGTTTCTGCCAGGATTCTAGTGAGGTTGATCTTCCCGTAACAGTACGACTCCCGCCTCAACGGCAAGCTATTACCACGTTTGCCTATGTCCCAACGGTGTCTCCAGCTCCTTTTGCGCTATACTTGGGCACGTCTCTTAAAGATCTGCACAAACTAATCAACTCGGTCGATAATTTCCACTGATATGCACTCGATTTCGTTTGCGCTATACTTGGGCAAGCCTCGTAATCTGTGATTCATGATTTGGCTGTATTGGTGCTTTTATTGATATAGCCAACAAAATGCTTCCATTGAAAACAAAGGAAATTTCACCAAGACACAGGGCTGACGTATTAGGAAATTGTGACTAAGGGTTTTCAGGTATATGCCCTATATCCTATAGTCTAGAGGTAAGTTGTAACAAAAAAACATGAAAACTATACGAAAACTAGAACCCTAGTTCAGTCAGTTGTCAATCAAAGAAAATTTGAGCCATAATTTCTGTAGACATTATAAAAGTTTGACAAGCTATGCCGGTTTTGGCCAAATTCAGCACAAAGTTTATAAAACAAACAAAAAATGTACAAGAACTATAAAAATTCAACCGATATTTCACGATCAATTCGGGAAATTTTGAGCCAATATGCCCATCCATTTAAATGTTTTGAATTATGTTATAAGATATGGCTATCTAAAAAACTAGAGTATTTGAATAACATTTGTATAAATTTTAGAAAAACTCAAACCATACTCCTTGATCTATCCCGTATATTTTGGACCTAGTTTGCATAGACATTTTAATATTCTAAAAGTTTTTAAATATAAAATTAGGTTAAATTTGGCTCAACACCGCCACATCTGTCTTCAACTCCTTTTTTCGATAAAGGGAATATGTTAATATCAAGAAGATACCAATTACACCCAACCTATGCAACAACGCACCACCCTAATGGCACTACGAATGCACACAACCAAAAACAAGAAAAGAAAACTAAGAAACAAAAGTCCCTACTATCTCGGGCCTAACAACAAATACATCCACCGTCAAGACAATACCTGATTACAGACTCTCCAAAAGCCTCCAAGAAGGGAACAGTGCTCAAACACTCGTTCGATCAAAGATCTTAGGTTTTCACCTTGAAGATAGTCCCCGCTCTCAAAACAATGCCTCCACCAAGGACATTGCCAGGCACAACCAATTAAGGCCAGATCTTGGGTTTTCACCGAAGGTAGGACTCACTTCACCGTGTTGTCGCCCACTTTCATACCGCTGTGAAGCCCGAAACACCAAGCAAGTCCCTCAACAACGCGGAGACTTGAACCTCCCTTAGCTAGTCCTCCCTCCAGCCTTCATGAAATTCTCTTCTTCCGACTTTCATCATGGATCCATAGTCACTTGATGTCAACAAAGAAAAAGAGCTTCGCGCCGCTCCCTCCGAACCAATCGGTCGGAATAAAAACATGGGTGCGCACGGCCAATCCTCTCCGTCCAACAAACTCCGAGCAAAAGCACACTCATCGGCGAGCCTTCGAACTCAACTCCGCCAGATCACGAGTCCTCCGGTGGTCCTCCTCTTCACGCAGAGGCCCTAGGACCACGCCTTTATTCAGTCGGACCCCACGTCGGCGACCCGGGGACTCCACCTGGCGACACTCCATCGCCGGAAACTCGGGAGCGATAGTTGGTTACGATGCCTTCAACAGATAACGGCGCGACGCGCTCGCCCGCCATGACCGGAGTCGGCTCGGTTTTCATCGGCTACTATGCCTCCCCGTCTCGCTGCCGGCGCTGAAAGTGGGATAAAAAATCCAACACAGCCAGCCTGGCCAACTGCCACCATGCCCGGGCCGAAGACCCGGACGTCCTCAAGCCGCGAAGAAGACCCAACGAAGCCTCCTCGTGCCATTGACGAGACGCAGCCGCGATGTATGCCATGTTGTAGTATACAAGTCGTTGATATGATCTTTGCGAAGGAACTTCTTCACAAATTGCCATATCCCTCAGAGTGGTACAACAAAAACATTGCAGGTCATAACACTCCATACTTTATTACAAACATTGTCTTAACAAGTTGGTATTCTCACAGGTCCTATGAGAACACCCTAAGATACTACTTAAGTATGATTATAACTTATAACAAATATAAAGAGAGCTCAACAACTTATTTAGGTAAGTTCTACGTTGCTCGGCTCTATGATGCTAAGGTATGTCACTACTCTTCCACCTCCGTGTCATCGGGTCCGTAGACTATCCCATAGTCTACTCCTTCCACTCCGCCGGTAAGATCAGGTTCCTCGTAGACCAGCTCGTAACTTCCTTGGTGCTCCATCGTTGATGGCCTCCACTTCCGGATCACAGTCTAGCAAGGGTGTCGAAAGAAAGTGAGTACAGAGGTACTCAGCAAGTTCTAAAAGAGTAAAAAGGTGTTTGATGTACAGAGGTACTCAATTCTTTTCTTTTTCTTTTGACTTTGTATGTCCTACCTAGCACTAACCTTGCACAATTCACGCCTTAGCTTCTCTATTTTTTTAGGGACCGAACCCACTGTCTTGGTACTCCAGGCATGCAAGGAGCCCATAACACCAGATAGGTTAGCTGCGACATCACCCAGGTCCCTTGGCGGCTTGTGCATAGCCCATGCAGTTTCGATTTCCTCCACTAAAGATTGCTCCTTTTCCCAATATTCTTCGTACCTGCGAACATGCCGAAAAGATTTCACAGCAGGGCGCCTGAACAAATCAATTAAAATAGGACAGTGATCTGATCGTGGAGAGGTCAGGTGACTCACCAAGTACTCTGGAAAAATATTTTTCCAGTTTGGGCAGGCCACCGCCCTATCAAGGCGAACTTTCACATTTCTTCTCTCAGATTGCTTGTTGTCAAAAGTCCAAGGGTTGCCAGAGAACCCCAGATCATGGAGGTCACAAAAAGAGAGAACCTCTCTAAAGTCCATCATTTGTTTTTCATTTCTTCTCCTTTCCGAGAAGTGCTCATTTTGCCACATAACTTCATTAAAATCTCCACACATCATCCAAGGTAAATTCATCAAAGGTTTGATTCTTTTTAGCAAATCCCACATATGGTGACGGAGGTGTGTGCGAGGCTCTCCATAAACAAACGTGCAGCGCCATTTTATTTCTTTTGGTAAATCATGAATGATTACATCAATAGCCCTACTACCAATTTTGAAAAGCTCAACCTGGACGCTCTCATCCCAGAAGAGGGCTAGACCTCCCCCCTTTCCGGGCTCATGGAAGGTGACTACATATTTTAGTCCTAACCTCCAACGAAGATTTTCAACTACACTCTTATTTTGCCGCGTCTCACACAGGAACACAAGTTTTGGTCGATTTGCTTGCACGAGGCGGACTAGCTCCTGAACTGTCCAGGGTCGCCCAGCCCCCGGCAGTTCCAGATGAGGATCGTCATGGCTCCTGACAGGTGCGCTCCTCCGCACCTATCAGTTGGCCAGCGGCCCCTGGGCACGTCAGTTGTCAATCAAAGAAAATTTGAGCCATAATTTCTGTAGACATTATAAAAGTTTGACAAGCTATGCCGGTTTTGGCCAAATTCAGCACAAAGTTGTTAATATCAGAAGATTTCGTCAAGCTCTTCTTCTTATAATGTTGTTAATATCTCCTCCTACCCAAAAAGGTAGGTTACTTTCTAGCTCTTCTTATTTGAATACCATTTTGATGGGTCGTTGTGTGAATCGCAAAAAAGGTTGTTTACATGCTTAACTATCTCCTTCAAATGGCGAACCCACAGCAATCTCCGCACTATTCATGCCTTGGGCACCCAGACTTCGCCGGCTATTGAGGCTAGGGTAGTCTCTGAAAACGAATAACAAAAAAAAGAAGAAATGAAACCCAAAAGCACATAGGCTAGTCTATGGAAACGAATTGAATCCAGTTGCTCTATTCTTGAAATAGAAATTGGGGCAAGGAAGCCAAAGCACACCTCGATCGTGGTCGTACGACGGCACAACACTACGCTAATATATTGATCGATTCATACATAGAACCAAAACAAAGTTCAAGATCACCTACTTGCAGGTTGATTACGGCAAGATCTTGCCGCCGGCCGGAGTGACTGCTCGCTCGCCGGGCGCCGAAGTTGGCCGGCCATAGCGCTCCCTCTCCATCTCCCTCTCCTCGACAAGTAAAAGTCAAAGTCTAAGTCTAAGTCTAAGTCTAAGTCTAAGTCTAAGTCTAAGTCTAAGTCATAGTCACACGCGCAATCCACACGCGGTGTGTGACGAGTCACTTGTATATATAGAGCTGAGGATGCTGAAGAAAGGAGGATGAGGTGATTCTTACGGTGATTGATTAAAAGCATGGACGGTTCAGATGAATAGTGTACCGGCTTGCTGAGTTTGCAGTTGGTATAGGGAAACCAAACAAAGCTCATGGCCCGAGGCATTGGTTACGTGACTTGCATGCACCGTATAATTAAAGGCGCCTCATTTCTCCCAATGTAGGCAACTTAAGAGTCGGACGATGGCACATTATCCAGGATTGAGAGACACTCACGCCATATAATTCAACCTACCTACACCCTTTTATGTGGGTTGATGCTACAAATTGGTCCGACTACATATGTTATGTTGCGCGCACAAAACTATAAAATCAACGTATGGGTTGGCAAATCTTTTCTTTCTTCACCTTTTCATTATATCATTTTGAAGAAATTGGAAAATATTTACTTTCGCCACCTTTTAATTTTATCGCTTCAGGCGGGGGAAATCGCAATCTTTATTTGTGGTACTGCATGTCAATCAGCAGGCTAGGGCAGAACTACACTGATTTTTGTTATCTCAAGTAATTAATCAGCAACAACTAAGAACACAAACAAATTAAGGTCCAAGAATGGATCCAAAGTTACTGCACATGGAGCTTAACACAACACAAGAACACACGGCCATTTTTTCAATGGAAAACCAGCCGGGCATATTTTATTACTTCAGCATAAGTGATACATCATCCGCTATATTACTGATACATAATCAGTGACAGCAATTCATAAAAGAAAATTCCCTATAGTTCATAACACAAGCACAGACGCAACAACAACTCGATTAGCGATACATCCTATTGCGGACGTGCACGAGGACTACAAATACATCCACCTTGGATGCTCACGCAGCGACTCGGATGTTGTGGCACCTTCCTTGCCCCTCTTGCATTTCTCAGTCGCAATTGTAGGTACAAAGGGTGGCATCCGCCTCCCACCTCCGTCCCAGCCATCAACACTATATATCATCCCTGCTGAGAATAACAGATCAAGATGTTGTTTGTAACAAGTAAAAAAGGATATTAAGAACTTGTTCGATACTACCAAAAATGTATGATATTTCAGGACAGAGGTAGTACCAATTTAAGGGAATCAGGTCTAGAACCTACTACAGATGGATGCACTATTAGTACTTAGACCTAACAAATCAATAAAATGACACCTAGACTGGATTAGGACATGATCAACTAGACTCCAAAGAAAGATCGGAACCATTATACATCAATAAAGTGCATGTCACCAACACAAGCCCATGACTTGCAATTGCGAGAACAACACATTCACTCGAAAAATACTTTCAAATAAATGATAGATTATCATAAATAGTATGATCACAAACAGCACAAGAAACTAGAGATTGGGTAGACCTACCTATGTGTTTCCAATTCTTCATCTTCATATTTCAAGAGTGGATAAATATCCAAACGGCGGTGATACTACACTCGTTTAAAGAACGTATCAAAATTTCTCAAATCACTACAGGTTCAAATACCAGGTTGCAACAGCACATACAGAAATGCCAAATTGGTCAGGGAAAGAAAAATATAAGATGAAACAATGGAACAAAATTAAGTCGACAACCATGGACAACACTAGGTAGCTAGGATGCACACCGGCTAGCTAGCTACATGAAAAACAAATCAAATTTGGAAATCACATGTGCATAAGCTACCTAGCATCAGGAAAAACAACACACAGCTGGCAAGCATCAGATATACAACTACCAGATAAAAAATGGAGCAAAGCTTAGGTTATCTCCAGGCATGTACCATGAACCTAACAAACATATTAAAGACTCTAGACTGGCTTCTTTTTAGTCAAGAGGCAAAGATCTTCGACTTCCAGAGTAGAAGTTTGTATAAACAAAAAGAAGATAAAGATTAAATAATAAGAAAATGATCACTGTTGTGATCCAACCAAACAACAATCTAACACACATCAGCAGTAGTTAAATACCACTATAAAATCCGCAAATAAATACATACACCATCATTACCACCAAGTAACCCACAACTCCAGGAATAGTAGTTAGTTCTTTTACTTACACATAGATGGTAACAAATTTAAACCTACTGCGATTACCTGGAATCATCCGATGCACAACATCAATATACCAGAGCAGACTAATAACCAACTAAGAGCGCTAATGTGTGGTTCCTAAAAATGCGATATTTTATCATATAAATGTATAAAATTCCTGGAGTGCAAATGGTTGAAACAAAAAACCGACAGATCATTTCATATTCAGAAAGTACAATAAGTAGAAGTATTTACGGTACTAGTATCATGACGAGATCCTAATCAACAATCACCACTAAACCACAACCAGTATGTCATCAGCTCATTGGTCGTGGTATCACAGAGCAAGTAGAAGAGAAAGGAAAGGAATAAGAAAAGCACCTAAAACCACAACGTCGAAGAAGAAGGCCACCGTTGCTGGCCTGCTCGATCCAGTGGTCATGGCTACCTCCTGGCCACCTCAAGGTCCACTTCTCCTCTGAAATTCAAAAACACAAAGGAAAAAAGGAAGCGGTTTGTGTTTCCACCACCTGAGGTGATCCAAATGTACTCTGGAGCAAAAGTTAAAGGAATAAAAATGGTCTGATTCCAAATTCTTATTAAAACAAGGAACTGATAAAGCTAGAAACAATCTTTCGATAAGCAATAGCACAGGCAGTACCTAAAAATGTTGCAAGGCATAAGAAAGCAATTGATCTAGCAACAAATAATTCTCATTGAAACATTGATTAGTACTTTTGTTATAGGAGGAAAAGAAATGTGTTCAGGCCTATGTTATCCTTGAGTAGCTATATAGATACAACATAAGAAACAGCTTATTGTAAATTCATGACAACATGGCATAGAAAACATATAAATGGTTCAAAGGTTCACTATTACTTGCTACTCCCATGCGCAGTGGATAGCGGTTAGGCTGAGGCAGCTGATCATGATTACTGAATGCCTCTCAAGGCACGCGTGGAGTACTGGGAAAGAGTCGCACACCGCCTGCGGTGAACTGTATGATGTTCAGGTTCAAGAGCCCATCCTTGTCCTCAGATATGCCTGTTTCCACTCTCTGTGGCCCAGCTAATGGCCTTGCTCCAGAAGCGGCTATTTTCTGCAAGCTAGCACATGGTCCAGTCTGGGATGTTCTAGCAGTAGTACATCCCCATAGAATGAAGGTGAGGGCATCCATTTGCAAGAGCAACCACACTCTCGTCTGGAGATGCAGAAATGGCCAGATGTTAAGTTTCAGAAAATGAGCATGGCTTTACATATGTAATTTTTTTTACCATTTAGACAAACTCATACTCTTGAAAAAGAACACAGTTGATCTAAATCAAGACATTCTTAAATAGAGAACAGTTTTCCAAAATCAAGACAATCTTAAGCACCTTTGTGGGTTTTACCGATTACAGAAGTGAACAACAATTCAGCTCATGTTGGAATAAATCATTACTGGAAGTCTACAACTGAACAGTTAAGCCATCACTCAATCATATACACGTACAAACACAAGAAAGTGTTTGAAGAACTGACATGCTATATTCAGGAAAGGCATTGAACAAGCATGAAACAAAGTGAATTTCATTTTGGGGACTATATTTATGTCAGATTTCTGTTCATGCATAACTGACTAAAGAAAGGAACAAAAAATAAAATGGAGCAAGTCCAATGCATAGGTCAAATGGCATATTCCTCCAACTCCCTGTTTGTCCTTTTTTTTCTTTGTCTGTTGGTACAAGTGACCATCTAAACCATTTGCCTGGTCAAATGCAAATGCACCGGTCATGATGCCCTTATTGCTCACAACCGGATCAAGTGACCATCTAAACCATTTGCCTGGTCAATTGCAAATGCACTGGTCATAATGCCCTTATTGCTCACAACCGGATTAGGAAACACAACAAGAAAAGGTAAAATTAGAAGATTCTTTTGACCAAAGGCACACATCGGATCACTTATTTTACAACAGAATCACCAATTCACCATACATAGGTCAATCCTAACATCGTAAAAAAAGGCCTAAGCACACTAAACTGAACACAACATTTAATGGAGATGCACAAACACACAGAGTCGCTGAACAACCACAGAACTACCTTCGAAACTCATTAATTCCCCGATTTGAAATATTCAGGGAAAAAACAGAGAGCAGATTCTAAGACATAACTTCTCTAACTATGAACCCCCAAATTTCACTCACAGTACCAACATCAAACCCACAGAAACAATCAATCACCCCCACAGAAAGAACCAGATTTCCAACCAGGTTCTTATGCCCTAGAATTTGGCTGATTTGAAGAAATATGCTCAATTTAGGAAAAATAAGAAGCCAAGCAAAGAATATGCTAAAAGACTAAAAAGAGGATGGGTACATTCAAAAGTGATATGCTGGAGGTTCTTTTGACGCTACAGCTCTGGCTAAACTACAAGAAACCTTCTGCTTCTTTGCAGATACACAACAGCACGCCTTGCTTTTGGTCTTCTCCTGTACAACAAAATGAAATAGAAAGCCTATGAACATCCAAAAAATATGCACAGTAAATGACTGAGCCCGCATCCAACTATTTTTCAATAGATTTATTCAAGAATTCAGTAAGCCAGATCTCCAAGTCAGAAGAAAGAATTTATGGGAATTGATTTAATTACCAGCCATAACATCCTCAAAACTAAACACACCAATCACGCTCATCGACCAAAATACACAGAGCAGCGGGACACTCTTCTTACCTTGTAGCCGGCGGCGCCTTCGCTGCAGGCGTCGTACTGCAGGGCCCGCATCTTGGCGACACTGTTGTTGCGGTGGTCGGCTTGATTGGGTGTTGTAGCTGAAGCGTAAAAGCAAGGACATAGGAATCTGAAGAGGAACAGTGGAGGTGCACCGCTTTTCCTGGGGTCTCGCAGGTGACACATATGGCGACCTAGGACGGGGAGACCCTCCTCCAAGCAGCGACTCTTCCCACAGGAGGGCGGCGCTGAGGAAGGTGCGGAGCACTGCCGCCGAAGCCGGCAAATTCACGCGCTTTGGAGAAAAGGGGATTTCTTTCCTCCTCCTTGGCTTATGGTTAGCGGAGGAAGGAAGGCGGAGAGACAAGGAGGAAGGAAGTAGGCTGGAGAGGGAGCGGTGGAGCAGGCGGTGCAGGCAAGGGCGTGGTGGCTGGTGAGGGCGTGGTGGCTGGTGAGGGCGTGGCGGAGCAAATATCGACGGGAGGGAGCATGCGGTGATGGGAGTGCTCAGGAAGGAGGACAGGATGATCCAAGTGGTAAATTACTGCAGGTTTATTTGGTTCAAACTAGAGGGGCTTTTTGCAAAATGGACGATCCAACATGTTTCCGGGGACGGAGGGGGTAGTACTGTTTACAAGATTGGCTGGGTCAAAAAGAATACATGGCTCTTAATGTTTTAGCTCACTAGGTGACCTCGTGCATCTAATTGCATCACCATTCCATCTAATCCATTACATGTAAAAAACGTACAACATCATAACTAGCAACTTGAAGAAACAAAGAACGGATCAGCTAATAACAGTACATAAATGTACATGGAGTGTGTGTTAGAGATATGGTCACTGAACATATCATCTGCAAATGAAGGAAGATTGGCTTGGGCGGGCGGAATATATGCCTCAGAAACTTTCAGCTCACGAGGTAACTTCGTACATCTTATCGGTTCATCAGTTAAGCTAATATATGATGTTCCAAAACTATACTCACAAAAATAACTACATGCAACTAAGAGGAAACAAACCAAGATCTGGTAATGACAGCAAAACAGGCAACCAACACTTCTACAGATTTGTGATGTGGCAAAGACTGTTTGAAGCCGTCACAACAGAGAAAATCTGTATGGCACGGAGAACTGCATATTGTTATCGCCAACCTTCAATGGAAAGAATCTCCACTATACCATACCCCTCTTTGTTCTGCAAATTGACTATCCGTTTGCAAATAGATGAGAGGATAGCAATTTATGGAAAGCTTTACCAGTTTCATTCATTTAATCAACAAAGCGAACGTCACATTCCACCAATTCAAGTGAAAATAGCAGGAGCAATATCATTGCATCTACGCTTACGCAAAACAGAAGTCACAAAGCTAATATTATTTGATCCATCACACCCGCGAGCCAATAGACATTTTCTGTAATGACCAAGTACAGGAGACAAGGGGAGAACTAGAGACTCACCAAAACCACGGAGTCGAAGAAGAAGCCACCGTCACAATGGTTGCCGCCATCGCACGGCAGCGAGAGCGGAAGAAGTGGAAGCCTGCAAAGGTAGCTAAAAAGTTAACAACAATGCAGACAGAATCGTGTGTCAAGGATACTCCGTAAATAATGATGTGGAATATAAATTCATTTATGCTCACTAGATCAGTACCCCAACTATATGGGATATAAAAAGGTCCCCACATCTAGACGTAAATGTTAATGCATTCCTACAAGTACGTGGGTTGCTGAAGTCTAAAATGGCTAGTTATATCAACCAGGATAGGTATGTCAAAATTGTTAGCACAAAGGCATGCAATTTTGCGAGCATGGACGATGAAATAACTCGTTATCATTCCCTGTGCCATGCTATTCATGTCATGACATGAGATAACAGAACTTATTTGATTATTTGAATGCATAGCGTTTCCACGGCTTCAATTATGAAGTTAAGACGACATCAGAAAACATAAATATAGAAGAGAGGGAGGGCTAAGAACCACAGCTAAACCAAACAAATAACTTCCACATCAGCTAATCATTCATGATTAATCCTAGAACAAAACAACCGATTATAGAAAACTTGCTAGGAAAAAGTTCTTGACTATTGGTGACGATGTATTATTAAGTTAGACAAATACAAATGTTAAGAAAGGTCTAATAAGAATTTGGACACCAGAAATGGATATCTGCACTTTTTTGCACATACATTTTTTGGAACATATTCTTGTGCATGATATTTAAAAGTGAGCTGAGGACTTGAGGAGTGCATATGGATAACTGACCATAATTCTAAAAGTGGTGTTTGTGTTCAGTGATGCCTTCCAATCTCCATTTTTACAAGTGTATGCCAAATTGCATGCAGTTCTAGTTAGCATGATAGAGTTCACAGAGGCAGATATCATCGGTAGACTTCTTCATTTAATGAACACATATAATTCGACAGAAAAACACAAGTATTTTCACAAGTCAACTATTGCTGCTATGTATAACACGTTTCTGGATCGAACATGGAAACTACGGTAGAGCACAAGGCAGTTCATGTAAAAAATGGACCTTTTCAGGGGTCGGCCTTTTGTGTTTAGTGTCCCTTGAGGTGGAGTATGTCCAGGTCATCCCCTCTTTGTTCCCCTTTGAGCGTCATACAAAACGAGGGGATTAGCATCCATGCAGCAACACTTGGTCCTACAATAGAAAAAAATTGTCTAATGTCCAGTGCATATATAACAAGAGCACTCGAAAGTCAACTATATCAGCTACTGAATAACAAACGAGATTATTAGAGGAACAGACAAATCCACTCTACTAGAAAATAAATGTGCATAATATATATCAGTTTAGCAACTTCTGAGTACAGAGGATTAGCATCCAATTACCACCTGATGCTTTTAACCATTCTACTCTATGTGTTCATTAATTAGATAAGCATGTTTGCTAACGTTGGATATTTGGCTAATTCCCGATTGATGCTATTGCATTCAACAACAAAAGTGAATAAGCATAACATGAATACTATCCTTGATTATAGCATGGCATCCAATTTTAGAACAACAATCAGGAAGGAGTCAAGAATCCATGCTCAAAGGAGAAAGAATGGACAATATCAGTTTATCATGTCTTCAACAAATTTTAGCATACAGACAAATAGCTCAACCAGGGAAATATGTATGGCTGATCCAGACTCCCATTATCCTAAAATAAAAAGTTCAGCAAACTGTAGCTTACCATCATTAGAGGATGGGGACAATGGCTCACCTATACCATGGATGCGTAGAAGAGTCCACTATTGCCAAGGTGAACTTGTCACCATCACACGACAGCAAGGGCAGACTGCGGACAGCACAACAGGAGCACCGCTAGAGCCAAAACCATCGACGGCCGGGCCTGGCCCCCTCCAGGCCAGCTGCTGCCCTGCAAAAGATGGATAAACAAAACAATCAATTAAAATAACAACCCCCAAAGTTAAGATTAAAGCTGAAGCAAACATTTGGCAAACTCTAAACCTCAACTTCCTGACCATGACAGTGCAGCAAGCCCATAACAAAAGTTAAGAAATGTTGTTGGTTCTAGTCATTAAAATAGATTAAAGTTGAAGCAAAACATTACTAGCACTAGGAGTAGCAAAGCTAAACCTCAACTTCCTGACCATGACCATGCAGAAAGCCCATACCAATACTTAAGAAATGTTTTTTGTTTAGTCATTTGAAGTAGATACAATTACAATGCAACAAAATTACACTCCAGAGTCAGTTATACCGAAAACCAATTTAGGTCCATGCAGATTGCAGATTCTTACTACATCCAGAAACCATCCAGATAAAATCCAATTCACCACAGTATTAATGAGTGTACAGGGACACATTTGTGCAACCAAAGTATACGCACAATATTGTTTGTATACGGAGAATCCAACATGCGTGCTGGCTTCGCCTCAAACGGGACATACCAAGAATACATACGTATAGTTCAATGTTAACACATGTTGTTGCTTGCAGATTACTAGAATGAATTTTTCAGTGCACATGAATTTCCAGTAGCTTATCACTAGTTCACGGCTTTACCTAGATGTAAGTACTGATAGCAGGTTCCTTTGTTAAGTAGAAATAACTTGCTCATTCACCTCACCATGTCGTTCATAATAAAGCTGAAACACCAGGCATCAGGAAAATAACATACAATTTTGCCGTGCTTTACTATTGCCATGGGTAAAAGTGGAGCAAGCAAGGCTGGAACATGACCAACTTGAGGGAGCACCTCAGCACGTCTACCTAGTGGAGCTAGCAGGAATAGGACCGTGATGATCATAGCAGTGACAAGAAGCAGAAGAAAAAAGTTCATGTTGAAGTAATTGAATTGGGGAAAGAAGCGGAGTATGATGCAAAACTCGGACCTTGAGGCTCTAGATAGTAGATACGGTTGCTGGGAAGAAGGTGCTGGCGACAGAGGCGGCAGTTGGTTTAAACCGCCGCCGCTGGATGAAGGGAGCACATCGAGCGGGCGCGCCTCAGCAGCCGCCATCCATGAGTGGCGCACGCCAAGGGTGGGTGACGTACGGCGTGGGAATCGAACGCCCGGAGCCGCGCCGTCCCGTCCCGATGGCCTGAACCCCATTGCCGCGCGGACGCGGCCGCCGGCAGACGAGCTCCACGGAGCACCGCGTGGCATGTTACTGACCCCCGCGCGCTCCGGCGAGTAAGGCCGCCGCGGGTCCTGGGCACGATGGCGAAGAAATAAGCCAGGGAGGAGCCGGAGGTGCGGCGGCGGGTGGGGAGTTACAATGCAACGAAATTACACTGCCGAGTCAGTTATACTAAAAACCAATTTAGTAATATCCATGCAGATTGGAGATTCTTACTACATCCAGAAACCATCCAAATAAAATCGAAGGCCGTACACCACAGTATTAGTGAGTGGACAGGGACACATTTGTGCAAACAAAGTATGCAGACAACATTGTTTGTATACGGAGAATCTAACATGCGTGTAAACACTAAACAGATTGGTTTCGCCTCAAACGGGACATCCCAAAAATACCGAAAATACATAATGTTGACAATTTATTAATGGTTCGCTGTTGACAACATTGTTGCTTGCAGATTACTAGGATTTCAGTGTAAGTATTGTTAGCAGCTTTGCTTTACGGCTTTACCTAGACGCAAGTATTTGATAGCAGGTTCCTTTCTTAAGTAGAAATAACTTGCTTATTCGCCTCACCATGTCGTTAGTAATAAAACTGAAACACCACGGCATCAGGAAAGTAAGATACAATTTCGCTGTGCTTTACTATTGCCATGGGTAAAAGTGGAGCTAGCAAGGCTGGAGCATGACCAACTTGAGGGAGCACCTGAACAGGTCTATACCTAGTCGAGCTGGCAGGAATAGGAGGACCGCGATTACCATAGCGGTGACGGAGCAGAAGAGAAAGTTGATGTTGAAGGAGTAATTGAATTGGGGGAAGAAGCCGAGTACGTACTATGATGCAAAACTCATACCTTGAGCCTCTTGATACGGGGGTGCCGGGAAGAGCGTGCTGCCGACAGCGGCGGCGGTTGAAAGCCTCGCAGGTGGGTGAATGGCGCCGCCAGGGGCACGTCGAGCCTCAGCAGCCGCCATCCATCGGTGGCGCACGCCAAGGGTGGGTGACGGCGTGGGAATCGAACACCCGGAGCAGCGCTGTCGCCGCGCGGACGCGTATGCCGGCAGACGAGGTCGACGGAGCACCGCGCGCTCCGGCGAGCAAGGCCGCCGCGGGTCCTGGTCGACGACCGATAGAATTCCGCGCGAGGCCGGGCCCCGTCGTCGTCGATGCCGGCCTGCTAGGGGTCGTGATTGCAGACGTGGGGTGCGGTCGCGAGGAAATCAGGCGGGGGAGTAGCCGGAGGTGCGGCGGCGGAGCAGTGGTGGTGGTGGGTGGCCATCATCACTAGAGAATGGGGATCGACAAGTGAGCGTTAAGTGAGGCGTCCGTTCTGTTCTCCTTCTTTTTTCCTCAATTCTTCAATGCCTGGTTTGCTTTGCTTTATTTCGAGGAGGCGCCGTGCATTAATTCTGGTCCAAAAATTATGGGGACTAGTATTTCCTTTAATTTTGATACCCAAATTTAGTGTGCTACTACGTGTAAACCAAAAGGCCATGCTCGACTCCTCCATGTGTACATGACCCCATTATTCATCGAGCTCGCTTGCTGAACACACACTGGCATAAATTCATCCGACAACTGCCCCGTCTCCCACCCTCGGCGCCGCTTCCTCGACAATTGATGAAGGAAAATGTATGATAGGGTCGACATCCTACTTCTCACATGACGAGAATCGCTATTGGAGGATGCCCCCCACGACAGCTCGATGTCGTGAATCCCCCTCCTGCACCTACAACCTCACCGGCATCATCGACGGTGTGTGTGTGCGCGCGCGCGGTACCAGGGAAATGCTTATATGCCCAGGATGTGAGTGATTTGTGAGGGAAGCTTAGGTGAGTGATTTGTCACCCTTGCCAGATGTGAGGTTGGAGGAACCGTTTCGTTTTCCTTTTGTCTTTTTCTTCAATTCTTCAATGTTTGTTTGCCTTAATTCAAGGAGGCTGTGTTTTAGTTCTGGTGCAAAAGTTCTGGGAATCTTTCCGTTTATTTTGATACTCCTACCAAATTTGGTGTACAACTTGTGCTAGGCTACATGGCCCCATGACCCCATCCTTAGTAGTACTGTACATGCATAATGCACACCTATGTATCTCCTCCTCTTGACAAAGTGAACGTTCCGCTCTCTCATGCCAAGCCACACGCCGCCGTCGTCGTGTTAATTAATCTGCAAGGTGCGCAGCTCATCGCCACTACCATGCTCGTCGGTGAAGAGAGAGGGTGACATGTCTGCTTGGGTGGGTGATTTGTCGCCCTTGCCGGTGTAGTACATCTATCAACATCGGATCAGAGTCGCATCTTGTGTTCATTCCGATGTTTCCATGCAGGTTGGTGTTGGACCATCTGCAAGCTACCTCGTTTTTCATCGAGCTCGCTCGCTGAACACACACATGCATAAATCCATCGTATAGTCGCCTCGTCTCCCACCCTTGACACCGCTTCCCCGACAATTAATGAAGAACGTTGTATGACAGCGTCGACGTCCTACTTCTCACCTGACGAGAAGTGCAACATCACTGTTGGAGGACGTCGCCAAATTTACCCCACGACACTCCCGCACCTACAATCTCAATGGCGGGAGGGGGTGCATGATGAAGAACACTCGTGAGTACTCTTGGTTTCAATCTAGTTAACTTCTTCATGAATAAACTGAGCATACGTCCCCAAGGCATTCTGTCGAAGGGGCTTTGAACATGTGGGTAGGAATCGAATAACAAGAGAAAATTTCTAGGACGATCGAGGTAGAGGACTAGGCTAGATGGTGCTATACGACACTTGAAGTAGCACTTGCTTCACAGATATAACTATCACACACAAAGATTCTAGACTTATAATGTGAAAGTCCCACTTCGAGGCTGCTAACGCACTTCTTTGAAGAAGGTGGCCACCTTTTGGTTTTTCATGTACATATGGCCTATGATAATATAAAGAAAGCGTAAAGTCACATGTAATCACCATTTTTGGCGAAACGCTACGAGATAGACGTGGTGGGACTCACGGAAAAGGGTTTCACATGAAATGTCACGAGCAGGGGCGGCGCGTCATGGAGGCCATCCTTGGCTGTGGCCCAGTCTTCCCAACTCAATTTCTATTTCAAACAGTAGATTGAGGCCATAAAAAATTGAAATATATGTACATATTACAATATTGGCCCATCCTATCTTATGGCTGATGAAATTGGCCCTACCTAGTTTGATCGACACGGTCCGCCACTAGTCACGAGGAAGGGTCGGAATGACCACCCTTTTGCATAGGATCCTAATAAGTGTATATAAGGGTGTTGTGAACAAGAAAACCACTCCAGAACTTCAAGTGACATTTCCTTCACAAATAAGGCTAGCCCCCTGGGTGATTCTAGATATATAGTTTGAAACTGCCACTTCGAGGCCGTTGATGCACCTCTTTCAAGACCTTGGTCTTTTTTTTGCACCATTTGACATGTACATGTGGCACATGTTAACATAAACAAAACGTAAAGTCACATGGAATCACTTTTTGTATGAAAAGCTAGGATAGATGTTATGGGGCCCATGGAACTGGATTTTAAACGAAGTCGCATGAGAAAAAGAAAAAGGTCCAACCAACTATAAGTGGGAGGCGACCTCCCACGTGCTACCTAAATACTACCAGGTTTTCATTTCTTGATGTTCCTATAATAAGAGCCAACCAGGTTTTCATTGGCACATCAAGAAAAAAAAGACCGATAGAGAGCTATCCAATTAGGTTGTACATTTTCTTAGAACAACAATATATTTCATTGATAGAAAATCATGTTACATCAACAAATAAATATAGAAACTGAAAACGGACACGAAGAAAATAGATTTCCTGGAAACTTTACTGAAGGAGAGAAGAGGACGAGCGGACTAGAGGTGGCCGGTATGATCCATATATATGATGTGTACATGTCGTAATAAATGAGTAGTACATGTACATGTACACGTGAGATTTTTGCGGCAAGGCTACGTGAGCTTCGCTGCTGGAGTAGTAAACGATGATCTATGTGGGTGTGCATTAATTAAACGGAACGGTTGGACTCCTGATCCGCCGCCGTTTGCCTACCCATCATCACCACGATTAACTAATTAACGATTTCTGACTTTGTGTGCCTGGGTTTCGGAGTTGATGGGTCCGGTTGAAAAAAAGAAAAGAAACAGTCGATCTCTCCCTTGAATGGATTGATTAGTTTGGTGTTAATTAATTTTAGGGAAGGAGCAGAGGCGACAGTGCGGGTGAAAAAAAAGCGAACGTGCTGATGAATTTCCGATGGATTCGACGGTGTTGTGTGGAGCGAGAAAATGATCCTTCCTTTTTTCTTTTTTTTGCGAAACAGAAAAGGATCCTTCCAGGCCGCGCGCGCGCAGCTAGCTGATGGATTCGGTGAAGAAGAAAAAAACAATGATGGGAGAGCGAGAGAAAAGAGACCGGTGAAGTGAGCCAGGCTGGCAGCGACCGACCCGTGCAGAATTGATCAAGCTAGATTCAATGCTAGGGATAGGCCGGAGGCCGGAGGGAGCGATATCTTGCCTCCCCGCGCACTGGTTGACGTGGCAATGCATCATCGGAATCAAGTGGTTCGGTGAGTGGGAGGACGGCTGCTGGCCGCGCAATGTCACCGCCGTGCCGCACGCCGTCTACGTCCCGGCGCCGCACTCGCCTGTCGACGCGTACGGGCGGCGTCTCCCGGGCCCGCACACCCTGCAGCGGGGTCGCATGCTGCTGCAGGAGAAGGATGGAGCTCTACGCGCCCAAAGGATTAATGGGAGCAGCATGAGTGATCTCTATGTGTGGTTCAACTTCGGACCGAAGCAACTGATAGAGATAGGCACCAAGGAAGAGGATCCTGTCGAGAGAAACCAGTTTGTCCCAGTTCGGGGCCAGCACTGGCCGAGCAAGTTCGAGGTAGGACGACTCCCGCACGAACAGTGCGATCTAAGCACGTTTGCATATATCCCAACGGTGTCACCTACTCCCTTTGCAATGTACCTAGGCACGCCTCTCCAAGATCTATGCAAACTCTGACGCACCAAACTACACGGTCCATCAAATATCCCCTGGATCCATCCGATACAACTATTGTGAGAGGTACTATCTGGGGTTTTCAATTCAGAACTAGCGTGTGTAATTTAATTAGCACTTAGTAATGATATTTTGGGTGTTTGTGATGGTAAATATCACACATATAGAAGTTTGATTGATGTAGCCAACACAGAATCCTGTGTGCACATTTTGGAGCAAGATGCCTCTGATGGTTGATGCTAATCTTCGTGTGTGTTTTATCTTGCAATCCTAAGCTTACTCTACCCTGTATATGAGAAGTTCTAATTTGGTAGCTTCACTAATGTTTCAATAAATTATTATCTAGCTGATATGTTTCAATATAAGCCCTTTGCTTATTAGTGAACAAAGAAAAATTCCTGCTAGAAATTCCTACCGCTTTCAAACCCCATTGTTCTAAAATTGGGTTCAAATAAAAGGTCCATTTAGTCAAGCTCTTCTTCTTTCTGTCAGAAGATTTCCTAATAATGTTAAAATCTCCTCCTACCAAAAAATGTAGGTTATTTCTTCCTACCACATATTTTATCCATATGAATCATTCTGGTCATATATTAGCCAGTAGTACAAATATTTACATCATATTTTTCTTCTTTAACTCCCATGACAATTCCATCAGAAGCCCCTATGGCGGGTTCCCAACACGAAATAAATTTAGTTCTACCAGTCAAGCCATCTAGCCAACTATCCAGCAAATAACTCTTTTTATTTCTTGAATGCGGACAAAATATAGTTTAAATCCATGGAGATTTTCCCTAATGAAATCTCCTTTTCTTTCTCACCTAATCCTCTAGCATTGAAAAATAAACCCGACATAAAATCATGTATGTAATCTAGTTCTACACTTAGGCTTCACACTTAACGGCGCAGGGGAAGTCCTTTGTGGAGAACTGCATACATAAATGATGAAGCATGCCATCCATGATGGAAAACATGATTCTATGCATTCGGTAGCTTCTTTGAAGCGACATTCCTGCCGAAAAACATGGCACATCCGCAAGATTGAATGGAGAATGTACCCTCCGCTTGAAAAACTTGACAGGATTTTTACTTAGTCATGTATGGGAACAACATACATAGGTTATAGAAATTATTGCATGGGTGAAAAAAGTCATTTCATGAATCATGACTGCATTGACGTTCAAATCAAGTGATTTGGATGAAAACATGTTGCATAGGTACATTAAAATATTGCATAAGCACAAAATTTTCTGCGCACACACACTATTGTTGCAATGAACTTAATAGTTCTTTTCAAGTTAGTTTGGCAAACAAATTTGTCATCAGAAAGCTGTTAAGTGTGTGTCTTTTGCCGTGCTGCTCAACAGTAGCAGCAGTATGTATTTGCAATAGTCATGGTTGCTAAGCATTACATAATCTTGCTCTGCAATTACATGATACAAGTACTGCGTCAGACAATGAACCATTGATTTTTGCCTAAATTGTGTGTAACCCTCAAAGGTTACCGAAGTAGTGTGCTAAGGGAGCAGGAGACACCGGCGGGGCGTAGCCAAACGTCCTTACTCTAGCTTTCTTGTGTGGGACTCGCGTTTCTATGGCTGACGGCTCCTGGTTAAACAAGATGGGGACGAACAACCTGCAGCCATTCATCAGGTCAGTGTTCTTGGCCAGCTCATCATCATCATACTCCTCCCCCTCTTCCTTGTTGCCCTTCTTCAACAGTAGCTTCCCCGAGCCTAGATCATGACCGTCCGGCTCAATCGGGTGAGCGTACAGGCCACCGTCCACATAGTCCTGCAATAGCAGGTGCCCCCGTTGTAGGGTTTGTGACTCGATCGGCATACGCCAGTGTGGTAGCTTCAAAGTGTACTTGTACACCAAGCAGTCGCCTTCTCGGACGAACAATGCTTTCAGCACCCCCAGCCACGTATCGGCCGTCAGGAATGCCCATGCGTCTGAATGAATTAGGCCGACTTGCTGTTGCTGGCTCCTCTGAATAAAGTGCGTTGTGAACTCTTCAGTGGCGAGATCGAAGCGAGCGAACTTGCGCAGCCCGTCCGTCTCTGTCACGCACCAGTACACTGCCCCGCCGGCGCACACGGGTCTGCCGCAGGAGTTGCCGGGCTTTACGCCGGCGACCTGCAAGCTCCTCCACTCTTCGCCACCCCCGACCGTGTACACGTGAAGCAGCACTTTCTTCCCGGCAATGTACAAACCCTCGCCCTGGTGAATTATCTTGTATCGCCTCGTGTTGGTGTCGAAGCCGAAGCAGTATGCGTCGACCTCGCGTCGCCTCGCCGTCGGAGGCAGGGGCAGCGCGAACGACTCGCCGGTGAAGGGATCCGCGACGGTGATGGTGCTCTGGCCGACATCTAGGAAGCAGAGCAGGCCGTTGCAGGTGCCTATCATGTTCTCAGACTCGCCGGCAGCGAACGTCGCCGTGTGTCGCCAGTGCTCGTCGAAGAGGAACCCACGGCCGGTGTGCTGCTTGGAGGAGGAGACGTACACGATGGTGTGGTTTGGGGCGCGTGGTCCTTGGACCTGGTGCGCTTCTATGAAAATTGGATTCGTGATGATGTCGCGCCACTCCTTGCAGACGCGACGGAAGCGGCGGAGGTCGCTGGCCGGGAGGCGCAGCATGATGCTGGCAAGGATGTCTCCCGAGAGGCGCGCGGCAATTGCATCCACTGCCATCGCGTAGCTCCAACGTGAATTATAGTAGTGTTCACACCTAAAGCAAAACTCAAGCTTATTGTTAAAACTTTAAAGGTTGTCGTCCTGTGAGGCTGCAATTCGATCCAGATAGTACTTTCTAAACTTGCTACAATAACGCGCCGATTCCGATTATAATTCAGACTGGAAACCGCCTCTCTCTCAAGATCGTGACGGACACGTATACATATTCCCAAGAAATAACCATGGAGGGATCAGGCGAGCACAGAGCACTCTAACGGTTCAGGTTGGCCCGATGCTTCCTCGGGGCTCCAAGACGCAGAAAACGGCCGCAGATGTCGATGCCGCCAGCATCGCGCAGCTCCCGTCAGACGTCATCGCTGTCATCCTTCTCCGCCTCCCGGCCAGCGACCTCCGCCGCTGCCGCCGCGTATGCAAGGAGTGGCGCGACATCATCTCCGATCCGAGCTTCATCGACGCGCACCAGGTCCACGGGCCGCGCGCACCGACCCACACAATCGTGTTCTATCCCGGAAGCAGACCGGCCGACGGTGCCCACGAGTCACTCAACGGTGGCGGCTTCCTCTTCGACGAGCAATGGAGAGTCACGGCCAGGTTCACTGTCGATCAGTCCGCGGAGATGATTGGCACGTGCACGGGCTTGCTCTGCTTCCGCGTCTCCGCGCACGGCGTCATCAAGGTCGTGGAGCCATTCACCGGCGAGTCGATCTCCCTGCCTCTGCCGCCGACGGCCAACGCCAAAACGTGCAGTACCACGGCGTACTGCTTCGGCTTCGACGCCAGGGCGAGGCGATACAAGATTGTCCACGGTGCTTTCGAAGGGAAGGTTAACTACGATGGGTACTTCTTTCGTCCGAGGGTGCAGCAAGAGCTGCAGGTGCTGACGGTCGGGGCGGACACGGATTGGAGGACGGTGCGCATCCGCGGTGAGCGGCACGGCGTGCTGTACGGCGCGCCGGCGTGCGACGACGGAGCCGCCGTTTACTGGTACGCGGTGCATCGCTCGACGGAGCACCACGGGGACGTGTACAGGAACGTGCGCTTCGATCTGGCGACGGAGAAGGTCACTTCCAGATTTCGCCGGCTCGTCGATGGCGTCATATCCTGCGAGTATTCCCCCAAGTTGTACCTGCTGCACATGATCGGAATCAGGTGGTTTGGCGAGGTGAACTTGGAGGACGGATGCAGCTGGTGGAAACACGTCGACGCCGTGCCGCACGAGGTCTACTGCGTCACGCACTCCACTGGGCAATGCCTATGGGGGCGGCGCGCCCTGCAACGGGGGCACCTGCTGCTTCGGCAGCAAAAGGAAGGGGATCTTCACGCTCATGCCATCTTAAAGAGCAGCGAGTCGACTCTCGATATTGACTACCAGTGGAAACGGGATTCAAAGCCGTCGATTGAGATTGGCTGCGAGGAGGAGGACCTCACGGACACGGAGAAGTACCGCTTCTTTCCCGTTCGCCGTTTCTGCCAGGATTCTAGTGAGGTTGATCTTCCCGTAACAGTACGACTCCCGCCTCAACGGCAAGCTATTACCACGTTTGCCTATGTCCCAACGGTGTCTCCAGCTCCTTTTGCGCTATACTTGGGCACGTCAGTTGTCAATCAAAGAAAATTTGAGCCATAATTTCTGTAGACATTATAAAAGTTTGACAAGCTATGCAGGTTTTGGCCAAATTCAGCGCAAAGTTTATATAACAAAAAAAATGTACAAGAACTATAAAAATTCAACCGATATTTCCCGATCAATTCGGGAAATTTTGAGCGAATATGCCCATCCATTTAAATGTTTAGAATTATGTTATAAGATATGGCTATCTAAAAAATTAGAGTATTTGAATAACATTTGTATAAATTTCAGAAAAACTCAAACCATACTCCTTGATCTATCCCGTATATTTTGGACCTAGTTTGCATAGACATTTTAATATTCTAAAAGTTTTTAAATATAAAATTAGGTTAAATTTGGCTCAACACGGCCACATCTGTCTTCAACTCCTAGGGCAACCACATGCGTCCGTCTATGGTTCGGTGGAACCTCTTGAGTCGCGCGAGCGGAGGCGACCCAGGAGGAAAACTCTTCCTGGTCGTGTCCTTTCATATTACCATTTTTTTTTTTGTTATTCTCCCGTTTAAGTTAGCATGAATTTTAAAAAATAATTCATGCTAAAGTATTATTGTTTCCGTTCTATAATTTGAGAAAAAAATCATGTGTTTGTTTTCGATTAATAATCATTGTAAGAAAACTTTCAAACCTTTAATGAATAGGTGTTCTTATATATATATATCTATACCTACTAATAAAGGAAGTAAGATTTCTCCCATTTTTCTTCGTCCGTTTTAATATTGGCCCTGAAGTTGTAAACAATTACCCGCTATGCCACTCCTAAGTTACGTACCGCTTCGTTTTTTTCCAATTCAAGCTGCCTCGCTACGGATGACCTATGGTGAAGACACTCGCCTCGCCTCCTGTGTGTTGCCGATGCCACCACACGCCTTCTGCAGCCGCCGCGCGGCCGCGCCGCCTCCACCTCTGTTGCTGGCCCCCAGATCACGCTCAGCGCCGAGGAGTTAGGACGACTCATTTCCCCTCCCCCGCCGATCTGCTCCTCACGCCAATCCTCAAACTGCAGCAAGCAGTATTCTCGGGTTCAATTTCTTACAGCACTAAACTTCTGGGTTCGATTCCAATCGAAGACGATACAAAAAAGAACAACCCCTTCGGCACCAGATCCGCGCCCGGAGGAGGCCGTGTATGTGGGCGTCCTGGTACTGCCCTGGCCAGATGCCCAGACCATGCTCGCGTGTGCGAGGAGAAGACAATGTTTTTTTAATGAAGAAAACCGTGTTGATGGCTTGAAGCTGCTCCTTTTGATTGATCCCTTCTGTTGTGTTTGCAGTATGAAGTGCGTAGAAAGGGACTTCTGGAGTTGCAATCCCTTTGTTGTCTATCTGATTTCGCAAGAAACGACTGCTGAATTGGAGGTTGCTTATTTGCATCTCAGATTTGTGTGATGTCTGTCATGTTCCTAGGCCAAGCCTCTGGGTGCAATCCCTTTGACCTCTATTTGATTTTCCAAGACACGACTGCTACAGCTGGTGTCTAAATTGGAGGCAACTTATTTGCAACTCAGATTTGTGTGACATGTTCCTGGACCAAGCCGAAAATCAGGTAGGCAAAATTACATTTTGATATTAGCTATGATGGTGAAGATCACTCATGAGCTTGGGTAGCGGTTTTGAGAGGCCATGGTGGCTTTTTCTGATTTCTTCAGCCTGGGCCAGACTACCATACTGTCAAAATGCAGAGTTGGCGGAGGCTGCCGCTCTTGTGAGTGTTTATTTAGGTCCGACGCACGTGGAAAGTGATTGTGCTAAAAACTCCGTTTCTAATCTGAAGTGTAACCATGTCTCAAAGTCAGCTGTTGCTGGTACGATTAAGGATATAAAAGTTTTGTGCAACTCATTTTCAGATTAATCGATCAGACATGCCACCAAGTGACACATGAGCTCGCTAGGCTAAACCATAGACTCATTTTAGAAATCAATGTTATATGCATTTCACTTATGCACGGTATAATAAATACATTAACTACTTCATTCTATTGGATTTGATCGGCACCCAGATATAAACATAAAAGGATAACTTTTTTAATTTAATGTGACACCGTAGCAACGCACGGGTATTTGTGCTAGTATATATATATATATATATATAACAGGGTTTGTTCATGTACTTCGTAACTAAATAACTAATCAATAAGTTTTTTACAAGTATACATAGAACTTACCATAGACTCCATAGTCCAGGTGATTTACAACAACTCTGACGACAAACCGTCCCAGACGGCTCTACTCGTTTTCATACTAGATGATACCCCGCGCGTTGCTGCGGAGACATCGTGGAGTAAACTTTTTAAAATGTGAAAATTAATCTAAGATAAATCATCTTGGAATGATTTCACTGAACAAAATCAGGAGGACCACAAAAGGTCTAAGGTATTTGTAAAGCACAAATGGAAAAAATTATGTAGATAATACAGTCAAAAGCATCCATCAAAACTGAACATAAAAGGATTCACTTTCCTAATTACAAAATATATATGGTCATTTTTTTGAAAAGGTCATACCATTTGTAATTATAAATATTGTCATTTTTGTAGAAAAAGGTCACCGTGGATTTATTGCTCATATAATATATAGTTGCAATCGTCCATGAGGTTTTTGCAAGGAAAGCTAGCCAGGGCGTTCATTGACTATTATTAGGAAGAAAAAACCTAGCTATTTAATGTGATGTGCCATTTGCCATCCTTTGATGATACTGGAGATCGAACTTCCCAATGTCAATATCCAATTTACCCAATGCACTCAGCATATACATCAACTGCTTCATCCCACTATTATTCCTCTCCTGCAAAATATTAATATATTTGACAATCTGCAAATGGGCAAGCGCAAAGAGTGAAAAATATATCACTTTTAATTTTCAATGATTACATGGTAACCATTTACAATAATGGAAAGTGTTGATCCATGATAGTACAATTTGAAATGGTAAGTGTTGATCCATGACTGCACACTGACGTGTGGTTAAAGGTACATCTAGAGTTCAATCGGAGAGAATTTCACAACACACCTTAACAGTTAACACGTAGTTCCTCCCTTCACAACTGCGGTTGGATGAAGGGATATATGTTGGGCAGTAAAAATAATTTTAATAATCGTAATCATAGAACAGTTAATTAGCATAAAATTTCAAAGAATTTGAAACGACATACCTCGTGTGTTATCGAAGATGAATGTAGTCCATTAAGCAAACCTGAAGGCTTTCGACAATGTTATAGTATCACATATAAAGCAACTGCATGCACTTACACATTTAACTGCATTATATATGTGAGGAAACTTTCCAGCAGGAATAGAAGATATATCAGTACATATATACCTGATTATTGTAGATAATCTGTAAAAGAGGCATGCCACATCTAATATGCAATAGAAAGTTAGTACTTGAGATGACAATGTAAATAAACAAACTTCGTTAGTGTAGTTTCAAAATTGAGTAGTGAAATATGTAATTATTTGAATCATCAACGTCTGCACTGATAAATGAAGACAATACTGAATATCATTAGAGCAATCAGGGATTCAGGGTGAACGCACGTTACATATGCTCCTTCTATATTTGCTCAGATCAAAGCTACCATTTCTCGCTGCTGATTATACGAATATGAGCAACTCCATGGCTTCCTTTTGACATCCCTCCACCCACGTGAACCTAAGAGCCTGAAGTAAAGCCAATCAAATTTTGCAGGATGAAATACGAAACTGCAAATCTAAGAACAGGCAAACCTCCTGGAATCTAGACCTAAAAAATCTGTTAAACGGTGGGGCGGGCAGGTAACTCTTAGAACCATAGTTAGTAGAGGCACAGGTGTATGGGCGGTTAGGCTGCCGGCAACGATCCGGCGGGGTGTTCCAATGGCACGAATGGTTCCACTTTGACGAAGCCATGGATGGAAAGCCAGAGATGTGACCAATCCAATTAATCCAAACAAAACATGGTGGTTTTGAGCTAGCGGGCATGATCTAATCAAATCGTTGGAGGGGCAACCTACCAGATTGAAAAGATATGTTGAGGGATTGGAAAGACAAAGGAGAGATTAAAATCGAAGCGGCCAGTACCAGCGTGGATACCATTGCCAGAGGCCGCGACGCAAGCACGGATTGGCATGATTGAATATTGATGCAGATGGTGGCACGGAATTTGTTTTTAACCTGGAGGACCCGGCGGCGGATCAGTTCCATCGAGCACTTTTTACTTGATCAGTGCTCGATTTATTGGGCGGTTTCTCGAGCATTTGTGGTGAGGGGGGCGTTCGTGGCAGGAACATTTGTGGCAGGAGGCTGGACGGTCGCGGACTCGCGGCGGAGTAATCAGCGCGCGTGATTAGCCAATACGGAATGCAAACAGCAACAACCTTTTCTTTTAGAAACGGCGGGCCCGAGCGAGTCTCGACTCCCGACATGAGTTTACCAGCCCACGAAGGGGGTTCCAGCCCAGGTGGCTCGATTCGCCCACGTACACAAAATTATTTTGTGGACTCATGACCGACGTAGCGACAGCACAGCCTGGGATAAAAGAGATGACGTGGCTCGCAGTGAGAGCAGCAAAATGGGACCATCTATTAAGAAAGAGAAGATATCCACACATCCATCAAATTCCTAGGTAGACACGAACCAGCCAAGGACATGTCTCAGATTGACGCAATTCCAATGCCTCTGCGCGTGTCCAATAACCAGGTCACGGCCGCCGATGCCAAAGCTGCCGCAGCCGTGTTCGGGTCGCGAGACGTCATCGCTAGCATCCTGGTCCGCCTCCTGGCCAGCGTCCTCCGCCGCTTCCGTATCGTCTGCAAACAATGGCGAGACATCATCTCCGATCCAACCTTCATCAAGGCGCACATGGTACACCGATCACACGCCCCGACCCACACGGTCGTGTTCGTACCCTCTTCCAAGGGTTGCACCGGCAGCGGGTTCCTCTTCGACGAGCTCTGGCGGCTCACGGCAAGGTTCGCCGTCGGCGCATCCGAGGCCATGATAGGGACGTGCAATGGCCTTCTCTGCTTCCACGACAGACTCCAGAAGATCATCAGGGTCGTGGAACCATTCACCGGCGAGGCGACCAACCTGCCGCTGCCCACAGATTCGTCATGGAGCAACGTGGCTAGTTCGCATTGCTTCGGATTCGACGCTACGGCAGGGCAATACAAGATCATTCATAAACACATTGCCCATGATCATGCCAATATCGGCAGCTATACTATGTCTGTAAAGCTGTTCACAATCGGACAGGACAAGGACTGGAGGACCGTGAACACTGCCTACCTCTCCTTCAGCTCTACCTCCTTCATCGACCTGGCGTGCAACAGCACAGCCGTGTACTGGAGTTACATGGAACATCACCACAAGATTCCTATTTACTTACGCCTTGACCTAGCGACGGAGGAGATCACATCGGTTGAGTGCCCTGTTGTCAACAAACGACCGATATTTTGCCATCATCCGGCGTGGAAAAACGGTCATCCGTGCATCATCGGAATAAGGTCGTTGACCGATGAGTCAGAGAACGGCTGCTGGCCCGGTGATATGGACGCCATGGCACACAATGTCGATGCTGTTATGACCCTGCCCCACGGGATGCGCATCCCAAGGCAGCATGCGCTACAACGGGGGCACCTTCTGCTACTGGACAAGAACGGGGCTCTGTACGCTCACAAGATCGTGAGCAGGAGTATTCAGGGTCTCGACATCGGGTCCGAACAACTGCTGATCGGGATTGGCGTGGAGGAGGAGCCGGCCAAGAGCTCATCCAGTGGTCAGTTCGTTGCGGTTCAAGGTAGCCAATCGTCAGGAGCAACGCAGGCGGCCACTTATTCGGGTACAATGGATATTAGCACGTTTGCCTACGTCCCGACAGTATGTTCAGCTCCCCTGGCGCTCTATTTTAGCAGAAGTATGCAGTAGACGCTTATATTTCACGTGCTGAGAAGTAGCACAATCTTAAGCACCATTGGTCGATCATATATCATGAATTCTTATTTTCTATCTAAATATATTTTACCCTTGTGCTTTAATTATTTGGTGAACTTCTTATGTTGTTATGGTTTGTTTTAGACGGTGGATATAGGGTGTGTTTGGTGGGTCGGGCCTCCTCAGATATTCCCTCCTGATACAACATTTGGGTGTTTGTTAGATCGGGTCTTGCCCCAGCGCCCTGCCCAACTGATACGAAAAAGGCCCCAGCGCCCTGCCCACGAGCGAAGCCCGAATCGAGCTTCGCTGCTCATCCCGGACGAGCTCGCCCCGAAAACAGACCCCCGCTCGTCCCACTCCAGAGCCGAACCGTCACCCCCACTCCCTTCCATCGCGAAGCCCCGAGCCGCACGCCCTCTCCTCCGCGTCGCCCAGAAAATCGTCGCCGCCGATAGCCAGCGAGGTCGCCGCCTCCCTCGCCTCCCCCGCTTCCCCGAGACGCCGCCGACGCCCTCAAGATCCCCCCGCAGCTCCATCGATCTGCAGCTCCCTCCGACGACCACGGCGCGGCGCGGCAGAAGCACACGACGGCCACGACGCGGCGCGGCGGGAGCACACGACGGCCACGGCGGACGCGGCGGCGCTGGCGCGCCGGGTCCAAGAACAGCGACGCAGAGGGCGCTTGCCATGGTCATCGTCAGGTACCCGGAAGCGGACGACGGCCACGGCGCGGCGCGGCGGGAGCGCGCCCTTGCGCCAGCGCCGGACGACGGGCTTCTCCGGCTCGTCGAGTGCGAGCTCGTGCACGGCCAGGGACGACGGCCAGGGTCGCGGCGGAGCTCCGGTGGCGTGCTGCTGGCGAACGTGAGCGGCGCCGGCGAACAGGGACCCGATTGCTTTTTTGTTTTTCTATGTAAGGACCCGATTGCTTTTTTCCTTTTCTGTCCCAGGACCTCTTTGTAAACAAACGTGGGAGAAAATCTCAGTCCAGATTGTTTCACCAAACAACATCTCAGTCCATCTTGTTTCACCACATCCAGGCTAACAAACAAGCGATAAAATCTGAGCTGAGCTTGTATAAGGGCAACATGTATGAGTGGAGATAGTGATTCTCTCTTGTCCCGGTCTACCAAACACACCCATAGTCTCTAAAAAAACTCTGTTCTGCTATCGCTGATATTGGAACCCAGAGCACTTGTTGATTTGTATGAAAAAATGCAATATAAATTGGTGATGTGTCTTTGTGCACCTTATGAGGACACAACACGTCCAATCTTGTTGCCTTCTATATATGGGTGACAGGGAATGCGATCACCTCCCACACAATGGTTCTTCTCGAAAATAGATTTCCCCAACAAGGTATGGTTTTACCGAAAGTTTGCCCTGGACATGGCTTAACAAAGAATAGACAGGGGTTAGGCGTGACCAGCCAAGGACCGTTAGATTAGAAAAGAAGGAATGGCCAGGATCGACACGAGAAATTTGTCGCGGCTGGATATTGTAGCGAGAACAGCTATGTCGGAAGTTCTTGTCCCATTAGTTCTCTTTTTATTTAACATCTTTAATTAGAAAATCATTTGTATAATTATGAATAAGTTGTACAAAATCAAAAAAGCAATATGTTCATGTTCAACTGCAGCTAGCTACTGCATGGTTCGGCTGCGGTATGTTCCGGGCAAGATTATATACTTCTTTCGTCTCAGTTTAACATGTGCGCACGTAGTTTAAGAAATTAATTTAACTATCATTTTAGTCAATAAAATATGAAATATATGTCAGAAAAATTATATCATTAGAAAGTTTTTTTGCATACGAATCTAATGATATGGGTTTTGTCGACATATATTTCATCCACGGATCCGGGTATCCACGGATATTCGACCCGCCGGGCACGGGTATGGATGGTTGATTGTGTCCATGGATTTTATGGGAAAGATATCCGATAATTCATGGAGCGAGCACGGATAGAGCTTTTGCTCCGTGGATATTCGATAGATATCCAACTGACATGTGGAACCCATCACTTCAGTAGCATTGGAGTGTGTCCTTAGTGCTGGCGGGAGATTAATTAGTGCACATCGTAGTTGACTTGCAGCAAAAATAGCAGAAGCTCTTATGTGTATGCAATCATGGTCTCGAGCGGTCGTGTTAGGTAATTCATTTCTACATTCCCACTATGTGCTCTGTACGGGATATGAAATCTAAGTTCTTTATATTTTTTGAAATTGTATTAGGTGAGATTCATGATGATCTCCTTGCTGTCCAGAATGTTCTTGAAGATAAACAAGAAGAAATGGTACCGTCTAAAAAGCTCTTATTTATTTTCTTTAATTATTTATTCTTTTGATGCTTTTTCAATTGTTAAGCTTTGGTTCTTTTTCAATTGTAGGATTCCAATAAATCCATTGTCACCGAAGAATGACAGAATGAGGCTACAGTAATCCAAGATTCAACTCAACCTTTCTACTATCTTTTGTTATATAGCTTTAACCCATTAGATGTTGTTTTGGAATCTTGTAATAAAAAAGCATTGTCTGTATATATTCCGTGAGATTGAAATGAGACATCTATTGTATGGTGTGATTGTGTGAGATTTAACATATTATAAGTACTATGTGATTGATATATTGTTGCTTTGATATTCCTATGAATTGTCGACATAATTATGGCTGAAATGCTACTGAAATAATGTCGAAATGCTGCCAAAATATTCATGTTAGCTTATTATTGATGAAATGCAAGTGAAATATTGCTGAAATGGTACTCAAATTTTATGGGCATGGATATCCATGGATATCCGGGTATCCAGCGGATTTGGATTTGGGGAGACATCCATGCTCATGGATACTTTCATGGGCGGGGCAGAGCGAGGCTGATGGATTTGGGCATGGATCTGGTTTTACTATATCCGTCCAAACCCGCTCCATTGCCATCCTATTCACCTCCCAGCGCAATGGTTCTTCTCGAAAATAGATTTTCCTAACAAGGTTCGGTTTTACCGAAAGTTTGCCCCGGACATGGCTTAACAAAGAATAGACAGGGGTTAGGCGTGACCAGCCAAGGACCGTTAGATTAGAAAAGAAGGAACAGCCAGGATCGACACGAGAAATTTGTCGCGGCTGGATAGTGTAGCGAGAACAGCTATGTCGGAAGGTTCTGTCCCGTTAGTTCTTTAATACCTTTTAATTTATCATCTTTAATTAGAAAATCATTTGTACTTCTCCAGGCTCGTGAACGCGCGCAAGCGGAGCTCTTGGCAGCAAGACGTAGGCTTGAGGAAGAAGAGGCCAATGCTAAGGAAGAGGCCGCCCGAGACGATACGACTCAAGCAGGCAATAGCCTCACCATTTCAGCAGCTATTACCACGTTTGCCTATGTCCCAACGGTGTCTCCAGCTCCTTTTGCGCTATACTTGGGCACGTCAGTTGTCAATCAAAGAAAATTTGAGCCATAATTTCTGTAGACATTATAAAAGTTTGACAAGCTATGCCGGTTTTGGCCAAATTCAGCACAAAGTTGTTAATATCAGAAGATTTCGTCAAGCTCTTCTTCTTATAATGTTGTTAATATCTCCTCCTACCCAAAAAGGTAGGTTACTTTCTAGCTCTTCTTATTTGAATACCATTTTGATGGGTCGTTGTGTGAATCGCAAAAAAGGTTGTTTACATGCTTAACTATCTCCTTCAAATGGCGAACCCACAGCAATCTCCGCACTATTCATGCCTTGGGCACCCAGACTTCGCCGGCTATTGAGGCTAGGGTAGTCTCTGAAAACGAATAACAAAAAAAAGAAGAAATGAAACCCAAAAGCACATAGGCTAGTCTATGGAAACGAATTGAATCCAGTTGCTCTATTCTTGAAATAGAAATTGGGGCAAGGAAGCCAAAGCACACCTCGATCGTGGTCGTACGACGGCACAACACTACGCTAATATATTGATCGATTCATACATAGAACCAAAACAAAGTTCAAGATCACCTACTTGCAGGTTGATTACGGCAAGATCTTGCCGCCGGCCGGAGTGACTGCTCGCTCGCCGGGCGCCGAAGTTGGCCGGCCATAGCGCTCCCTCTCCATCTCCCTCTCCTCGACAAGTAAAAGTCAAAGTCTAAGTCTAAGTCTAAGTCTAAGTCTAAGTCTAAGTCTAAGTCTAAGTCATAGTCACACGCGCAATCCACACGCGGTGTGTGACGAGTCACTTGTATATATAGAGCTGAGGATGCTGAAGAAAGGAGGATGAGGTGATTCTTACGGTGATTGATTAAAAGCATGGACGGTTCAGATGAATAGTGTACCGGCTTGCTGAGTTTGCAGTTGGTATAGGGAAACCAAACAAAGCTCATGGCCCGAGGCATTGGTTACGTGACTTGCATGCACCGTATAATTAAAGGCGCCTCATTTCTCCCAATGTAGGCAACTTAAGAGTCGGACGATGGCACATTATCCAGGATTGAGAGACACTCACGCCATATAATTCAACCTACCTACACCCTTTTATGTGGGTTGATGCTACAAATTGGTCCGACTACATATGTTATGTTGCGCGCACAAAACTATAAAATCAACGTATGGGTTGGCAAATCTTTTCTTTCTTCACCTTTTCATTATATCATTTTGAAGAAATTGGAAAATATTTACTTTCGCCACCTTTTAATTTTATCGCTTCAGGCGGGGGAAATCGCAATCTTTATTTGTGGTACTGCATGTCAATCAGCAGGCTAGGGCAGAACTACACTGATTTTTGTTATCTCAAGTAATTAATCAGCAACAACTAAGAACACAAACAAATTAAGGTCCAAGAATGGATCCAAAGTTACTGCACATGGAGCTTAACACAACACAAGAACACACGGCCATTTTTTCAATGGAAAACCAGCCGGGCATATTTTATTACTTCAGCATAAGTGATACATCATCCGCTATATTACTGATACATAATCAGTGACAGCAATTCATAAAAGAAAATTCCCTATAGTTCATAACACAAGCACAGACGCAACAACAACTCGATTAGCGATACATCCTATTGCGGACGTGCACGAGGACTACAAATACATCCACCTTGGATGCTCACGCAGCGACTCGGATGTTGTGGCACCTTCCTTGCCCCTCTTGCATTTCTCAGTCGCAATTGTAGGTACAAAGGGTGGCATCCGCCTCCCACCTCCGTCCCAGCCATCAACACTATATATCATCCCTGCTGAGAATAACAGATCAAGATGTTGTTTGTAACAAGTAAAAAAGGATATTAAGAACTTGTTCGATACTACCAAAAATGTATGATATTTCAGGACAGAGGTAGTACCAATTTAAGGGAATCAGGTCTAGAACCTACTACAGATGGATGCACTATTAGTACTTAGACCTAACAAATCAATAAAATGACACCTAGACTGGATTAGGACATGATCAACTAGACTCCAAAGAAAGATCGGAACCATTATACATCAATAAAGTGCATGTCACCAACACAAGCCCATGACTTGCAATTGCGAGAACAACACATTCACTCGAAAAATACTTTCAAATAAATGATAGATTATCATAAATAGTATGATCACAAACAGCACAAGAAACTAGAGATTGGGTAGACCTACCTATGTGTTTCCAATTCTTCATCTTCATATTTCAAGAGTGGATAAATATCCAAACGGCGGTGATACTACACTCGTTTAAAGAACGTATCAAAATTTCTCAAATCACTACAGGTTCAAATACCAGGTTGCAACAGCACATACAGAAATGCCAAATTGGTCAGGGAAAGAAAAATATAAGATGAAACAATGGAACAAAATTAAGTCGACAACCATGGACAACACTAGGTAGCTAGGATGCACACCGGCTAGCTAGCTACATGAAAAACAAATCAAATTTGGAAATCACATGTGCATAAGCTACCTAGCATCAGGAAAAACAACACACAGCTGGCAAGCATCAGATATACAACTACCAGATAAAAAATGGAGCAAAGCTTAGGTTATCTCCAGGCATGTACCATGAACCTAACAAACATATTAAAGACTCTAGACTGGCTTCTTTTTAGTCAAGAGGCAAAGATCTTCGACTTCCAGAGTAGAAGTTTGTATAAACAAAAAGAAGATAAAGATTAAATAATAAGAAAATGATCACTGTTGTGATCCAACCAAACAACAATCTAACACACATCAGCAGTAGTTAAATACCACTATAAAATCCGCAAATAAATACATACACCATCATTACCACCAAGTAACCCACAACTCCAGGAATAGTAGTTAGTTCTTTTACTTACACATAGATGGTAACAAATTTAAACCTACTGCGATTACCTGGAATCATCCGATGCACAACATCAATATACCAGAGCAGACTAATAACCAACTAAGAGCGCTAATGTGTGGTTCCTAAAAATGCGATATTTTATCATATAAATGTATAAAATTCCTGGAGTGCAAATGGTTGAAACAAAAAACCGACAGATCATTTCATATTCAGAAAGTACAATAAGTAGAAGTATTTACGGTACTAGTATCATGACGAGATCCTAATCAACAATCACCACTAAACCACAACCAGTATGTCATCAGCTCATTGGTCGTGGTATCACAGAGCAAGTAGAAGAGAAAGGAAAGGAATAAGAAAAGCACCTAAAACCACAACGTCGAAGAAGAAGGCCACCGTTGCTGGCCTGCTCGATCCAGTGGTCATGGCTACCTCCTGGCCACCTCAAGGTCCACTTCTCCTCTGAAATTCAAAAACACAAAGGAAAAAAGGAAGCGGTTTGTGTTTCCACCACCTGAGGTGATCCAAATGTACTCTGGAGCAAAAGTTAAAGGAATAAAAATGGTCTGATTCCAAATTCTTATTAAAACAAGGAACTGATAAAGCTAGAAACAATCTTTCGATAAGCAATAGCACAGGCAGTACCTAAAAATGTTGCAAGGCATAAGAAAGCAATTGATCTAGCAACAAATAATTCTCATTGAAACATTGATTAGTACTTTTGTTATAGGAGGAAAAGAAATGTGTTCAGGCCTATGTTATCCTTGAGTAGCTATATAGATACAACATAAGAAACAGCTTATTGTAAATTCATGACAACATGGCATAGAAAACATATAAATGGTTCAAAGGTTCACTATTACTTGCTACTCCCATGCGCAGTGGATAGCGGTTAGGCTGAGGCAGCTGATCATGATTACTGAATGCCTCTCAAGGCACGCGTGGAGTACTGGGAAAGAGTCGCACACCGCCTGCGGTGAACTGTATGATGTTCAGGTTCAAGAGCCCATCCTTGTCCTCAGATATGCCTGTTTCCACTCTCTGTGGCCCAGCTAATGGCCTTGCTCCAGAAGCGGCTATTTTCTGCAAGCTAGCACATGGTCCAGTCTGGGATGTTCTAGCAGTAGTACATCCCCATAGAATGAAGGTGAGGGCATCCATTTGCAAGAGCAACCACACTCTCGTCTGGAGATGCAGAAATGGCCAGATGTTAAGTTTCAGAAAATGAGCATGGCTTTACATATGTAATTTTTTTTACCATTTAGACAAACTCATACTCTTGAAAAAGAACACAGTTGATCTAAATCAAGACATTCTTAAATAGAGAACAGTTTTCCAAAATCAAGACAATCTTAAGCACCTTTGTGGGTTTTACCGATTACAGAAGTGAACAACAATTCAGCTCATGTTGGAATAAATCATTACTGGAAGTCTACAACTGAACAGTTAAGCCATCACTCAATCATATACACGTACAAACACAAGAAAGTGTTTGAAGAACTGACATGCTATATTCAGGAAAGGCATTGAACAAGCATGAAACAAAGTGAATTTCATTTTGGGGACTATATTTATGTCAGATTTCTGTTCATGCATAACTGACTAAAGAAAGGAACAAAAAATAAAATGGAGCAAGTCCAATGCATAGGTCAAATGGCATATTCCTCCAACTCCCTGTTTGTCCTTTTTTTTCTTTGTCTGTTGGTACAAGTGACCATCTAAACCATTTGCCTGGTCAAATGCAAATGCACCGGTCATGATGCCCTTATTGCTCACAACCGGATCAAGTGACCATCTAAACCATTTGCCTGGTCAATTGCAAATGCACTGGTCATAATGCCCTTATTGCTCACAACCGGATTAGGAAACACAACAAGAAAAGGTAAAATTAGAAGATTCTTTTGACCAAAGGCACACATCGGATCACTTATTTTACAACAGAATCACCAATTCACCATACATAGGTCAATCCTAACATCGTAAAAAAAGGCCTAAGCACACTAAACTGAACACAACATTTAATGGAGATGCACAAACACACAGAGTCGCTGAACAACCACAGAACTACCTTCGAAACTCATTAATTCCCCGATTTGAAATATTCAGGGAAAAAACAGAGAGCAGATTCTAAGACATAACTTCTCTAACTATGAACCCCCAAATTTCACTCACAGTACCAACATCAAACCCACAGAAACAATCAATCACCCCCACAGAAAGAACCAGATTTCCAACCAGGTTCTTATGCCCTAGAATTTGGCTGATTTGAAGAAATATGCTCAATTTAGGAAAAATAAGAAGCCAAGCAAAGAATATGCTAAAAGACTAAAAAGAGGATGGGTACATTCAAAAGTGATATGCTGGAGGTTCTTTTGACGCTACAGCTCTGGCTAAACTACAAGAAACCTTCTGCTTCTTTGCAGATACACAACAGCACGCCTTGCTTTTGGTCTTCTCCTGTACAACAAAATGAAATAGAAAGCCTATGAACATCCAAAAAATATGCACAGTAAATGACTGAGCCCGCATCCAACTATTTTTCAATAGATTTATTCAAGAATTCAGTAAGCCAGATCTCCAAGTCAGAAGAAAGAATTTATGGGAATTGATTTAATTACCAGCCATAACATCCTCAAAACTAAACACACCAATCACGCTCATCGACCAAAATACACAGAGCAGCGGGACACTCTTCTTACCTTGTAGCCGGCGGCGCCTTCGCTGCAGGCGTCGTACTGCAGGGCCCGCATCTTGGCGACACTGTTGTTGCGGTGGTCGGCTTGATTGGGTGTTGTAGCTGAAGCGTAAAAGCAAGGACATAGGAATCTGAAGAGGAACAGTGGAGGTGCACCGCTTTTCCTGGGGTCTCGCAGGTGACACATATGGCGACCTAGGACGGGGAGACCCTCCTCCAAGCAGCGACTCTTCCCACAGGAGGGCGGCGCTGAGGAAGGTGCGGAGCACTGCCGCCGAAGCCGGCAAATTCACGCGCTTTGGAGAAAAGGGGATTTCTTTCCTCCTCCTTGGCTTATGGTTAGCGGAGGAAGGAAGGCGGAGAGACAAGGAGGAAGGAAGTAGGCTGGAGAGGGAGCGGTGGAGCAGGCGGTGCAGGCAAGGGCGTGGTGGCTGGTGAGGGCGTGGTGGCTGGTGAGGGCGTGGCGGAGCAAATATCGACGGGAGGGAGCATGCGGTGATGGGAGTGCTCAGGAAGGAGGACAGGATGATCCAAGTGGTAAATTACTGCAGGTTTATTTGGTTCAAACTAGAGGGGCTTTTTGCAAAATGGACGATCCAACATGTTTCCGGGGACGGAGGGGGTAGTACTGTTTACAAGATTGGCTGGGTCAAAAAGAATACATGGCTCTTAATGTTTTAGCTCACTAGGTGACCTCGTGCATCTAATTGCATCACCATTCCATCTAATCCATTACATGTAAAAAACGTACAACATCATAACTAGCAACTTGAAGAAACAAAGAACGGATCAGCTAATAACAGTACATAAATGTACATGGAGTGTGTGTTAGAGATATGGTCACTGAACATATCATCTGCAAATGAAGGAAGATTGGCTTGGGCGGGCGGAATATATGCCTCAGAAACTTTCAGCTCACGAGGTAACTTCGTACATCTTATCGGTTCATCAGTTAAGCTAATATATGATGTTCCAAAACTATACTCACAAAAATAACTACATGCAACTAAGAGGAAACAAACCAAGATCTGGTAATGACAGCAAAACAGGCAACCAACACTTCTACAGATTTGTGATGTGGCAAAGACTGTTTGAAGCCGTCACAACAGAGAAAATCTGTATGGCACGGAGAACTGCATATTGTTATCGCCAACCTTCAATGGAAAGAATCTCCACTATACCATACCCCTCTTTGTTCTGCAAATTGACTATCCGTTTGCAAATAGATGAGAGGATAGCAATTTATGGAAAGCTTTACCAGTTTCATTCATTTAATCAACAAAGCGAACGTCACATTCCACCAATTCAAGTGAAAATAGCAGGAGCAATATCATTGCATCTACGCTTATGCAAAACAGAAGTCACAAAGCTAATATTATTTGATCCATCACACCCGCGAGCCAATAGACATTTTCTGTAATGACCAAGTACAGGAGACAAGGGGAGAACTAGAGACTCACCAAAACCACGGAGTCGAAGAAGAAGCCACCGTCACAATGGTTGCCGCCATCGCACGGCAGCGAGAGCGGAAGAAGTGGAAGCCTGCAAAGGTAGCTAAAAAGTTAACAACAATGCAGACAGAATCGTGTGTCAAGGATACTCCGTAAATAATGATGTGGAATATAAATTCATTTATGCTCACTAGATCAGTACCCCAACTATATGGGATATAAAAAGGTCCCCACATCTAGACGTAAATGTTAATGCATTCCTACAAGTACGTGGGTTGCTGAAGTCTAAAATGGCTAGTTATATCAACCAGGATAGGTATGTCAAAATTGTTAGCACAAAGGCATGCAATTTTGCGAGCATGGACGATGAAATAACTCGTTATCATTCCCTGTGCCATGCTATTCATGTCATGACATGAGATAACAGAACTTATTTGATTATTTGAATGCATAGCGTTTCCACGGCTTCAATTATGAAGTTAAGACGACATCAGAAAACATAAATATAGAAGAGAGGGAGGGCTAAGAACCACAGCTAAACCAAATAAATAACTTCCACATCAGCTAATCATTCATGATTAATCCTAGAACAAAACAACCGATTATAGAAAACTTGCTAGGAAAAAGTTCTTGACTATTGGTGACGATGTATTATTAAGTTAGACAAATACAAATGTTAAGAAAGGTCTAATAAGAATTTGGACACCAGAAATGGATATCTGCACTTTTTTGCACATACATTTTTTGGAACATATTCTTGTGCATGATATTTAAAAGTGAGCTGAGGACTTGAGGAGTGCATATGGATAACTGACCATAATTCTAAAAGTGGTGTTTGTGTTCAGTGATGCCTTCCAATCTCCATTTTTACAAGTGTATGCCAAATTGCATGCAGTTCTAGTTAGCATGATAGAGTTCACAGAGGCAGATATCATCGGTAGACTTCTTCATTTAATGAACACATATAATTCGACAGAAAAACACAAGTATTTTCACAAGTCAACTATTGCTGCTATGTATAACACGTTTCTGGATCGAACATGGAAACTACGGTAGAGCACAAGGCAGTTCATGTAAAAAATGGACCTTTTCAGGGGTCGGCCTTTTGTGTTTAGTGTCCCTTGAGGTGGAGTATGTCCAGGTCATCCCCTCTTTGTTCCCCTTTGAGCGTCATACAAAACGAGGGGATTAGCATCCATGCAGCAACACTTGGTCCTACAATAGAAAAAAATTGTCTAATGTCCAGTGCATATATAACAAGAGCACTCGAAAGTCAACTATATCAGCTACTGAATAACAAACGAGATTATTAGAGGAACAGACAAATCCACTCTACTAGAAAATAAATGTGCATAATATATATCAGTTTAGCAACTTCTGAGTACAGAGGATTAGCATCCAATTACCACCTGATGCTTTTAACCATTCTACTCTATGTGTTCATTAATTAGATAAGCATGTTTGCTAACGTTGGATATTTGGCTAATTCCCGATTGATGCTATTGCATTCAACAACAAAAGTGAATAAGCATAACATGAATACTATCCTTGATTATAGCATGGCATCCAATTTTAGAACAACAATCAGGAAGGAGTCAAGAATCCATGCTCAAAGGAGAAAGAATGGACAATATCAGTTTATCATGTCTTCAACAAATTTTAGCATACAGACAAATAGCTCAACCAGGGAAATATGTATGGCTGATCCAGACTCCCATTATCCTAAAATAAAAAGTTCAGCAAACTGTAGCTTACCATCATTAGAGGATGGGGACAATGGCTCACCTATACCATGGATGCGTAGAAGAGTCCACTATTGCCAAGGTGAACTTGTCACCATCACACGACAGCAAGGGCAGACTGCGGACAGCACAACAGGAGCACCGCTAGAGCCAAAACCATCGACGGCCGGGCCTGGCCCCCTCCAGGCCAGCTGCTGCCCTGCAAAAGATGGATAAACAAAACAATCAATTAAAATAACAACCCCCAAAGTTAAGATTAAAGCTGAAGCAAACATTTGGCAAACTCTAAACCTCAACTTCCTGACCATGACAGTGCAGCAAGCCCATAACAAAAGTTAAGAAATGTTGTTGGTTCTAGTCATTAAAATAGATTAAAGTTGAAGCAAAACATTACTAGCACTAGGAGTAGCAAAGCTAAACCTCAACTTCCTGACCATGACCATGCAGAAAGCCCATACCAATACTTAAGAAATGTTTTTTGTTTAGTCATTTGAAGTAGATACAATTACAATGCAACAAAATTACACTCCAGAGTCAGTTATACCGAAAACCAATTTAGGTCCATGCAGATTGCAGATTCTTACTACATCCAGAAACCATCCAGATAAAATCCAATTCACCACAGTATTAATGAGTGTACAGGGACACATTTGTGCAACCAAAGTATACGCACAATATTGTTTGTATACGGAGAATCCAACATGCGTGCTGGCTTCGCCTCAAACGGGACATACCAAGAATACATACGTATAGTTCAATGTTAACACATGTTGTTGCTTGCAGATTACTAGAATGAATTTTTCAGTGCACATGAATTTCCAGTAGCTTATCACTAGTTCACGGCTTTACCTAGATGTAAGTACTGATAGCAGGTTCCTTTGTTAAGTAGAAATAACTTGCTCATTCACCTCACCATGTCGTTCATAATAAAGCTGAAACACCAGGCATCAGGAAAATAACATACAATTTTGCCGTGCTTTACTATTGCCATGGGTAAAAGTGGAGCAAGCAAGGCTGGAACATGACCAACTTGAGGGAGCACCTCAGCACGTCTACCTAGTGGAGCTAGCAGGAATAGGACCGTGATGATCATAGCAGTGACAAGAAGCAGAAGAAAAAAGTTCATGTTGAAGTAATTGAATTGGGGAAAGAAGCGGAGTATGATGCAAAACTCGGACCTTGAGGCTCTAGATAGTAGATACGGTTGCTGGGAAGAAGGTGCTGGCGACAGAGGCGGCAGTTGGTTTAAACCGCCGCCGCTGGATGAAGGGAGCACATCGAGCGGGCGCGCCTCAGCAGCCGCCATCCATGAGTGGCGCACGCCAAGGGTGGGTGACGTACGGCGTGGGAATCGAACGCCCGGAGCCGCGCCGTCCCGTCCCGATGGCCTGAACCCCATTGCCGCGCGGACGCGGCCGCCGGCAGACGAGCTCCACGGAGCACCGCGTGGCATGTTACTGACCCCCGCGCGCTCCGGCGAGTAAGGCCGCCGCGGGTCCTGGGCACGATGGCGAAGAAATAAGCCAGGGAGGAGCCGGAGGTGCGGCGGCGGGTGGGGAGTTACAATGCAACGAAATTACACTGCCGAGTCAGTTATACTAAAAACCAATTTAGTAATATCCATGCAGATTGGAGATTCTTACTACATCCAGAAACCATCCAAATAAAATCGAAGGCCGTACACCACAGTATTAGTGAGTGGACAGGGACACATTTGTGCAAACAAAGTATGCAGACAACATTGTTTGTATACGGAGAATCTAACATGCGTGTAAACACTAAACAGATTGGTTTCGCCTCAAACGGGACATCCCAAAAATACCGAAAATACATAATGTTGACAATTTATTAATGGTTCGCTGTTGACAACATTGTTGCTTGCAGATTACTAGGATTTCAGTGTAAGTATTGTTAGCAGCTTTGCTTTACGGCTTTACCTAGACGCAAGTATTTGATAGCAGGTTCCTTTCTTAAGTAGAAATAACTTGCTTATTCGCCTCACCATGTCGTTAGTAATAAAACTGAAACACCACGGCATCAGGAAAGTAAGATACAATTTCGCTGTGCTTTACTATTGCCATGGGTAAAAGTGGAGCTAGCAAGGCTGGAGCATGACCAACTTGAGGGAGCACCTGAACAGGTCTATACCTAGTCGAGCTGGCAGGAATAGGAGGACCGCGATTACCATAGCGGTGACGGAGCAGAAGAGAAAGTTGATGTTGAAGGAGTAATTGAATTGGGGGAAGAAGCCGAGTACGTACTATGATGCAAAACTCATACCTTGAGCCTCTTGATACGGGGGTGCCGGGAAGAGCGTGCTGCCGACAGCGGCGGCGGTTGAAAGCCTCGCAGGTGGGTGAATGGCGCCGCCAGGGGCACGTCGAGCCTCAGCAGCCGCCATCCATCGGTGGCGCACGCCAAGGGTGGGTGACGGCGTGGGAATCGAACACCCGGAGCAGCGCTGTCGCCGCGCGGACGCGTATGCCGGCAGACGAGGTCGACGGAGCACCGCGCGCTCCGGCGAGCAAGGCCGCCGCGGGTCCTGGTCGACGACCGATAGAATTCCGCGCGAGGCCGGGCCCCGTCGTCGTCGATGCCGGCCTGCTAGGGGTCGTGATTGCAGACGTGGGGTGCGGTCGCGAGGAAATCAGGCGGGGGAGTAGCCGGAGGTGCGGCGGCGGAGCAGTGGTGGTGGTGGGTGGCCATCATCACTAGAGAATGGGGATCGACAAGTGAGCGTTAAGTGAGGCGTCCGTTCTGTTCTCCTTCTTTTTTCCTCAATTCTTCAATGCCTGGTTTGCTTTGCTTTATTTCGAGGAGGCTAGCCGTGCATTAATTCTGGTCCAAAAATTATGGGGACTAGTATTTCCTTTAATTTTGATACCCAAATTTAGTGTGCTACTAGTACGTGTAAACCAAAAGGCCATGCTCGACTCCTCCATGTGTACATGACCCCATTATTCATCGAGCTCGCTTGATGAACACACACTGGCATAAATTCATCGGACAACCGCCCCGTCTCCCACCCTCGGCGCCGCTTCCTCGACAATTGATGAAGGAAAATGTATGATAGCATTGACATCCTACTTCTCACATGACGAGAAGTGCAACATCGCTATTGGAGGATGTCCTTCACGACAGCTCGATGTCGTGAATAGCGACGTCCCCCTCCTGCACTTACAACCTCACCGGCATCATTGACGTTGTGTGTGCGCCCGCGGTACTAGGAAAATGCTTATATGCCCAGGATGTGAGATTTGTGAGGGAAGCTTAGGTGAGTGATTTGTCGCCCTTGCCGGATGTGATGTTGGAGGAGCCGTTTCGTTTTCCTTTTTTTCTTTTTCTTCCATTCTTCAATGATGGTTTGCCTTAATTCGAGGAGGCTGTGTGTTTAGTTCTGGTGCAAAACTTCTGAGAATTAATCTTTCCGTTTATTTTGATACTCCTACCAAATTTAGTGTGCAACTTGTGCTAGGCTACATGGCCCCATGCCCCCATCCTTAGTAGTACTGTACATGCATAATGCACACCTATGTATATCCTCCTCTTGACAAAGTGAACGTTCCGCTCTCTCATGCCAAGCCACACGCCGCCGTCGTCGTGTTAATTAATCTGCAAGGTGCGCAGCTCATCGCCACTACCATGCTCGTCGGTGAAAGAGAGAGACGTGCTGCTTAGTTGAGTGATTTGCCACCCTTGCCAGATGTAGTACAACTCATAAACGTTGGCATCAGAGTCGTCTCTCATATTCAACATGCCGATGCCATCCATGTTGGTGTTGGGGCATCTGCAATCTACCTCGTTATTCATCGAGCTCGCTCACTAAACATGGCCAAAAGGTCATGCTACATGGCCCCATCCTTAGTAGTACATGCATGATGCACACCTACCACATATCTCCTCCTCTTCACAAAGAGAACCTTCCGCTCTCTCACGCCAAGCCACACACCGGGTTAATTAATCCACGGTTGCACATCCTGTCGCAACCACCATGCTCGCTGGTGAAGAGAGACACGGAGAGAGGGAGAGAGGGAGAGAGAGAGAGTGACGTGTCTGCTTGGGTGGGTGATTTGTCGCCCTTGCCGGTGTAGTACATCTATCAACGTCGGCATCAGAGTCGCATCTTGTGTTCATTCCGATGTTTCCATGCAGGTTGGTGTTGGACCATCTGCAAGCTACCTCGTTTTTCATCGAGCTCGCTCGCTGAACACACACATGCATAAATCCATCGTACAATCGCCTCGTCTCCCACCCTTGACACCGCTTCCCCGACAATTAATGAAGAACACTATATGACAGCGTCGACGTCCTACTTCTCACCTAACGAGAAGTGCAACATCACTGTTGGAGGACATCGCCAAATTTACCCCACGACACTCCCGCACCTACAATCTCAATGGCGGGAGGGGTGCATGATGAAGAACAGTAGAACACTCGTGAGTACTCTTGGTTTCAATCTAGTTAACTTCTTCATGAATAAATTGAGCGTACGTCCCCAAGGCATTTTGTCGAACGGGCTTTGCACATGTGGGTAGGAATCGAATAACAAAAGAAAATTTCTAGGACGATCAAGGTAGAGGACTAGGCTAGATGGTGCTATACGACACTTGAAGTAGCACTTGCTTCAGAGATATAACTATCACACACAAAGATTCTAGACTTATAATGTGAAAGTCCCACTTCGAGCCTGCTAACGCACTTCTTTGAAGAAGGTGGCCACCTTTTGGTTTTTCATGTACATATGGCCTATGATAATATAAAGAAAGCGTAAAGTCACATGTAATCACCATTTTTGGCGAAACGCTACGAGATAGATGTGGTGGGACTCACGGAAAAGGGTTTCACATGAAATGTCACGAGGAAGGGTCGGAATGACCACCCTTTTGCATAGGGTTAGGGTTAGGACCCCCGGGGTGATTCTAGATATATAGTTTGAAACTCCCACTTCGAGGCCGTTGGTACACCTCTTTCAAGACCTTGGCCTTTTTTTTTCTGATTTGACATGTACATGTGGCACATGTTAACATAAACAAAACGTAAAGTCATATGGAATCACTTTTTGTACGAAAAACTAGGATAGATGTCATGGGGCCCATGAAACTGGATTTTAAACGAAGTCGGTCGCACGAGAAAAAGAAAAAAGTCCATCCAACTATATGTGGGAGGCGACATCCCACGTGCTACCTAAATACTACCAGGTTTTCATTTCTTGATGTTGCTATATATAATAAGAGCCAACCAGGTTTTCATTGGCACATCAAGAAAAGAAAAAAGACCGATCGAGAGCTATCCAATTAGGTTGTACATTTTTTTAGAACAGCAATATATTTCATTAATAGAAAATCATGTTACATCAACAAATAAATATAGAAATTGAAAGACGGACACGAAGAAAATAGATTTCGTAGAAACTTTGCGGATATAACCCTAAAGGATATTAAAATATAGAACCATTGCTAGGCTTTTCTGCACTCACCGAAGCTAGCGGCCGCAGCCAAAATCCAACGCCACCTAGGCACACGTTCGAGGAGATGGCGACCTTACATAATTGCTAGATCCGAAGAAGCACCATCGTCAACGAAGCTTTGTGAGTCGATGAATAGGCCTCCGGCAACCAGCAAGGCACATGTCAGTGTGGCACGCCGACTTGGAGACGTCCATGTGCTTCCTTGAACCAAGATGCACCTCATCACATCGACGAAGTCGGATAACGACAGAAGCTATAGGGACATGTAGAGAAATAGATCTCTCTAGATCTGAAGAAGGGAGAGAAGACCAAGCTGCCCATCTAAATAATCGACGAGCACACGTTGCCATCAACTCCAAGACGTTGCCATGAAGGTCGCCGCCGGTGTAGGATTAGAGTTAAGGCATATATATTTGTATGGTTGCCGGCCGCTCCCACCACCCTAACAACGCATCACATTAGAAAATCCCTAACCCTAACTACAGAACAGAGGAACGAGGCTCTTCCTCCCTCGTGCCGTTGGAATGACAAAGAAGGTGATCGAGTGAAGCAACATCTTGGCCGATAGAGATGGTAGGGAGATGGGCAGCCGCCGCACAAGGAGAGAAGAGGACGAGCGGACTAGAGGTGGCCGGTATGATCCATATATATGATGTGTACATGTCGTACTACATGAGTACATGTACACGCCGTGAGATTGCATGGTTTTTGCGGCAAGGCTTGTACATGCATGTACGTGAGCTTCGCTGCTACTAGTAAAAGATGATCTATCTGGGTGTGCATTAATTAAACGGAACGGTTGGACTCCTGATCCGCCGTTTGCGGTTTGCGTACCCATCATCACCACGATTAACTAATTAACTATTTCTGACTTTGTGTGCCTGGGTTTCGGAGTTGATGGGTCCGGTTTAAAAAAAGAAAGAAACAGTCGATCTCTCCCTTGAATGGATTGATTAGTTTGGTGTTAATTAATTTTAGCGAAGGAGCAGAGGCGACAGTGCGGGTGAAAAAAAAGCGAACGTGCTGATGAATTTCCGATGGATTCGACGGTGTTGTGTGGAGCGAGAAAATGATCCTTCCTTTTTTTTTTTTTTTTTTGCGAAACAGAAAAGGATCCTTCCAGGCCGCGCGCGCGCAGCTAGCTGATGGATTCGGTGAAGAAGAAAAAAACAATGATGGGAGAACAATGATCAGCTAGCTGATGGATTCGGTGAACTGAGCCAGGCTGGCAGCGACCGACCCGTGCAGAATTGATCAAGCTAGATTCAATGCGCGGCGCTCTCAATGGACGCTCCGAGTTTCGATGCACCGGGACCGAACAGCCGTGCGCTCTCAATGGTTCCTGTCCTTAAGCTTTTAATTTCGTGGACAGGCTCGGCTGCTATGGGTGCCTCTTCGACGAGGAGTGGAGATTCACGGCTCGGCTATGGGTGGCTCTTCCTCGGGGAGACCCAGCGACGTGCAGCGTCCGCGCCTACTGCTTCGGCTTCGACGCTGCTGCTACCAGGCGATTCAAGATCGTACACGTCGACTTCGACGCCGCCGCCAACACCGTGACCGACACGGACCAAGACCAAGAGCTGCAGCTGTTCACGGTCGGAGTGGACACGGACTGGAGGACCGTGTCCTTCTCCTACGACTTCCCGGCGTGCGGCGACGGAGCCGTGTACTGGCACAGCAAGGCGGCGGCAGACGGGGCAATCACGAACGTGCGGTTCGATCTGGCCACCGAGAACATCACGTCGGTCCGGGCTCAGGTGGATGGCCGGAGGCCGGAGGGAGCGATATCTTGCCTCCCCGCGCACTGGTTGACGTGGCAATGCATCATCGGAATCAAGTGGTTCGGTGAGTGGGAGGACGGCTGCTGGCCGCGCAATGTCACCGCCGTGCCGCACGCCGTCTACGTCCCGGCGCCGCACTCGCCTGTCGACGCGTACGGGCGGCGTCTCGCGGGCCCGCACGCCCTGCAGCGGGGTCGCATGCTGCTGCAGGAGAAGGATGGAGCTCTGCGCGCCCAAAAGATTGTTGGGAGCAGCATGAGTGATCTCTACGTGTGGTTCAACATCGGATCGAAGCAACTGATTGAGATTGGCACCAAGGAAGAGGATCCTGCCGAGAGAAACCAGTTTGTCCCAGTTCGGGGTCGGCACTGGCCGAGCAAGTTCGAGGTCGGACGACTCCCGCACGAACAGTGCGATCTAAGCACGTTTGTATACATCCCGACCGTGTCTCCTACTCCCTTTGCAATGTACCTAGGCACGCCTCTCCAAGATCTGTGCAAACTCTGATACACCAAACTACACGGTCCATCAAACATGCCCTGGATCCATCCGAAACAAGTATTGTGAGAGGTACTATCTGCAGGTTTTCAATTCAAAACTAGCGTGTGTAATTTAATTAGCACTTAGTAATGATATTTTGGGTGTTTGTGATGGTAAATATCACAGATATAGAAGTTTGATTGATGTAGCCAACACAGAATCCTGTGTGCACATTTTGGAGCAAGATGCTTCTGATGCTTGATGCTAATCTTCGTGTGTGTTTTATATATCTTGCAATCCTAAGCTTCCTCTAACCTGCATATGAGAAGTTATAATTTGCTACCTTCACTAATGTTTCAACAAATTATTATTTAGCTGATATGTTTCAATATAAGCCCTTTGCTTATTATCGAACAAAGTAAAATACCTGCTAGAAAGTCCCAGCGCTTTCAAACCCCGTTGTTCCAAAATTGCGTTGAAATAAAATGTCCATTTAGTCAAGCTCTTCTTCTTCTTTCTGTCAGAAGATTTCCTAATAATGTTAAAATCTCCTCCTACCAAAAAAGGTAGGTTATTTTTTCCTAACATTTTAACAAGTTCAGTAAGAAAAACACCTTTGTCCTTGTAATTGGCAGCACCATGAACATTTACTAGATTTCACTTAAAACCACATATTTTATCCATATGAATCATTATGGTCATATATTAGCCAGTGGTACAAATATTTACATCATATTTTTCTTCTTTAACTCCCATGACAATTCCACCAGAATCCCCTATGGCAGGTTGCAAAGACGAAATAAATTTAGTTCTACCAGTCAAGCCATCTAGCCAACTATCCAGCAAATAACTCATTTTTATTTCTTGAATGCAGACAAAATATATATAGTTTAAATTCATGGAGGTTTTCCCTAATGAAATCTCCTTTTCTTTCTCACCTAATCCTCTAGCATTGAAAAATAAACCCGACATAAAATCATGTATGCAATCTAGTTCTACACTTAGGCTTCACACTTAACGGCACACAGGGGAAGTCCTTTGTGGAGAACTGCATACAGAAATGATGAAGCATGCCATCCATGATGGAAAACATGATTCTATGCATTCGGTAGCTTCTTTGAAGCGACATTCCTGCCAAAAAACATGGCACATCCGCAAGATTGAATGGAGAATGTACCCTCCGCTTGAAAAACTTGACAGGATTTTACTTAGTCATGTATGGGAACAACATACATATGTTATAGAAATTATTGCATGGGTGAAAAAAGTCATTTCATGAATCATGACTGCATTGACGTTCAAATCGAGTGATTTGGATGAAAACATGTTGCATAGGTACATTAAAATATTGCATAAGCACAAAATTTTCTGCGCACACAAACTATTGTTGCAATGAACTTAATAGTTGTTTTCATGTTAGTTTGGCAAACAAATTTGTCATCAGAAAGCTGTTAAGTGTGTGTCTGTTGCCGTGCTGCTCAACAGTAGCAGCAGTATGTATTTGCAATAGTTATGGTTGCTAAGCATTACACATAATCTTGCTCTGCAATTACATGATACAAGTACTGCGTCAGACAATGAACCATTGATTTTTGCCTAAATTGTGTGTAACCCTCAAACGTTACCGAAGTAGTGTGCTAAGGGAGCAGGAGACACCGGCGGGGCGTAGCCAAATGTCCTTACTCTAGCTTTCTTGTGTGGGACTCGCGTTTCTATGGCTGACGGCTCCTGGTTAGATGGGGACGAACAACCTTGGTGTACCATTCATCAGGTCAGTGTTCTTGGCCAGCTCATCATCATCATCATCATCATCATCATCATCATCATCATCATCATCATCATCATCATACTCTCCCTCCTCTTCCTTGTTGCCCTTCTTCAACAGTAGCTTCCCGGAGCCTAGATCATGACCGTCCGGCTCAATCGGGTGAGCGTACAGGCCACCGTCCACATAGTCCTGCAATAGCAGGTGCCCCCGTTGCAGGGCTTGTGACTCGATCGGCATACGCCAATGTGGTAGCTTCAAAGTGTACTTGTACACCAAGCAGTCGCCTTCTCGGACGAACAATGCTTTCAACACCCCCAGCCACGTATCGGCCGTCAGGAACGCCCATGCATCTGAATGAATTAGGCCGACTTGCTGGCTCCTCTGAATAAAGTGCGTTGTGAATTCTTCGGTGGCGAGATCGAAGCGAGCGAACTTGCACAGCCCGTCCGTCTCTGTCACGCACCAGTGCCCCGCCGGTGCACACGGGTCTGCCGCAGGAGTTGCCGGGCTTTACGCCGGCGACCTGCAAGCTCCTCCACTCTTCGCCTCCCCCGACCGTGTACACGTGAAGCAGCACTTTCTTCCCGGCAATGTACAAACCCTCGCCCTGGTGAATCATCTTGTATCGCCTCGTGTTGGTGTCGAAGCCGAAGCAGTATGCGTCGACCTCGCGCCGCCTCGCCGTCGGAGGCAAGGGTAGCGCGAACGACTCGCCGGTGAAGGGATCCGCGACGGTGATGGTGCTCTGGCCGACATCTAGGAAGCAGAGCAGGCCGTTGCAGGTGCCTATCATGTTCTCAGACTCACCGGCAGCGAACGTCGCCGTGAGTCGCCAGTGCTCGTCGAAGAGGAACCCACGGCCGGTGTGCTGCTTGGAGGAGGAGACGTACACGATGGTGTGGTTTGGGGCGCGTGGTCCTTGGACCTGGTGCGCTTCTATGAAAATTGGATTCGTGATGACGTCGCGCCACTCCTTGCAGACACGACGGAAGCGGCGGAGGTCGCTGGCCGGGAGGCGGAGCAGGATGCTGGCAAGGATGTCTCCCGAGAGGCGCGCGGCAGTTGCATCCACTACCATCGCGTTGCTCCAATATGAATTATTGTAGTGTTCACCGCAAAAGCAAAACTTGAGCTTATTGTTAAAACTTAAAAGGTTGTCGTCCTATGAGGCTGCAATTCGATCCAGATAGTACTTTCTAAACTTTACAATAACGCGCCGATTCCGATTATAATTCAGACTGGAAACCGCCTCGCTCACAAGATCGTGACGGAAACGCATACATATTCCCAAGAAATAACCATGGAGGGAGCAGGCGAGCACTCTGACGGTTCAGGTTGGCCCGATGCTTACTCGGGGCTCCAAGACGCAGAAAACGGCCACCGATGCCTATGCCTCCAGCATCGCGCAGCTCCCGTCAGACGTCCTCGCCGTCATCCTCCTCTGCCTCTCGGCCAGCGACCTCCGCCGCTGCCGCCGCGTATGCAAGGAGTGGCGCGACATCGTCTCTGATCCGAGCTTCATCGACGCGCACCAGGTCCACGGGCCGCGCACACCGACCCACACTATCGTGTTCTATCCCGGACGTAGATCAGCCGACGGTGCCCACGAGTCGCTCAACGGCGGCGGCTTCCTCTTCGACGAGCAATGGAGGGTCACCGCCAGGTTCACTGTCGATGAGTTCGTGCAGATGATCGGCACGTGCAGGGGTCTACTCTGCTTCCGCGACTCCGCGCACGGCGTCATCAAGGTCGTGGAGCCATTTACCGGCGAGTCGGTCTCCCTGCCTCTGCCGTCGACGTCCAACGCGAAAACGTGCAGCATCGCGGCGTACTGCTTCGGGTTCGACCTCGCGACGAGGCGATACAAGATTGTTCACGGTGCTTTCCAAAGGAACGTTGACTACGATGGGTACTTCTTTCGTCCGATCACGAGAATAAGACGCGTGCAGCAAGAGCTGCGCGTGCTCACGGTCGGGGTGCCGGGGTGGACACGGAATGGAGGACCGTCCCCATATGCGGCGAGCGGCACGGCCTGCTCTACGGCGCGCCAGCGTGCGATGGCGGAGCCGCCTACTGGTACGCGGTGCATCGCATGACGGAGCTCCACGGAGACGTGTACAGGAACGTGCGCTTCGATCTGACGACGGAGAAGATCACCTCCAGACTTCGCCGGCTCGTCCGTGGCGTGATATCCTGCCAGTATTCCCGGAAGCTCTACCCGCTGCACATCATCGGCATCAGGTGGTTTGGCGACATCGACTTGGAGGAGGACGGCGGCAGCTGGTGGAAACACGTCGACGCCGTGCCGCACGAGGTTTACTCCGCCACGCACTCCACCGGGCAACGCCTCTGGGGGCGGAGCGCCCTGCAACGGGGGCACCTGCTGCTTCACGGACAAAAGGAAGGGGATCACGTCTTCGTTCATCCATGCTTCCTCTACGTGATCTTCGTCGTCTCATAATGTCGCAAAAGAACGCTCGAATCCTCGACTGGAACCCCCGCGGGCTCAACAGTATTGCTCGCCGTGACGCCGTCCGCGATCTGCTCAGAGACACTCATGCCTCCATTGTTTGTCTGCAAGAAACAAAGTTATCGGTCATCGACGACCCTCTCATCTACGCCATGTTAGGTCGCAACTTCGTTGCTAACTACGCCTTCCTCCCCGCCATTGGCACGTCTGGAGGAATTTTACTTGCGGTCTCCGACGCCTTCTTCTCCCTCGCAAATGTCCACATCACTGCTAACACAGTCTCGGCTACCGTCAGAGTCATGGCTGATGGTTCCGAGTGGTCGATCACCTGCGTCTATGGACCTCAGGGAGACGGCGAAAAGTTACTCTTTATCGACGAACTTCGTGACCTCAAGCCTCGGATGCTCCCGGCTTGGCTGCTGCTCGGGGACTTCAACCTCATTACCAAGGCCTCCGACAAGAACAACCTCAACATCAACCGGCGCCTCATTGGAAAGTTCCGGGCGGCGCGGGATTTCCTTCTACTAAAAGATATGAGGATGAATGGTAGGCGCTTCACTTGGTCCAACGCCCAGCAAGACCCCGTGCTCACCAAGATTGATCATGTCTTCTACTCCGATGACTGGGACGACCTTTTCCCCGACGCTTACCTCCAGGCGATCACCTCGGCCTGCTCGGACCACGCGCCTCTGTTTCTCCAAGGATCTGTGGCCTCCAATAGAAAGCCTTCTTTCAAGTTCGAAGAATTCTGGCTTCGCATACAGGGGTTCAAGGAGACTGTAACGGAATCCTGGAATAAGGATACCTTGGCCATCGACCCCATCCGCCGGGTACACATCAAGCTCTCCCGCACCGCCAAGGCTCTTCGCAAGTGGCAAAGACTTTGCATTGGAGACCTTGGAAGGCAGATTGCCACTGCTAAGGAAATCATCCTTCGCTTGGATCAAGCCGAGGAGGTTCGGCCTCTCTCCGATGAAGAACGGGGGCTGCGTCGACAGATAAAGAGCTCCTACCTTGGACTCCTTTCCATTCAGAAGATAAAATTACGTCAACGGTCTAGGCTCACTTGGATCCGTTTGGGGGATGCTAACACAAAGCTTTTTCACGCTCGGGTCAATGGACGTAGAAGAAAAGTTCATATTCAGTCCCTGGCCACGGCAACTGGCACGGCGATCACTAACGAAGACAAAGCTGAAGTACTTCTTCACCACTTCAAGGGGCTTTTGGGCACTAAGGCTGCCAGACTTTGCAGTCTTGACTGGGCGAGTCTCGACTATACCCCTCATGACCTCTCTGATCTCGATGCTCCCTTCAGTGCCCAGGAAATTCGTGACGCGGTTTTTTCGCTCCCATCTGTCAAGGCCCCTGGGCCGGACGGCTTCATTGGAGCCTTCTTCAAGTCCTGCTGGGAGATTATCAATGCGGACATCACGGCTGCGATCATTCACATGTCCCACCTGCGCGAGAGTTGTGCTAGTCTTGTCAACTCGGCAAACATCATCCTCATCCCCAAGAAGACGGACGCATCGTCTGTGGGGGATTTTCGCCCGATCAGCCTCATCCACAGCCTGTCCAAGATTTTCTCCAAGCTTCTGGCCAACCGCCTTGCGCCCATTCTGCCCGACATCGTTTCCAAATGCCAGAGCGCTTTCGTAAAGAAAAGGAGCATTCATGACAATTTCTTACACGTCCAGAACCTCATCAAGGAACTTCACTCCTCGAGAACCCCAAGCCTCTTCCTTAAGCTAGACATCTCCAAAGCTTTCGACTCGGTGGGATGGGCCTACCTCCTCGAAGTCCTCACGGCCTTGGGATTTGGGCAAGCTTGGAGAGACTGGATTTGTCTATCGTTGGCCTCTGCCACGTCCAGAGTGCTCCTGAACGGAGACGCCGGCCGCCCCTTCTGCCACAAGAGGGGTCTTCGACAAGGCGACCCTTTGTCGCCAATGCTCTTCATCCTTGCCATCGACCCCCTTCAGCGCATCCTTTCCAAGGCTACCCTCCATGGCATCCTGAGCCCCATCCGCTCGCGGATCACACGTTGTCGTATCTCGCTCTACGCCGATGACGCGGGTATTTTTGTCAACCCTCTAAAAGACGAGCTCCAGGCCATTTCTTCCATCCTCCACTGCTTCGGCCAGGCGAGCGGCCTCATCACCAACATGACCAAGACGGAGGTCTTTCCGGTGCGCTGTGATGAGGTTGATCTTGCCGATATCCTCGCTGACTTCCCCGCCAAGATTGCCACCTTCCCCGGAAAATACCTTGGCCTCCCCCTGCATTTCCGTCGCCTTCGCAAAGTGGACCTACAACCCCTCATCGACAAGATCGCCGGAAAGCTTCCTGGCTGGATGGGGAAAAACATCGCGCGGCCGGGGCGGGTCACACTAGCAAAATCGGTCCTCTTCGCGACAGGGATTTATCACGCCACCGCCATACCCCTGTCCAAATGGGCAAGAGACAAGATCAACAGAATCGCCAGAACCTTCATCTGGGCTGGGGACGAGGGCGAGCACGCGGCGCAAGGAAAAGCTCTTGTCAACTGGAAGACTGTTTGTAGGCCTAAAGGTCTGGGCGGCCTGGGGATGCCTGACCTTGAGAGAACTGGGCGCGCTTTGCGACTACGTTGGCCATGGCTAAACTGGACAGACCCTGACCGCACCTGGGCTGGCTCAAAGCTTCCGTGTGACGAGAAGGACATGGCCCTGTTCAGGACCTCTACAAAGATTACCATCGGGGATGGGGAAACCGCCTGTTTCTGGCACGATAACTGGTGTGACCGTGGTCCTTTGGCCACATGGGCTCCCGACCTTTACTCCATTGCCTCAAGGAAAAACCGTACAGTCGCAAAAGAGATGCGAGACAACAACTGGATTCGATCGGTTGCCAGGATCAGCTCCCCCATCCAGCTGACGCAGTATCTAGAGATCTGGGACATTGTGCTTGCAACCACCCTCGACCCGCTGCGTCCGGATTCCATCTCCTGGCTTATCTCCCCCAGTGGGACCTATAGCGCCGGATCGGCCTACAAGGCCCAATTCCTAGGTAGCCATCCCAGCTTCGTTGCCAAAAAGATTTGGGAGGCTCATGCGGAGCCTAAGTGCAAATTGTTCGCCTGGCTTGCCCTCCATGGGAAGCTTCTCACTGCGGACATGCTCGCTATTCGGGGTTGGACCCATAACCCGATTTGCACGCTCTGCCAGCGCGCCCCTGAGACGGCTGTGCACCTCTGCAAAGATTGTCCTTTCACCACGGCCATTTGGAGCATGGTCAAAGGATGGGACAACGACGACTCCCCGGACTCCAGAACCTCCTTCACCTCCATTTCAGAATGGTGGGACGATATGATTGCGGGCAAACCTAGAGACGACAAAAGGCGTATCAGCGGGCGCTTCCTCTACGTTCTCTGGAATGCGTGGAAGGAAAGGAACCGCCGCATTTTCACAGGCCACCGGCTGACATACCCCGAGGTGGCGGATATCACCAGAGAAGACATTTCCCAGCGTCAGCGCGCCTTTGCTAGTTTCGGGCCGGCCATCCCGGCCGAGCCAGATTAGTTTCCTTTTGTTTTTTCGTTTGGTGGGTTTTGCCATGTTACCACCTTAATCTAAACATGCACCTCTCTGTACAGTTTGGTCCTGTTTTCCCCCTTGCTTAATGAAGAGGCAGTGCTCCTGCCGGTTGCTCCAAAAAAAAAAGGAAGGGGATCTTCACGTTCACGCCATCTTAAACGGCAGCGAGTCGACTCTCGATATTGACTACCAGTGGGAACGGGATTCAAAGCCGTCGATTGAGATTGGCTGCGAGGAGGAGGAGGACCTCATGGAGGGGTACCGCTACCGGTTCTTTCCCGTTCGCCGTCGATGCTGCCAGGACTCTGGTGAGGTTGATCTTCCCGTAACAGTACGACTCCCGCCTCAACGGCAAGCTATTAGCACATTTGCCTATGTCCCAACTGTGTCTCCAGCTCCTTTTGCGCTATACTTGGGTACGCCCACCTCTTAAAGATCTGCACAAACTCTATAAAGGAGGAACCAACTCGGTTGATAATTTCCACTGATATGCACTCGATTTCGTTGGCGCTATACATTGGCAAGCCTCCCAGTTTGTGATTCATGATTTGGGTGTGTTGGTACTTTTATAGATAGTCAACAAAATGCTTTCATTGAAAACAAAGGAAATTTCACAAAGACACAGGGCTGATGTATTAGGAAATTGTGACTTAAGGGTTTTCAGCTATATGCCCTATATCTAAAGTCTAGAGGTAAGTTGTAAAAAAAAAAAACACTGGAACCATTGTTTTTTACTAAATCCAAGTGTGTACCTTGATCAATCAAGGAAATTGTGAGCCATATTTTCCTTAGACATGTAAAATTTTCACAAGCTATGTCGGGTTTAGCCAAATTCACCACAAAGTTTATAAAACAAAAAAATGTACAAGAACTATAAAAATTCAATCCATATTTCCTGATCAATTCAGGAAATTTTGAGCCAATATGCCCATCCATTTAAATGTTTAGAATTATGTTATAAGATATGTCTGTCTAAAAAACTAGAGTATTTGCATAACATTTGTATAAAATTGAGAAAAAAACTCAAACCTTCTCCTTGATCTATCCCGTAAATTTTGGGCCTAGTTTGCCTAGACATTGGAATATTCTAAAAGTTTTTTATATAAAATTAGGTTAAATTTGGCTCAAAATTTCAAACTCGGCTCTGCTCGAACCTAGGCAACAATCCGGTTGAATCACAGTTGGTCTCGGATGCCAGTTTTCATTTAAATGGACTAATCACTCAAATCCATTTTTTTTTGTCGTTGCAACTTGCCCCTAAACTATGGGCTTCACTTAAAACCCTCTAGAGTCATACTTTTTTTTTGTTATGACATGCCTAAAGTTGTGTATTGATACAATTCCTATTTCTAAAAGCTGGCACAACTTTGAGCCAGATATTCGGCATCCAATTCTTTTTATTGTTCATTGGGCCATCACAACAAACTGAACACTTATAAGGAGATTATTACTCTTCTATGGAGATAATGTAACATTTGTAGTCACTCATATATTAATGCATTATTATATATTACCATTTTGAATAAAAGAATATATTAATATCGTAAAGATACTAATTACACCAGTCACTACACCAATAAGATATCCAAAGACATCAAGCTAAGAAAAAATAAAAAGAGAAAGAGAAAATAAAGACCCCGTCGCGTTGATGAACCACACGCAACTCCAGTATTCTAACTACCATCGAAGCTGACACCCGAACTACACAATCGTTTCTCCAAAAGCAACATCTTCAAAAAGGAAACAATACACGTGTGTTGTCATCGCCCGATCGAAGATCTTGGATTTTCACCCCGAAGAAATTTCGAGTTTCCAAAATATACCTTTTGCAATGCCATTTCCTGGTATATCAATGAAGGTCAGACCTTGCATTTTCATTCTAGAAATCGTTACTCGGTATTTGACGAGCACCACCAAAAATGCAATCCACTTATGCTGCTGCCCTGTCTCGGCAAGGCAGTTGCTGCAACTCACCAAACACCCGACACATAGGAAAAGCCCGTGCCGCATTGTCTTCACCGCAATGTCTGCCAATACCAATCTCAGATCACAACCACCATGAATTTCTCCTCCTCTGTTAGTTTCATGGAAATCTATATTCAAACATGTCCTAGGGCTCCGAGTCCAGTGGCGCCATGCGCCAAGAAGGGGAAATCTCCGATAGGAAGATCGGAACTCTTTGGCATCCCGATCGAGCAGTCCAGCATGAAGCAGATCGACAACTTGGCGCTCGAAGGACTGTAGGACCAAGCCACCTTTATTCAGGCTGAGCCAGCAGCCCCAGGCCGGCTGTAGAGTAGAAGACGAACACTGCCGACACACTTATCTTCCGGCGTTAAAGGAGCACATAGCCGACACCCGTTGGTCCCAGATTGGACCCAAACAGGACCACACCGCCACCTCTTGAGCGGTTGTCCAATGTGCACAACGGCAACGACTTGTCGGCCTAGATCGTACCAAGGATGGGCTCGTCGCCGCCGCACACCATGGTTGCAGCTTCTCCAATTGCGCAACCGGGGGCGACCATGTTTGTCGCCATTGTTCAACACCGCTGCATCTGTCTTCAACTCGAAGGGCCACCACGCACGTCCGTCGATACATATCTCCGCCTATATGCTCTGCAGCCGCATGCGACCTCAACCATCTACCTTCGGCAGCGAACAGGGGAAACGGATTGGGGGAGGCCCTGGCTAGGGTTCGCGTGAGCGGAGGCGACCCAGGAGGAAAACTCTTCCCGGCCGTGTCCTTTCATATTACTTTATTATTATTATTTTCCCGTTTCAGTTAGCATGAATTTTAAGAAACAATTCATGCTAAAATATTGTTGTTTCCGCTCTATAATTTGAGAATAGGGATTTCTATTTTCGTGCCCCTGCTTCGTTAGTTGTACTCAGTTTTCCCCAGCCGCTTAACTTTTCCTTAGTTTTCCCCTCTCTCTAATTTGAAACCCCTCGCAGGGCGCTGGACGGGAGGGTTGCCGTCGGTCGAGGCCTTGACCGTTACCGGTGACGGATAGGGAGCCGTGAATTTACCGTTGCTTTTGTGTTGTTGGTGGAGGAGCTCACACGCCCCTCCGCCCGAGACTGGAGGAGCTCACACCGCCCCTCCGCCGCCACGCCGTCCTGCCCACCTAACTTATGGCGTCGTCCGCCGAGCCGTCCCCTCCCCCCCCACCACCCCGGGAGGCGGAGAGGGATCCGCCTCCACCAGATCTAGATCTACCCCTGTCGCGGTAGAGTTTGTATATCCGTCTGGTGTGCCGCCTCTTCCGTCAGCCGCGGAGAAGATTGGGAATCGGAGGGATCTAACGCATGGATTCCATCTGGGTAAGCATCGTCTGCCTTGTGAATTAACAGTAGGCAGTTTTTGAGCGCGAATCGTTGTTGCTCAACTACTGCGTTGCTTTTCGAATAGGATTGATCCAGGGCTTTTCGGCTGGTGGTTAGGCTGGATTCTAGCTTTACGCGTGATTCTAAACGCAATACCAATGGGTTTAACTTCCCTGCGGTGATTGCAACCACCATCTCGTTGAGGGATTTGAAAGCTAACATCTGCGATAAGTACCCCTGGAGCCCTCGCGAGCAGTTCATTCCGAATATTTCAACAGCACGGAGCGAAGATTTGTTCCACTAATTTCCGATGACGATCTGGGAATTCTTTTTGCTTTGAATGCTTCTTGCCGTTTTGGTAAAATTCATATCCATGTGGACAGGGGCCAGACATCATCTGGTGTTGGGGCATCATCGGTGGTCGGGCATCATGTCTCTCTCTCTCTGCCTCTGCTAATAGTGTGCGCTGCGGCCCTCCTTGTAGGTCCACACAGCACCATCTGTCCCCATTGCGAGTGGTAGCCAGATCGTTCTGTGGTCAATGTGGAGGACGATGCAGAGATTGGGGATCAGTCTCGAAGATGATGAGGATGAGTTAATGTTTCTGAATTGGTAGATCGATGCTAAGCAGCAATGGAGGATCAATACATGGAAGATATTGCTTTTGGTGCCAGATTTGATGAGACTGATGATGAAGAGAAGAATGAGAACGATGACAACCTCATTTTAGCCGATTACGAAGGTGAAGACTTGCCAACAATTGAGTGGAACAGGGAGGATCCTCAGCTTGCAAAAGGCACCATGTTTCAAACGATGATGGACTGCCGTAATGCAATTACTACATATCACATTCTCAATAAGAATAATTATGAGGTTATTAAAAGTGAGCCAGGTAGGTTCACAATTAAATGCCCATACCCAAGGTGTAGGTTTAGGCTGCATGCATCCACAATGCGCAGAAGCTTGGTTCAGGTACTACGCCAACCAGTTGTGTATTTAGATCACGGTGTAAAATTTGTTATCTATTACTGACATCCCTTATCATTATGTTTCAGATAAAGAATAATAAGGAGATCCATAGGTGTCCACCTCTAGGGGGAGAGCCAGCTGAAAACAAAGCTAGCGGAGACTAGGTGGTTGGCAGATATAATCCTAGATTGGCTGAGAGAAACTCCTTCACTTGGTCCAACAGCACTCCAGAAAAAGGTGGCTGAGAAGTATAAAGGAATGAAAGTACCTTACATGAGGATGTTCTATGCAAAGGAAATGGCCCTTGACAAGATCAATGGTCCATGGAATGAAAGCTTTCGGTGCTTTACACTTTCAAAGCTGAAGTGGAGATGGCTAGTCCAGGTGGTGTAGCAATAGACAAGCATACAGTTCCCTACAAATTGAAAAGCGGGAAGGTAATGCACAAGGAATGTTTTAGAAGGGCTTTTGTTTGTTTCAAAGCTTGCTGGAAAGGCTTTTTGGACGGTTGCAGGCCTTATTTGGCCGTGGATGCATCAGCTCTTCATGGCAGGTTTAAAGGACAGCTAGTTGCTGCTACTGCAGTTGATGGACATAATTGGATGTTCCCTGTTGCTTATGGAGTTTTGGAGGTTGAGTCAGAGGAAAGTTGGACTTGGTTTCTGCAGAATTTGCGCGACCTTATAGGTCATCCACTAGGACTTGTTATCCACATAGACGCTTGCAAAGGTTTGGAGAGTGCGGTAGAAGCAGTATTCCCTGGAGTGGAGCATAGGGAATGTATGCGACACTTGGTACAGAATTTTACAAAGAAATTCAAGGGTAAAGTTTTTACTGACAACCTATGGCCAGCTTCATACACATGCAGCTCTAGGAAGCATATGTTTCATTTGGATGTGTTGTATAAACAAAAACCTGGGGTGAAGGAGTACTTGGATGAACATCATGGTAGGGTGTGGTCAAGAAGCCAATTCAATGAAATTTGCAAGGTAGACTATGTAACAAGTAACCTTGCGGAGAGTTTCAACTCAAAGGTCAAGTCATTGAAAGGGCTTATGATGTGGCAAATATTTGATAAGATTAGGCAGATGATCATGATAAAGATCGATCTGCGTCAAAGAATTGCATCCACAAAATATGTTGGCCATCTCATGCTCCCATCTTTGATTAAGTCTTTGCAACAGGGCAAAACAATTGAGGATGCAATGCGTCGGAATGGAGGCTGAGGTAACCTACACTGCGAAAAACAGTGTGGAGGTATCCAGTGAGTTTGGTTGATAGGACCATGCCATTGTAAGGGATGGCAGATCCGTGGGATACCCTGCATACACGCATTGTTTTTCATGAGTGTTATAGGGGGTGAAGATGGTGAAGTTGATCAGTATGTGTCAGAGTATTTCTCTGTTGCCAAATTTAGGGATGCATATGCTATGAATGTTCCTACATTGTTGGGAAAATACCAATGGATGAAAGTCGATCCAGGCTTCAAACTGTACTCTCCAGTATTGACTAGACCGGCAGGTAGGCCGAGGAAGAATAGGATCAGAGCTAGTGCAGAGGGTGGTGCACCGATTCGAAGTGCAAACGTTGTGGAATCCCTGGACACATTGCTTGGCTTTGTAAAAATGATGTTGACCCAGCTTTTGGAATGGAAGATCAGGCGGGAGCAGCAAATGCAGAGGAGAATGAAGCAGCAGTTCAACATGAGGAGATTGAAGCAGCAGTTCAACATGAGGAGATTGAAGCAGCAGTTCAACATGAGGAGATTGAAGCAGTTCAACATGAGGAGATTGAAGCAGCAGTTCAACATGAGGAGATTGAAGCAGCAATTGAACATGAGGAGATTGAACCGATGGATCGAGAGCAGAGGAACAGATGGATGTAGAATGGCTTCGACCGATGAGTCCAGAGGAAGAAACATATGATCGAGATTGCTACGACAGTACCTTTGCCCAGTGCTGCTAACTTCGAAGAGCATATTCAAGAAGAAAAGCACAAGCTTCGAGAAGAAGAAGAACAAGAAAGAGGGCAAAGGAAGGTAGACACCAATATCCCTGGTAGGGTTACCCGGAGTGGTGGCCCCAGTCACACAGGAGCAAGAGAAAGATTTTATTCTGAACAACTAATTTGTATTTGTATGAACAGTTTGTATTGGGGTTCCCTTTGTGTTGAACAATTTGTATTGGGGTTCCCTTTGTATTGGGGATGCATTTGTGTTGAAAAATTTGAATTTTTATGAACAATTTGAATTTGAATAAGGGTTCCCTTTGTATTGGGGATGCCTTTGTGTTCAACAATTTGAATTTGTATGAACAATTTGTATGCCACATTTAAGCCAAATTTATCATTTTCTCTAGGGTTTAGGGTTTTAGGGTTTAAGGGTTTAAGGGTTTTAGGGTTTAGGGTTTTATTCAAAATAATTCAAAACATGGTGGAACCTTCCCATGGAGTCTTGTTATGTTACCTACAACCTAGAGAAATAATAATGGAAAAGTAAATATAGAGATATGGAGTTTTTATGCCAAAAGCTTCAAAACCCCTTCCTAGTCCATGAGCTACTAGCTATGAAGATGCAGGGCTTTCTGCTCAATACACCTCCCAAATACCCACTATGCTTACAAACTTCGTCCAAATGAGTCCAAATTCGTCACACTTGTGTATCTTTGTATTGCAAACAATATCACGTCGGCCAAAATGTAATATATTGTTCAAATAACACAATTTTACAATGTTTATGCCAAAAGCTTCAATTTCCCTTAGTCCCTTTATTATTTGGGTGCCCCTGTTTTACTTAGTGTTACTCAGTTTTCCCCCTCCGGGCCCACTTGTTTTACTCAGTCCTACTCAGTTTTGCCCTTTCGATAAACATTTCCTCACTTTTCCCCCTCTTAGTTCTACTCAGTTTTCCTCACTTGTACTCACTGGCTGATCTCTGATTGGTCGAGATGTATGTCACACGGATCTTGGTTGGTTGAAAGCTCAACGAACGCTTGCACCATTCGATCATTTATGATCGGACGGCCTGTATATCTCTCTCTACCACGATGGACGCATACGGAGAGAAGAGCAGAGCACATACCTACCAACCCTGGCAGTCGCATATTCCAGTCGCATCTTCCTCTCTCCTATTTCCTCTCTTACTCGGCGGTCGCGTGGCGCGGATCTAACTGCGTGCGGCGGCGTGCGGCGGCGCGGATCTAACCGGCGGCGTGGATCTAAGAGTGCCGGTGAGGATCTAACCCTCGAAATAGTTGAAATGTCTCTCTCTGTCTCACTTTCGTTTCTCTTCTCAGATCTGTTGAATGATGAAGAGCACCAAGACGGCGCAGATCATTGAAGCCATCTCCTACAATATCGCTTCGACGGCGCAGATCCAGCATTCAATGTCGGAGCTGTTGATGTCTCACTTCTGTTGCCCTCCTCGGATCCGTTGCTGATGAAGGACACCAAGACGGCGGCGGTGCCGACAGTGGTCATCGATGCCACGAACATTGAAGCCATCGCCTACAACATCGCTTCGACGGCGAAGATCCAGCATTCAATGTCGGAGCCTGTTGATGTCTCACTTCCGTTGCCCTCCTCAGATCGTTGCGATGAAGGACACCAAGACACCGGCGGTTCCGAGAGTGCGAATCGATGCCAAGACGATTGAAGCCATCGTCTACAACCGCGCTCAAAGCCGCCGATCCAGCCCTCCGCATATCCGTCGCGATGAAGTACACCAAGACAGCGGCGGTTCCGTGGTCATCGATGCCACGAACATTGAAGCCATCGCCTACAACATCGCTTCAACGGCGGATGGCGCAGATGACCACCCCTCAGCCGCCCGTTGTCCCGGCCTTTCTTGCCCATCGGTGCGCGGCCGTGTTCGACGCCGCAAATTGGGATAAATTATGATAAATTTGTATTTTTCAATTCCCAATTGGGATAAAATTGTTCGAACTACTACGTCCGTCTCAAAAAGAGCTTCTTCACGTTCTTGATGTGTCCATGTACATCAGTATGTATGATTTGAATTCTATCCCAACTTGATTGGGAAGATTTTGATATGTATTTGATTCGAGAGGCTGGTACATGCTTTCACTTATGGGATTGTACGCCAAAATACAGTGGTTAGAGCCATCTACATGATTTGAATTGTACGTCAAAATACAGGGCTTAGAGCCACAACAAAATACAGTGGTTAGAGCCATCTACTGAATAACAATTCTATACTAAATCGTCTACCAGAACCACATAACTGCTAGGACAGGGATGACACCTAATAAAACTGCCCAGATGAATCTACTTTTCTCCTCTCCCATCACTTGAAGTTCATGTTCTAGATTTTCTACCACTTGATCAAATACGGCAAGATCTGTCTCAACTCTCAACTTCTCCTTGCGAATAAGCTCTGAATTCTTCTTTTCTTCCTCCATAGTACGCTTCAGCTCGAATATCATCAGGTTTTTACGGGCCAATTCATCACCTAAATTGGCCACCTTCTCCTCCAAATCCATCCTCTGGCTACACCACTGGGTTGATTCATCTTGGTATGCAATGTACCATGGATCATCTGCTTGCCTAGCTAACCGTAACAATAATGGAAAAAAGAACAACTGAAATCACTCCAACAGGCCATGGCGGCACTTCAAAATCAATGTTAGTACAGAGAGCTGAAGCTAGATACCCACTTCCGACGAGGTAGGAGAACGTGGCCACGACATGATCGAATCTCCACCCTCGCCGGTGTACCCGCTACGACCAGACATTGAGGACTATTTCGCACCTGCAAACTCCAATAAATTACGGGAACCGAATCGATTAGGGGGCGGGGGAGGCAGAAGCGGAGGTCTTACCAAGCTATACTACCAATTGGTGCGCGGAACAAATCCCGGTCGTCGTGGGCGGCGGATCGCTTGCGGCGGACTTTCCTGCGGTGGGTACAATGCGTGCGGACGAAACAAGTGCTGGAGTCTTGGTTGACTTGCGGCGTCGCAGTCCGTCCGACGCCTACAGAGCCGGCGGGGCGACGAGGCGCCGGCGATGGCTGCTCCGTCCGGCGGTGGGGAACGAGCTCCGGCGATGGCTGCTCCGTCCGACGGTGGGGGGTTCTCCGGTGACTAATGATGGGTCTAGCTTATAAGAATAATTAATTAGCGAACTTTTTGCTTCTCTCTATGATATTCTCTAAATAAATAGACGACCCCACTGGTCATTGGCTGCGGCAGCCCCACAGAGCGGCAATATATGTCTTTTCTGAAAAATAGACGACCCCACTGGTCATTGGCTGAGGCCCCACCGAGCGACAATATATGATTTCTCTAAATAAATAGACGACCGGTCATTGGCCAGCACCCAGCGGCAATATATGTCTTTTCTGAAAAATATACGACCCCACCGGTCATTGGCTGCGGAGGCCCCGAGCTGCAATATATGCTTTTCTCTAAATAAATAGACGGCCCCATTGGTCATTGGCTGCGGCAGCCCCACATAGCGGCAATATATGTATTTTCCTGAAAAATAGACGACCCACTGGTCATTGGCTGCGGAGGCCCCACCGAGCTGCAATATGCTTTTCTCTAAATAAATAGGACCCCACTGGTCATTGGTGCAGCCCCAGAGCGGCAATATATGTCTTTTCCGAAAAATATACGACCCCATGGTCATTGGCTCCGGCAGCCTATAGGGCCTCATTTGTCATTGACAGCGTATAAAATAATGAAATAAAACGGCCCACACGTCAAGATAGATGGATGGCTGCTCCGACGTGTCTCGACCCTACCCGTCAGCCACGACGGTCAGGAGGAGCTGCCCCTCGCGGCCCACCCGGTCGACTAACGGTCAAGGCCTCGACACCGGCTACAGCGTTCCAGCACGTGTCTTCCAAACTAGAGAGGAAAACGAGAAAAACTAGTAGGAAAACTGAGTATAACTAAGGACTTGAGGGCACGAAAATAGAAATCCCTTAAGAATAAATCATGTGTTTGTTTTCGCTCAATAATCACTGTAAGAAAACTTTCAAACCCTTAATCAATAGGTGTTCTTATATATAAAACAGGGTTTGTTCATGTACTTCGTAACTAAATATGGAGTATATGTTTTTTACAAGTATACATAGAACTTACCATAGACTCCATAGTCCAGGTGATTTACAACAACTCTAACGAGAAACCGTCCCATACGGCTCTACTCGTCTTCATATACACACGAACCAGCCAAGGACATGTCCCAGATTGACGCAATTCCAATGCCTCGGCGCGTGTCCAACAACCAGGTAACGGCCGCCGATGCCAAAGCAGCCGCAGCCGTGTTCGCGTCGCGAGACGTCGTCGCCAGCATCCTGGTCCGCCTCCCGGCTAGCGTCCTCCGCCGCTTCTGCACCGTCTGCAAACGATGGCGAGACATCATCTCAGATCCAGTCTTCATCAAGGCGCACATGGTTCACGGATCACACGCTCCGACACACACGGTCGTGTTCGTTTACTCTTCCAAGGGTTGTGCCGGCAGCGGGTTCCTCTTCGACGAGCTCTGGCGGCTCACAGCAAGGTTCATCGTCGGCGAATCCGAGGCCATGATAGGGACGTGCAATGGCCTTCTCTGCTTCCACGACAGACTCCAGAAGATCATCAGGGTCGTGGAACCATTCACCGGCGAGGCGACCAACCTGCCGCTTCCCACAGATTCGTCATGGAGCAATGTGGCTCTTTCGTATTGCTTCGCATTCGACGCCACGGCAGGGCAATACAAGATCATTCATAAACACATTGCCAATGATCATGCCAATATCGGCAACTATACTATGTCTATAAAGCTGTTCACAATCGGACAGGACAAGGACTGGAGGACCGTGAACACTGCCTATGTCTCCTTCAGCTACCTCTCCTTCAGCTATACCTCCTTCATCGAGCTGGCGTGCAACAGCAGAGCTGTGTACTGGAGTTACATGGAACCTCACCACAAGATTCTGATGTACGCACGCCTTGATCTAGCGACGGAGGTGATCACATCGGTGGAGTGTCCTCTTGTCAACAAACGACCGATATTTTGCCATCATCCGGCGTGGCAGAACGGTGATCCATGCATCATCGGAATCAGGTTGTTGACCTATGATGAGTCGGAGAACGGCTGCTGCTCTTGGCCAAGTGATATGGACGCCATGGCGCACGATGTCGATGCTGTGATGACCCTGCCACACGGGCTACGGATCCCAAGGCAGCAGGCGCTACAACGGGGGCATCTTCTGCTACAGAAGAGGAACGGAGCTCTGTACGCCCACAAGATCTTGAGCAGGAGTACTAATGATCTTGACATCGGGTCTGAACAGCTGCTGATTGGGATTGGCGTGGAGGAGCCGGCGAAGAGCTCGTCTAGCGGCCAGTTCGTTGCGGTTCAAGGTAGCCAATCGTCAGGAGTACGACAGGCGGCCACTTACTCGGGTATGATGGATATAAGCACGTTCGCCTACGTCCCGACAGTGTGTTCAGCTCCCTTAGCGCTCTATTTTGGCACAACTATGCAGTAGTTGCTTATACTTTCACGTGTTGAGAAGTTGCACAAACCTAAGCACGAATGAATCGGGTGGACCATATATCATGAATTCCTATTTGCTATCTAAATATATTTCACTCTTGTGCCTTCATCATTTGGTTTAACGTTGTATGTAATATAAATTGGTGATGTGCCCTTGTGCACCTTGCGAGGAAACAACACATACTTGCTGATGAGCCACCTTGTCAATGCCCATGATGGTTTTAGGGTTAGCAGAATTCTTAGCACGAGACATCGGATACTAGATAAGCACAGAGCGAGATTTACCCAGGTTTAGGGCTCTCGATGAGGTAATACCCTTACATCCTTCCTCTTTGATCTTGATTATAGGTGAAATCGATTACAATGGGGCAGCCGAAGGACTGCGTGGTGGTGTTCTCACCGAGAGGCAAGGTTGCTAGGGTTTGTGTATGCGTGATTGTATGAGATCGTAAGAGAGAGCCTCCAGCATACCCTCTCCTAGCCTTTATATAGGTAGCCAGGTCTCGAGGGTCCTGCTCGAAGTAGGTTATATAGAAGAATCATATCTATTCTTTCCTTATTCGAACGTTTTCTCGCCTTGGTCTTCAAGAAACCATGACCTTCCATCTTTCCACCGTGCAACCAACATATTGGTCCATCTTATGATGCAGTGCTACAGATGGGCCCCTTATTGGGCCAGAGGAGGTAGGCAATGGCTGGTATCCGAAGGGTAATGCCCACATCAGTAGCCCCTCGAGTGACTGATTGAAGCGAAGCTTCAGCCAGGGACTAAAGTTGCCATCATCCGATACTTTTTAATCTATCGGGTCTTCAAAAGATATAAGCTCGAGAGAAGCCGAAGAGTTTAGAATGCGTAAGGGATGAACTAACGAGCCCAGATTTACTCGATTGATCGAGACTGGCCCGTGAGCAACTTCATAACCTTCCGGTCTCCTGAGAAACCTTCGGGTTCGTCTTTCATTAGACGCTTTTCATTGACGAGGCATCCCTCTTTTTTTATCGGGTGCGCGACCAGCGCTCCCGATGGGAGTAGCCCCCGAGCCTGTGGATAACTGTGTAATAGTTATGTATAGGTTGTAAATGGCTGACTCCAACATCGTAGATGTCTTCGAGTTCCGAGAATATTTGGGTGCTCAATAATCGGGTGCTCCATCAATGAGGAGCCAATGGTTTTGATGACGTCATCTGTAACGTGGCAATTTCTACGGCGCAACTGACGGGACATTACCAAGTGGGCCTGGCCCACGACTGCGCCTACCTGCTCGGTATATAGGATCGGCCTCTGGTTGCTGCTCCCAAGCCATCTACGGTTCGAGCACATGTAGGCCAACCCGAGGTTTCAGATCTGATCACTGCCATCTTCGGTGGAATTGGTGAAATATATGCAACCATGCATCACAACGTGAGGACTTCAGGTCGCCATTGAACTACGAGACAAGTGCATGGAGACGCTGCTCAAGCCGGCAGTCTACACTCCGGGGCCGACGCGTCCGTGGTCATGGCGCGGCGTCATGGCTGATTTGTTGGGCTATGGGCAACCAATGTGTCTCTATCTCTGTCTATAGCTGTGGTGTCATAGCCGATTTGTTCGGCTCCGGCCTCCGACATGGCGCCGCCGATTGATGAGGGCCTAGGCGACGGAAAGTCCCACTTTTCTTCAGCACCATCGGGATGTCGAATAAGATTACCATGGTGACTGAGACCGATACGTCATGGGAGATGTGTCAAGAAGTCAAGAGTATCTCAACTACTCATCTCGAGTTTGAGAACAATATAAGTGACGGCGGAGGCAAGGATCTTGGATTCGGAGAAGATGACGCTTCACAACTCGCTATGCACATAGGGTTTCGGCATGGCATTGTCGACTTCCAAACTGCGTGAATGGTGACCGTGAGCCTGACAATTGGTGCAGATTTGTCGATGCACGTCGCTGATCACTTTGGCAAGGCTTTGTTTTCTTTTTGTCTTTTGCTTTTTTATTTTGGTTGTGTGTATTCTTGATGTTTCGACTAGTTCTCGATATTTTGTTGTTACAAAGGCGGGGTGTAATTGGTATCTTACTCATATTATTAATATAATCCTATTATCGAAAAAAAACGTACCTAATTGAGAGATTATCCAACACCGGTGACTAATTTGAGGTCCATCCGGAGACCGTCTTCTACTCCTCTTCATAAGCTTTGCATCTAGTATATACACGTAACGGTGACGGAGGTATGACTTAGTTCGAAAGTCCGTAGATCTAGGATTATCGTTAACTATCTCAACTCGGTTTCGGTCCCTAATCACGGCTCTCTCCGGAGACCGACTTCTACTCCTTGTCATAAGCTTTGCATCTATATATACGTACTAATCAATCAGGAATCAGCCAAGACATCGAGGGTGTTCAGGTCTACGCAATGACAGCCGACGACGCCAATGGTGCTGCCACCGCGTGCCTCCCGTCGGACGTTCTCGCGAACGTCTTTCTCCGGCTCCCGGCGAGCGACCTCCGCCGCTTCCGCCGTGTCTGCAAGGAGTGGCGCCAGGTCATCTCCGACCCTGTTTTCATCAACGAGCACATGGAGCACGGACCGTGGGCCCTGACCCACACCATCGTCTTTTTTCACGGACGAATAGGAGCTGATCAAGACTCCACAGAGGCGCACAACGGCCAAGGGTTCCTCTTCGACGAGCACTGGCGACTCGTGGCCACGTTCACGGCCGGCCCGTCGGAGGAGATGGTGGGCACCTGCAACGGCCTGCTGTGCTTCCTGGACGTCCACCATGGCGCCATCAACGTCGTGGAGCCCTTCACCGGCGAGAGGCTCGCCCTGCCGCTGCCGCCCGAGACGGAGAAGCTGGACGTGCGTGACGCCTACTGCTTTGGGTTCGACTCCAGCTCGAGGAGATTCAAGATCTTCCACCAGGGTCTCTTCTGGCATGCAGACAACACCACGGAGCAAGACATGTACGTGTACACGATCGGAGATGGAGGCGAGAGCTGGAGGAGCGTGCAAGTCGCCGGTGCGGCGGCAGAGCCCGGCGTGTTGTTACGCAACAACGGCCTCGTGTTCGCCGACGGAACGTTCTACTCGTACGCTGTCCCCGAGATGGCGGATGGGCTTGTGCAGGTCGCATGCTTTGATCTGGCGACGGAGGAGGTCACGTCGGAGCGCGTCACCGACTTCGTTCAGGCGGATGATGAGCAGACGGAGATCCTCGTGATGACGGACTCAGATGCACGGGTGTGCGTGATGACCCTCGGGGCATTCGGGAAGTGGGACATGTTTTTTAAGGGAGATGGCGGCCAGGGGACCCAAAATAGCCGCAGCGGCGTGGAGCTTTCCGACGGGCGGCATCTGGCATTGCCGCAAACCCTGCAACGAGGGCATCTGCTGCTAGAGGACCGCCGGGGAGGTGGCATGTACGCTCATCCGGTTCCATCGGCAATGGATAATAAACTAGCCCCAGGGAAGCAGCTGCTGAAGATACGCAAGGAGGAGGAGGAGGAGGACAAAGAGCCGGGGAAGATCGATAGACCAGGGCTGTTCGTCCCGGCCATGGTTAATCAGGAGCCGGAGATTGTAGAGGCAGTCCCATACCAATGGCACAATACGGGCGTAGTAACCTTTTGCTATGCCCTGCCACTGTCGCCTGCTCCCTTGGCACGCCGATGTGGGCTCCCGTCAAAGTCTGTCGCAAACTCGTGCTTACAAGTAGATCATGACCTAGCTGCGTAGACTAAACATGCCTTGTGCTTGTAGTGTTTTTTTTTGGAGCAACCTGCCTGCCTCATGGTTCTCTTGTTCTTTTAGAGGAAAAATCAGCATGTTTCAACGCTTGTAACTCCAGAACAATAGACTATGCGTGGCCATCTATTATGAGTTATTGTTGATCTATCATTTGTTGTGTGAAGTCCAAGTAAGAGCTCCTTTGGCACGCTACTTTCGCAAGCTATAAGGGTTGCACAAATTGTAAACCAGTTTCCATTTGATTATCTAAAATATGCGTAATGCCTTCAAAGAGTTGGCCATACTTCGCCTTATCTTATGTACATACATTCATGCTGTACTTGGTACGTAAGCTTGACTCTGCATCGATTATTTCCGTCCAGAGGGAGTACATTTCATGGCATTGACGATAGTACTAGCATCATCTGCTGATATTTCCACTTTCGAATACAGTTCGTCGGCTGATAGATTCATACAAGTACAAAGTTTTTTTTTCGAATATAGTTATCAATGTAGACCAAAGAATAATTATTTATAAGTCAACTCAGCTAGGTGCTCCTTAAAAAAAATGCTTTCAGGCGTATCAGCCAACATATCGACCAACATGGCTGATATTTGACCCCATATTTCTACCGATATGGACTAATATATAGATGGCAGTTATTCTTCTTTTAAAATATGAAAATAAGATTAGACATTTTTAACTTCCTCAAATTATTAACAATATGTATAATTTTAGTTAAAACACATGTATAATGCACTTTCTTATGATACATTTATCAATTGGTTAGCCTTATTTATTCATCTCATAATAAACTTTCAAAAATATTGGAACCATATATTGGTTATATTCATTGTTACAGACTTACAGTACAGTTTATTTATACTAAAAGGATGATATAAACAAGAATAACTGAAATATGCATGTGTGTTTTCCCTAATTTATCATTGGTCTTATGCAGATACATTTTACCCAATTCAACCTTGGTCTATACATAACAACCGGATGCAATACCTGTTAGCTGTTTGTCCCAGTCTAGTTTAGCCACGATATAAGGCAGCCCACACCAACAGGGCAATGCAAGGACGTTTTGCTATGTCCCAGCCAGTGTCGCCTGCTCCCTTGCACGCTACTTTGGCAAGCTTTGAGAGTTGCACAAACTATAAATGCAGAAATCGGTAGTTAATGTATCAGCATTTTTCTTTGATTCATATCATTATCCCACACATGATTTTGATACTGAATACCGCTTAAATCATCTGACACATCAATATACTGCAATCCTTACAATAATCCTTACTCCAGAAATTTCGCTAGTCCTAAGCAACACGGAAACACTAACCCTAGGCACATGTTTAACAGGTTTATCATGATTTTCTTGATGAAACAAAGCTGCACATCAATTGAACAAAGGAAATGTTAAGACTGTAACACATCCTTCATGAGGACATTCATCAGAAATTTTCAGAGGGCGTAGGCAACCAATAGCTCCAGCTTATACACCTGGCTTAATCTAGGTACATAACTCAGGGAGAACGGGACATTTCAGTTGCAGATGGGTGATCCTCTCTTGTTTCTAGTCACTCAAGTTGCATCCGCGGATATAAGGATGATCATACTTTATATACCTTGTCCAATATGGGCGGTACTTAGTCATTGCCAGCTCCAACCATGGCTTCATGTTCCCATTGTAATGAGCGACGGCAGCATTGTCTATGTCTGAGCGGTCTATGCTTGGGTTGTATCCTAATCCAAGGACATGCCACGATTTATCAAGGGGGTGTGTCAGCTTGTAGAACGTCATGAGGCCAGGTGGAAGTGTCCCAAGTTTCCAAAGAACCCTGTCCTCATTCTAGCACAAGAAAACAGCAGGACAATGTTAGATATGATGGTGTATTTGAACAATGAGATCAAAAGACGATAATATTTGCAATCTCACCATGTTTTGCCACTTGTGGTAGATCCCGGTAATATCTTTGTTCTTCCACTGCTTTAGATCAAAGATGTTCATCCCATAAGCCCAACCACAAGCATTAGGATCAAAGTTCCTAGCAATATGCGGATTTGAAAAATTAAGATACTTGTCAAAACGGTGGAAACTCTCTCCACATGTCTCCACTGCACCATTGACCTTTCCATTCAGATCAACATCCCATAATCCTGTCAAATCTTTCTGCACAACTATGTCATCATCCAGGAAAAGTATCTTATCCAACTTCGGATAGATCTGTGGGAGATAAAATCTCAGGTGATTCAGCATGGATAGGTACTTGGGGTTACGGTACTTTAGGTTTGAAGAACCTGCTGAAAGAGTGGTGGGACGATCAGCCTTGAAATAATACTCTTTCATGGCAGCAGACTCCAGTTGCCGCAAAACAGGACAGTATGATGAGTTCAACCACTTAAATTCATCCACATTCTCAACATGAATGGTGGCCTTGCCAGGTGGGTTCAGCAAAAACCACATGTTCATGGCTCCAAAGTTTAACTTATCAGTCACCAGATGGAAAACATGTTTCTCAGGCTCCTGAAAAGGTTATATCAACCATTATTATTCAAAACAACCATCATACTAGAGTGCATTGATAGGAGAATCTTGATAATTACCTTGGCATTCATGACGGTTGAGTTCACAACGACAGAGGCAGCCAAGACATTGTCCGAGAAAAGTGCGTAATGGTAGAGCGCTGGATTTTCCAAGTTTTCACTTCTAGGGAACTTTCGTTTCTCCAGAGGAAGAAGATAGTAATCTATAGTTAAGCGCATAGACAAGCAGTGAATGCTGTTTGGAATTGTCTTTGCAGCCAACTGGCTAAGAAATGTACTCTGCTTCTTCAAGCTCCTGACATGTTCATCTGCTGACTGAAGCATTGCTCTTAGTCTCTGAGTTACCACCTTGCAATCATACACTTCTTCTCTGGCCTTAGATAAAACTTGGCCCATTACTCTCAATTTCTCAGGTGCACTGTAAAGTAGCATATGTGTGAAAAGGGCTACAACGTAAATGATCTAAGAAATATGCAATAATAGATGCACACGCAGCACACCTGTGATGGAGGTCAGCATCAACAGTAGCCTCTCCAACAGCCCGCTGGCTTTCCTTGATTCGACTCTGCAGTTCTTGATAAAGATCATGCTTGTTCTTTGATTTTGCAAGCACAGAATAAACACGAGCCATAATAATTTGGTCCCTCATCAACCTAACTGTTGAGTCCGAGTTCTCATTCTCATTCTCTTTTCTCCATATGCTGTATTTCCCAAGGACAGCAGAATCTACAGCCTTTGATCGCTCAATAGCCGCATTCTCCAGCTTAACATGCGCTTCATCATCTTTCAGTACCAAATCCGTTGCCCTCTTTTCTCGCCTTTTCTCCCGTAATTTCTGCATCAACCAAATAGTGCCAAGAGGTCATATGAAAGAAATTTATATCGACAGAGGCAAGAATGTATCAACATATATACGGAGAACCAGTTTCTTACCCTTCGAGCTATTTTTACTGCTGTGTCACCTTGATGTCCATCTGCATAGAAAAATAACTTTATTCTCTACTGTCGAGTCGAATTATGTAGATGAATAGTTTGAAAGAAAAAACAATTATGTCTATACCAGAACCATCCTTGGGTGGTTTATATGTAAGAGATAAATCATGTTCTGCAGTACTGTTTTCAGCTTTTGCCTTGTCATCAACATCCAAACTAGTATTCATCTTGTGATCGACTAGATCATCAGTTTTCCAAGAGGGAGATGCATGATCCCTAAAGAAGTCAAGATTCAAAGTGCCCGTTTCTTGTTGACTAGCAGCTATAGCATCAATCACCTGAAACCAAAAACTGTGACTGTAAGCATAGTAGAATTGAAGAAACATAATGTTTCCTATGTGAACAGCATCACAGTGCATGGTTATTGAATAATCATAACGCACATATCATTAATTACAGACCGGATGAAACTCACGGGGGGTGGGAACAAGACAGTCTAAACTGAACCATAGAAAGTAGAATGCGGATGTACACTACAGACTGCAGGATGTTCTAACCTCCTTAGACAAAACAGTTTTCAGATTGTTTGTCACCAGTTGCTGTTGCCAATCTGTTTCCTGCAGGGCAGGGTTAAACGTGAGACGAATCCTATAAAGAGAGGCTAGTGATTCAATGTGAGACCAATCCTAAAAAGTAAGGCTAGTAAAACAATCAGCTCAATTTTAGAACAGATATATACCTGATTGCCATTCGCACCCTTGGGATCTGCAGATGAACAAATTATGCAATCAATTGTTAATCTGAAGTTAACAAAATGATGCACGCAAAATATTACAACAGTGTTCTTAAAACCTACTTAAATCAAATCTAAATAGAGGTAAATAAAGTTAAACTGATGATAACGCTGTAGAGGGTGTGTCATGCCTGAGAGGATCTTATAATGTTCTCCCCCTTGTAATTGAGTTTGCTGTTTGCACAGCAAACTGCATGTTCGATTTGTTATATCACTAGTAATATGTCATGGGTTCTCCTAACAGAAGCCTCTTACATCCAATGCAGGAGTGACGTGCAATCCGGCACAAAGAGGGCAACAGGAGAACAATATCTAGATCACTCAAATCAGAACGTCCACTGCCTCTCACAAGCTCGTGATCCTTCACAGTTTCATATACTGCATTTTGGTTTTACAGCTTAGTCCCATCGAAACCTAGCCAGTACCCACCACAAGACACGGCACATGAATGTCTGGATAGCAATCCTAGACCACTCAAATCAAATCTAGACGGGTTCCACTCAGCGCATCAAAACTAGCAGCCTATACGAAATCAAACGGGGATGGACCTGCTAGTCGCGCAAGGGGACCCGAAATCGAGAAGAACCGATGACACCTTCTATCCCCTATATCTACGGCTTAGAAGTGAAAATTCTCAGAAGAAAGAGATGGCTTATGGAGTGGGGCGGGACGGACCGGACGCGACGTGGACGTGGCCGCGGCCGCCGCTGCGCGCGACGAGGAAGATCGACGGCGCGACGACGAAGAGGAAGACGAGGACCACCACCGGCGGCACCGTGCCGGACCCGCGCCTCGCCCCGCCCCCAGCGCCCGCGGTCGAGTACGGGAGCCGCTTCGGGGTCGCCATCTCTGGCGATGCGTGCGCAGGGGGGAGGATCCGGTCGGAACGCGGCGGCGAGGGGCTCGCCGTCGCCGGAGGGCCCGCGCTCGCCTCGTCTAGGGAGTGGGGAGTGGCGTGGGGATGCCACGGATGGCAAGCGAAGCGAGGAATGTACAACTGTCCAATACAAGTGGCCCGGTGGTAAATGGGCCGTAAGTTGTTTACCGCAATAGAAGCCCACTAAGGGTTGTTCGCAAAAATAGAAACCCACGACCGGTGTGTGGGCCGGACAGCCGTCAAAGAAAATACCCACGACGAACTTTGGTTTCCTGACCTTCTCTTGCCAAAAAAACAAAATGGTTAGAGCATCTCCAACGGCGGCGCAAACGGATGCTGAGCGACCGCTTGCGTCCGCCGTGACCGAAAATGCGTCTGGGCCTCCAGCGGGATGACGCAAGTGACCGACGTCCGCGGCGATGCAAACCTGGCCCAAATATGCATCGATTTGCGTCTTCGCAACGCTCCCGTCGCGCCGTGTCCGCCGAAAAGACGTAGGACCCGCGCGCTGGCGAGAGGCCGATATTATTCCCTTATGGCCATTCCCGCGCGAAAAATCAAAGTAAATCGGTGTGAGCATCCAAGCGATGGGCGTCCTCACGCCGCCACCACAATGGATGCGAGGTAACCCTCGCACCCGCCGCGCCCCACACTCCGTAGCCACGACCATAGCCAGCATGGAGGATGCAGCTCGGCGGAAGCAAAGCGGGCATATCGACGGCCGGGACGCAAAGCAAAGGCGGCAAGAAGGTGATGTCCAAGGAGGAGAAATGCATCGAGGCCGCGAAGCGTCGCGGTCGGCTCAAGAACCTAAAGGAGAGAATGCGTCGCCGGCTAGCAAGCTTGTGGCCTACGATGAAGCTGTGAAGAATGGGACAGCGGGCAACCTCGACGGCGAAGACGACGATCAAGGCCGTCGTCCCGAGGCCATAAGGCTACCAAGGCCGATCTAGCCCAGGGACGGCCATTGCGTTCACCCATGCTGGAAGATGATGGCCGAGAATCATGCCTCCTTGGATGCTAGGGACGAGAAGAGGCGTCTGGAAAAGAGGCCGCAGCGCCATCTACCTCAACCTCACGAAAGAGGTCATTGAGGTCCAAAGGATGGACGTCGAGGCCAAAAGGCAGACGCCAAGGCCAAATTGCGTGACGCCGAGGCCAGGAGGATGGATGCCGAGGCCAAGACCCGTGAAGAAGACACAAGGATCATGCTAGCCGACTTGAGCGGCGTCGACGACGACAGCACCAGGGCCTGGTTCATGAAGAGGCGCGCGAAATCAGCGCGCGAGAGCCTGATCGCTGGCGCCATGAGCCAGCACCTTGCCTCCTTTTGGACTTTTTGTAATTGCTGTTCAAGCCTTGTTGTGCCCTTTTGGTCAACGACAAGGGATTGGCTCCGTCAGCTTGATCCGCAAGCTGTGGTAGGAGTTTAACATACAAGTCCCATTGGATGTCGATGTTTTATTCTTTGTCGCCACCAGCTTGGTTGTTGGTGATAAAGAGGACATTATATTCTTGGAGGAGGTTTGATTTATGGCACTCAACATTGCGATCATGTTCGAAAGCTTTGGGTTTATCGTCCTCTTATTACAGAAGGTCTCTTGATAGGTGATGTTGGTCCGAACCTTGATGTCGCGGCGATTCATGAGACCATCTGGGCTAGATTGCAGGAGGAGGAAAAGCTCATAGTGGGGACAAGGGATGTGCGTTTTGTTCGGCATGGGAGAAACATGGGAGTTGCGGCCACATCTGACTACATTGTCTTCTTTGCGGGAAGGAGAAAGGTGTGGCCAATTCGATATGAGAGTATCGGACACCTCTCAACGGTCACTTCTTTGTGTGGATTTCTTCGAATTAACGGCAAAGAGACTTCCATAACGTAACGATTTTGGTGATGTGGGTGATCTCGAAGCATTGGAATGGCATTGTCTTCGATGGAGTCTCATTGGTGGGTTCGACGTGAAGAAAATGTGTGGCTAAATTTGGGGAAGATAGTCGACTATTTTTAAAATTAATGGTGGCTTCCACCGCGCTGGTAGGACATGTTGTACTCTTGTCTTCTATGGACTGTCTTCTTTAATATATGATGTTCATGCTATGTGTGTTATGAAAAGAACAATTAGAGGAATCAATTTTATAACAGAGGGTGCTCTGTGATTCATTATGATGACACTTAGAATCTTGTAGAAGGAGTATTAATTGGGTTGACTAACATGAAACCAAACGTGTTTCGGCTGAACGGTTAGGAGTAATAACTTTGAATGATCGATTAGGTACTTGCGTTGCAATATTTTTTATAACCGACTCATGTTGCAGCCTTCCCCATCGTGCGTCCAAACAAAATCAATCGTTCTTGCTGCCAAAATAATATTATAGTAAAAAAAATCTATGCTAACATGAAGGTTCATTATTTAGTCAATATGTCAGATTATAAAATTAATAAAACAACGCATGTGGGGCCTATCAACATTGTGGCCATATCACATCTATTTCGCAACAACATAACATCGTGACAATATGTCTGAAATATTACCACACACGTACGTTCTGTTGCAGTACCTACTTTGTATCGCAGCCAAAAATTATCTCAATGAAATAAAAACATTGCAATGTGTTTTAAATATTCCCACAAGCTGGCATTTTGTTGCACTAACTACCCTCTACTGCAACAAAAGTCTAGCTTCCCACAACACAGTAATATTGTGGCAATACATGGGCCCCTATTACCACAATTGGAATTTACATGGTAATATTGTGATTTATCGCAACAAAAAAGTGTCATTGCAATAAAATTTGTTGCAGTAAACGAAATCCTTCTTGTATCTTAGGGTGTAACCTTATTCTGAAAAGGAAAATGACCATGTTCAGCCGAAGACTGCGTCGCTCAGAACCTCTAGGTCGGGGCGTCCTTGGATCTATCAAATAGTCATATGCCCTCTGTTGTCTCGTGCGCCACGCATCCTTGGCTGAGACCCTCCTACGCCTTATCTCTTCACCCGGTCATCCCCATCCACTCCCCCGTTCCCCTTTATTCTCCGATTTCTCTCCAGCCTCTCCACGACAGAACAACGTGTGCCTCTATGGAAGACCTCCCGCGCGCAGCCTTATGGCTAACCTCCTGTCCGCAGCAAGGTGTGTCGCCATTGCACCTTCCCATGGCTACAATCCGCGCTGTTGTGGTGCGAGTACCGAACGGCCAACCTCCGAGAATTGAGTGGCATGCATGGCCACGCACGGCTGAGGGATGGAGCCGCAAGGTAGGCCACGCCACCGTTGATGCTAGGGCATGGAGGAATTGCGAGCCACACCATGTAACATGCAAATCGAAGCGTCGTGATCCCGATGCTGTTATGGTGTTTTCGTGCTCCAAGGGCCAGGTATGATGTCGCGGCCAGTGTTTGCCTAAGATGCAAGGGACATGAGTTGATGCTGCGAGCAGCGGCGGCGATTGCTACAAGCGGTGTTGGCGGTTGCTACAAGGAGCTTCGATGTCTTCTACACGTGGTTGTGTGTCTTTTCTTTGCCGTGTGTTTTTTTCCACCGTGGGCATGAATGTGTGATATGTTCTTTGTCGTGTGTCGTGGCAAAGGCTCACATGGCAAAGACAGTATTTGCCGTGTTCTGGGCTCCCTGACACATGCAAACCCAGATGAACACGGCAAAGCCGGATTTTTCGGTAGTGGCGGCAATATACAAGCAAGCGTGGGCCCTGCGCTATAGTCCTTGCTTCCACTAGGGAGCTATGCATGCAGGTGGAAGATCAAGCAAAACTGTTTTGAAAAGGGTTTATGCGATTTTGTTGCCATATTCAAAATTCAGCTCAAGGGGCAATATTCTTACTGGTGTATAATTTGGGACAAGAAATTTTGTTGGCTACTTAAGCACCTAGGCAAGTGTCTAGCATTGTTGTGGATGCTCTAAACGGAAAATGTTGTTGCCAAGACAAGACAACTATCTGTACTAATAAAACGGCGATGCGACCGTGGTACGTCTGTGGTTTCTTCAAACGATCGCTAAAAAAACCCTTATTGCTTCATCCTTCTCCCGATTGGATCCGTCCGCGCACACGTATGGGCCAGGCCCAGCAAAACTTCCTAGGCAGCCGAATTGCTTTCCTTCCTACGTCTACGTGAGATCGCTTGACTATCGTACAGTACCGTCCACACAAAACTGTGCCGCTGAAAGATCGACATTTGCCTTGAGTAAGCACATGAGGCCATGGTAGCGAGGCTGGACGGGATCGTGGACAAGGATACCATCCTGGGACACAGGTTTTCTTTCGCAAAACTCACCACACCTCTAGAGAGACGAGGCCCGCAGGAAAAGATGATCATGCATGACGCGATCCACGTCTGCGAGTATGTGTGGATTGAATCAAGCAAAATTAATCAACCTATATGGCTGTGTGTAATGTTGGGGAAATAGAAATCTGGCATGGATTGATTGATTTCTTAGCATGAACTATTTCGTTCTCAAGTGTTGTTAGAATAAAGCGACTATAAATAAAGAAACGAAATTGTTGTAATAAAGGATTTCACAAAATAATAATCAAAATGCAGCGAATTTAGAGCTAAGCTAAGCCATACCCTGATCTTCTTATTTTTGTACACAAAAATACGTCTGCCTGTAATTTTTGGTCATCTAGAAGGGAGTAACATTAATCATGCTCCGAAAAAAAAGGTGCAGTGTGGAATCATCTTTTCATCGGATAGTAAGAAAAATAAGGAGAACATGGAAATTAAAGGACTATTTTCTTGTTGCTAGGACGTCTTGAGTTTGCTGAGGTCGCCCCCTCTCCTGCCTCTCCCAATTCTTCTTGTTTTTCTTTTTTCGGTGGCGGATCTGCACCTCCATCTCATACAATCGCTTCTTCTTAACCGGGGCCGCCACGGCGGAGCCGATGGCCGACCAGCCCCAAGCAGAGGGCAGATCTACGGCTGCATCTGGTGCATGCCAATTCTTCTCCACATCCCCCGCCTCCTTCCCCTTCCCCTTTTGCGCCAGCCCCTTCTCCATGGACGGCCGCAAGCGAGAGGAGTGATAGAGATTGCGAGAGCGAGCGTGCGCGTGCGGCTGCTAGACCTAGGATTTCCCGATTTGGGGATTGGATTTGGATGGAAGTGGCTTTGGAGTGAAGATGACTCGGTGGAGTGAGAAATTTATAGGAGTGGCGGTTCGGTGTCAGCCGCTTGTACGCGTATACTACTAAGAGATTCGGGCCCTACGGGTTTCTACGTGGGTTGTACGAACCTGCAATATTTTCCGGGCGGACGATCATGCCGACAATCCCGAATCGATACCGCTTCATCCAGAATATATGTCTGTTTTGACGAGATGAAAGTTTCGCCGCGGGTGCGCAATGAAGCACTTAAGTTGGAAAGGATAAGAAAAGCATATCTTCATTGATCGTTTCCATCCAATAACAATAATATCTAATTACTTTGCTAAATACATGGAGTAAATAATTAGTGTACCCGTAGCAACGCACGGGTATTTTACTAGTATACACATATATGTACATAGAGTTGGTGTACGTGCATGCCTCGTTTACACCTGACGCTAAGATTTCCAGACTAATTGTTCAGACTGAACTTGTTAAGGATTTTGGACTACTCGTGATCCTCAGTGCAAAACTCAAACCTTTCTTGCAGACTGAACTTAGTTACGAGCTTACGAGTGATGTCCTTGGACGGTGCAGTTTCTGATGGAGACGAGACTCTCCCTGTATGGGACGACGTGGCGAACATAATTGCCCTCCTCCAAGTCAAGAGCCTCTTCCAGGTCCACCGCTTCCTCCACACCTTGGCTCTTCTCGTCACACCAGTACAGCGTCTCGTCAGACACCATCGCCAGCATCCTGTCCCCGGTGGCCCAAAGCGGCAGGAAGCCGTAGCTCCCGAAGCACTCGTCGTCGTCTCCCGGATCGATCCGGCAGCGCAGCGACCAATGGGCTGGTCCTCCTGTCCCATCGTCATCCGCCAGCTGCCACACGTCAAAGGTCGTCAACGAGGCCCCGTTGTTGACGTAGCACAGCTTGCCGTCTAGCTCCGCCAGATGGTCGAGGGCAGTGTGGTAGCCGAATTTAGGAGGACATGGCACCAGGCCGAACGTCCTGTGGCGCAGGCTGAACCGCAGCAGCGAGCTCGGCCGGGGGTGTTCGTCTTCATCGCACGCCCAGTAGAAGGCGTCTCCCGTGTACACGGGTCGAGTGCCGCCGATAGCGTGGGGCGGGTCCGCGGTGAGCTCCCAGGACTCGCCCCCGAGCGTGAAGATCTCGTGCCCGATGTCGTAATCAAGCTTGCCGCCGGATTCGTCGTCGTAGCACCGGCGCCGGTAGAAGTACCTGGCGACGACGTACTGGTTTCGCCACCGGTCGAAGCCGATCGCCCCCGATGGAAACTTCGTGTTTTCCACGTTCGGGCTGCCGAGCGGCAGCGCGACGAGCTCATTTGTGGCCGGATTGCACACAAACACCTGATCCGTGGCGGTTACGATGGAGACTAGCCCGTCGCAGTGCATCACTGAGGTCGCCGCTTCCAGCGGGCACGCCTTCTCGAGCAGCAGCTGCGCTTTGACCTTGGATTTTCCCGGCGTCTCTCCCAGCCGCAGGCGGTAGAAGGTGATGTCCCCGGAGGGTTCTTCTTCGTCTTCGGTGGCACTCTTGCGCCCGATGAGGAGCATTGACGGCGGACTCGCGCGGGAGAAATTACGTTGACGGCGGATGAAGCCGGCGTCCGCCATGCCGACGCACCAGGAGCGGCAGACAGATTTGAAGCGCAGGAGGCATTTTGCAGGGAGACGCACCAGGACTTCCATGAAAAGCAGGTCGTCGGGGAGGGCGATGCCGGCAGCCGGAGGAGGGGTTGTGATCCGGAGGCGCTTCTCCGGGCGTCGTCGCCGATGATCCATCTTACTAATCCTTCGTGGCTTCCTTTGCTTGAGCCCGTGTATGCCTTGCCTACTCCGAAGATTATGTACAGGTTTTAGATAGGTACTACTGTAGTATGTATGGGCCAGTCAGAAAAAACTTCCAAATTATAAAATGCTTTATATATTTCGATGTCGACTAGATACGGAATAAAATGAATGAACACACTAAAATGTGTCTAGATACATACAAATTTAGAGGAAAAAAAGCTCTCAAATTTGGAATGGACTGATGCCACTACACGAGGTAAAGCATAATTTCGTTCCCGTATATGCTCATGGGCTGGCGATTGTTTTCTTTTCGACTTCAGGATTTTTTGTTTTGTGTGCTGGTTAGCAGCACATGGACTTGCTGGCATGGACCTAGCTTATTGGTCCTTCCTTACTTATAATAAATAAGAGTAACCTAAATATGCAAATATTTTCGAGTGCGGCTTTTGTAGCCAGGGCTACATGAGGTCACTTTTTGGAAATTTTGAAAATGGCATTTTTTTAAACTAACTTTTCCCACAGAGGTAATGATGTATTCTACAGAAATGCAAATATTTAACTCGAAATACCTTATATCCTAGACAGTGTAAAAAATAATGAACAGTGCACGCTTTGAAACCTACAAAAATAGTCAGATTTTGTCATTGTTGTGTTGCCCAAAATACAACGGTGTTTGAGTTTAGATTTTATATGTTGATAGAATACAACGGTATTTTATATGTGGATAGGAGACTTTCCTTTTAATATAAAGTTTGCTAGATTATATTATAACCTTACGTTTAGTGTTGGTATTCGATGAGAGTGATGTTTTGGCACCCGGGAGCATATGCTCCCGGTTTTTAAAATTCATTTTAAATACACTTTCAAAATGATGAAAAATTCGAACACAAAATTAAGTGGGTACATATCAAAAGTCTACACGTTCAAAAAGTGGTTCCACAGAAAACCGACATTTTGAGTGTCATCTGTAAAAAGACAAAATTTGTTGTAGAAAAAGGTTGTGCACGAGATGTTTTGTTTGTCTTTTCACACAAGTCACAAAAAATATCGGTTTTTTTCAAAAAACTTGATGTGCGCACGTAAAATGTTGATACGTAAATGACATAATTTTTATTCGATTTTTTTTGACATTTCAAAATGTTTTTTTCCGGTGGCAGGAGCATATGCTCCCATGTGCCGAATTGAATTTATGGCATTCGAGTAGCTAGGATGTTCGAAGAGGGGTGTAGTTGTGTGAGGTTTGGAGAACTTTTAATGGTTAGACGGTAGCCTTGTGGGTGGAGTTACAGGATATGTGTAGAGGGGTAGTGTTAAATGATGATAGGGACAAATGTAAATGGTTACCGGAAAAATCTGATCTTTGTACAAGATGTTGAAGTTGAACCAAGTTACATGTCCCTTTAGGAAGTTATGGTTTATGAAGGTACCTTTAAAAATTAAGGTTTTTTTGTGGTTAGTGTTTAGAAAAAGTATTTTAACTAGAGATGTGTTAAAGAAAAGAGGATGGGAAGGTAATGGTAAGTGTTTATTTTGTAGCGAAAATGAGAGTATAGATCATTTGTTTGTACAATGCTCGATGGCGAAATATGCCTGGGGGGTTGTACAATGTGCTTTAGACATAAAATCGGAATTTAGTTCAGCATCTGATATTATGGAATGGGTCTTCATGTTTCCTTCTAGTATGAGAAGTTTAGTTGCTTCTGGGGTCGCTTCGGTTATGTGGGCTTTGTGGAACACTAGGAATGATGCATGCTTTGATGGTATCTTTCCGTATGATCCTACTAGTGTCATAGCTAAGACGGCTTACTGGATGGATTTTTGAGTTAATCTGCAGATCCGAGGTCAACGAGGCTTCCAACGCAGAGGAGCAAAAATGCTGCTGCGTGTGGCAGCTGAGATCTTTAGCAAGAAGAGAGGGTGGGCACCAATGGTGCTTCGGATTGCTGGGTGAGTTCTGGAGAAAAGAGAAGATGTAAAGAAAAGAGGAAACATGGCAGGAGATAGGAGTAGCATGGTCTGCTTGGCAGTTTTTTTTTTTTTGCAAATCGGTGGGTTTCCCTACTGTGTATATTTTGAAAAAAAATCAAAAGTGTTTATGTACATAAAGAGCAATTGCTAGAGATAAGCAATGCTTGGCAGGTTTTGAAAACAATTTGTGTAATTGTCTTGTAAGGTGGTACTGGTTATTGCGTTGTGAGCTTAGCTGTTGGCTGTAAAAGATAGTTAAAAAAGAGGAGGCAAGATCTGTATGTTACACTGGTAGAAAAACGCTCATCTGTACCGGTTCCATAGGGGCATTAGTACCGGTTGAGCAACCGGTATTAATTATCCGGCACTAAAGGCCCCCCCCCCTTTCGTACCGGTTGCTTACGAACCGGTATAAAAGGGGCCTCCACGTGGGCCACCAGGAGAGCTCAGGGCCAAGGAGCTTTGGTAGGTTGGTTATACGAACCGGTACCAAAGGTTCCACCCGCTAAGAAATTTGCTCAAATCTGCCGCGGCAGAATTGGATTTTTAGGGTTTTTGGAGGGGTTTAGGGATATCGGTTTGTTTCATATCGCGTCGATGCACCAGAAACGCGTTTGGGTTTAGGTAGTACATGAAGATCAAGATGATGCATAGCAAGTTGGTGCATATAATATAACACACATGTAATTGCATAAGATCGCAAATTAAGTAGCACTATGCATGAAGATCGATCTTCATGCATAGTGGTACTCTCCGAGGCGTACTCTATATATGTCTATTACATGTAGCATAGTGGTACTCTTGAGTCAACTATATGTAACATGTACATCTTCATTCATAGTGGTACTCTGCGAATGGTGGTATGACGTCCCGAAGGAAAAATCCCGCCAATTCCTCGCCTATTGCTATGAAGCGGTCATCGATTGAGAGCTTGTTCCGCTTTCTTGCCAACTATAAAAGAATAAGATACAAATGAATACATGAATCAACTATTACTGAAACTCAGCACAACTTATGATAAGAAAACAAATTTGTGAAGATTGTTTTTGTACCTCTTTATTTCTTTCATTATTCGTTCTCTCGCTGACAATTCTGCGGATGTACTCGCAAACGAAGAATCCACAGAGATCGGTCCCTTGTGGTTGTTGCGGGCATTTCTTTACAAGAATATAATTCAATCAAACAATAGTTAAGTATGATAATTAAAGGTGTGTGGACCTAGGTAGTACTACTTACTTTCGCCTTCCATCGCAGCCTCGGTGGCCATTCATGGGACTTATCTTCCTTGATGAAAGTTTCCCACACGCTGCCCGACAAAAGAAAATGCATAAAAGAGTTATCAATTAGTTCATAGCAGGAAATTAACGAAACAAACCGATAAGAATTAAAATTACCTTTTGACCATTAAATAACAAGACAAGTATAGTTCCGATTTTTTGCTTAGTGAGTCAAAGACTTCAACTTCTCCAATTTGCATATTGATGACGAGAAGAATAAAGTGAAACCTACGCACGTTTCAATATGTAGTGTCATATATATAAGTCATTAGTTAAAATTTTGACATACGGTGAGCAAAATATAATGTGTTATAAGACAGTAAGACTCACTGAAGTTGTAAGGCCAAATTATTAGCTTTTTGTCACGTTGTCGCTTCAAAAACCTTAGCAAAGTCTGCGGTGTATCCTTGTTATAGGGGATTCTCTATGGTTTTGACATGCATTGTGTGTGGGTCAATGAACCCAATGTCTGTGATTTCGTCCCTTTTGCATTCGAGCATCTTCGATCTGCATAATATAGCGCACAAAAGATTATAATCTGCAGACAATGAACGAGCTGAGCTAAAGACTTCTCAAATTAAATAAATAAATCACTTACAGACAATAGCAACTGATGATTGATTTGTCGAGGGCCCGGAGATTGTATAACTGAAAGAGTTCGAAGTCAACGTTCACACAGTACTCCTGGAAGTAGTGCTCTTCCCTAACTCGCACCATGATAGTCTCGATCCCTTCCTTTGAGGCATTAAGGTACCACGAATGAAAGTTACGCATACATGTTGGTACCTTCCTGAGATTCTCGACCAAATCTTTCCCTTGAACAAATTGATATGCTCGTTCAGCGGCGTAATCAGTTGCGTCTTGTCGAGAACTTTGAACGGTCTTCCCGTCAAACACCTTGAGAGGGTCGACCGATTGAACGGGTTGTTGTCCGAGCTGGTAGACTTGGTGTATCCCTTTTATCTCCCCGATACCCGATTTAACGGGGTTTTGTCGCCTCGATCATCTTGTCATACGACCTTTCAATAGAACGCGCATAGTCAGATGGCGGCGATGGTACAGGGTCATATAGATTGTCAACGGTACACACAACTTTCACCCGATCTAGTGTCTTCTCGAAAGGTATCTCCGCCGGTGCAAAATTTCTTCACCTCGGCGACGGCCTCCGCGTTTTCCTCTGGAGTTTTTTCCCAAGGTAACTTCTCGTAGGCGGCAGCTGTTTCTCCTTTCTAGCTTTCTTCCTAGGCGGCGTACCGCTTAACGGACGCTGTCTTACGCGGAGGATCTCGAGATGGTGGACTCACGCTGGGGTCCCTCTCAGGTAGGTGTGGACTTGGCTGCTCACCAGGACTGCCACCAGGAGGAGTCGATGGCATTTGCTGCTCATGTGTAGGAGTCGGTGGCCTTTGCAAAGGACGACGTTTCTTCGGCCATAGGGCGAAACCGTGCTTGACATCGGCCAGTGTCCTCTCATCTTCACCTCTAGGAATATCAAGCTCCACTGTTTCAAAACCCGAAACCACTTCATCCACCCCGACACGAACACAGCCAGGTGGAATGGGCATATGATGGTGCATTGCTCCATCTTCACTTGGGTACACATAGCCGACCGCCATCTTAACGGACGCGGTCCTGAATAACATATGTAGCTCGCAATCTGTCTTCTCCGTGACATAATTCACGGGGTAGCTTCCTCCACACCCGTCAAGATGCGAGGAACCGACACTGCTTCTTCGCTGAGATGGGGCAGCATCGCCATGTGGATCCTGTAGAAACGGCTGATCGGTGCCCTCTGATTTCTCTCAAGAGCCTCCACCCTAGTTAACAATTCCGTTACAATGTCGCGTCCTTCTTCTTCTTCGCGAACGGCTTCTATAAGTGTCAGCGCTGTCCGCCACGCTTCCTTCATGGTGAGACTGGGCGAGCTCGTACCCGTCCAACGTGTTCGGGTTCCCCAGAGCGAGTGTCAGCTCGTCATTCTCTCGATCGGGAATGTACTCTCCCTTTCTGACCTTATTAATTGCATCTACAAGCTTCGGTACAATTGACTCAATTTTTCCTTCCATTTTCCCTTCCAACGATCAGCCCTGTCTTTGGGTCCAACCCTGCCCCATGAGTGAACAACCAGAACTTGGACCGTTCGGGCCAGTCCCATGTCTGTGGAGTGATTCCATCATTCATCAGTTTATTCTCAAACGCTGTCCACTTGAATGGCACTCTTGTAGCCACCTGACCCCAAATGATGCGGAAGTTTCTTCTTTGAAGCATTTTCAGTATTTTTCTTCGATCGGGACAAAAAGTAGACGATTGCTTATACTCCTTAAATGCGGCCAGTGAGCTTTTATCTTCACTAGATTATCATCGAATATTGGATCTTCATTCTTATATTTGTCCCATAGATTTTTCTTCCAGGTCTGGAATTGTATGGCCATCTTCTTCAATGTCCATTCCTTGACTTTTTTCTTCTGGCCTTCCGTCATGTCTTCCGGTAGGCTGAACTTTGTCAGTAGCGTGTCCCAAAGAAATGTTTTCATCGTCTCGTTGACATAACTAGCACCACTCTCCGCGTTCTTCGGCTTATGCCACTCTTGAATGCTGATCGGTACATGATCCCTAACAAGAACTCCGGCTTGACTTGTAAATTTGCGGCAAAACTCTTTGGGATGCTCTGGTTCACCATTAGCCTTGAATGCCGTGAGGGCTAACCTGCCCTCGCCCTTTAGCACCCGCGTCGGGCCTCGTTTTGATCTAACAGACTTGCTCGATGATCCAGAAAAGAAAAATTATTCGTTAATAAGTGCAATACAAATAAATGAATGCATCTAGGGATGAACATATAGACTAATTGATACATACATAGATATACACCTCGCCGGAGTTTGTGATGCTCACGACTGGACACGGCGTCGCCCGTTCTCGCAGCCACCCGAAGTGGCCGCGCCCGTGCCCGCGGCCTCGATCCCGGCGAGACTCCGGCGACGGGGTAGCCTCCCAGCGTGGAGCACGCGGCGCGGACTTGGTCTTCACGGCCGGCGCTGCTGCTGCACGGCAGCGCGGCATTTCGTCGAACACGCCGCGGGCGTGCGTGAGGGGAGGCCGGCAGCGAGCTCACCGCGGCAGTCGCGCGCGCGCGGGCTCCTCCCGGCGAGGCGCGCGGCGGCTAGGGAGGCGAGGTGAGGGAGGCGAGGCGAGGGAGGGAGAGGGAGGTCCTCACCTCGGTTGCCGGCGCGGGGAGAGGGTGGAGCGGCGGGCGTCGACGCGGCGACGACGGCGACCCGGCCTGCGCTGCGCCCGACGGTTGCGGGCTACGGCGACGGCGGCGGCGCGTGGAGCCGGGCGATGGCGACGGCGCGTGGAGCTGCCACTCGGCGACGGCGGCGGCGCGTGGCCCTGTGCGGCGGCGGTGTGTGCTGTTTTTTTGGCCAAGTTTGGCCACGCCTAAGTGTTATACAGAGGAGTACCTTTGGTGGGTTGGTACACCAACCGGTCGGCCTTTCTCGGTTGGTGGTACCAACCGGTACCAAAGGTTTTTTTTTTTTTCTTTTTGTTTTTCTGTTTTCTTTTCTTTTCTTTCTTTTCTTTTTCTTTTTTCTTTTCTGTTTCTTTTTCTTTTCTTTTATGTTTCTTTTCTTTTATATTTCTTTTCTTTTTATATTTCTTTTTCTATTTCTTTTTATTTCCGTTTGTTTTCTTTTCTATTTCTTTTCTATATCCTTTTTTCTATTTCTTTTCTATTTATTTTTTTCTTTTCTTTCTTTTCTTTTCTGTTTCTTTTTCTTTTCTTTTGTGTTTCTTTTCATTTCTTTTTATTTTCTATTTCTTTTCTTTTCTATTTCTTTTCTATTTCTTTTTCTTTTTCCGTTTGTTTTCTTTTCTATTTCTTTTCTATAACCTTTTTAATATTTCTTTTCTATTTCTTTTCTATATATTTTCTAATTCTTTTTCTATTTCTTTTCTATATATTTTCTATTTCTATTCTTTACTCCGCCACGAAAACTTTCCCGCCACGTACGACGTCGCGCGGGGAAACTTTCCCGCCACGACGTACGCCGCACGAGAAAAAATGCGGGAAAGAAAGGGCGGGAATAAAATTTTGTTACGATTGAACTCGAATTAAAAGTACATAGCTTAACTGAAAATTAAAGATACATGGCCAGATTCTACTGTTGGAGTCATTCAGTCATACTCGTGCCTAGCCTGTAGTAGTCGCCACGTAGTCGTCGTAGTCGCCGTCATCATCGTCGCGGCATCGGGGTCGCGGTAGTCGAACGTCGGCGGGTGAGCGCGTGGTGGGATGAGGGTAGCGCAGCGGGGGCCACGATAGGCCATGATGCCCTGGAGAGTCCGGCCGCGCCACCACAGCCGACGCCCGGCCTCGTTGAAGTTCGAAGGAGGCGGGCCGCCCTCCTCGTGCCTGGCAAGCGCCCTCTCACGCCGATTGATGAAGAAGCTTTCCCAAGTCGGGCTGTAGTCGGGATGCCACCGGGGATTCCTCCGCTGCTCTGGCGTGAGCTCGAAGTAGTAGTGGTTCGTGATGGCCATCTCGCGCGCCACACCTAGAGGGACTGGAGGGACCGGTACGCCTCCGATGCAGCAACCAGCCGGTCGGACGCGGTACCCGGCGGGCAGGGTAGTTCGAGGCGCAAAGCGCCTCCGCCTCCCGGGGGGTTAGAGATACGATGGAAGCCATGGGAGAGAATGATGAGGTTTGCAGATATGAGTCTAGATGTGATATGTAAATGGTGGCCAAGCCTACATATATATAGTGAAAAAATGGCGGGAAAGAGGCGGGAACCGGTGGAAAGCGCGGGAAGAAAATAGGCGGGAAGACAGAGGCAAACCTTTAGTACCGGTTGGTGGGTGCAACGGTACTACTGGCAGGATAAGGACGCCCGCTCGATGAGATAAAGTATGTAGCGCACGACTGTCGGAGGAAGAAGAAGACAAAGTAGAAGCGGCGCCGTGCCTATAAAAGGAGCATCGATACGCCATGGGAAGCAGCTCAACAAGCCAACATATAGTAACATCATTACACAAAAGTGATTTCCATATTGAGATACACAAGTTATGATCCCTATATGTAGCTAGCTAGTCTTCTGAGTTTTCTTCGTCTGTTTCCCTTTCTTTACTGCGACGCAACCATGGACAATCTTCATTGTTTAAGATGATGCTTGGGTCAATTTTTACCTTGAAGGGTGGAATATCGTCAAACTTATTATAATCTTCTGACATGTCTGTCTTGTCCTCTACTCCCACGATGTTTCTTTTTCCTGAAAGAACTATGTGCCGCTTTGGCTCATCGTATGATGTGTCGTCTTGCCTTTCTTTTCTTTTTTTCGGTTTGCTAGACATATCCTTCACATAAAAAACCAGCCACTTCACTGGCTAGGACGAATGGTTTGGTGTCGTACCCTAGATTCTTGAAATCCACCGTAGTCATTCCGTATGCGGGTCTACCTGTACCCCGTCTTCAGTTTGCAACAAAGGAAATTAGGACCATAGTCAAGTTCCCATATCTCCTCTATGTACCCATAATATGTGACCTTGTTCCCATTGCCATCTTCTGCATCCGACACCACTGTTTTGGTTGGTGCTCTTTTTGTCTTGGGCGAAAGTGTAAAATGTGTTCCCATTAATCTCGTACCCTTGAAAAGTCGATATAGTAGAAGATGGTTGCTTGGCCAACAAGTACAGCTGCTCGTCATCGGTGACATTCATGAGACGTGTTTGCAACCAACCGCCGAAAGTCTTCATGTGTTCTCCATCAATCCAATCTTCACGTTGCTCCGGGTATTTAGAGCGTAAGATATCCTTGTGTTCCTCTTTGTACGGAGCCACCAAGATGGAATTATGTAGAACTGTGTAGTGTGCTTGAGTGAAAGAATGTCCGTCCATACACGTTGTTGATTTCTTTCCTAGCGTGCCTTTTCCACGCAGTCTCCCCTCATAGCGCGATTCAGGAACACCGATCGGCTTAAGGTCAGGAATAAAGTCAACACAAAACTCAATGACCTCCTCTGTTCCATAGCCCTTGGAGATGCTTCCTTCTGGCCTAGCACGGTTATGAACGTACTTCTTTAAGACTCCCATGAATCTCTCAAAGGGGAACATGTTGTGTAGAAATACAGGACCGAGAACGCCAATCTCTTCGACCAGGTGAACTAGGAGATGTGTCATAATATTGAAGAAGGATGGTGGGAACACCAACTCGAAGCTGACTAGACATTGGACCACATCCTTCTGTAAATTTTGTAGAGTAAGTGGATTGATCACCTTCTGAGAAATTGCATTGAGGAACGCACATAGCTTCACAATGGGTACTCGAACATTTCCGCAGAAGCCCCCTCAATGCAACCGGAAGTAATTGTGTCATAATCACGTGGCAGTCATGAGACTTTAGGTTTTGAAACTTTTTCTCCGACATGTTTATTATTCCCTTTATATTCGACGAGAAGCCAGACGGGACCTTGATGCTACTCAGGACTTCAAAAAGATCTCCTTCTCCTCTTTGGTAAGAGCGTAGCTGGCAGGACCTTGATACTTCTCTGGATTCAGGTTGTTTCCTTCGTGGATACTTTGCTGGTCCTGCCGTGCATCCGGTGTATCTTTTGTCTTCCCATACACGCCCAAGAAGTTTAGCAGGTTCACGCAAAGATTTTTCGTCACGTGCATCACGTCGATTGCGAGTGAACCTCTAAGAATTTCCAGTAGGGTAGCTCCCAAAATATCGACTTCTTCTTCCACATGGGTACGTGTCCGTCAACATCATGCGAACAGATTGTCCACCGGGACCCTTTCCAAAGATCACTTTTAAATCCTTGACCATATCATATATAACTTCCCCAGTAGGGCGGGTAGGCTTCGTTCGGTTATCTGCCTCACCTCCGAAATGCTTTCCTCTCTTTCTTACGTGATGTTGTTTTGGAAGAAATCGACGATGCCCTAGGTACACATTCTTGTTTCCCAAATAATTACTGTCAGTCTCACCTAAACAGTGTGTGCATGCATTGTATCCCTTGTTTGACTGCCCTGAAATGTTACCAAGAGCAGGCCAATCATTGATGGTTACAAATAACAACGCTCGTAGGTTAAATTCCTTTTGTTCGTGCTCATCCCACACAGGTACACCTTCGTCACGCCACAACTCTAAAAGTTCTTCAACCAATGGCCTCGGGTACACATCAATGTCGTTGCCGGGTTGCTTCGGGCCCTGGATGAGCACTGGCATCATAATGAACTTCCGCTTCATGCACAACCAAGGAGGAAGGTTATAGATACATAGAGTCACTGGCCAGGTGCTATGACTGGAGCTCTGCTCCCCGAAAGGATTAAAGCCATCTGTACTTAGACCAAATCTTAAGTTCCTTGCGTCATCTGAAAATGACTTGAACTCTCTGTCGATTTTTCTCCACTGCGACCCGTCAGCGGGGTGTCTCAGCATCACATCTTTCTTACGGTCCTCTTTGTGCCATCGCAACAACTTGGCATGCTCTTTGTTCGGAACAAACGTTTCAACGTGGTATTATAGGAGCATACCACATCACCTTCGCAGGAACCCTCTTCCTGGGTGGACTCGCCTCAACATCGCCAGGTCATCTCGCCTGATCTTATACCTCAATGCACTACATACCGGGCATGCATTCAAATTCGTACTCCCCGCGGTAGAGGATGCAGTCATTGATGCATGCATGTATCTTCGCACCTCTAATCCTAGAGGGCAGACAACCTTCTTTGCTACGTACGTGCTAGAGGGCAACACGTTCTCCCCTGGAAGCATCTTCTTTATTATTTTCAGCAACTTTTCAAATCCCTTGTCGAAGTACCATTCTCTTCCTTCCAGCAATTCCAGCGTGGTACCCAGCTTTTTCTGACCATTTTCGCAATTTGGGTACAACAGCTTGTTGTGATCCTCTAACATTTTCTCCAACTTCAACCTCTCCTTTTCATTTCCGCAGTTCATCTTCGCATCAAGAATGGCCCGACCCAAATCGTTATCCGGGTCATCAAAAATCGGCTCATCAAAAATGTGCTCTTCTTCAGCTTCGTCTTCCCCCATTCTACTACCACCGTCTTCAGTGAATAAGGGATAGTTGTCACTATCCTCTTCTTCTTCGTTGTCTTCCAATATAACCCCTTTTCTCCGTGCTTGGTCCAACAATTATAGCTGGGCATGAAACCGTTCTCCACAGGTGGACGTGAAGGGTCTTCGAGGTAGAGTAATCCTTCATATTCTTACAGGAACTACATGGACAATACATGAAACCATTCGACCGCCTGTTTGCCTCAGCCACGTTGAGAAAATAATGCATGCCATTAATGAACTCGGGATGGCACCGGTCACCGTACATCCATTGTCGACTCATCTGCATTTTATATGTATATCAAAAATCATTAAATACACAACATCATGGATATATGAGTGACCAACTTAATTAATATTCAAGTTCATCACATAAAACTAATTGTTTTTTATTAAAAAGAAGAGGGGCTCACCGAGGTGGTACCGTGCCGGCTAGGGGACGACGCTGGCGATCGACGGCGGTAAGGACGGGGATGATACTAATTAAAACCTACAAAACATACCATAATTTCAGCTCAAATTGCATATAAAAAAATAAAATCACTAACTTAGGCATTTCATCGAACACCTTGCTTGCACTACAAAAATAGTACGAGTTAAAACTACCAAAGAACTGAGCTAAATTAGAAACGCCGGAAGGAAGGATGATATTGCTAACCCTGGATAGATGTATGCCGTTAATCTTGTTAAAATGGTGGAGAAAAATGAAAATTATTGGAGTGTGAGAGGTGCAAAAATTTTGGAAATGTGAGATGAGAAGGAAATGAGATATGCAGGGCTCGGGCGCTGCCGCGCGATGATATAGGGCATGGACCCTTTAGTACCGGTTCCTTAAACGAACCGGTACTAAAGGTGCAGCCTTGGCCCCACCACCGCCTGGAAAGTGGGCAGAAACCCTTTAATACCTGTTCGTGTTCCATAACGAACCGGTATAAATGTCCCACCCCTGGAACCGGTATTAATAACGCCTTTCGTACCGGTTCGTAAGGGAACCGGTACGAAAGGCTTAGATGGATGAGAGGTTTTCTACTAGTGTTAGGAGGCTGAACGTGAGTTGAGTTGGTGGTCAGGATGTTGAATTCGGTGTGTTATTTCTGGTTTCATTCCAGTGAAATGAAATCGGGAGCTTTGCTCCTTAAGTCGAAAAAAAAGAATACAACGGTATCCCCAGATTATCTTTCATAACTGTTTTCACTTTAATATGCCAAAAGTTATTTTGGCTCCGAGCACATGTGCTCTCGGCATATTAGAAAATTTAAAAATTGATATTTACATGTTTTGAAAATTATGAAACAAAATTCTGAAAGTAGTTGATGAGCTATCCAACTACCGCTAAAAATTTCAATTTCAAATATTTTGTATTCTAAGCTACACAAAAATGGTAAAGTTTGTTATTTTTTAGAGATTTGAAATCACTATACTCAGATCTACAATTTTTAGTTTTTGCTCCATGCACCCCCCGGAATCGCATTTTGAGTTTTTGAAAAAATATAAGAAAATGTTAGCAACTTGAAAAAATAAAATCCTTTGCGATGACCATGTATTATGTGTTCTAGTTGTTAGGAAAATTAACAAACATGAATTTTGACATATTATGTAAAATGGTGTCATGTCTCTACGGAAAACATTACATCCGATTTCAACGGGCAGACTATTTACCGATTTCAAATGGTGTTATGTGTTCTGGTTGCATACGACCTCTGATGAAAACGTTTTTTATATAAAAATATCTCTACAGAAAACTTTACATCCGGTTTCAACGGCAGGCTATTTACATATTTTTTTAGATTCCTCAAAATCAAAAAGAAAATAGGAGTTTTTTTAGATTTTAGATTTCGAGGAATTTTTGAAAACTAAAATTTAGTTTATTGTTATTTGAATTCAAGATCATTGTTACTTATTCATTGTTGTTTAAGGGAATGATTTTTTGGAATTCAAATAATAAAGAAGTCTGATATCATGGCCCAAGGGTTAATAGGATAGATAGTGTTACTATTGTCAACAAAGTATAACTTCTCTTCATGAAGTTCATCCCGAAGGGACAAATAAGTTAAGCGTGCTAGGATGTGAGTAGTTTAAGGATGAGTGACCAAGTGAAAAGTTTAACTATTAATAAGTAATTCAACTTGATATTAAGCATGCTTAGAGATGAAACTGACAATCAATTCGAAACATGAGAACAAAATTGGAAAAAAAGATTCTTTTTTTGGGGAAAAATTGAAAAACAACTATTTACCCTTTTGTCGACGAGTTGTCCCGACGACTGCTATCGGCACCATATGGCATCGGCACACGTCAGTTTGCCGACTGCAGTGTGCTGACGGCCAAAATAGCCTATGCCGATGGCTCCGTTGACTGTTCCCTGTAGTGGGTCTAGGTGTTGGAGATATGCCCAAGAGGCAATAATAAAAGTGGTTATTATATATCTTTATGTTTATGATAAATGTTTATATACCATGCTATAATTGTATTAACCGAAACATTGATACATGTGTGATATGTAAACAACAAAAAGTCCCTAGTATGCCTCTTAACTAGCTTGTTGATTAATGGATGATTAGTTTCATAATCATGAACATTGGATGTTATTAATAACAAGGTTATATCATTGTATGAATGATGTAATGGACACACCCAATTAAGCATAGCATAAGATCTCGTCATTAAGTTATGTGCTATAAGCTTTCGATACATAGTTACCTAGTCCTTATGACCATGAGATCATATAAATCACTTATACCGGAAAGGTACTTTGATTACACCAAACGCCACTGCGTAAATGGGTGGTTATAAAGGTGGGATTAAGTATCCGGAAAGTATGAGTTGAGGCATATGGATCAACAGGGATTTGTCCATCCCGATGACGGATAGATATACTCTGGGCCCTCTCGGTGGAATGTCGTCTAATGTCTTGCAAGCATATGAATAAGTTCATAAGAGACCACATACCACGGTACGAGTAAAGAGTACTTGTCGAGACGAGGTTGAACAAGGTATAGAGTGATACCGATGATCAAACCTCGGACAAGTAAAATATCGCGTGACAAAGGGAATTGGTATCGTATGTGAATGGTTCATTCGATCACTAAAGTCATCGTTGAATATGTGGGAGCCATTATGGATCTCCAGATCCCGCTATTGGTTATTGGTCGGAGTGAGTACTCAACCATGTCCGCATAGTTCGCGAACCGTAGGGTGACACACTTAAAGTTGGATGTTGAAATGGTAGAACTTGAATATGGAATGGAGTTCGAATATTTGTTCGGAGTCCGGATGAGATCCCGGACATCACGAGGAGTTCCGGAATGGTCCGGAGAATAAGATTCATATATAGGATGTCATTTTATGTGATTTAAAATGATGCGGAAGGTTCTATGGAAGGTTCTAGAAGGTTCTAGAAAAGTCCGGAAGAAACCACCAAGGAAGGTGGAGTCCACATGGGACTCCACCTCCATGGCCGGCCAACCCTAGTGGGGGAGGAGTCCCAAGTGGACTCCCCTTAGGGGGCCGGCACCCCCCCATATGGGAGGTGGAACTCCCACCTCTAGTGGGAGTCCTAGCTTGGGTAGGTTTCCCCACCATATGGAAGGTTTTGGTTGGGTCTTATTCGAAGACTTGGAGACCAACACTTGGGGTTCCACCTATATAATGAGGGGCCAAGGGGAGGGCCGGCCACCCAAGAACCACCAAGGTGGCCGCACCCCTTAGTGGCCGGCGCCCCTCTCCCCAAACCCTAGCGGCCTCTCTCCTCCACCACGTCCCGCACGCTTAGCGAAGCTCCGCCGGACTTCTCCACCGCCACCGACACCACGCCGTCGTCTGTCGGATTCAAGAGGAGCTACTACTTCCGCTGCCCGCTGGAACGGGGAGGTGGACGTCGTCTTCATCAACAACCGAACGTGTGACCAAGTACGGAGGTGCTGCCCGTTCGTGGCGCCGGAAGCGATCGTGATCAAGATCTTCTACGCGCTTTTGCAAGCGGCAAGTGAACGTCTACCGCAGCAACAAGAGCCTCATCTTGTAGGCTTTGGAATCTCTTCAAGGGTGAGACTCGATACCCCCGTTGCTACCGTCTTCTAGATTGCATCTTGGCTTGGATTGCGTGTTTGCGGTAGGAATTTTTTGTTTTCTATGCAACGTTATCCTACAGTTAGAGCCGTGTCTATGCATAGATGGTTGCACGAGTAGAACACAATGGTTTTGTGGGCGTTGATGCTCTTGTTATCTTTAGTTGAGTACTTTGCATCTTTATGGCATAGTGGGATGAAGCGGCTCGGACTAACTTTACATGACCGCGTTCATGAGACTTGTTCCTCGTTCGACATGCAACTTGTATTGCATAAGAGGCTTTGCGGGTGTCTGTCTCTCCTACTATAGTAAAGATTCAATTTACTCTTCTATTGACAACATTAGTATCAACGTTGTGGTTCATGTTCGTAGGTAGATTAGATCTCTATCGAAAACCCTAAACCACGTAAAATATGCAAACCAAATTAGAGACGTCTAACTTGTTTTTGCAGGGTTTGGTGATGTGATATGGCCATAATATGATGATGAATATGTATGAGATGATCATTATTGTATTGTGGCAACCCCTTATGGTTGTCTTTAAATTTCATGTTGAGTAGTATTTCAAAGTAGTTGTAATAGTTGCTACATGGAGGACAATCATGAAGACGGCGCCATTGACCTTGACGCTACGCCGACGATGATGGAGATCATGCCCGAAGATGATGGAGATCATGTCCGTGCTTTGGAGATGAAGATCAAAGGCACAAAGACAAAAAGGCCATATCATATCACATATGAACTGCATGTGATGTTAATCCTTTTATGCATCTTATTTTGCTTAGATCGCGACGGTAGCATTATAAGATGATCCCTCACTAAAATATCAAGATAATAAAGTGTTCATCCTTAGTAGCACCGTTTCCAAGACTTGTCGTTTCGAAGCATCTCGTGATGATCGGGTGTGATAGAATCAACAAGTGCATACAACGGGTGTAAGACAGTTTTGCACATGCAGATACTAAGGTGGCCTTGACGAGCCTAGCATGTACAGACATGGTCTTGGAACACGTGATACCGAAAGGTAGAGCATGAATCATATGGTTGATATGATGAACACTTTGAGTGTTCGCCATTGAAATCACACCTTGTCTCGTGATGATCGGACTTAGGTGCGGTAGATTTGGTTCGTGTGATCACTAAGACAATGCGAGGATATTGTTTTGAGTGGGAGTTCACCTAGATTTTTAATTATGTTGAATTAAAATTTGAACTCAATTTGTCATAAACTTAGTCTAAACTATTGCAAATATATGTTGTAGAGATGGCGTCCCCAATCAATTTTAACCAGTTCCTAGAGAAAGAAAAACTTAAGAGCAACGGTAGCAACTTCACCGACTGGTTCCGTCATGTGAGGATCTTCCTCTCGGGAAATCTGCAATATGTGCTTGATGCACCGCTAGGTGACCCTCCTGCAGCCGAAACCGATGAAGTAAAAGCTGTTTACGCGACTCGGAAAACTCGGTACTCTCAAGTTCTGTGCCATCCTATGCAGTCTGAATCCGATCTTCAAAAACGTTTTGAGCACCACGATCCTCATGAGTTGATGAAAGAGTTGAAGACTATTTTTGAGACTCATGCGGCCGTGGAATGCTATGAAGCATCGAAACAATTCTTCAGCTGCATGATGGAAGAAGGTAGCTCCGTTAGTGAGCACATGCTCGCCATGACCGGGCATGCGAAGAAACTCATGACTTGGGAATAGTGATTCCTAACAGACTGGGGATTAATCGTGTCCTTCAATCACTGCCACCAAGTTACAAGAACTTTGTGATGAACTACAATATGCAGAACATGAACAAGGAGTTACCTGAACTCTTTGGCATGCTAAAAGCTGCTGAGATTGAGATCAAGAAAGAGCACCAAGTGTTGATGGTCAACAAGACCACCAGTTTCAAGAAACAGGGCAAGTCTAAGGGAAAATTCAAGAAGGGTGGCAAGAAAGCTGCCACGCCTCCTATGAAACCTAAGAACGGCCCTAATCCTGATGCTGAGTGCTATTACCAAGGAGAGGGACACTGGAAGCGTAATTGCTCCAAGTATCTGGCTGATCTGAAGAGCGGCCTTGTCAAGAAGAAGAAAGAAGGTATATCTGATATACATGTTATAGATGTTTATCTCACTGGTTCTCGTTCTAGTACCTGGGTATTTGATACTGGTTCGGTTGCTCATATTTGTAACTCAAAACAGGAACTAAAGAATAAACGAAGACTACTGAAAGATGAAGTGACGATGCGCGTTGGAAACGGATCCAAAGTCGATGTGATCGCTGTCGGCACACTTCCTCTACATCTACCTTCGGGATTAGTTTTAAGCCTAAATAATTGTTATTTTGTACCTGCGTTGAGCATGAACATTATATCTGGATCTTGTTTAATGCAAGACGGTTATTCATTCAAGTCTGAGAATAATGGTTGTTCTATTTTATGAATAATATCTTTTATGGTCGAGCACCTAAAAAGAATGGCTTATTTCATTAGATCTCGATAGTAGTGATACGCATATACATAACATTGATGCTAAGCGAATTAAATTGAATGATAATTCTACTTATATGTGGCACTGTCGTCTTGGTCATATTGGAGTGAAACGCATGAAGAAACTCCATACTGATGGATTACTTGAATCACTTGACTTTGAGTCACTTGATAGATGCGAAGCATGTCGATGGGAAAAATGACTAAGACTCCATTTTCTGGTATGATGGAGCGAGCTACTGACTTATTGGAAATCATACATACCGATGTGTGGACCAATGAGCGTAGCATCGCGCGGTGGTTATCGTTATGTTCTAACCTTCACAGATGATCTGAGTAGATATGGGTATATCTATTTCATGAAACATAAATCCGAAACTTTTGAGAAGTTTAAGGAATTCCAAAGTGAAGTAGAAAATCAACGTAACAAGAAGATTAAATTTCTACGATCTGATCGCGGAGGTGAATATCTGAGTTATGAGTTTGGCATGCATTTAAAGAAATGCGGAATACTTTCACAATTGACACCGCCGGGAACACCACAACGAAACGGTGTGTCCGAACATCGTAATCGAACTCTCTTAGATATGGTTCGTTCTATGATGTCTCTTACTGATTTGCCGTTATCTTTTTGGAGTTATGCATTAGAGACAGCCGCATTCACTTTAAATAGAGCACCATCAAAATCCGTAGAAACGACACCGTATGAATTATGGTTTAATAAGAAACCTAAGCTGTCATTCCTTAAAGTTTGGGGTTGCGAAGCCTATGTAAAAAAGTTACAACCGGACAAGCTAGAACCCAAAGCGGAGAAATGCGTCTTCATAGGATACCCTAAGGAAACTATAGGGTACACTTTCTATCACAGATCCGAAGGTAAAATCTTTGTTGCTAAGAACGGAACCTTTCTTGAGAAAGAATTTCTCACTAAAGAAGTGACTGGAAGAAAGGTAGAACTCGATGAGATTGATGAATCTATACTCGTTGATCAGAGTAGCGCAGTACTGGAAGTTGTACCTATGCCGCCTGCACCGGCAACAGAGGAAGCAAATGATAATGATCATGAAACTTCGAGCGAGGAAACCTCCTCAGATCGACAAGGGAACGTGCCACTCCTGATTGGTATGATCCTTGTCTAAATGTCATGATTGTGGATAACAATGATGAGGACCCTGCGACGTATGAAGAAGCGATGATGAGCCCAGATTCCAACAAATGGCAAGAAGCCATGAAATCCGAAATGGGATCCATGTATGATAACAAAGTATGGACTTTGGTAGACTTACCTGATAGCCGAAAGGCTGTCGAGAATAAATGGATCTTCAAGAGAAAAACAGATGCTGATGGTAATATTACTGTCTATAAAGCTCGACTTGTCGCAAAGGGTTTCCGACAAATTCAAGGTGTTGACTACGATGAGACTTTCTCACCTGTAGCGAAGCTAAAATCTGAGGATTTTGTTAGCAATAGCTGCATTTTTCGATTATGAGATATGGCAGATGGATGTCAAAACGGCGTTCCTTAATGGAGACATTGAGGAAGAGTTGTATATGGTACAATCCAAAGGTTTTGTCGATCCTAAAAATGCTGACAAAGTATGCAAACTTCAGCGTTCAATTTATGGACTGAAGCAAACATCAAGAAGTTGGAACCGACGCTTTGATAAGGTGATCAAAGACTTCGGGTTTATACAGTGTCATGGAGAGGCCTGTATTTACAAGAAAGTGAGTGGGAGCTCTGTAGCATTCCTGATATTATATGTAGATGACATATTATTGATTGGGAATGATATAGAACTATTAAGCAGTGTAAAAGGTTATTTGAATAATAGTTTTTCAATGAAAGACCTTGGTGAAGCATCATATATATTAGGCATCAAGATTTATAGAGATAGATCAAGACGCCTAATAGGGCTATCATACATACTGGACAAGATTCTAAAGAAGTTTAGAATGGACGAAAGTAAGAAAGGGTTTCTACCTATGTTACCAGGCAAGGTCTTGAGTAAGACTCAAGGACCGGCTACGGCAGAAGAAAGAGAAAGGATGAATCAGATCCCCTGCTGGCGAGTAGGCTCTATTATGTATGCCATGCTATGTACAAGACCGGATATAGCACATGCTGTTAGTTTGACTAGCAGATATCAAAGTGATCCAGAATGGAACACTGGACAGCGGTCAAGAATATCCTGAAGTACTTGAAAAGAACTAAGGATATGTTTCTTTGTTATGGAGGTGACCAAGAGCTCGTTGTAACAAGTTACACCGATGCAAGTTGGAACACCGATCCCGATGACTCTAAGTCACAATCTGGGTACGTGTTTATATTGAATGGTGCAAAGCGGGCAAGCTCGAAGCAGTGCACGGTGGCGAAGTCTTCAACAAAATCGGAGTACATAGCGGCTTCAGAGGCTTCATCAAGCGGTATGGATGAAGAGGTTCATTATAGAGCTCGGTGTGGTTCCTAGTGCATTGGACCCACTAGTCATATACCGTGACAACATGGGTGCCATCGCCAATGCACAAGAACCAAGGTCACACAAGAGGCTAAAGCATATCAAGCTGCGTTACCACTCGATTCGCGAGTACATCGAAGATGGAGAAGTAAAGATTTGCAAAGTACACACTGATCTGAATGTAGCAGATCCGTTGACTAAAGCTCTCCCTAGGGCAAAGCATGAACAACACCAGAATGCCATGGGTGTTAGGTTCCTTACAATGTAATCTAGATTATTGACTCTAGTGCAAGTGGGAGACTGTTGGAGATATGCCCAAGAGGCAATAATAAAAGTGGTTATTATATATCTTTATGTTTATGATAAATGTTTATATACCATGCTATAATTGTATTAACCGAAACATTGATACATGTGTGATATGTAAACAACAAAGAGTCCCTAGTATGCCTCTTAACTAGCTTGTTGATTAATGGATGATTAGTTTCATAATCATGAACATTGGATGTTATTAATAACAAGGTTATATCATTGTATGAATGATGTAATGGACACACCCAATTAAGCATAGCATAAGATCTCGTCATTAAGTTATGTGCTATAAGCTTTCGATACATAGTTACCTAGTCCTTATGACCATGAGATCATATAAATCACTTATACCAGAAGGTACTTTGATTACACCAAACGCCACTGCGTAAATGGGTGGTTATAAAGGTGGGATTAAGTATCCGGAAAGTATGAGTTGAGGCATATGGATCAACAGTGGGATTTGTCCATCCCGATGACGGATAGATATACTCGGGCCCTCTCGGTGGAATGTCGTCTAATGTCTTGCAAGCATATGAATAAGTTCATAAGAGACCACATACCACGAGTAAAGAGTACTTGTCGGAGACGAGGTTGAACAAGGTATAGAGTGATACCGATGATCAAACCTCGGACAAGTAAAATATCGCGTGACAAAGGGAATTGGTATCGTATGTGAATGGTTCATTCGATCACTAAAGTCATCGTTGAATATGTGGGAGCCATTATGGATCTCCAGATCCCGCTATTGGTTATTGGTCGGAGTGAGTACTCAACCATGTCCGCATAGTTCGCGAACCGTAGGGTGACACACTTAAAGTTGGATGTTGAAATGGTAGAACTTGAATATGGAATGGAGTTCGAATATTTGTTCTGAGTCCCGGATGAGATCCCGGACATCACGAGGAGTTCCGGATGGTCCGAATAAGATTCATATATAGGATGTCATTTTATGTGATTTAAAATGATGCGGAAGGTTCTATGGAAGGTTCTAGAAGGTTCTAGAAAAGTCCGGAAGAAACCACCAAGGAAGGTGGAGTCCACATGGGACTCCACCTCCATGGCCGGCCAACCCTAGTGGGGAGGAGTCCCAAGTGGACTCCCTTAGGGGGCGGCCACCCCCCATATGGGAGGTGGAACTCCCACCTCAGTGGGAGTCCTAGCTTGGGTAGGTTTCCCACCATATGGAAGGTTTTGTTCGGGTCTTATTCGAAGACTTGGAGACCAACACTTGGGGTTCCACCTATATAATGAGGGCCAAGGGGAGGGACGGCAAGAACCACCAAGGTGGCCGCACCCCTTAGTGGCCGGCGCCCCCTTTCCCCAAACCCTAGCGGCCTCTCTCCACCACGTCCCGCACGCTTAGCGAAGCTCCGCCGGACTTCTCCACCGCCACCGACACCACGCCGTCGTGCGCCGGATTCAAGAGGAGCTACTTCCGCTGCCGCTGAACGGGGGAGGTGGACGTCGTCTTCATCAACAACCGAACGTGTGACCAAGTACGGAGGTGCTGCCCGTTCCGCCGGAAGCGATCGTGATCAAGATCTTCACGCGCTTGCAAGCGGCAAGTGAACGTCTACCGCAGCAACAAGAGTCTCATCTTGTAGGCTTTGGAATCTCTTCAAGGGTGAGACTCGATACCCCCTCGCTACTAGATTGCATCTTGGCTTGGATTGCGTGTTTGCGGTAGGAAATTTTTTGTTTTCTATGCAACGTTATCCTACACTAGGCGGCCTTGGAATTTGGTGGCGGCCACTGGTTTCGGCGAGTGTAGGAAACCATACGGATAGTTTTGTATTTCTTTGTCCTTAGATTTTCTGCAATTTTTCTGAGACAATTGTTTTCTCCTAATCGGTTAATTAGTTAGTTTCCACCTTTATTTACTCATGTAACTCGATTTTCTATTAATAAAATACTTGTTCGCTCTTTAAAAAAAATATGTCAGTTCGGTATACCAGAATTCCTTTTTTCCAGTAAGAACTCGAAACGACGTGGTTAGCGGTGAAGCCGTACGTTCTGGCGGTAGAAAAGTTGGCGAAGCTTGTACGCATGAACAACCACGGCTGGCTGAAGACAAAGTTGCAGATCCCAGCGATGACGCAAAACAAATTGAAGTAACCGTTCACCTCGAACAGCCGTGTCTCGGTCCACTAACCCAGTGATTCTGAATCGACCAACTCGACTCGATTACTCGTGAGAAAGTTCCCGGCCAACACTTCCTCTCCAAGCCGGCACGCAATCGCCGACAGCTACCGCTACCAACACACTTTCAGAGTACCACGCTGCCGACAGTTGCCAAACTCGGAACGACTCCAGAGTCCAGAGTCCCGAGCGATCTCTGCACCTTCCGATCGCGACACGTCTGAATAAGTTAACAGTTGACCATTTCGAGCTAATTACATGGTTTATTTCGCTACACAAATACATCCAAGTGCCAAACATCGTACAAATGAAATGGTGGATCTTGCTTGCTACCTAGTGATGTGTTTGCCAACCGTCTAATAATTCTATTTACAAGATGGAGTATACAATGCTACTAGATCACCACATCCATGGCGTTAATTAATTAACACTAACCTAGGTAGGAGTATGTGTGTATTGGCTAGAGCTGAGCTAATTAAGCTACCAATTAAAGAATAGCGCAGCGCATGCAGATGGGTGTTCTTGACGCCACTGCATGCACTGTGTTGGAGGACCCGTGTACCTGCGCGAGCTGAACAATTCGGATAGTGTATGTCCCGACCTGACCATATCACTGGGGCGGCGACTGGCCGGCATCGGCGGCTGTGGCCATGCCGCGCTCGTGCGGCCAGGGGATGAGGCACTCGGGCGGGAAGCAGCACTCGCACTTCCCGGCGCACCGCCGCGGCCACTCGCTCGCCGGCGGCATCGTCTGCTGCTCGTCCGCGGCCGTCATGGCCATGGCAGCGTCGGCGGCCGGCGCGTCGACGGCGACTTCGTCGTCGTATGGCGCGGCGGCGTCGTGGAGAGGGCCCCAGCACTCGACGCGGTTGAAGCGCGGGAGGTTGGAGTGGAAGTAGACCCACACTGTGGCCTCCTCCAGCTCCGGGTGGCTGCTGAACAGGCTGCCGTCGCCGTGCACGAACGCCTTCAGAACCTGCATACGTGAAGCAGAGTCAGAGGATAACACTAGAACTTGTACAAGTACTTCCATGAAACTCCGCACATTTTCATCTGGGAATCCGTACGAGAACAAAATAATGATGACACGGACATAAAGGCAGCCCATGTCTGAACTTTTTTTTTTTTGAGAGACACTATTCGTCCATGGGGTTGTGGTCCAAAATTCTCGTGAAGAAAAAGGGGTCCAACGTCGGTAACCTACCACGGGTAGCTCCTTGCGGAAGATGTAGTAGCGGAGCGGCGCGATGAGGTCGAGGAGGAAGTGGCCGCCGGAGATGTGGCAGTGGACGTGCAGCGACATGGCGCCCTGCACCTTCTTCCACTCGGCCACCACCTCGTCCCGCTGCAGCCTGTTGTACCACCCTTGCAGCTGCGCGGCGTGGATGGTGTGCGACACCGCCAGCGTGAGGCGCGCCGTGACGTCGCTGTGGGTGAGCGTGTAGGTCCGCGGCAGCTTACCCGGGTGCTTCGAGTTCTCCTCCTCCACCCCCACGAACAGCACCTTCAGCTTCGACGCCTCGAAGATGGCCGGACCAAACAGCCGCGCCCTCTGCACACGCGCAAAAACAGAGCATCCAGTCCATCAGCTGATCGAGTCACTCAGTAGACGAAAGAGATATCCATCGACATGGTTCTTACCGGCACGACGAATCGCTTCCGCCGGCCGAGCACGAGCACGGAGCTGGCGCCGCCATGTCGGCGCTGCTGCTGAAGCTGCTTGAGCTGGGAGAGCGGGAGCAGGGACATGGTGGAAGCGGCAGTGGCCATGTCTGCCCTCCTTCGATCAGGCTCTCTCCTTCCACCTCGGAGGCTAACCAAAACTAGGAGCTGAACCAGTTGCCAAGAAAGGAACCCTATGAACTAGGTAGGATGAGCTCGATCGCGCAGGGTCGCCGGCTAGTTAACCGGCGTGGAGCAAAGGGCACGGTGTAGCTTGCACGCCTCAACCGGAAGAAATTAAGCAACGACCAGATCCAATAGCCCCAAGACTGCAGGAGAGAGCGGTAGATCGATCGCTGGAATCGCGTGTGCGTGCGGCACTGGCAAAAGAGGGAGTTGAATTGGATTCGTCGTTTGTTCCCCAAGTGGCTACTGATTGGATGGGGCAGCTGGGATAGGGAGTTATAGGAGAGCGGTTAGGGAAGAGACAGTAGGTGGTGGTGGAGTGAGGGCTCGGGAAACGTCGCGGTTGTGTGTGGGAGCCGGCAAACGAAGAAGAAGCTCTGGATGCTCGCCGTCTCTCTTGTCCTCGGCGTTTCATCGGACCGGAGCGGAGGAAAAAGCGGCAAGAGATGGCGTGTCGGGGACTGGGAGCGGCGAGAAACTAACGGGATCCGTCCATCTCCCATGATTTTGGCACGTCCACGTCTGCGCCAGCGTGGAAGACCGCATGTGTGTTTTTCTTGTTATGGCAGGTGGCGCCTCCTCGTTGGTGCTTGACACACGCTTCAGTTAACCATGGTTTACCTGGGGTTAAAATACAAGATACTCATTTTTTTTTAAAAAAACTAGATACTCTTCTCCGGTGGTACCCATGTGTCAGCCACATGTGGCATTAGGAAAACAGGTAATTTAGCTAGACAATGTAGATTTTATTCAATAAATTTACGAGAGTACAGTTTAGTAAGATATTTTTGGTTAGGTTATCGAGCAGCGATGGCATCGCTCCGCTAGTCATGGTGGCATTGTCTCGGGAGTACCGACACTCTTGCATTGCGTTTAGGCCCATCTTGCCCGGTGTTAATCTCGGGTGCTTGAAACCAAGCCAAGTGCTCTCCCAAAACCAAATGGAATGCCAACATTGGAACAAATATGCGGCATGGTCCCGGGTGCTTGCTTGCAAAGTTGGCAAAGAGCGCAGTTTGGTCATCATCTCTTCTCAAGTTTGCCAGCTATCCACATATTGTTTTGGGTAGTAAACAAGCAAACAGCTTGCACTTAGGGGCGTCCAATTTTCCCACACACAAGGCCTCATGTGAGTGGATTCTGCTCCAACGAGGTGGATGGTGTAGGCTAACTTGGAGGAGTATTCACCCGAAGTTGTCAGTGTACAAGTGATGCCATCGGTCAAGCCCTCGTCGAGGTGGATGTCGTGAAGCAAGATCCAAAGCTTGATAAATTCCGCGAGGTGCTTGATAACCCCCAAGAGCAGGGGGTCATTGTAGCACCTCTCAATGTGTATGGGAATCAAACCGCATGAGCAAGAAGGAAATCTATTTACTCTCTCCAACTAGAGTATCTCAATTCTACTTGCCTATGCAGTAAGAAAAAACAAAGTAACGAATAGGTTTAACTTGATGCTTCAAAGTAAAAAACAAAAAATAAAAAGTAAAAGTGTCTCAATCCTCTAAATGCAAGAGTAAAGACCAGATGCTTATAGGATCTTTCTCTCTCAAACAATGGTGGATATCATAATACAAGATGGTAAAAGTATACACAATTGTCATGCTCCAGTGGTTAACTTTTATAGCGGCTACATGTCCTAACACATATAGTTGAAAAGAAGTTCCCATATGACTGTTGTGTTATGTAGCGTGATATTGTTGTCACTTCTCCTCGTCATACTTAACCCCTTTTAACCCCTAGAAAAATGATGTTTGTGTTACCGGCTATGCCATTGTTATCACTTGGCTACACCTCTCATCTGCATACACCATACTTCTTTATGTAAAAACACACTGCACCACTATGTCAAAGGTTTTGTTTGTTGTGCGCATACCGCATCTCTCTCTCATCTACCAATAGTTAGTGGTGTCAAACACCTCGTGATGTGGAAAGACAAGCCATTACCGCTAGCACTACGCCGATGCTTATGTGACGTATAATCGCAAACGAATGCATAGATATGATAAACATGCTTCCTAAGTATGGCACCCTATAAAGTCTCAACACAACAGTAAATGCATAACATAGGACGTATAATCTCATTCCACAATATCCACCATAGGATATGTGCTTCATCGACAAGATATTTTTCTTTTCTAAATTAAGAATATTAAGGTTGCAATATCTTTGGGCTTGCAAACCATCACCAATAGTGATCTTTGTGGCCACGTAGAAAAGCTCCATGTCCTCTTGATGTTGTGCAGAGCATGCAGTTCGGAAATCCCAAGAGGAAGGTATGATGAGCACAGTAGCAGTTTTCTCCCAGTAAGAAACCAAGGTTTGATCGACCAGTAGGAGAAAGAAATCACTTCTGAAGGTGTTGATGTCTGAATTTGGCAGGGCGCACTACCGGTGTCAGCAACAATGTGGAACCTGCACACAACACAACCAAAATACTTTGCCCCAACTTACAGTGAGGTTGTCAATCTCACCGATTTTGCTGAAAACAAAGGATTAGACATATAGTGTGGAAAGAGGTGTTTGTTTGCAGTGAAATAAAGAGAACAGTTGTGTGGATGCCAGAAAAAGAGCTGTTACCGTGGGAGTTGGCAATTAAAAAAACAGGTATTTGCAGTGTAAAAGAAATAATCGGGGTCCACATTTCACTAGAGGTGTCTCTCCATAAAGATAAATAACATGTTGGGTAAACAAATTACAGCTAGGTAATTAACAGAATAAATACCATACATGACAAGATGATTACTATGAGATTCATTTCGGCATTACAACAAGATTCATAGACCGTAATCCAACTGCGTCTATGACTAATAATCCACCTTTCGGTTAGCGTCCGCACCCCTTTCAGTGTTAAGTTGCAAGTAACCGATTATTGCATTAAGGAAAGTGTGTGAAGTAAAGAATAGAATTATCCTTGGATAAATCATTGTTGTTTTCTCCCTAGTAGCAACAACACATCTACAACCTTAGAATTTATTGTAACTCTCCCAGATTACTAGAGGCATGAACCCACTATCGAGCATAAATACTCCATCTTGGAGTCACTAGCACATACTTGGCCAGAGCATCTACTTGCAACGGAGAGCATGCAAGATCACAAATAACATATGACAAATATATAATCAATCTTAACCATAGTAATCATTATTCATCGGATCCCAGCAAACACAACATGTAGCATTACATAAAGATGATCTTGAGCATGATAGGTAGCTCACAAGATCTAAACATGAAGCATAATGAGGAGAAGACAACCATCTAGCTACTGCTATGGACCCATAGTCCAGAGATGAACTACTCACGCATCTCATTGGAGGCGGGCATGGCGATGTAGAGACCTTCGGTGATGATCTCCCTCTCCGGCAAGGTGCCGGAAAGAGCTTCAGAACCCTCCCGAGCTAGGGTCAACGTTGGTGGCGGCAACAGAACTTTTCGTGTATGGAGGCTCGAGTATTTAGGTTTTTCCCGATCAGATGAATTTATAGGCTGAAGAGCGAGGTTGGTGGGCTCCCGAGGGGCCCACACCATACCTAGGCGCAACCATGGGCTGGGCCGCGCCTAGGGGTGGTGTGGCCACCTCCTGGCTTGTCTCCATCTCTCCTCTAGACTAAGTCTTTGTTACAGTAAAATATGAACTTCGGCTTTTGTTTCGTCCAATTCCGAGAATTTTTCCTGTACAACTTTCCTAAAATACGAAAACAAGAGAAAACAGGAACTGACACTATGGCATCTTGTCAATAGGTTAGTTCCAGAAAATGCATAAAAGTGCCACGAAGTGTAAACAAAACATATAGAAATTAGTGTAAAACAAGCATGGAGCATCAAAAACTATAGATACGTTTGCAACGTGTCACCTCTTCACTCCAGGGATTATCTAGCCCCACCCATCCAGGTTGGGGTCATTCCATTCGAACCAAGTCCATCCAAGCCAAAATGCTCTCGCAAACTTTTCTTTGGCAACTATGACCCCTTTGTTTGGTTCATTGCACACATGGTTTTGTGGGAGGATGATGAAGGTCGAAGGCGTTTGGTAGCCCACATGATCTTGCATATGGTTACCCCGTTCAAACTTTGTTTAGGTTACCATTCATCCGATCATACACACAAGCAACAAGAACATAGATCGAGGATGATCAGAAGAAGAGTCAATTCACAATCACCACAAAAAGGACGACGATGATGAAACCTCTTAGCCTAGTCTGCCGGGCCTGATCAGGCATTACCACATCTACAACATCCATAGCTTGAACAACCATTACCTCCTCAACCAAGAAGTTCTAGTAATCCTCATCTACCTCCTCTCTAGTTTCATACCCGCTAGAGTAGTTGTTGGAGAAACTATTGACTTCATCCGGGCAGATCCTCCAGGAACTGTAGAGTCCTAGGTGCCTCCCTCTATACACCACGTACTGCTAACGTAGAACATATATACAAAGTACAATATCGCAAGCATTAAAAGTTCACAGAAAATCATGAACTAAGGTGAGCATGTATGATCATTACCAAAAGGGATCACACGTTCATCCTACCACTATGATGTTAACCTACCACCACATCAAAAGTGGGTGTCATCCTACCACTGCACATGACAGGTTAGTATATACCACCTCATCAAAATATACATACCATAAGAAGTTTGTAGGCCCTAGCTACCACGAATCGCACTTTTGGATTAGGAGTGCCACTTGCACTAGCAATCCACAACATAGGATTGATTTGAGATGGACCTAATATAAGGAAAATTGAATGGCTGAAAAGTGACATTTTCACAATACATGGGAATACCAGTACATGCACCTGACTGCCCCATGAATCGGATGCTGGCCTTTTTTGCTGCCACACTGATATGAATGTTGGCCTTGTTTGCTGCCACACCGAGCTGAATGTTTGTTGCCACACCTAGGTGAATGTTTGCTGCCACACCTGCCTGGGGAGGTCACCAGGGCAGCTTGGTTGGAGGGGACACTGTTGCAGAGGCAAATAGAATGGCCTACGACCACTAGGTGTGCATTAGAGCTTGACGAGGGATTCTGGGCAAACGAAGGGACCCCATGGTCGTCTGCATCCTCCTTTCCGACCCCTTGAAAGCGAGCATCATACTCACGCGGCCAGGGAAGCCCCCACCAGATCCTATTTCCCTCATCGTGTGGGTCCTAAGGTCGTCAACTGTAGGATAACGTAGCATAGAAAACAAAAATTTTCCTACGGCGAACACGCAATCCAAGCCAAGATGCAATCTAGAAGACGGTAGCAACGAGGGGATTATCGAGACTCACCCTTGAAGAGATTCCAAAGCCTACAAGAGGAGGCTCTTGTTGCTGCGGTAGACGTTCACTTGCCGCTTGCAAAAGCGCAGAGAGATCTTGATCACGATCGGTTCCGCGCCACGAACGGGCAGCACCTCCGTACTCGGTCACACGTTCGGTTGTTGATGAAGACGACGTCCACCTCCCCTCCAGCGGGCAGCGGAAGTAGTAGCTCCTTCTGAATCCGACAGCACGACGGCGTGGTGCTCGTGGTGGTGATGAACTCAGCCGAGCTTCGCTAAAGCTACGCGGAGATATGGAGGAGGGGGCGGCTAGGGTTTGGGAGGGGGTGGCCGCCACTTCAATGGGGCGGCGCTTGTGGTCTTGGGGTGGCCGGCCCCCTCCCTTGGCCCCTCATTATATAGGTGGATCCCCAAGAGTTAGTCTCCAAGTCTTCGAATAAGACCCGAACGAAAACCTTCCATATGGTGGGGAAACCTAGCCAAACTAGGAGTCCCACTAGAGGTGGGGTTTCCACCTCCCATATGGGGGGTGGCCGGCCCCCTAAGGGGGAGTCCACTTGGGACTCCTCCCCCACTAGGGTTGGCCGGCCATGGAGGTGGAGTCCCATGTGGACTCCACCTTCCTTGGTGGTTTCTTCCGGACTTTTCTAGAACCTTCTAGAACCTTCCATAGAACCTTCCGAATCATTTTCAAACACATAAAATGACATCCTATATATGAATCTTATTCTCCGGACCATTCCGGAACTCCTCGTGATGTCCGGGATCTCATCCGGGACTCGAACAAATATTCGAACTCCATTCCATATTCAAGTTCTACCATTTCAACATCCAACTTTAAGTGTGTCACCCTACGGTTCGCGAACTATGCGGACATGGTTGAGTACTCACTCCGACCAATAACCAATAGCGGGATCTGGAGATCCATAATGGCTCCCACATATTCAACGATGACTTTAGTGATCGAATGAACCATTCACATATGATACCAATTCCCTTTCTCACGCGATATTTTACTTGTCCGAGGTTTGATCATCGGTATCACACTATACCTTGTTCAACCTCGTCTCTTGACAAGTACTCTTTACTCGTACCGTGGTATGTGGTCTCTTATGAACTTATTCATATGCTTGCAAGACATTAGACGACATTCCACCGAGAGGGCCCTATCCGTCATTGGGATGGACAAATCCCATTTGATCCATATGCATCAACTCATACTTTCCGGATACTTAATCCCACCTTTATAACCACCCATTTACGCAGTGGTGTTTGATGTAATCAAAGTACCTTTCCGGTATAAGTGATTTACATGATCTCATGGTCATAAGGACTAGGTAACTATGTATCGAAAGCTTATAGCAAATAACTTAATGACGTGATCTTATGCTACGCTTAATTGGGTGTGTCCATTACATCATTCATACAACGATATAACCTTGTTATTAATAACATCCAATGTTCATGATTATGAAACTAATCATCTATTAATCAACAAGCTAGTTAAGAGGCTTACTAGGGACTCTTTGTTTGTTTACATAACACACATGTATCAATGTTTCGGTTAATACAATTATAGCATGGTATATAAACATTTATCATAAACATAAAGATATATAATAACCACTTTTATTATTGCCTCTTGGGCATATCTCCAACAGTCTCCCACTTGCACTAGAGTCAATAATCTAGATTACATTGTAAGGTACCTAACACCCATGGTATTCTGGTGTTGGTCATGCTTTGCCCTAGGGAGAGCTTTAGTCAACGGATCTGCTACATTCAGATCAGTGTGTGTACTTTGCAAATCTTTACTTCTCCATCTTCGATGTACTCGCGAATCGAGTGGTAACGCAGCTTGATATGCTTCAGCCTCTTGTGTGACCTTCTTGTGCATTGGCGATGGCACCCATGTTGTCACAAGAGATGACTAGTGGGTCCAATGCACTAGGAACCACACCGAGCTCTACAATGAACCTCTTCATCCATACCGCTTCTGATGAAGCCTCTGAAGCCGCTATGTACTCCGATTCTGTTGAGGATTTCGCCACCGTGCGCTGCTTCGAGCTTGCCCAGCTTACTGCAGCACCATTCAATATAAACACGTACCCATTGTGACTTAGAGTCATCAGGATCAGTGTTCCAACTTGCATCGGTGTAACTTGTTGCAACGAGCTCTTGGTCACCTCCATAACAAAGAAACATATCCTTAGTTCTTTTCAAGTACTTCAGGATATTCTTGACCGCTGTCCAGTGTTCTATTCCTGGATCACTTTGATATCTGCTAGTCAAACTAACAGCATGTGCTATATCCGGTCTTGTACATAGCATGGCATACATGATAGAGCCTACTGCCGAGGCATAGGGGATCTCTCATCCTTTCTCTTCTTCTGCCGTAGCCGGTCCTTGAGTCTTACTCAAGACTTTGCCTGGTAACATAGGTAAAATCCTTTCTTACTTTCGTCCATTCTAAACTTCTTCAGAATCTTGTCCAGGTATGTACTCTGTGATAGCCCTATTAGACGCCTTGATCTATCTCTATAAATCTTGATGCCTAATATGTATGATGCTTCACCAAGGTCTTTCATTGAAAAACTATTATTCAAATAACCCTTTACACTGCTTAATAGTTCTATATTATTCCCAATCAATAATATGTCATCTACATATAATATTAGGAATGCTACAGAGCTCCCACTCACTTTCTTGTAAATACAGGCCTCTCCATGACACTGTATAAACCCGAAGTCTTTGATCACCTTATCAAAACGTCGGTTCCAACTTCTCGATGCTTGCTTCAGTCCATAGATTGAACGCTGAAGTTTGCATACTTTGTCAGCATTTTTAGGATCGATAAACCTTTGGGTTGTACCATATACAACTCTTCCTCAATGTCTCCATTAAGGAACGCCGTTTTGACATCCATCTGCCAAATCTCATAATCGAAAAATGCAGCTATTGCTAACAAAATCCTCACAGATTTTAGCTTCGCTACCGGTGAGAAAGTCTCATCGTAGTCAACACCTTGAATTTGTCGGAAACCCTTTGCGACAAGTCGAGCTTTATAGACAGTGATATTACCATCAGCATCTGTTTTCTTTTGAAGATCCATTTATTCTCGACAGCCTTGCGGCTATCAGGTAAGTCTACCAAAGTCCATACTTTGTTATCATACATGGATCCCATTTCGGATTTCATGGCTTCTTGCCATTTGTTGGAATCTGGGCTCATCATCGCTTCTTCATACGTCGCAGGGTCTTCATCATTGTTATCCACAATCATGACATTTAGACAAGGACCATACCAATCTGGAGTGGCACGATCCCTTGTCGATCTGCGAGGTTCAGTAGCGGTCTCATTTGAAGTTTCATGATCATTATCATTAGCTTCCTCTGTTGCCGGTGTAGGTACAGGAACATTTTCCTACTGCGCTACTCTGATCAACGAGTAGAGATTCTTCAATCTCATCGAGTTCTACTTTTCTTCCAGTCACTTCTTTAGTGAGAAATTCTTTCTCAAGAAAGGTTCCGTTCTTAGCAACAAAGATCTTGCCTTCGGATCTGTGATAGAAAGTGTACCCTATTGTTTCCTTAGGGTATCCTATGAAGACGCATTTCTCCGCTTTGGGTTCTAGCTTGTCCGGTTGTAACTTTTTTACATAGGCTTCGCAACCCCAAACTTTTAGGAACGACAGCTTAGGTTTCTTATTAAACCATAATTCATACGGTGTCGTTTCAACGGATTTTGATGGTGCTCTATTTAAAGTGAATGCGGCTGTCTCTAATGCATAACTCCAAAATGATAAAGGTAAATCAGTAAGAGACATCATAGAACGAACCATATCTAAGAGAGTTCGATTACGACGTTCGGACACACCGTTTCGTTGTGGTGTTCCCGGCGGTGTCAATTGTGAAAGTATTCCGCATTTCTTTAAATGCATGCCAAACTCATAACTCAGATATTCACCTCCGCGATCAGATCGTAGAAATTTAATCTTCTTGTTACGTTGATTTTCTACTTCACTTTGGAATTCCTTAAACTTCTCGAAAGTTTCGGATTTATGTTTCATTAAATAGATATACCCATATCTACTCAAATCATCTGTGAAGGTTAGAACATAACGATAACCACCGCGCGATGCTACACTCATTGGTCCACATACATCTGTATGTATGATTTCCAATAAGTCAGTAGCTCGCTCCATCATACCCGAGAATGGAGTCTTAGTCATTTTTCCCATCGACATGCTTCGCATCTATCAAGTGACTCAAAGTCAAGTGATTCAAGTAATCCATCGATATGGAGTTTCTTCATGCGTTTCACTCCAATATGACCAAGACGACAGTGCCACATATAAGTAGAATTATCATTCAATTTAATTCGCTTAGCATCAATGTTATGTATATGTGTATCACTACTATCGAGATCTAACAGAAATAAGCCATTCTTTTCAGGTGCTCGACCATAAAAGATATTATTCATAAAAATAGAACAACCATTATTCTCAGACTTGAATGAATAACCGTCTTGCATTAAACAAGATCCTGATATAATGTTCATGCTTAACGCGGGTACAAAATAACAATTATTTAGGCTTAAAACTAATCCCGAAGGTAGATGTAGAGGAAGTGTGCCGACACGATCACATCGACTTTGGATCCATTTCCAACGCGCATCGTCACTTCATCCTTCTAGTCTTCGTTTATTCTTTAGTTCCTGTTTCGAGTTACAAATATGAGCAACCGAACCAGTATCAAATACCCAGGTACTAGTACGAGAACCAGTGAGATAAACATCTATAACATGTATATCAGATATACCTTCTTTCTTCTTCTTGACAAGGCCGCTCTTCAGATCCTCCAAATACTTGGAGCAATTACGCTTCCAGTGTCCCTTTTCCTTGCAGTAATAGCACTCAGCATCAGGCTTAGGGCCAGACTTAGGTTTCACAGAGGCGTGGCAGCTTTCTTGCCACCCTTCTTGAATTTTCCCTTAGACTTGCCCTGTTTCTTGAAACTGGTGGTCTTGTTGACCATCAACACTTGGTGCTCTTTCTTGATCTCAATCTCAGCAGCTTTTAGCATGCCAAAGAGTTCAGAAACTCCTTGTTCATGTTCTCATATTGTAGTTCATCACAAAGTTCTTGTAACTTGGTGGCAAGTGATTGAAGGACACGATTAATCCCCCTGTTAGGAATCACTATTCCCAAGTCACTGAGTTTCTTCGCATGCCCGGTCATGACGAGCATGTGCTCACTAATGGAGCTGCCTTCTTCCATCATACAGCTGAAAAATGTTTCGATGCTTCATAGCATTCCACGGCCGCATGAGTCTCAAAAATAGTCTTCAACTCTTTCATCAACTCATGAGGATCGTGGTGCTCAAAACGTTTTTGAAGATCGGATTCCAGACTGCATAAGATGGCACACTGAACTTGAGAGTACCGAGTTTTCCGAGTCGCGTAAACATTCTTTACTTCATCGGTTTCAGTTTCTGCAGGAGGGTCACCTAGCGGTGCATCAAGCACATATTGCAGATTTCCGCCATTGAGGAAGATCCTCACATGACGGAACCAGTCGGTGAAGTTGCTACCGTTGCTCTTAAGCTTTTCTTTCTCTAGGAACTAGTTAAAATTGATTGGGGACGCCATATCTACAACATATTTGCAATAGTTTATACTAAGTTTATGACAAATTGAGTTCAAATTTTAATTCAACATAATTAAAAATCTAGGTGAACTCCCACTCAAAACAATATCCCTCGCATTGTCTTAGTGATCACACGAACCAAATCCATCACACCTATGCCCGATCATCATGAGACAAGATGTAATTTCAATGGCGAACACTCAAAGTGTTCATCATATCAATCATATGATTCATGCTCTACCTTTCGTATCACGTGTTCCGAGACCATGTCTGTACATGCTAGGCTCGTCAAGGCCACCTTAGTATCCGCTTGTGCAAACTGACTTGCACCCGTTGTATGCACTTGTTGATTCTATCACACCCGATCATCACGAGATGCTTCAAACGACAAGTCTTGGCAACGGTGCTACTAAGGATGAACACTTTATTATCTTGAAATTTTAGTGAGAGGGATCATCTTATAATGCTACCGTCGCGATCTAAGCAAAATAAGATGCATAAAAGGATTAACATCACATGCAGTTCATATGTGATATGATATGGCCCTTTTGTCTTTGCGCCTTTGATCTTCATCTCCAAAGCACGGACATGATCTCCATCATCAACGGGCATGATCTCCATCATCGTCGGCGAAGCACCAAGGTCAATGGCGCCGCCTTCATGATCGTCCTCCATGTAGCAACTATTACAACTACTTTGAAATACTACTCAACATGAAATTTAAAGACAACCATAAGGCTCCTGCCGGTTGCCACAATACAATAATGATCATCTCATACATAGTCATCATCACATTATGGCCATATCACATCACCAAACCCTGCAAAAACAAGTTAGACGTTCTCTAATTTGGTTTGCATATTTTACGTGGTTTAGGGTTTTCGAGTAAGATCCAATCTACCTACGAACATGAACCACAACGGTGATACTAGTGTTGTCAATAGAAGAGTAAATTGAATCTTCACTATAGTAGGAGAGACAGACACCCGCAAAGCCACTTATGCAATACAAGTTGCATGTCGAGCGTGGAGCAAATCTCATGAACGCGGTCATGTAAAGTTAGCCCGAGCCGCTTCATCCCACTATGCCACAAAGATGCAAAGTACTCAACTAAAGATAACAAGAGCATCAACGCCCACAAACCATTGTGTTCTACTCGTGCAACCATCTATGCATAGACACGGCTCTGATACCACTGTAGGATAACGTAGCATAGAAAACAAAATTTTTCCTACCGCGAACACGCAATCCAAGCCAAGATGCAATCTAGAAGACGGTAGCAACGAGGGGATTATCGAGACTCACCCTTGAAGAGATTCCAAAGCCTACAAGAGGAGGCTCTTGTTGCTGCGGTAGACGTTCACTTGCCGCTTGCAAAAGCGCGTAGAAGATCTTGATCACGATCGGTTCCGCCACGAACGGGCAGCACCTCCGTACTCGGTCACACGTTCGGTGTTGATGAAGACGACGTCCACCTCCCCGTTCCAGCGGGCAGCGGAAGTAGTAGCTCCTCTTGAATCCGACAGCACGACGGCGGTGGTGTCGGGTGGTGATGAATCTCCTGAGCTTCGCTAAGCTACGCGGGAGATATGGAGGAGAGGGGGCGGCTAGGGTTTGGGAGGGGTGGCCGGCCACTTCAATGGGGCGGCCAGCTTGTGGTCTTGGGGTGGCCGGGCCCCTCCCTTGGCCCCTCATTATATAGGTGGATCCCCAAGAGTTAGTCTCCAAGTCTTCGAATAAGACCCGAACGAAAACCTTCCATATGGTGGGGAAACCTAGCCAAACTAGGAGTCCCACTAGAGGTGGGGTTTCCACCTCCCATATGGGGGTGGCCGGGGGAGTCCACTTGGGACTCCTCCCCCACTAGGGTTGGCCGGCCATGGAGGTGGAGTCCCATGTGGACTCCACCTTCCTTGGTGGTTTCTTCCGGACTTTTCTAGAACCTTCTAGAACCTTCCATAGAACCTTCCGAATCATTTTCAAACACATAAAATGACATCCTATATATGAATATTATTCTCCGGACCATTCCGGAACTCCTCGTGATGTCCGGGATCTCATCCGGGACTCCGAACAAATATTCGAACTCCATTCCATATTCAAGTTCTACCATTTCAACATCCAACTTTAAGTGTGTCACCCTACGGTTCGCGAACTATGCGGACATGGTTGAGTACTCACTCCGACCAATAACCAATAGCGGGATCTGGAGATCCATAATGGCTCCCACATATTCAACGATGACTTTAGTGATCGAATGAACCATTCACATATGATACCAATTCCCTTTGTCACGCGATATTTTACTTGTCCGAGGTTTGATCATCGGTATCACACTATACCTTGTTCAACCTCGTCTCTTGACAAGTACTCTTTACTCGTACCGTGGTATGTGGTCTCTTATGAACTTATTCATATGCTTGCAAGACATTAGACGACATTCCACCGAGAGGGCCCAGAGTATATCTATCCGTCATTGGGATGGACAAATCCCACTGTTGATCCATATGCCTCAACTCATACTTTCCTGATACTTAATCCCACCTTTATAACCACCCATTTACGCAGTGGTGTTTGATGTAATCAAAGTACCTTTCCGGTATAAGTGATTTACATGATCTCATGGTCATAAGGACTAGGTAACTATGTATCGAAAGCTTATAGCAAATAACTTAATGACGTGATCTTATGCTACGCTTAATTGGGTGTGTCCATTACATCATTCATACAACGATATAACCTTGTTATTAATAACATCCAATGTTCATGATTATGAAACTAATCATCTATTAATCAACAAGCTAGTTAAGAGGCTTACTAGGGACTCTTTGTTTGTTTACATAACACACATGTATCAATGTTTCGGTTAATACAATTATAGCATGGTATATAAACATTTATCATAAACATAAAGATATATAATAACCACTTTTATTATTGCCTCTTGGGCATATCTCCAACATCAACGTCCTCCTCGCATGGCTAAGCGAGGTCTACATGAGGAGAAATCAGGAGCACATGGGGAGACCAGGCCGCGATGATGGGAACCATGTCGATCCCGGCGGCATGGGACCCTATGGTGGCGGGGAACCAATTCGGTCCAGGTGGCATGGAATGCAGTGAGGAACCACATCGTTCCCAGTGGCATGGAACATGATGGCGGGGAACAATGTTGAGGATGAGGGCGAGGACAACAACCTCCAACATGCCTATTGACTTTTATGCACCGGTTGAGTATAAGATACATGGGTGAGAACCCAATGGGTTGGGACGGTTGAAGAGACGATGAAAGCTCGAATTGGACTAATGAACAAGGAACAATAATAGTGAACATTGGATGCTATCGTACATGAGCCTCCAACGACACTTTTTGACCTGTGTGTATCGAGCAGATGCGAACATTAAACATGTGGGTCTAGGTCGGCCAGGATATTGGGTAGAATATACAGACATTTTACTAGGAGTATACATGGGAATTGGTGGTTGTGACTCCCGGAGCCACACTGCAATTATCCTAGCTACCACCAAAATATACAACATCAAAAAGTTCATCATCGTTATCGTATCAAGACATCACCAACAATCAAGCATGCATACCCCCTCCCCCGACATGGCACCTAGGCCCGCACTACAGATTGTGAATGCTTGCTCAGGTAGGTCATGAGCTACAAGATCTTGTTCGGCTCATCCATACCAAAAGTTTGGTTCCCTAGGCCTTGTGGTCGACGAGGTGGTCTAGAGTCGCCATGAGAGCCTCCTGGGAGAACTCAACAGCCTTAATGGCGGCCTGGTAGAGGCCTGGGAGCATGTGAGTTGGCTTGTTCTTCATAAACGCTTGAGTGATGCTTCTGAAGACATGTAGCTCATCCTATGCTAGGGCTCCCCTCTTACTCTAGCCTATACTTGCATGGGCATGGGAAGCCCTATACGAGACATCGATAATGATAGTCTCATACTATTATGTGACAACTGCATCCTCAGATGAAGGTGTTCGTGTACCTAGGGGTTCATTAGAGCCCATGACAAACTTGCGAGTGGCGAGACCACCTGCAAACATGGTGTGCATCTCAGTGTAGTTGATGATGGGCATGTTGAGGAACTCAGCGTCCTTTGGGTTATATACTAAGGGAGACAGTTAGTTGTGCAAGGTAGTCATGGATGATAAATTCACATGTGCAAGAGTGTACTAACTATGATGTGTCCCTGATAGCTAGTGTTCAACCTCTCCCACTGAGCTCCGCTGAGGTCTCTGAGCTTTCTAATCTGGATCCACCTAACCTTCAATTTCCTCAGGTGGTTATACACGTGCGTAGAAGTCGCCTATCTCTACAATGATCAAACACAGTCGTGAAAATAGAAGGAACATGGACCTCTTTGAAGCTTTGTCAGTACATACGCCACTCTTGTTGAGCTTGCACATCTTCTCCGACACAAGGAGGACCGGAAGGGCAACCACTTCATGGTGTCCTTCATCTACGCAGCTTGTGCTTTGCGCTTTTTGAGCATTGTGCGCCTCCTACGCCTTCCGTGCCTTGGCAAGGTTCGTAACCACCTTTGAAGCAACTCTAATCATAAGACTGTGTATAGAACTGTGCGACATGGATCCAAGCTCTGCATATTGAGGCAGGTCTGATGAATTCTGAGCCACCTCAACATTGAGAATGTTCTCACCCAAGTGGTCATGTGAATCGTCGACATAGGAAGGGAGCTGCGAGTCACCAACGTGGACTAGAGCCTGACTAAGAAACTTGTCGCACAATTAGTCATACATTTACAGTGAAAGTACAAGGTAGTTAAACAAGACATGGACATGATCAGCTGAAAACAACATTATACTAAAAGAAGTGCCATAGATTTCACTAAAGTACCATGATACAAGCTAGGTATAAACAATCAAGGAAAACAAGACATGCTCATGGCTAGCATATAACAAGATCATACTACAAGCAATGCCATAGATTTGAATATTGAAGTGTCACATATTTACCCTAACTAGATGGAGGTTTAGGACGAAGTCATGCTGATGCTACTTACAATCATCGCTAGAGGCAGAGGACGAAGCGGGGAGCTCGAAGAAGTGGTCGAAGTCGCCCTGCCGCCGATGCCGCCTACTTACTAGCTCAGTGACCGGAGGTGAGAGCTCGAAGGGGTGACATGGTGGTTTGAATTTGGGTAGTGGCGAGAGGTGGTGGAAATAAGGTGAGGGTTTTGGCGGGAGGTGACCGACATATTCCCACCCCTTTTTCTCTGCGGTGTGGGAGCTCGCGCCATCTCCATGGTCGTAGCACCTTGTGCAGACAGCGCCACATTTTGGCTCTGGGATGCAGCCAGGGAGGGTGGCTTTGGGGAAATAATCAATTCTAGCGTTTTTCTTGACATGGCACGGGTTAATCTTTTTTCTTTTAAAACGGAGACAAAAGCTTTGCCGCATCTACTAATTAAAAAAAATGTTCAATTTTTACGAGAAAACTAGACAAAAACCAACAGCAACGAGACTGGTTGCCCCAATGAAATCCAACCAGACCTTGTGAGCCAAAAACTAGGTGATCGGTTGGTTGGGCTCACTCCACGATGTGGCTAGTGCGCGTCGTCAAAGCAGTTCCGGGATTGATGAGAGCAAACGCGTTGACACTATTGGCCAAGATATTTTGCAGTCTTTCATACACGAATCCAGTGTGGTACGTGGAGTGAGGATACTTCACACGGTACAGTTGCTTAATTGGAAGCTAGGCGTACATATATACGGGTCGTTTGACTGAATCCGTGCACTACAACAAGTTTGTATCAATCGTGAGAATTGTGGTGGAATCTATCTCTCTGTCTGACTTTTTTCTTTGAGAGATCTCTCTGCTGGGCTTAAGAAGGAACCAGCATCGCACTAACCCTTAGCCGTATATGGCCATGCAAGTTGATCAAGTAGGAACAGAAGACATGTGTCTAATTTGATCACCAGCTGGCTGCTACGTCTCCAGTCTTGTCTAGAGTCATCGTACTGCATTTTCTACATGTAATTATCTGTTAATCCTGGTACGTATTTCCATGAAATAATACGAATCCGGCACGTATACTTCGGCCGGCGCCGGTCGACGTCGATCGATCAGGACAGTGTACGTGGTCACGCGGACGTACAGGCGTGTGGAGCACGCGGTGATGCTTACAGGGCACTGCTGAGTGGCTTGTGTGGCTGCTTCTCTTTCCATCTGACCAGCTCCAAGTTCCGATCAACGTGGACATACAGGCGCGTGCTTGTGAGCGCGGCGTCGGTCCACGTATGTACGTACGTCTGGTCCGCAGCGCCGCCTCGACGGCGACGGCGACGGCGAGCAATCCGTTTCTCCACGACACGTTACGCGCGTGCTACGTAGCTCGCCTTGGTCGTGTGGCGAACACGTGCTTCACCGGCAACTAGGTCGATCGGGCCCGGGAGCAAAGCGACCTCGAGACTTATCGCTCGCTTGCGTGCCCAGGTCCGACCTGACTGCCCTATCTTCTTCGCGCGGATGGCCGCTCCGCCGAGACCGGCACTAGCTCCGGCGGGAACAGGACGTCTTCCTCTCGACCCGCCCATCGACGATCTCTTGCTCACCTGCAGCATCACCACCAAGGATAAAAATAGCGCGCTATAACAAAATAGCGTAGGTCTAAAAATACGCTATTAGCATGTTATAGCGTGCTATTATCGCGCGCGCTATAGCGTCGAAATAGTGTAGCGTCGGCTCTCCAGATATGCTATAACGTGCTATTAGCGTTGGAATAGGGCGCTATTTTTTTCCATGATCACCACGCAAGGAGGAGGAGCGGCGGCAGAGCTGCGTTAGGAGTGTAGCAAGCAAACTGTGTCGCACACAACATTCATGATATGCATGTATTAAGACACCGGGTTTTTGGCACCCCATCAGATCTCCACACGGCAGGCTCCCATGTCGACCCCGAGGGCGACACCGGGGCAAAACCCTAGGACCGCCTACAACCAAAAGATCCTGGTCGCTTGCTATTTTGGTACGCCAAAAGTAAGTGCTAGCTTGGTTACAGACCGTGCCGCTACATGCTCCTGGCGCACCATGTATTTGTATGCCAACGGTAAATTTATCAGCTGGGTATCAAAAATACAGTACGCTAGCGGCATGGGCGGGCACACACTTATTCACTGGTATTCAGCTGAATACCCATTATTTTCAGCTAACAAAAATCACGTACAAGTAGCTCACCTCAGCTCAACGAATCTAGCCATCATGTAGTCCCGTCCAGGTTCCAGGCTCTAGCGATCGATTCAGTGGCGGCTGCCGGCCGTCGGGCAGTGGGATGGGTCCCGAATGGGCGTGGGTCGGCACTCCGCAGCTCTTTGTTTTTCTTTTTCCAGTTTCCAAACTAGCAAAATCAGTAATTGCACTTTCAGTTAAAATTAGATATTGACTGATTGGTGTTTCCGTTGGCCCAATGATGATATACGCTGCCGAATTTGCCTTCAGAACACGCTGACAAAGAGACTAAGAGTAGTTGTGATTTGAGGAAGAGCTTCAAAGAAAAGAAAAAAAACTGACTCGTTCCACCTAGACGCCAGCCAGTGTTGAGGTTGAATCTGGACCTCAAAATCAAAGAATTTTCCTCTTTGTGTCCAAAATTTTGTTAACCTTTAGGTTTTACATTGGATTTATTTTTTATTTTTACTTTGAATACCCATTCTCAATACCCTGTGCCTGCCCATGGCTAGCGGTAGGTTCTCTCTCCCGTGAGCTTCCGTCCCGGCCCATGCACGTCCTCTACCACGCCATGCGTGGTCCTTTTGCACCTAGCACCTCGCTACTTTCCAAATTGCCATGGGATCATCTCACCTCTTAGCCACTCTCTGCTCTCTAGTCTATACCACACCTAGGCCCCGAACTGTTCCGGCTCGCGAACGCGTGATCCTCTTACCACCGTCACCTCCCTAGATCTTCTCCACCTCCCTCGTCGACAGTCGTTTTCCAGTACCACCTCCTACGACGCCGCACGATCCAGATCGGATGGGGATTCGTCCGCGAAGCCTCTGGTTTGACGCGGCCATCTATGCTCAACCTCGTCATGGCCGTTGGTGAAAGTCTCATCCCAGCCGACCAGCTCCAACCCTCTCATTGGTGCAGAGCCGCATGCCGCATGCCGCACATCGCATCTGCTCGCCAGTAGCTCCTCTACCCCCCTGTCGTTGTCTGGGTGCAGCCCATGGCGGCTTCGATCTGCTGCCCCATCGAGGCCAAGCTCCACAATGACGGAGCTTCATCAGTGTGGCGGGCGTTCGAGAGGAGGAGAGCGAGCGAGAGATCAAGGTCGAGACCCGTCTGCACGGCGGGCGAGGAGGAGAGCGAGCGGTAGGTCGAGGCTGAGCTCCATCGAGACGAGGCTAAGATTCACTTCGACAAAGCGGGGTCCACGATGATAAGCATGGCACGAGTTGGAGCCCGTGTCGAAGATGGAGTGGTCCGAGTGGAGCTCCGGGTACCATGGCCTAGATGTTGACGTAGGTAGGAAGGGGAGCACAAGCGTTGACTTGGGTGGACCTGAGCTTTTTTTCTATTTTGGTAGGGTCTAAGATGCAAAGTTTAGTGGAAAGAATAAGAGAGCGAGACGTGGACGTGACTAGGTGTGCCCGCGGTAGCAAAAACTAACACTAGCATACCCGGTTGGTGCGCCAAAGATATCCAGTTACCAAAAGCATGATAATAATGGCGTAGATAGGTGTGCTAGCGGTATCAAAAACAGGTATGCCAGTGGTAGGTTTTTTCCTACTAGTGGTGGTGGCGGCGGGCCTAGCGCCAAAGTTGACGGTGGTTGCATCACGAGGACAGATCACTAGTGGCGGCTGGGGACAACACCTGTGTTCGGCTAAACGGCGGTAGGAGAGGCGCCCCTGCATGCCCGTGCGGCTTGCTCCGTTCAGCGTGGCGTCCGCTCAAGGTGGAGTTTGCATTCTCGCGGCGGATGGGGCGGTGCCCTATTGCAGTGGAGGCCTTCCTTTGGGCGTCCTTGCATGGGGTGGAGGTTGCGGTCTTAGGTCTAGGCTCCTCTTAGATCCGCCATCGCCGCGGCAGCCGGTCACCCAGAGGTGCTTGGGGAGGCAGCGTGGTGCACTCTGTCGTCCTTTGGTCGGTGCTTGCGCGTGGTTCATGCGTAGCCTTGCCTCCTCTTCCTCCGGAGAGGGTCATGTAATGGGCGGCGACGTGGAGGCCTGCCGAGCTGCCCAATAAGGGGTGGATCCTTTGGGTCTACTCGCCCCATGATGGTGTTCTGCTTGATATCGGCACTCTTTGATCAGACCGTTGACGAGTTCCATAAGGCTCCATCAGCGATCTCCGTTGGGTGCCAGATGCATCTAGATTGCTAGAGCAGATGGGACTCAGTCGTGTCTTCCCTTATTTCTGGCCATGCAACTTTAGGAGGGAGTGACACAAAGCTTCATTGTTTGTCACCACAATGGGACATGTCAGTTTTCGATTTTCATGGGGAAGACACTGGCGGAAAATGTTAGGCGGCTGAGGTCTGAGGCTAGTAATTGTGGACTCTGTCTTACTATGGTGTGGACCTGGCTTGGTGGTTCTTGACTTGTAGTAGCAACAACAACAAGCGGGGGTGGCAACACAAGAGGACTACAATGTCTCATCTTTTAGGGTAAAAATCCAAGGTCTGGACTTAATTGGTTGCGATTTGATGTGGTCTTGTTGAAGGCATTGTTTTGAGAGGGCGCACTTGCTCGGGGGTAAAAATTCAACTTCTGGCCTTAATTGGTAGTGCCTGACAATGACGTTGTTGATGGCATTGTTGTGTTAGCGCGGTCTCGAGGTACTATCTTGGTTGTGGTTTGTGTTGTATCTACAAGGTTTAGATCACCGTAGTGGGGTCTTTTGTTTTCATTTTTCTTCTTGATTTTTGTAATACGGTTATGTGCATCCGATATGTCTTTAGGACATTTCCTTATTGGTATCTTCGTGATATTAATATATTTCCTTTATTAAAAAAAATTCATGACATCAATACTATGAGGCGTATCGATAATTGTCCATTATGACAAGTCCCAAAAAACATATTTACTTTTCCATACTTTAATAGCGGATAACATAGGACACTCTTCCTAGTCATCCCATCCAACAAGTTCTTAATTTAAGCTTGGGTCCTCGCACATGGCTTGCTTTGGTGCTCTTCTGTATTCTTAAAATAGGTATTTATGACTTCTCCACTATTCTTTACGATTAGTAAGCCACCTTCAATGCCCCACATACAAGGTTTTGGATGAGCCATCTTTTGGTAGTTGTTAATAAGTTGTATCATTCATACACTCCTCACATCTGCAATGTTCGTGGCACACATGGCCAAAGATATATCCGTACCCGAGATAGTTTTGCACAGTCGTGATCAACACATCTCTCGTAGGAAAATAATCTTGTACGTTGGCATCCCATGTATTGACCCCTTCATTAGACCACATAGTATGTCTAACTCCTCCTTTAATAGGTTAATATCACATCTTGGTTGTGTAGGGCCTTGAATTAGCATAACCATGTGTATGTACTTTCACTTCAAGCACAACTAAAGAGGGAGGTTGTACATCCATGTAAAACCAGGGCAAGTGCACGTGTGTTGCTCTAGTTGACAATCTGATTTAGTCCATCTGTACTCACACCCAATCTAAGATGGGTTGGATCAGCCATGAAATTTCGATACTCATAGTCAAGAGCTTTAAACTGGTTACCATCTACAGGTTTCTTAGTACGTCATGTGCATTTGCATGTATTCTATCTATGTGCCAACACATTAGCTTTGATTTCTTCTTGTCTATGTAATAACGCCTCAGGCGGATAATGAGCGGAAAGTACCATACGATCTTTCGAGGAGCTTTATTTAATCTGTGCTTGTATCGAGATGCATTGCGCATCGGGCACTCCGTCTTTTCTTTGTCCTCTTCCCGATAAATGGTGCAATTATTGATGTATGCGTGGTATTTTTCATGCGGTAAATCAAGAGAGAACCCAATCTTTTTGGCCTCATCGATACAAAGAGGCAACAAATTTCCCTATTGAAAAACTCTTTCTAGATATTTTAGTCGCGCATCAAAACTTGCATCATTGCATTTTCTATTTTCCTTGATGTCTATAAGGTTGAGCGTGACGCTCAAGCGGGTGTGATGGGGATCGCAACCATCATACAATTGAGTTTTAGAGTCTAGCTCCAGTTACGACAATTTGGTTATCTCTCTTGAAGCAACTCTTTCGTTAGTTCTGTTGTTCCTGTAACATCCTGGCCTAGGGCTTAATAGCATTGATAGGATACTCATACAAACAAGTTGCAACTTTTTTTCCGGAAGCTCATCAGCAAAAAACTCCGAGGTTAAGCGTGCTTGACTCGGAGTAATTTGAGGATGGGTGAGCGACCGGGAAGTAGTTCCCGGATGCGCACGAGTGAGGACAAAGTGCGCAGGAAAGACATGTGTTGGTATGTGGAGCTAGTCTAGAGATCCTAGAGAGCTGCCACGGGTAACAGGCCCGACCAGGGGTGATCGGGGTGTTACATTTGGTATCAGAGCCGACCTTCGCGGTTACACGGGCGTGTGTGGGTCAGGGGTTCGGGCATGTGGTGCATGGCTGGTGTGGCCCGTCGTGGCACACGGCATGGCACATGTGCCGGCACTGGACGCACAGACGTGTGCCAAGAGGGGACGTTCCAGGCCTGGGTCTGATCGACGAGGGCGTCGATCTTCTAAGGGGGGATGAATGTAACATCCTGGCCGAAGGCTTAATAGGATTGATAGGATACTCATACAAACAAGTCGCAACTTCTTTTCCGGAAGCTCATCAGCAAAGAACTTTGAGGTTAATCGTGCTTGGCTCAGAGTAATTTGAGGATGGGTGACCGACCGGGAAGTAGTTCCCGGGTGCGCACGAGTGAGGACAAAGTGCGCAGAAAAGACATGTGTTGGTCTGTGGGGCTAGTCTAGAGATCCTAGAGAGCTGCCAGGGGTAACAGGCCCGGCCAGGGGTGGTCGGGGTGTTACAGTTCCGAAGTACATCTTGAACATGAGGGTCATGCACCATTGCAGTCGACGCTGACATGTCATGAGTGTACGTTCTCTTCTTCCCATCTAGCCTGATTATCTTGATGTTGATGATGATCACGTCTGTAATCTGCTAGATCCCATCCCAACGCCTCGTTGTTCCCTTCCTCATGCGCATCTTTGTAGTTATTGGGCCCCCCTCATCGTCATTAGCAGCTGCTTCGACGTTGGCAACATTGTCATTCTCTTCACTTATCCGCCGTGTATAACCTTCCATGAAGCCATATCGAAATAAGTGCAACTTCAAAGTGCCAATGAATGGAACATGCAAAACTCGGGTTTTGCATTTAGAACACGGTCATTTTATATCTTCTTGACCATTTTTAAGCGTTTCATCCATGGCTCGCCTACACCATTTAGAAACCTTGCAAACAATATTTGAATCTTCCATGGCAAATTGATGAATATGCGTATAAAGGTATATAAGAAAATAGCATTAATTAGGGCTCCATATAAAATTTCGGTATGACATTTGCTAAAACGGGACATATTGAGTGTTAGTTTTTGATGAAACATTACATGCACGCAATGTTTGCGATCACAATACAACACCCCCGGCCCATGCCCACTGGGCCACCACGAAAAATTTATTGTGTCATTTATAACGATCACATATATGCATCATCTTGCACAACAATTAATTTTTTACATACGTACCTAGAGACGATAAGAAGACCGGCCGTGATATAGATCGATCAACCGGGGAGAAAGACGAATGCATACATAATTATGCATCATCTAATGGAAAGTGATGGTTTAATTAATGGAGAGTAGTGAGAGCGTGTGAGTGGAGAGTGGGAGAACTTGTAGGAGCTAAAGAAAATAATAAGAAACTGGGATGAAGAAAAAAGGAAGCAGGCATGCCACTTTTGAGTGATCGGTGAAATTATCAGTGAAGTGTTCAGATCTACACACCACCATCTAGTGGCGTGGCAAAAATACCACGTCACAAGTAAGCGGGGCCTCATAGGCGTAGAAATACATGCGCCGTACCAGAACCAAGACACGGCAGTAACTAGTGGTGCCCATGCCCAGCTATAATGGGTGTTAAGGATTGTCGAACAAATTATCTCACGTCATGTATATTTCATAAAGTTTAACATCTATAAACCACATGATGACTTACATCATTATGGAATTTCAATAACGGCATTTATGAGAAAATGATGATTTTTTTAGCATAGTCAATTTAAAGCAATTGACAAAATAAAATCCAATTCAAGATGCTTAAATCTTATCACACTTCTTCACAATCTAAGCCGTTCTAGCAAACTAAAGTAATTTCTAAAATGTTTTGTATTATGAAACGGAGGTAGTAATATATAATCCTAATGCTAGGTGGATCAAAGCAAATCTACATCTATTTTGTTCGAAATGAAACATGAGAGATCTTTGCTCTTGGTCTATTTATAAAATCTTGAAATTGATGATCATTCATACTGTACATCGAAGTCCATAAGAGCATCTCCACCAGCGAGCCCCAAATCGTAGCCGGCAACGGTTTGACGATTTTGGAGAGAGAAACTGCCCACACCGGCGCTCCCAATAAAAATCCATGTTATCCTGAGTCCAATAAAATAGCCGGCGACTGTGAGAAGGGAGGCTATCAAGGTGCCGGCACGAACGACACAACAACTCTACGTCGGATTTCCACTCTCTCCTGGCCTGGCCCACCCGTCATACTCACCTTTTTTCTATTGAAGCACAACAGGTGTGGGCAATAAAAAAAAGCCAGCATGTGTGACCGGTGACCCTAATACTTAGCCGGCAAGTTACCGGCTACTCCCTCTGGTCGGATTTAATCAACGCGAAGAGAGGCCTATACGTGCACGACGGTTAGGCTAGGTGTGCGTTATTTTTTTGGGACCAGAGTTAGTACTATTTAAGGGTTATCGATGGAGATGCTCTAAGTTGATGAATAACTCACTTGGGCAAGTAGAGAAGAAAATGAATTAGAGACAGATCCGTAGATGGTAAAGGTGATGCTAATGTGCTACTACGCCCTACGAAAAGGAAAAATACAACCACACCACGTACTTGAGTCTTGAACTGGACATATCCAACTCTGAAGCTCCCTCTCTCTCTTCTCGTCCTCAAGCCGTGTCGGCCGTCCCCTCCACTACCTCCCCGCCGCCGGTGGAGTGCCGCCCTTTCCGCTGCCTCGCCGACGCCGGTGCCGAGTGCCGCCCCCTCCCCTGCCACGCCACCGCCGGCGAGAGGACCTCCTCCTCCCATGCCTCCCCGCCGCTGCAGCGATTTCCGCACCCTTCACGGCCTCCTCACCGCTACCGCGACGACCTGCCCCGTCGCCGCTGCTGCCGCCCTTTCCTTGCTCCGGCGGCACGCCCCTGCTCTCTACTTCGCCCTCGTCGTAGATTCCGGTCAACAAAGAGCCCGATGATGCACTGGACAAGTGGACATCCTATGGAGAGCAGGCAGCGCTCAAGCTCTTGGCAGGCCAGCTCGCCAGGCGGCCCTGAGCTAGGCGAGCGGAGGTCGTCCACATCTCTCTACTCGCGATGCTGCTTCAAGAGGTACCTTAATCTCGTCTTGCCGTCAGGCTGGTTTGTTGCCGTAGCACAAGGGTGCGCAGCTCATGTTATGGGAATAATTGCTTTCTAAGAGTTCGGTGGTAGGCTGAATGGCATATGGATTTAGGTAGTACTACAAGTTTAATCGAGTTGCATCTGTACTAACTTTAGATGACAAAGAATGAAGGAAACTGCTGGGCGTCCCCCGGGGGATCTGGTTTCCCAGCCCGCGGGTCGCTAGCCGTCGGATCGGCCATCTTGGACGGCCAGATCTGCTTTTACTGAATGTAGCAAAAAAACACCCCCGGCAGCAAAAAATAATCCGCTTTTGCTACATTATAGCAAAAAACGGTTCAGTCATGAAATCAAATAAAAAAGCTGACCTCGTCGGAGACCTTGCCGGAGAGCTCGTCGGAGACCTCGTAGCAACAAAAAAAAAATGCTATTGTAGCAGAAAAGTGCTAATGTAGCAAAACCCAATATCATCGGAAAAATTGACGAAGAATTCACCGGAGACCCTTGCCGGAGACCTCATAGCAAAATTTCTATACTGAAGTAGCAAAACAACAAAACAATTATAGCAAAAAAAAAGATAGCACATAACATTTTTTACAAGTCAACCTCACTGGAGACATTGATAGAGAATTTGCCGGTGACCTCACCGGAGACATCGCCGGAGATAACATAGCAAAAATAATTTACTATTAAAGCAAAATCACACAATGTTTCTAGCAAAAATTATATGATATTATAGCAAAAATGATCTTAGAACTCGCGGGAGACATCGTAGCAAATTTTTAGTACCAAATTACCAAAACAGCGGAACAATTGTAGCCGAAAAATTGTATAATCTTAGCATCGGTGTTTTTATTATACCACTGCCCCCTAACAGAGATGGTAACGCCAGCGCCGTAGCACCTCGCCCATCGACGGGATCTCCTCCAAGCTCCGCTCTGCTGCGGTTTGCTCCTCCCCCGTCCCCCGTGCTGCTCCACCGCAGGCGCGCCCCCAGCGTCGAGCGGCCCCTTCGCCGGCGCGCAAGTCCGTGAGCTCCCGCGTGGAGGAAGCCGACGAGGAGCTCGATGCAATGGCAAAGGGCGGACCTCAGTGGGAGGGGTGAGGGCGCTACGACGCCGTCCATCGTATTTGCGGGCGAGGAGGGACCACCAGCGGCGGTTGGGGGCAGGTGGCGTTCCGCGAGGAGGAGGCCGGCGCGGAACACGTGCTGGGTCGAGTGGCGGAGCTCGTGCTGGGGCGGACGATGGTGTGGCGGCGCTGGCGAGTGGCGGAGCAGCGGGGACCGTGGGAGAAAACGGCAGGCGGCCATGGCCATGCGCGGGATCGAAGAAAGGTAAAAAGTGGGCGCTGGAGAATTTCGGGGAGGAACACCGGAGGTAGGGCGACCAGTTTGGTGGGGCCCAGCGACACGCGTCGCACCCACGAGCAGGAGGCTACGGGACGTCCGTCCCCCGGGGGAATTGATACGTCTCCAACGTATCGATAATTTCTTATGTTCCATGCTACTTTATTGATGATACCTACATGTTTTATGCACATTATATGTCGTATTTACGCATTTTCCGGAACTAACCTATTAACAAGATGCCGAAGAGCCGCTTGTCAAGTCGTTTTGCTTTTTAAATCCTAGTAAGGCCTTAATTGGACGAAATCACCGCCGAGGGTCCTATTTTTGCACGAAGCTTCCAAGACCGAAGGGAGTCGAGTGGGGCCACGAGGTGGCCAGATGATGGCGCGCGCCTGTGCCCCGGCCGCGCCACCCCCGTCCCCGGGCCCTCGTGCCGCCTTGACCTGCCCTTTCGCCTACTTATAGCCTCCGTCGCGAACCCCAGACCGCCACGGACGCGAAACCTTCCAGCCGCCGCCATCGCGAAGCCAAGATCCGGGGGACAGGAGTCTCTGTTCCGCACCCCGCCGGACGGGGAAGTGCCCCTGAAGGCTTCTCCATCGACACCGCTGCCATCTCCACCGCCATCTTCATCAACGCCGCTGCTCCCATGAAGAGGGAGTAGTTCTCCATCGAGGCTCGGGGCTGTACCGGTAGCTATGTGGTTCATCTCTCTCTATGTGCTTCAATACAATAATCTCATGAGCTGCCTTACATGATTGAGATTCATATGATGATGCTTGTAATCTAGATGTCATTGTGCTAGTCAAGTGAGTTTTACTTATGTGATCTCCGGAGACTCCTTGTCCCACGTGTGTAAAGGTGACAGTGTGTGCACCGTGTGGGTCTCTTAGGCTATATTTCACAGAATACTTATTCACTGTTATGAATGGCATAGTGAAGTGCTTATTTATATCTCTTTATGATTGCAATGTGTTTTGTATCACAATTTATCTATGTGCTACTCTAGCAATGTTATTAAAGTAGTTTTATTCCTCCCGCACGATGTAATGGTGACAGTGTGTGCATCCGTGTTAGTACTTGGTTTATGCTATGATCATGATCTCTTGTAGATTGCGAAGTTAACTATTGCTATGATAGTATTGATGTGTATTATTCCTCCTACGTAAGCATGAAGGTGACAGTGTGCATGCTACGTTAGTACTTGGTTTAGTCGTATTAATCTATCTTACACTCTAAGGTTATTTAAATATGAACATTGAATTGTGGAGCTTGTTAACTCCGCATTGAGGGTTCGTGTAATCCTACGCAATGTGTTCATCATCCAACAAGAGAGTGTAGAGTATGCATTTATCTATTCTGTTATGTGATCAAAGTTGAGAGTGTCCACTAGTGAAAGTCTAATCCCTAGGCCTTGTTCCTAAATATCGCTATCGTCGTTTGTTACGTTTTATCACAAGTACCGCCAAGCATTACTTTCCCGCAATATTACTACCATCAATGTACGCTAGCTATTTTTCGGCGCCGTACTCGCCATATATCATTCATGCCACTTGTATTTCACTATCTCTTCGCCGAACTAGTGCACCTACTAGGTGTGTTGGGACACAAGAGACTTCTTGCTTTGTGGTTGCAGGGTTGCAGAGGGATATCTTTGACCTCTTCCTCCCCGAGTTCGATAAACCTTGGGTAATCCACTTAAGGGAAACTTGCTGCGTTCTACAAACCTCTGCTCTTGAGGCCCAACACTGTCTACAAGAATAGAAGCACCCGTAGACATCAAGCACTTTTCCGGCGCCGTTGCCGGGAGGAAAGGTAAAAACTCACACTCCGGATCTCGGCTACTAAGCTATTCTCCCGTTGTAAGTACTCGAAGCTATTTCCTTTAGACTCTGCAATTGCGATATTTGGTTTCTTGTTTACACTAGTTAGGCATAATGGACAACAATGACCTTCTTATTCTATTTCCGATTTAAGACATGGATGGTTTGATGCGAAAATTAAAAACCCATGGAACATATTAATATGAATGCTTTGAACACTATTGTTGCTAATACTATGGAAAATTCTAAGCTTGGGGAAGCTGGCTTTGATGAGCATGATATTTTTAGTCCCCCAAGCATTGAGGAGAAAATTTACTTTGATGATACTTTGCCTCCCATTTATGATGATTATAATGATAGTAGTCTTTTGTTACCACCTGTTATGGAGGATAAATTTGATTATGATTACAATATACCTCCTATATTTGATAGCTACTTTGTTGAATTTGCTCCCACTACAATTAATAAGAATGACTATGCTTATGTTGGGAGTAGTAATTATTTTATGCATGAGACTCATGATAAGAATGCTTTATGTGATAGTTATATGGTTGAGTTTGCTCATGTTGCTACTGAAAGTTATTATGAGAGAGGAAAATATGGTTGTAAAATTTTTCATGTTACTAAAACACCTCTCTATGTGCTGAAATTTTTGAAGCTACACTTGTTTTATCTTCCTATGCTTGTTACTTTGCTCTTCATGAACTTGTTTATTTACAAGATTCCTATGCATAGGAAGCATGTTAGACTTAAATGTGTTTTGAATTTACCTCTTGATGCTCTCTTTTGCTTCAACTTCTATTTCTTGCGAGTGCATCATTAAAACTGCTGAGCCCATCTTAATGGTTATAAAGAAAGAACTTCTTGGGAGATAACCCATGTGTTTATTTTACTACAGCAATTTTTGTTTTGTTCAGTCTTGGAAGTTGTTTACTACTATAGCAACCTCTCCTTATCATGTTTTGTGCCAAGTAAAGTTTCTATGTTAAAGTTGATGTTATATTTGGGATCGCTGCGCAGAAACAGCATTGCTGTCTGTCACGAATTCTGGCACAAGTCTCTGTAGAAAATTCAAAAATCTGCCAATTTACGAGCGTGATCCTCAGATATGTACGCAACTTTCATTAGTTTTGAGTTTTTCGTTTGAGCAAGTCTGGTTCCATTTTAAAATTCTTTACGACTGTTCTGTTTTTGACGTATTCTGCCTTTTATTTCGCATTGCCGCTTTTGTTAAGTTGAATGAGTTTCTTTGTTCCATTAACTTTCAGAAGTTTTGTGCAATGTCCAGAAGTGTTAAGAATGATTGTGTCACCTCTGAACATGTGAATTTTTGATTATGCACTAACCCTCTAATGAGTTTGCTTGAAGTTTGGTGTGAAGGAAGTTTTCAAGGGTCAAGAGAGGAGTATGATATAGTATGATCAAGAGGAGTGAAAGCTTAAGCTTGGGGATGCCCCCGTGGTTCATCCCTGCATATTTCAAGAAGACTCAAGCGTTTAAGCTTGGGATGCCCAAGGCATCCCCTTCATCGACAAAGTATCAGGTTCCTTCTCTTGAAACTATATTTTTATTCGGTCACATCTTATGTATTTTACTTGGAGCGTCTGTGTGCTTTTATTTTTGTTTTTGTTTTGTTATTTTCATTCTCTGAATAAGTTCATCCTTGTGTGGGAGAGACACGCTCCGCTGGTTCATATGAACACATGTGTTCTTAGCTTTTAATGTTCATGGCGAAGGTTGAAACTGCTTCGTTGTCATATGGTTGGAAACAGAAAATGCTACATGTAGTAATTGGTAAAATTTCTTGGATAATGTGATACTTGGCAATTGTTGTGCTCATGTTTAAGCTCTTGCATCATATGCTTTGCACCCATTAATGAAGAAATACATAGAGCTTGCTAAAATTTGATTTGCATATTTGGTCTCTCTAAGGTCTAGATAATATCTAGTATTGAGTTTTGAACAACAAGGAAGACGGTGTAGAGTCTTATAATGTTTACAATATGTCTTTTATGTGAGTTTTGCTGCACCGGTTCATCCTTGAGTTTGCTTCAAATAACCTTGCTAGCCTAAACCTTGTATCGAGAGGGAATACTTCTCATGCATCCAAAATCCTTGAGCCAACCACTATGCCATTTGTGTCCACCATACCTACCTACTACATGGTATTTCTCCGCCATTCCAAAGTAAATTGCTTGAGTGCTACCTTTAAAATTCCATCATTCACCTTTGCAATATATAGCTCATGGGACAAAATAGCCTTAAAAACTATCGTAGTATTGAATATGTACTTATGCACTTTATCTTTTATTAAGTTGCTTGTTGTGCGATAACCATGCTTCTGGGGAACGCCATCAACTATTGTTGAATATCATGTGAGTTGCTATGCATGTCCGTCTTGTCTGAAGGATCTATCACCTTAATGATTGGAGCATGCAAATTGTTAGAGAAGAACATTGGGCCGCTAACTAAAGCCATGAATCATGGTTGAAGTTTCAGTTTTGACATATATCCTCAATCTCATATGAGAATAATAATTGTTGCTACATGCTTATGCATTTAAGAGGAGTCCATTATCTGTTGTCCATGTTGTCCCGGTATGGATGTCTAAGTTGAGAATAATCAAAAGCAGAAATCCAAAATGCGAGCTTTCCTTAGATCTTTGTACAGGCGGCATGGAGGTACCCCTTGTGACACTTGGTTGAAACATGGCATTGCAAAGATCCGGTAGTCCAAGCTAAGTAGGACAAGGTGCGGGCACTATTAGTATACTATGCATGAGGCTTGCAACTTGTAAGATATAATTTACATAACTCATATGCTTTATTACTACCGTTGACAAAATTGTTTCATGTTTTCAAAATAAAAGCTCTAGCACAAATACAACAATCGATGCTTTCCTCTTTGAAGGACCATTCTTTTACTTTTATTGTTGAGTCAGTTTACCTATCTCCCTCCACCTTAAGAAGCAAACACTTGTGTGAACCGTGCATTGATTCCTACATACTTGCATATTGCACTTGTTATATTACTTTATGTTGACAATATCCATGAGATATACATGTTATAAGTTGAAAGCAACCGCTGAAACTTAATCTTCCTTTGTGTTGCTTCAACACCTTTACTTTGATTTATTGCTTTATGAGTTAACTCTTATGCAAGACTTATTGATGCTTGTCTTGAAGTACTATTCATGAAAAGTCTTTGCTTAATGATTCAGTTGTTTACTCATGTCATTACCATTGTTTTGATCGCTGCATTCATTACATATGTTTACAAATAGTATGATCAAGATTATGATGGCATGTCACTTCAGAAATTATCTTTGTTATCGTTTTACTCGGGACGAGCAGAACTAAGCTTGGGGATGTTGATACGTCTCCAACGTATCGATAATTTCTTATGTTCCATGCTACTTTATTGATGATACCTACATGTTTTATGCACATTATATGTCATATTTACGCATTTTCTGGAACTAACCTATTAACAAGATGCCGAAGAGCCAGTTGCTGTTTTCTTGTTTTGAAATCTTAGTAAGGAAATATTCTCGGAATTGGACGAAATCACCGCCCAGGGTCCTATTTTTGCACGAAGCTTCCGAAGACCGAAGGGAGTCGAGGCCACGAGGTGGCCAGATGACAGGCGGCGCGCCCGTGCCCCGGCGCGCCACTGTCCCGTGGCCTTCGTGCCGCCTCTGACCGCCCTTTCGCCTACTTATAGCCTCCGTCGCGAAACCCCCGACCGAAAGCCACGGTACGCGAAACCTTCCAGCCGCCGCCATCGCGAAGCCAAGATCCTGGGGACAGGAGTCTGTTCCGCACTCCGGGGAAGTGCCCCCGAAGGCTTCTCCATCGACACCGCTGCCATCTCCACCGCCATCTTCATCAACGCTGCTGCTCCCATGAAGACGGAGTAGTTCTCCATCGAGGCTCGGGGCTGTACCGGTAGCTATGTGGTTCATCTCTCTCCTATGTGCTTCAATATAATAATCTCATGAGCTGCCTTACATGATTGAGATTCATATGATGATGCTTGTAATCTAGATGTCATTGTGCTAGTCAAGTGAGTTTTACTTATGTGATCTCCGGAGACTCCTTGTCCCACGTGTGTAAAGGTGACAGTGTGTGCACCGTGTGGGTCTCTTAGGCTATATTTCACAGAATACTTATTCACCGTTATGAATGGCATAGTGAAGTGCTTATTTATATCTCTTTATGATTGCAATGTGTTTTGTATCACAATTTATCTATGTGCTACTCTAGCAATGTTATTAAAGTAGTTTTATTCCTCCTGCACGATGTAATGGTGACAGTGTGTGCATCCGTGTTAGTACTTGGTTTATGCTATGATCATGATCTCTTGTAGATTGCGAAGTTAACTATTGCTATGATAGTATTGATGTGTATTATTCCTCCTACATAAGCATGAAGGTGACAGTGTGCATGCTATGTTAGTACTTGGTTTAGTCATATTGATCTATCTTACACTCTAAGGTTATTTAAATATGAACATTGAATTGTGGAGCTTGTTAACTCCATTGAGGGTTCGTGTAATCCTACGCAATGTGTTCATCATCCAACAAGAGAGTGTAGAGTATGCATTTATCTATTCTTATGTGATCAAAGTTGAGAGTGTCCACTAGTGAAAGTCTAATCCCTAGGCCTTGTTCCTAAATATCGCTATCGCCGTTGTTACTGCATCGCTACTACCGCTCAAGCATTACTGCTTGTTTACTTCCCAATATTACTACCATCAATCGCACGCCCAGCTATTTTCTGCGCCGTACTACTCATATTCATTCATGCCACTTGTATTTTACTATCTCTTCGCCGAACTAGTGCACCTACTAGGTGTGTTGGGGACACAAGAGACTTCTGCTTTGTGGTTGCAGTGGTTGCATGAGAGGGATATCTTTGACCTCTTCCTCCCCGAGTTCGATAAACCTTGGGTAATCCACTTAAGGGAAACTTGCTGCTGTTCTACAAACCTCTGCTCTTGGAGGCCCAACACTGTCTACAAGAATAGAAGCACCTGTAGACATCAGGAATCTAATCATTTTCCTAAACGAAATCAGTGTTTGGAGAGCCGAATTGAAGGACACCAGGCCCTGGGATCTCGATTACCCGGTCCTCACCATCGATCTACATCATCTACGGTCGAATTTTCATGTAGCAAAAAAACACCTCCGACAACAAAAATAAACATCCCGGCAGCAATTTCATGTAGCAAAAAACGGTTCGTCCATAAAATAAAAGAAAAGTCCGAGTCGCCGGAGACCTCGCCGAGATCTGTAGCAAAAAGTTATGCTAAGGTAGCAAAAAAACAAACATTGCTGCGCACTCATGGGAGACATTGGAGCAAACATATATGTGCAATTGTAGCCACGCCTGGAACCGTCAGTAGCAATATCTAATGCCTAATGTAGCAAAGCCGACATCGACCGGTAGCAAAAGCCAACATCGACCGGTAGCAACGCCGAAGACCTAAGGTAGCAGATCCACCCTCCGCCAGTAGCAACACCGAACGCCTAAGGTAGCAACGCTGCCTCCACCGGTAGCAACCCCTGGGCGCCCAAAGTAGCAGCACCAACCGTCGCGCCCAAGACCCGATCCGCCGCAAAGAACTCCCGCAGAGACGCGCGGACGGCACACAGAGGGAGCACACGAGCCTCGGCCTCGAGCGCGCGTCTCGTCGGCGTCTCTTGTGGAACTGCTGCCATGACGACCCGTGGGATGCAGGGGAGGTCGAAGAAGACTGCAGAGGAGAAACGCGACGAGCACCGGGCTGCGAGGTGGCCGCTGATACGTCTCAAACGTATCTATAATTTCTGATGTTCCATGCTAGTTTTATGACAATACCTACATGTTTTGTTCACACTTTATATCGTTTTGATACATTTTCCGGAACTAACCTATTAACAAGATGCCGAAGTGCCAGTTGTTGTTTTTGGTTCCAAAAAGGCTGTTCGGGCAATATTCTCGAATTCGACGAAACGAAGACCGAACATCATAATTCACCGAGACGGACCAGGAAACCGAAGGGGAGCCGAGAGAGGGCCAGGGGGCCCACACCACCCGGCGGCGCGGCCAAGGAGGCGCGCGCCAGGTGGGGAGCCCACCGGCACCCCGCGCCGCCTCTTCGCCTATAAGACCTCTCGTGACCTAAAACTTTGATACCGATTGACGAAACTCCAGAAAGACTCCAGGGGCGCCGCCGCCATCGCGAAACTCCAATTCGGGGGACAGAAGTCTCTGTTCCGGCACCCTGCCGGACGGGGAATTGCCCCGGAGCCGATGTCTACTCACGCTTCTTTTTCGTAGACAGTGTTGGGCCTCCAAGAGCAGAGGTTTGTAGAACAGCAAGAAAGTTTTCCCTTTAAGTGGATCACCCAAGGTTTATCGAACTCAGGAGGAAGAGGTCAAAGATATCCCTCTCAAGCAACCCCGCAACCACAAAGCAAGAAGTCTCTTGTGTCCCCAACACACCAAATACACTTGTCGATGTATAGGTGCACTAGTTCGCGAAGATATAGTAAAACACAGGTGGTATAGATGGTGGTAATATTGCAGAAAGTAAAGATGCAAAAAACAGAAACAAGCGGCGCCAAAAATAGCTTGTCGTGGGAAGCAATTCTTTATGGTGGAAACAAGGCCTAGGGATCATACTTTCACTAGTGGACACTCTCAACATTGATCACATAATAAATAAGCTCTCTTCCTTTGTGCTACATATACTCTTGTTAGATGATGAACACCACTAATTGTGTAGGATTACACGAACCCTCAATGCCGGAGTTAACAAGCTCCACAACATTCGATATTCATGTTTAAGTAACCTTAGAGTATAATAGATCTTTGCAAAATAAACCAAGTACTAACATAGCATGCACACTGTCACCATCACACTACGAAGGAGGCATAGATCACATCAATACTATCATAGCGATAATCAACTCCATAACCTACAAGAGATTATGATCATAGTCTACGACAAGAACTACACGATGCACACACTGTCACCATTACACCATGCAGGAGGAATAGACTACTTTAATAACATCACATGAGTAGCACATAGATAAATAGTGATACAAAACACATTGCAATCATAAAGGGATATAAATAAGCACTTCACTACGCCATTCATAACAGTGAATAAGTATTCTGTGAAATATAGCCTAAGAGACACACACGGTGCACACACTGTCACCTTTACACACGTGGGACAAGGAGTCTCCGGAGATCACATAAGTAAAACCCACTTGACTAGCATAATGACATCTAGATTACAAGCATCATCATATGAATCTCAATCATGTAAGGCAGCTCATGAGATTATTGTATTGAAGTACATAGGAGAGAGATGAACCACATAGCTACCGGTACAGCCCCGAGCCTCAATGGAGAACTACTCCCTCCTCATGGGAGAAGCAGCGGTGATGAAGATGGCGGTGGAGATGGCAGCGGTGTCGATGGAGGAGCCTTCCGGGCACTTCCCCGTCCCGCGGCGTGCCGGAACAGAGACTCCTGTCCCCCAGATCTTGGCTTCGCGATGGCGGCGGCTGCGAAGGTTTCGCGTACCGTGGCTTATTCCTCGTGTTTTAGGTCGGGACCTTATATAGGCGAAGAGGCGGAGTCGGAGGGCTGACGAGGCGGCGACACACTAGGGGCGCCCCGGGCCGCGACGGGTGGTGTGGGGGCCCGCGGGCCCCCTCGGTCCTTTCGGTGCTCCGGAAGCTTCGTGGAAAAATAGGGTAATGGCGTTGATTTCGTCCGATTCCGAGAATATTTCCTTACTAGGATTTCTGAAACCAAAAACAGCAGAAAACAGAACGGCACTTCGGCATCTCGTCAATAGGTTAGTTCCGAAAAACGCATAAATATGACATAAAGTATGCATAAAACATGTAGATATCATCAATAAAGTAGCATGGAACATAAGAAATTATAGATACGTTGGAGACGTATCAGCATCCCCAAGCTTAGTTCCTACTCGTCCTCGAGTAGGTAAACGATAACAATGATAATTTCTTAAGTGACATGCCATCATAACCTTGATCATACTATTGTAAGCATATGAGATGAATGCAGCGATCCAAACAATGGTAATGACATGAGTAAACAAATGAATCATAAAGCAAAGACTTTTCATGAATAGTACTTTCAAGACAAGCATCAATAAGTATTGCATAAGAGTTAACTCATAAAGCAATAATTCAAAGTAGAGGTATTGAAGCAACACAAAGGAAGATTAAGTTTCAGCGGTTGCTTTCAACTTATAACATGTATATCTCATGGATATTGTCAATGTAAAGTAATATAACAAGTGCAATATGCAAGTATGTAGGAATCAATGCACAATTCACACAAGTGTTTGCTTCTTAAGGTGGAGAGAGATAGGTAAACTGACTCAACAATAAAAGTAAAAGAAAGGTCCTTCAAAGAGGAAAGCATCGATTGCTATATTTGTGCTAGAGCTTTTATTTTGAAAACATGAAACAATTTTGTCAACGGTAGTAATAAAACATATGTATTATGTAAATTATATCTTACAAGTTGCAAGCCTCATGCATAGTATACTAATAGTGCCCGCACCTTGTCCTAATCAGCTTGGACTACCGGATCATCGCAATACACATGTTTCAACCAAGTGTCACAAAGGGGTACCTCCATGCCGCCTGTACAAAGGTCTAAGGAGAAAGCTCGCATTTTGGATTTCTCGCTTTTGATTATTCTCAACTTAGACATCCATACCGGGACAACATGGACAACAGATAATGGACTCCTCTTTAATGCATAAGCATGTGGCAACAATTATTATTCTCATATGAGATTGAGGATATCTGTCCAAAACTGAAACTTCCATGCTAGTTTTATGACAATACCTACATGTTTTGTTCACACTTTATATCGTTTTGATGCATTTTCCGGAACTAACCTATTAACAAGATGCCGAAGGTGTCAGTTCCTTGTTTTTGGTTCCAGAAAGGCTGTTCGGGCAATATTCTTGGAATTCGACGAAACAAAGACCAAACATCATAATTCACCGAGACGGACCAGGACACCGAAGGGGAGCCAGAGAGGGCTGGGGGCCCCACACCACCTGGCAGCGGCCAAGGAGGGGCGCGCCTGGTGTGGGGAGCCCACCTCGGCACCCGCACCGCCTCTTCGCCTATAAGACCCTCGTGACCTAAAACTTCGATACCGATTGACGAAACTCCAAAGACTCCAGTGGCGCCGCCGCCATCGCGAAACTCCAATTCGGGGGACAGAGTCTCTGTTCCGGCACACGGGAAATTGCCCCCGGAGCCATCTCCATCGACACCACCACCATCTTCATCGCCATCGCTGTCTCCCGTGATGAGGAGGGAGTAGTTCTCCCCCGAGGCTGCGGGCTCTACCGGTAGCTATGTGGTTCATCTTTCTCTTTGTGATCTAGTTGTGTTACTCTGGTGATGTTATTAAAGTAGTCTATTCCTCCTCCATGATGTAATGTTGACAGTGTGTGCATCATGAAGTACTTGGTGTAGGTTATGATTGTAATCTCTTGTAGATTATGGAGTTAACTATTACTATGATAGTATTGATGTGATCTATTCCTCCTTTCATAGTCTGTGGTGACGGTGTGCATGCTATGTTAGTACTTGGTATAATTGCAATGATCTATCATGCACTCTAAGGTTATTTAAATATGAACATCGAATGTTGTGGAGCTTGTTAACTCCGGCATTGAGGTGCTCTTGTAGCCCTACACAATTAATGGTGTTTGTCATCCAACAAGAGAGTGTAGAGTGGTTTTATTATGTGATCAATGTTGAGAGTGTCCACTAGTGAAAGTATGATCCCTAGGCCTTGTTTCCAAACATCGAATCTCCGTTTATTTACTGTTTGTTGCATGTTTACTCGCTGCCATATTTTATTCAGATTACTATTACCACTCATATACATCCATACTACTTGTATTTCACTATCTCTTCGCCGAACTAGTGCACCTATACATCTGACAAGTGTATTAGGTGTGTTGGGGACACAAGAGACTTCTTGTATCGTGATTGCAGGGTTGCTTGAGAGGACTATCTTTGACCTCTACCTCCCTGAGTTCGATAAACCTTGGGTGATTCACTTAAGGGAAACTTGCTGCTGTTCTACAAACCTCTGCTCTTGGAGGCCCAACACTGCCTACAAGAATAGAAGTACCCGTAGACATCAAGCTATTTTCTGCTTGCCGGGGAGGTAAGGTAAAAGGTATTCACATCCTCCTACTAAGTTATTTCTTAGCATTGTTGCCGGTGTGTGAGTGCTCGAAGCTATTTCCTTTAGATCCTGCAATTGCATCTTTTTTTTCTTGTTTTTATTTTCACTAGTTAGGCATAATGGAAAACAACAAAAAAATTGGTGAGCTTTTTAATCTTTTTCCTGAGTTAGAATTGTTTGATGCGAAAATTAAAAAACCTATGGAACCTTATTTGCATGCTAGTAGCAATGTTATTAGTATGAATGCAATTACTGCTAATGCTATGGAGAAGTCTAAGCTTGGGGAAGCTAGTTTTTGTGATCTTTTTAGCTTCCCATCTTTAGGGGAGAAAATTTGCTCTGATAATGCTTTATCTCCCATATGCGATAACTCTAATAATGCTTGTGACATTTTAAATCCACCTACTGAAAGTATTCCGTATAAAATACCCATGAAAATTATTGAACGTGTTGTGGATAACCGCTATGAAGGGGATGGAACTGTCCATCCTGGAGATCATTTACTCTCTTTGCATGAATTATGCGGGTTATTCAAGTGTGCAGGTATCTATATGGATGAAGTGAAGAAGAAATTATTCTCTATGTCGTTGTCTGGTAAAGCGGCGCATTGGTATAAACTGCTGAAGGATGGGCATTCTCTTGATTGGAAGGATATTGTGCCTCTATTTTATTCTAAATTCTATCCTCCAAGTGAAATTCACAAAGACCGAAACCGAATATATAATTTCTGGCCTCATGATGGAGAGAGTATTGCCCAAGCATGGGAGAGATTGAAGTCTTTAATGCTCAAATGCCCCAATCATGAGCTTCCTGGTAATATCATCATTGATAATTTCTATGCAAGACTTTCTTTTCAAGATAAAACCTTGCTGGATACTGCTTGTTCTGGATCATTCACACGCAATAAAGAAAAGTTTAAATGGGACCTTCTTAATCGGATTCAGGAGAACGCTGAAGATTGGGAGAACGACAAAGGTAAAGAATCAGGTATAAACTATGATTATGAATGCATTGAAACTTTTATGGATACTGATAAATTTCGAAATATGAGTGCTACTTATGGTCTTGACTCTCAAGTTGTTGCAAATCTTTATAAAGCTTTTGCCTCTCATTTTGAATTTCCTAGGCAGAATTTTGATAAGTATCATGAACCTTTCAAAGACACTTGCATGGAAAATGAAATTGTTGTTAATGATTGCAATAAACATGCTCAAACTTCTGAATGCTATTTCCTATAAGCATGTTAATTTTTGTGGAATGCATAGACCTTGTGGAATTAATCAAATCGAAGATGAATATTGTATCCATCATAGAAATGAAAAAACTAGAAAGTGGTCTAGGGCTCTAGATGATCTTGGTAAAAAAGTTTGTGCCCTCTATCCTTTTATTTGTGAACTTTGCCATAGAGTGGGTCATTTTAATTTTCAATGCTCCTCCAATGATAATTCAAACCCCATGAGTGCTGCAAATTTGTATTGTGATGATGAAATTACTCCTAATCAGCATGATGAACTTACCTTATTTTTGAAGTGTGAAGAGTTATCAAGAAAAATTTCTTTGTTAGATATTAACGATCTTGATATTGATGATGTCCTGCATGGGTGTCTTTCTTATTGCATTAATAATTGCCATACAAATACTTACATACAGAATATTTTAGAAGATGACACTTTGCCAAAATATGATAGGACCGCTGTGTGTTTTGAACTTATTAATGAAAAGGAGGAATCCTCCCAAGTTTCTTCTATTGTTTCTGGAAATAAATCAGGTTATGTGGAGGAGCCTCCCTTCAAGCCTCTTCCTCCTAAAGAAGGGAGCGAGGAGAAGGAAAAGAAGAGGAAGAAGGGAACGAAGAAGAAGAAGAAGAAGAAGGGGAATAAAAAGAAAAAGGTAACAGCATATCCCCGCGTGTATGAGATAACGATAGGTAACCGTAAGTATGTTGCTCCTGATGATTATTATGATAATGAATCTGAGTACAATGATCTTCCTATGCCCTTTACCTACATTAGTGATCATGATTTGGAAGAGCACACTACCTTTGATATTGGAAATCTCTTTGGTACTGATTATGAAAGTAATGATGATAGCATTATTCATGTCCCCTCAAACGATGATATTGAAAGCTCTAAGCTTGGGGATGTTGTGCTTGAAGATCCTATATTTGAGACCTTTACTTTTAGTGAAAATGATGATATTATATATTCTGGTTTAGATAATCGTTATAGAGATGGATATGACACATGTTATAATTATCCTTATGAAACTTGTCATAGTTATGATGGGATTGCCAAAAACCATTCCCTTAGTATGCAACTTGTTTACCATGTTCAAATTCTTGATAATGATCCTGCTCCAATTACTATTAATGAGAAGAGTTTTTCTTATGCCAAAAATAATGATACTTTTATGCATATGAACCATGATAAGAATGTTTTAAGTGATGGTTATATTGTGGATTTCATCAATGATGCTACTGAAAGTTATTATGAGAGAGGGAAACATGGTTATATGCATCTTAATAATATTAAGTTTCCCCTCTTTATGTTGAGAATCTTGAAGTTACTCGTGTCTTATCTTCTTATGCTTGTCACTTTGTTCTTCATGAATTCATTTGTGTACAAGATTCCTTTTCATAGGAAGAGGGTTAGGCTTAAATTTGTTTCATACTTGCTTTTCGATGCTCTCTTTGCTTCAACTCTCATCCTTATGAGAGCATCATCATTAAAATTGCTGAGCCCATCTTAATGGCTATAAAGAAAGCACTTCTTGGGAGATAACCCATGAGTTTATTTTGCTACTATTTTGTTGTGTCTTGGAAGTTGTTACTACAGTAGCAACCTCTCTTTATCTTTATTTTCATGTATTTTTGTGCTAAGTAAAGTATCTATGGTAAAATTGATGCTAGATTTGGATTGCTGCGCAGAAACAGAATTGTTGTCTGTCACGAATTTGCGCAGAACTCTCTGTAAAAAAATCTGCCAATTTACGTGCGTGATCCTCAGATATGTACGCAACTTTCATTAGTTTTGAGTTTTTCCATCTGAGCAAGTTAAGTGCCTCTGTAAAATTCGTCTTTACGGACTGTTCTGTTTTGACAGATTCTGCCTTTTATTTCGCATTGCCTCTTTTGATATGTTGAATGGATTTCTTTGTTCCATTAACTTTCAGTACCTTTGTGCAATGTCCAGAAGTGTTAAGAATGATTGTGTCACCTCTGAATATGTAAATTTTTAATTATGCACTAATCCTCTAATGAGTTTGCTTTAAGTTTGGTGTGGAGGAAGTTTTCAAGGGTCAAGAGAAGAGGGTGATATAATATGATCAAGAAGAGTGAAAGGTCTAAGCTTGGGGATGCCCCCGTGGTTCATCCCTGCATATTTCAAGAAGACTTAAGCATCTAAGCTTGGGATGCCCAAGGCATCCCCTTCTTCAGCGACAACTTATTAGGTCACTTCTAGTGAAACTATATTTTTATTCCGTCACATCTTATGTACTTTACTTGGAGCGTCTATTTGTTTTTGTTTTGCTTGAATAAATTCATGCTTGTGTGGGAGAGAGACACGCTCCGCTGTTGCATATGAACACATGTGTTCTTAGCTTTACTTTTAATGTTCATGGCGAAGGTTGAAAACTGCTTCGTTCATTGTTATATGGTTGGAAACAGGAAATGCTTCATGTGGTAAATGGTATAATGTCTTGAATAATTTGATACTTGGCAATTGTTGTGCTCATATAGATCATGTTTAAGCTCTTGCATCATATACTTTGCACCTATTAATGAAGAACTACATAGAGCTTGTTAAAATTTGGTTTGCATGATTGGTCTCTCTAAGTCTAGATATTTTCTGGTTAAGGTGTTTGAACAACAAGGAGACGATGTAAAGTCTTATAATGCTTACAATATGTTCATATGTGAGTCTTGCTGCACCGTTTTATACTTGAGTTTGCTTCAAACAACCTTGCTAGCCTAGCCTTGTATTGAGAGGGATTCTTCTCGTGCATCCAAATCCTTGAGCCAAAAACTATGCCAAATGTGTCCACCATACCTACCTACCACATGGTATTTCTCCGCCATTCCAAAGTAAATTGCTTGAGTGCTATCTTTAAACAATTCAAAAGTTATTACCTCTTATTTGTGTCAATGTTTTATAGCTCATGAGGAAGTATGTGGAGTTTATCTTTCAATCTTGTTGGGCAACTTTCACCAATGGACTAGTGGCTTCATCCGCTTATCCAATAATTTTGCAAAAAGAGCTGGCAATGGGGTTCCCAGCCCCGAATTAATTAACTTTCATAAATTTACAAATATACACTCCTCCATGGTATGTGATTGTTGGTCGGCACCCGAGGATTCGGTTAGCCATGGCTTGAGAAAGCAAAGGTGGGGAGGAGTGTCATCTAAATAAAACTAAAATAAAAAGGCACTCCTTCATGGTATGAGATTGTTGGCAGGCACCCGAGGATTCGGTTAGCCATGGTTTGTGAAAGCAAGGTTGGAAGGAGTGCCACCCAAAAATAAAATTTCATGGGGCCGCTCTTTGAAAGTCTGTCTGGCAAGGGGGTTAGAGTTCCCACTACCATTCGTTGACAACAACAAACACCGCTCAAAACTTTACTTTTTATGCTCTCTTATATTTTCAAAATAAAAGCTCTAGCACAAATATAGCAATCAATGCTTCCCTCTGCGAAGGGCCATTCTTTTACTTTATTGTTGAGTCAGTTTACCTACTTCTTTCTATCTTAGAAGCAAACACTTGTGTAAACTGTGTGCATTGATTCTTACATGTTTACCTATTGCACTTGTTATATTACTTTGTGTTGACAATTATCCATGAGATATACATGTTGAAGTTGAAAGCAACCGCTGAAACTTATATCTTCCTTTGTGTTGTTTCAAAGCTTTTTACTAAGAATTTATTGCTTTATGAGTTAACTCTTATGCAAGTCTTATTGATGCTTGTCTTGAAAGTACTATTCATGAAAAGTCTTTGCTATATGATTCAGTTGTTTACTCATTGTCTTCATCATTGCTTCGAATCGCTGCATTCATCTCATATGCTTTACAATAATGTTGATCAAGATTATGTTGGTAGCATGTCACTTCAGAAATTATCCTTGTTATCGTTTACCTACTCGAGGGCGAGTAGGAACTAAGCTTGGGGATGCTTGATACGTCTCAAACGTATCTATAATTTCTGATGTTCCATGCTAGTTTTATGACAATACCTACATGTTTTGTTCACACTTTATATCGTTTTGATGCATTTTCCTGAACTAACCTATTAACAAGATGCCAAGTGCCAGTTCCTGTTTTCTGTTTTTGGTTCCAGAAAGGCTGTTCGGGCAATATTCTCGGAATTCGACGAAACGAAGACCAAACATCATAATTCACCGAGACGGACCAGGAACACCGAAGGGGAGTCGGAGAGGGGCCAGGGGGCCCACACCACCCGGCGGCGCGGCCAAGGAGGGGCGCGCCTGTGGTGTGGAGCCCACCGGCACCCGCGCCACCTCTTCGCCTATAAGACCTCTCGTGACCTAAAACTTCGATACCGATTGACAAAACTGAAAGACTCCAGGGCGCCGCCGCCATCGCGAAACTCCAATTCGGGGACAAGTCTGCTCCAAGACTCCCGCCGGACGGGGAATTGCCCTGAGCCCGATGTCTACTCACGCTTCTTTTCCTGTAGACAGTGTAGGGCCTCCAAGAGCAGAGGTTTATAGAACAGCAGCAAGTTTTCCCTTAAGTGGATCACCCAAGGTTTATCGAACTCAGGGAGGAACACTACAAGAAAAGTTCTGATAGACAACGTCTCAAAATCGTCCGCTAAGGGGTATTTTTCGTCGCCTATGGGCCTAACCCGACGATATGGGTTCTGTTGTGGAAACTGCGTCAGGCAAAGTCCAACGACGATTTTTTCGGTCCGTCGCGCTTGGGCGCCCTTCCGCCACGGAAAATCGGACCGTTGCGGAAGTGTTTTCGGGAGCCCGTTGACTGCTGACGTCATGCAAACTGACACGTGGCAGACGCCGTTAACTGCCAAACGGCGTTAACCGGCTGAAACCCCGTGGTAGATGGTAGGCCCACACGAGGCCTGCCACGTCTTAAGCGGGCCGGGCCAGATGACATAGTTTGACCGGTCAACTATATAGCTGGGCTGGTCCATTAGTTACGTGGGCCGGGCCTAACCTCTAAGGTTGACTGGTCAACTTAAATGGGCCGGCCCATTTAACATGTGGGGTCCACCTTACAGCAACTGGGCCGGCCCAAGAAGCAAGTGGACCGGGCCAAAAACACAGGTGGGTCCCACTTTCCTGTTAAAGGGCCGACCCATTTAGTGTGTGGGGTCCACCGTAGAGCAAGTGGGCCGCCCAACAAGCTAGTGGGCCGGCCAAAACACAGGTGGGTCCCACTTTCCAGTAAAGGGTCGGCCCATTTCGTTTGTGGGGTCCACCATACAGCAAGTGGGCCGGCCCAACAAAATAGTGGGCCGGGCCAAAAACACAGGTGGGTCCCACTTTCCTGTTAAAGGGCCGGCCCATTTAGTATGTGGGGTCCACCATATAGCAAGTGGGCCTGGCCCACAAGATAGGCCGGGCCAAAAACACAGGTGGGTCCCACTTTCCGCTTAAGGGCCGGCCCAATTAGTATGTGGGGTCCACCATATAGCAGGTGGGCCGGCCCAACAAGACAGCGGGCCGGGCCAAAAACAGGTGGGTCCCACTTTCCTCTTAAAGGGCCGGCCCATTTAGTATGTGGGACCACCATATAGCAAGTGGGCCGGCCCAACACGATAGTGGGCCGGGCCAAAAACACATGTGGGTCCCACTTTCCTGTTAAAGGGCCGGCCCAACTAGTATGTGGGGTCCACCATATAGCAAGTGGGCCGGCCCAACAAGATAGTGGGCCGGGCCAAAAACACAGGTGGGTCCCACTTTCCTCTTGAAGCGCCGGCCCATTTATTTTGTGGGGTCCACCAAAAAGCAAATGGGCTGGCCCAACTAATTAGTGGGCCGGCCCAGTAGTTGGTGGGGTCCACCTTAAAGCAAGTGGCCAGCCCAATTAGTGTGGGGTCCACCGTAAATCAAATGGGCTGGCCCAAGAAGTAAGTGGGCCAGCCCGTTTAGTTGCTGTTTATATGCCGGCATAATATGCGCTTTAGGATTTTGCGGGCAGGCACATATGTGATTTCGCTTAATAGGGCCGTTTAAGGGATGGGAATTCGTGATTTAGATACTGAGAATATTTACGCAGCATTGATTTCTGTCGGATAGCCTCACTTACCACAAGCACCAAAGAAAAAATGCGCGAAAGAACTATAAAAACTAACTAAATATTACATCAGCTGCAAGGCATTGAAAAAAATATTACAGAACCCAAAGAAATTGAATGGTAATTAAACCTAGCAATACAATGAAGCGATCCGGCAATCTTTTAAGTTGTCCATGCAGCACCTATATCTGAAACAAAGACATTACAAGTTAAGACAACAACAATGGAAAGGCAAAGACACTACAATATTGTTTGGCAAAGAATTTGGAACTCATCATTTCGTCATTATAACAAGATCATTGTAATGCGCACAATAAGCAAACAAAGAGTGCATGCCGCATACCAACAGCCAATATAACAGAGCATGTTAGAATGAAACAGCAGACTTACTACTGTCGAGTCCCATGCAAACCAACATGTTCAGGGAGTACAAAATTGGCATGAACAACATAGTAGCAGGCTATAAATTTTGTAACAACGACTGAGCAAGATGAAGTTATGATGGCTACATCTACAGAGCAGGGAATGTAAACCAAAAATAGAAGTTACGATGGCAAAAGCTAAAGAGGAGGGAATGTGAACCAACATGTGCCAAGTGCAATTACTTCATTTTGGCCGTGAACTAAATAATACTCCTGAACTTATAGTGAAGGGGATGCAAATCAAGATGTTTCGGGATATAAACTTGTAATGAGCAACACATGGAGGATAGTTAATGCTGGAGCTTAGGATGGACCAGATACAGAATATAGTGGGATCACCTGTGAACTTGTATAAGAGGGAATGCAAACCAATATGTTCAGCTTTCCATATGTGAGCGTCATGCCAAGTCAGAGAAACAAGTCAATAATGCAGCTTTTGAAGAACAAGATGGCACGCAAAATTATTATCTAGTAGTATGACAAGTTTATTTGTACTACAGGCTAGATAGCAGAGTGATAGCATGCCAAACTAAGTCCTTACTTTGTTAGCTTACAATGAACTAGATACAAAACAATGGCATCACCTGTAGTACAGGGAATGCAAGCCAACATGTTCATGGAGTAAAAAATTGGCACAAACAACATAGTAGCAGGCCATAATTTTTGTAACAACGACTGAGCAAGATAAAGTTATGATGGCTAGATCTACAGAGCAGGGAATGTAAACCAAATATAGAAGTTACGATGCCAAAAGCTATAGAGCAGGGAATGCGAACCAACATGTGCAATTACTTAAAATTGGCCATGAACTAAATAATAGCAGGATGTTACTATAATACCTACAGTATAATTTTTGTAACAACGACTGAGCAAGATAGAAGTTATGATGGCTACATCTACAGAGCAGGGAATGCAAACCAAAATGTTCAATCGCTTAAAGTTAGCAATGAAGTAGAAAATAGCAACGTGTTACGGTCATAGCTAGGAATGAACTAAAAGAGCTTCAGACAAACAAGCATCTGAACCCAGAACATGGCGCTAAAACAAGGGACTTACATTAGGAGAAGCACTCTGTGGGAGTCACAGCAGATCTTCCTGGGGTTGATAGATCCGGTGATGAAGTACGCTACATGTGCTACTTGGGGTTGGAGAGACGGCCATTACACTTCATGGTTACTCATCTCATCTGCAAAAACGTTAGCACAAACAGGTTCCCCCAAGATTAAACAAGAACTTGCAGGCAAGCAATAGAAAAGCGACAGTAGAAGAGTTTAGATCATGCACGGCGCCGGTGAAGCAGATCCGGTTCATGCACAGCGGTGTCGGTGAGCAAGATACGATGCGGTGGACGACGGATCCGGCGAAGCGGCTCCGGTGGGGTGGACGATACCGCAGCTGAAGCGACTGCGGTAGACTGCTGGATGAGCATATGGTTTCGAGGTTCGGCGGGGATGATCCGGTCCGGTTGATGACGGCGTCGATGAAGCGGCTCCGGCAGGCAGCCGGATGACGAGGATCGCGAGGGCTCGGGTAGGCCAGGGAAGTCCGGCGGGGATGTTCCGGTGCGGTGGTCGTGGAGGTGGGAGAGAGGGACTTGGGAAGTTCCGGTGGGTGGTCTGAGGGAAATGAATTTTTTTGGGAGGGTTTCCGGGGCTAGGGAGGTGGTGATCCAAAAAATGACGGGCAGACCCCCCCACCAACCGACTTTGCTGTCATCTCCACAGGGGTAGAATGGGAATTTGGAAGCGTACGAAATTTTTGTATTTTGTAGGCGGGAAGTTTTGCCGCTATGAGATTTTGAATTTCGCTAAGGTCCAAGTATAATGATAAAAAATTGTGAGACCGTACTAGTACCTCTGTTCAAGGCCGAGTGCAAAATCAAATCATCATCATCTTGAATATTGGTCACTACCATGGTCATGATCTATCTCTGAAATTAGCGTATCCGCTATATCAAAGTATAATGATAAAAAAAATTGTGAGACCGTACTAGTACTTCTATTCTAGGCCGAGTGCAACATCAAATCATCATCACGTTAAAAATTTGTTACCATGATCATGATCTATCTCTGAAATTGGCGCATCCGCTATATCTTTCAAAGTATAATTATACGAGTAATAAAAATTGTGAGACCATACTAGTACTTCTGTTCAAGTTCGAGTGCAACATTAAATCATCATCACGTTGAAAATTTGTTACCATGATCATGATCTACCTCTGAAAATGGGCGCATCCGCTAAAACTTGCAAAGTATAATGATACAAAATTGTGAGACCGTACTAGTACTTATGTTCAAGGTCGAGTGCAACATCAAATCATCATTACATTGAAAAGTGTGTTACCATGATCACGATCTATCTCTGAATTTGGCGCATCCGCTAAATCTCGCAAAGTATAATGATAAAAAAATTGTGAGATTGTACTAGTACTTCTATTCAAGTTCGAGTGCAACATCAAATCATCATCACGTTGAAAATTTGTTACCATGATCATGATCTGTCTCTGAATTTGGCGCATCTGCTAAATCTTGCAAAGTATAATGATAAAGAAATTGTAAGACAGTAGTAGTACTTCTGTTCAAGGTCGAGTGCAACATCAAATCATCATCACGTTGAAAATTTGTTACCATGATCCTCTGAAAATAGCGCATCCGCTAAAACTTGCAAAGTATAATGATACAAAATTGTGAGACCGTACTAGTACTTATGTTCAAGGTCTAGTGCAACATCAAATCATCATTACATTGAAAATTGTGTTACCATGATCATGATCTATCTCTGAATTTGGCGCATCCGCTAAATCTCGCAAAGTATAATGATAAAAAATTGTGAGACTGTACTAGTACTTATGTTCAAGGCCGAGTGCAGGATCAAATCATCATCATGTTGAAATTTGTTACAACGATCATGACATATCTCTAAAATTGGCGCATCCGCTAAATCTTGCACGTGGCGCATCTCGGTGCGGAGCAACAAGCCGGTGCTATCAAGGTTGAGGCGTCGGTAGCGTCATCGGGCTCTCCTCTTTTGATAGATCTTCTACATGGCGTGGCGCACCGCCCACCGAGAAGCAGTCATATGTGAGATCGAGGTGGAGACGTCGCCGGCATCCTCGAGGCGCGACCGCCCTTCTACGAGCCAGAGTCGACTCAAGGTATGAATCCATGCGCTGTCGCGTCCCTTCTGCATATGAAGTGGAATGCCTTAGATTTATTGTTCTTCTCTTACGATTATTTGCCGGACATGTGTGCTCTTTCTCTGAATATATTGCTTGAAAAGCTAACCAAGTTACTTAAATTCACTTCGTTCTTAATCTTGCGTGCCAATTTTGTTATTTTTGCTGACAGTGGTGCGCGCAAGGAAATTTATTTCTGGGTGTGCTGAGCTGTTAGGCCTAAGTCGAAATCCTCAGCTAAACAAGGCCTCAGCTTAACACATAAAAAGGTGTTCAATCTCGCCCACAATGTCCTCTTCTTTCCTCTTCCTTTATTGGAACTTGTTTTGCAGACAAGGAAAGTGGCACGTGTAATGTGAGTAAAACCCTCTTAGCCAAAATCAGCTACGAGCAAGATTTTATGTATTGTAGATTCCCCAATTGACTCTCATCCCCAATGTAGTCTTTTTTATGTCAGTATAGACTTCTTTACTGGATGTATACTATCGTACATGGCATGCATTTGCCTAATGAGGAGCATTGTATTGCCATTCTAGCCAACCTGATCGATCTGTCAAGCTTCATGCACGAGATGCCATGTTTAATTTACTCCCTCGCTCCGATCCATATTTATTGGTGTAAAATGAATGTGAATCGGAGGGAGTACTCTTCTTAGATAGTACTATACCAGTTCAAAAAAAAGTACTGTACTACTACATCACAAATGCATCAAAAGAGTACTACATCACAAGACCACCACGGTTGTACTAGTAGAGTTTAATGCTTAACTTCCAAAGGGAATAAGATTACACATATGAACTTTAAACAGGCGCTGTCCGATGTCTGCTTGTTTGGGAGCACAACATAAATAATACTACCCCCGTCCATACATAAGTGACTAAACTTTGTCTGAAGATGTTTCATCTATATATGTTTTTAGTGTGTAGATACATCCGTATCTTGAAGGAAAAAGGTGAGCCGCTAACTTTTTGAATAGAGTGAGTAATACAATTCGGATAAACAATGGTGTAGTAAAACAAATACTCCTGCCCATCATAAAACAAAACACAGACTGACTCAAATATATGTACAGATCACAAAAAAGGTTTCATCAGAACCCGAACATATACATGCAGAAATGACCGTTTGATCACATAAAACAAAGGTTTCGTGGCATATTTATGCCCCCAAAACAAGCAGACGTAGGACAGCGCCAACGTACTAGCAGCTAGCACTATGGAGCTGCAGTACAAACAAATGGTGCAGCGACATTTCCACCAGAACGAAAACTAAAAGACATCAGACCAAACAAAAGCTGGGCTATCACTTCTTGCCCAAACAAGCCTTGCTCCTTCATATGCGACTTCCTTTTCTCTTATGGATGTTGAACTTTGAATTAGATGGGTTCCTGACAGCGCGTTCTTTTTCGTGTCCTTGATGTTGCACTCTGGATCAGGTCGGTTACTGTCAGGAAATGAACAAATTGATCAGCAAAAGTCATATGTAAATGAATGCAAAGGTTACATATGAATGACTAACCCGGTCTAACTGAGTAGGGATGTAAAGTGCACCAACGTCTAGCAGAATTGTACTTTCTCCACTGCCAGTTGCTCATATCTAATTGGAATACTCCCTCCTTTGCCCGTACAACCAGCTCATTTTTGTCCTCAAATACGCAGAGTAACCTTACTGGATGTTTCCAATTGTATGGAAATGATGTGTCAAGGCCAAAAAAAGTATCCAATTCAAAATTTATATGACATGTCCATGACTCGTGATCGCCTGTTGATGATCTTGTACTGGTCCATGTTTGTAGGGTGAAGTCTCTTATAACAGCAAGGGCAACATCTCCATTATGTCCCTTGAAGATGTGAATGTTAAGCATGAATATATCATGCGTCTCATGAGGGCACTGAATATATTTCAGAGTCTTCTTTGCATGGTCAAGCTCAATGATATATCTAGACTTCGTTGGCCAGTACAAAATACCCCCTATGAGAGTTGCCGGTCTACGGTCAATCTCTGACAGCATCGGAGTTGATCGAGCTAGAAACTCCCATTCTTTTGAATCTGGTGAGTAGATATGAGCCTGTGCATCGTAACGTTTAGTTGTTATCCAAACAACCGAGAACTTGCCACAATGTGTAAACGGTTCAGAGTTGTTTCTCGAACAGAGAATTGAGCCGCTGCTTTCAATTGTGTGATTGCGCCACAATGGTGGTTCTGGTATCGCTGTGAGAACTTGCCTAATTGGATCCCAGACTGATATATACCCTCTGGATACATTAGAATGGAGTAGCACCATACCATCGCGGCATCCCAGGACATAGATTTTGGGACCGTTCACTTGAGACGGGATTGCCAGCATCTTCAAGATGGCCGGGTGAAGATCATGCTCTGTGATGAATCGATTGTCCTCGGAGTTGTTGGTGAAAAACCCTAGCAACGGGTTTCCTCCGTTGTGTGACACAGTTAGCTTTCTGAAATAATTGCTTCCCATACATTGCCTCCATGCTTTCTTGGTGCCTGATGCAGCTAGTAAGCAGGTTGGATGGGGAGGAAGCCTGACAAGAATCTGAGAGACTACATCTCCAGGCAGATCGTTGATTGTTGTGGGTGTCCTTCGACTGAAGCTGGTAGGATTATGCAAATCGCACGATGCATCGTCAAAATTATGTAAACAGCACACTGCATCATCTATTTTTTAAAACAAAATGCAACATCTAATTTGACTAAGCAGCAAAATGCATCATCTAATTCATCATCAAAGTTTCCTAAACTGCACGGTGCATCAGCAAAATCAAAATAGTGTAAACAGCACAATGCATCAGCAAAATCAAAATAATGTAAACAGGACAATGCATCAGCAAAATCAAAATAATGTGAACAGCACAATGCATCAGCAAAATCAAAATATTGTAAACAGGACAATGCAATTGTAATCCTGTTGCATAATCAATGAAGCCCTTAATTTGCAAAAAAAACACCACAAAAATAGGACGCACCAACGGAAGGCAATCTCGCATATACAGTAATAATTGCTAACGTGTCAACACGATTGGAGGAAAAAGAGACCTCTACAGGACCCAAAACGCTGTGGTAACATCAGATGGGGTTAGCTTTGATATAGGTAATAAAATGTAAACAGCACAATACATCATCTAAGTTGACAGCAAAATTCTTCATCGAAATTTCCCACACTGTTCAAGGAATCAGAAAAATTACCTAAAAGGCTAAAAGAGCAAAATGCATCATCAGAGTAAAATATATGTAAACAGTACAATGCATCATCCAACTTTTGGCTAAACAGCAGAGAGCATTAGCTAGGTTGACAGAAAAACAAAAACAAAAAAAACCATGAAAAATTCCTGAAGAGGTGAGTGCATCAGAAAAATTACTACCTAAAAAGCATAATGAATCACCCAAATTACAAAAGAAGCAGAATGCATCATCAAAAATACAAAAACATCTCAATGCATCATCACGTCTGGTTTGGGCAAAAAACCCAATCCACCAGATCTAACCTCATTGCAGTTGGGGAAGGTAGAACTTACAAAGGGGTTGACGAGTCACGATCATATGCAACAAGCGCCGCCTTAGATGAAGTCACCATCCAAGCTCTCGACGCGTTCAAAGCAGCCAGCTTCGAAGCCTCCGACGGTTCTCCCGGCTGCGCCGCCAAAACTCTCGAAGCACGCGCCAAGACTTTCCAACAAAATGCAGCTTCGATACGAGCATTTGCCAGCGCCACAGCGCCCGGGCCCGTCCTAGCCACCGCCTTCGCCTTTGCCTCCGCATCCGCTTTACATGTCTCCGCCGATGCATGCAGAGCATCCGTCTCCGCTTTCCATGTATCCGCCGACGCAGTGTAGGCATCGAGCGACGCCGTTTTCATTTCCTAGAAAACCCAGTAAGTTACTCACATTGCAATCCCCAAATTAAGGTTATATCGAACACAATGACCGATGAACCTCTGTACTCGCCGGAGGTTGGAGATGTACATACCTGCGAAGATCGGTCCGGTGGTGCTTGACGGTGGTGCGTCGGGGACGGGGGAGAACTCGGCGGGGAGAATGGTGGCGCGGCCCAAGACGGCGGCGCGGAGAGGGGCGACGGTGCGGTCATCGAACCTCGGCAGACAGTATTTTGTATATATATATGAGAAGAAGAATAAAGTCTGGTCGAATGAGGCAGCGCGACCGGCAGAGTACAACCGAAGGCTACTAGTGCTACCTTGGAGTATTGTAGTAATATAACATAATAAAAATAATGGCCTTGTTTAAACCACTCTTGTCAGTGTGGCATCGCTTCCAAATTTAATGCATTCTGTGGAAATCGGAATAATGCTGTAAAAACTCTCATACTACTGTGGTATATATAGCATGCACCGACACTTTTCAACAAAATGTCGTCTCCATTTCATAGGAGACTGCTTGCACACTGGGATACGATGCTGACATGACGAAGGGCGCAGAAGTATTTTGGAGTATTTCATTCGAGCAGATCGGGGCGACGGTGCGTCTTTGGAGGGAATACCGTGTGGTGTGTCTTTGGAGGGAATACCGTACGTACTTAGGAGTATTTCATTCGAGCAGACTGCTTGCACACTGGGATACGATGCTGACATGACGAAGGGCGCAGAAGTTTGCGAAAATGGTTGTACTACCATCCGACCATTAGTATAATCGAGCAGCCTAGTATAATCATTGCGCGATAGCTTACACGAGAAGGAAAAGAGCCGAACAGCTGTGGATAATAAAAGCATTTGGCTCTTCGAGGATCCTTCTTCTACTGCCTTCTCAAAGGAGTACTACTATTGTAATCTTTTTTTTTTTTCTGGGACCTTCGGGTCCCTTCCCCGTTGAAAAGTGAAGTGTTTCGAATACATTCATATGCCTATGTTTCTATTTTTACAAGCAAATAAATAACAAAGGATGACTCAATGCACAAGTTGATCTCATTTTGAAATTTTTTAAAACTTCTTCTATTGTATTCAAATTTGATTAGAAGGAGTCGATCGATTGTACATGCCAATCGTATAGCTTGGTGGGTGGATTGGCATTTGAAGTTTGGTCATTGTGTTCTTGTTTGTTACCACCCTCGCAAGGCACGTCCAAGTATTTCCTGTCAGAATTTATGGCATGTATGTAGTTAAATAACCTACATTATTTCAATTATGAGTTTAATTACTAGGCAAAAGCTTAAAAATCCATATATAGTTCCAGATTAAGATGAACAAATCCTTGAACCTATATCTACAAAATTGATGGCACTAACACATCCTACCAAGCGGAAAGCATGTCTACCCTACTGCTTCCAAAAGGTGGAATTATGACAATAATGTGCAACTGTTAAAATTTGGTAGCCCTCCTTCACAATTAACACACATCTAGCCATTTTTGTACAGTAATAAAAAAGGGAAATCATTCTTTCATGCATGCATATAATTGTTAGAATCTCTTGTTTGTGAAGTTGCTTAAAATACGATCTCTTCCAAACTTGAGGTCATATGATAACTAAAAAGTTTTGTATGGCGGGATTTTGCATCAAAGTACATGCGCACAATACTCACTTGTGGGCAGAAAGCCAAACAAACTCATATTACTAGGTTTGTATTAATTTGTTCAAGAAATTTCACCATCACACATGATTTTGTGCTTGCGTTAATTTTACTTTAAAAACTTCTTCCAAATTCAAATTTTCTTCAAACATGCCAACGGTACATGTCTACCAATTAATAATTAAGGGTACACCACACGTACTGCCTCGTAGGGTACATAAAAAATTATACTATATTTTATGGCATGTACTAATTTCACATAATCTACAACTCAACGTCGAGTTTAATGATCAGCCCAGAACTAGAAAACAAATATACATATAGTTGCAAATTAACCTAGAAAAGCTCTAGTATCCTTTAAAACCCTAGAAAATGGACATGCATGCATGCATCCTACTCATAATAATTAATTAAGGTCTCGATCTCTATACTGCTCACGAAGTTTGGAATTCTGGCAAATATGCAACTTGTTTCATTAATTTACCATGGCGAGATAGATGCATGCACATCGATCACTTAAAAAATATAAAGTTTGTAAAGGATTTGGCATCCATATATGCTCACCGGATATATAGATAAGGCCAAGCAAACACATCGAATATTTCTGAAGAAATGTTTTTGCTAGAACCTTCAAATTTTTAGATTTACATCACACACAAAGAACACACCTTTAATTTCGCCAGGTTTGTGCACTAATAAAGTACTCCTACAGTACTAGAAATTGGATTGTTCTACTCCGGAGTGATATGCTCACCGGAGTATTTTTGGATCTTAGCTGGAGCGGCGTTTGGCGGTTGCACGAAGCCGTGCTGGATGTTAAGCCTGTCGAGGCACGCCTGGTGGAAAGCGTGCGCCACCTTAGCCTCATCGGCGCGCCGCTGCAATGCTGCGTCCCTGGGATTTGCAGCCGCCGCATTCTTAGCCTGCACGAAAGCTTGCAGAGCATCCCGGCATCTATAGAGTGCCGGGAACATCACGTTATATACGAGCTCCTTGGCGGTGTTGCTCCTGCAAAGGGCGTCGCCGTGATGCGCTTCGAAAGAACGGCCTGGCTCCACGGCCGGCACCGCCTGAAGTGCGGTCGGATTAGGCGGCTGGCCACGGGAGCTCCCTGCCTCCGCATCGTTCGCGCCGGCCGGGAAGGGGATCTCACCTGCTGGCAAAGAAAACCATGCGGCATGCGCGGGCGGAAAAGCCGGCCAGGGCCGAGCGGGCGTCGCATGCGGGGTTGCGTGGGAGATCCCTGCCTCTGCATCCATCGGCCCGCACGGGAAGCGGCTGGCGAGGGGCTCCACGGCCAGCGCCGCCGCCGCGGGCTGAACAACCGGCCAGTGCAGAGCGGGCGGGTTATGCCTTGGTGCGCGATGGACGAAGCGAAGGCGGCGCTGATGCTCCGCTTCCTCGTCGGTGGTAGGACTACGCGCGCGGCGACCAGAGCCAAGTCGGAAGGCCATAGATATGTCGATTGGTCACTTAAGCTGGAGAGAGGTTCTCTTACCATTTCGGAGAAGCGGAGTAAGAGGAAGTTGTTGCTTATACGGGTTCACTGCCACGTTGGGTTAAGAGGGGCAAAGTTGGTCAATGCCTAGGAAGTTGGAATCGTTTTGGCCCCAATTTTTTAATTACCTTGCGGTTCATCTCTCGGTCTCTCCCACCTCTTCACTATCCCTCCCCTTGCCTCCTTTCATGCTTCATCGTAGTGCATCTTGTTTTTCTAGCACCTTCACAAAAATCATACACATTTGGCCGATTCTGTCATTGTGTGCACTAATAAAGTAAAAAATCCATTATATGTGAATAAACGTTTAATACACTAGCTCGCAAAGATGTTTCTCAAGGCGATATGCACAATGCCTGCCAAAAATGGGTCATGATAACTAAATTTCGTGTTAATTTTTGCATGACATGTACTCACTTGTGTATGAAGCCAAGCAAACTCATAATCTATACCAAAAAAATGTGAAAGAGTTCTTTTTAGTATCCTTCATACATGGGGTTCCTATTTTTACTTTCTATTTTTACTAGTTACAAGTACTCATGCATGAAAACTTTTGAAAATATGTGCATTTTGGGCTGTGTGGAGACATGGTACAATAATATATTCAAGTTGATATACAAAGTCTAGACATATTCAAACTAGACAAATAATGTATCTAACCCCCTAACCCTAAACTCTGTCTTATGAAGTCAAGCATGCATGAAGAGAATTGGTTTTGGGTTTCAAACATGGAAATTTCAAAATCATCCCAAAAGCTTCATTTTAGAGCGACTAAGAAGGATCCAGGCTTACCTTTCCATTTTCATGTTTTAAACTTGTTTAAATCTTGGTCAAATCCTAGATTTGACCAAGATTCAAATGGGCATAAAATAAAAAAATGAAAAAATGAAAAACCAAAGCGCACATAGTCTTCTTATATGTCATATAGTAAGCATTAAAGTTGGTAAACAAGGTCTAGACATATTCAAACTAGACAAATCATGTATATACCCCCTAACCCCTAAACTCTATCTTATGACGAAGTCAAGCATGAAGATTAAGTGGTTTTGGGTTTCAAACATGGAAATTTTGAAAACCTCCCAAAAACTTCATTTTAGGGTGACTAAGAAGGATACAGGCTTCCCTTTTCATTTTCATGTTCTATACTTGTTTAAATCTTGGTCAAACCTAGGATTTGACCAAGATTCAAATGTGCATCAAAATTCCAAAAAAATCAGAAAAATGAAAAACCAAAGCACATAGTTTTCTTATGTCATATAGTAAGCATTAAAGTTGATAAACAAGGGTCTAGACATATTCAAACAAGAAAAATCATGTATCTACCCCCTAACCCTAAACTTTGTCTTATGTAGTCAAGCATGAAGAGAAGTGGTTTTGGGTTTCAAATATGGAAATTTCAAAAACCTATCAAAAGCTTCATTTTAGAGTGACTAAGAAGGATCCATGCTTGCCTTTTCATTTTCATATTTGAAACTTGTTTAAATCATTGTCAAACCTAGGATTTGACCAAGATTTAAATGGGCATAAAATTAAAAAATCGGAAAAATGAAAAACAAAAGCACATAGTCTTCTTATGTCACATATATATATAGTAAGCATTCAAAAGTTGATAAACAAGGTCTAGCTAGACATATTCAAATAAGACAAATCATGTATCTACCCCTCTAACCCTAAACTCTGTCTTATGAAGTCAAGCATGAAGAGAAGTGGTTTTAGGTTTCAAACATGGAAATTTCAAAAACCTCCCAAAAACTTCATTTTAGAGTGACTAAGAAGGATACATGTTTCCCTTTTCATTTTCATGTTTTAAACTTGTTTAAATCTTGGTCAAACCTAGGATTTGACCAAGATACAAATAGGCACAAAAAATGAAAAACAAAAAGCACATAGTGTTCTTATGTCATATCGTAAGCATTCAAGTTGATAAACAAGGTCTAGATATATCCAAACCAGACAAATCATGTATATATGTACCCCGTGTCGATCTTATGAAGTCTAGCATGAAGAAAAGTCGTTTTGGCCGGGTTTCAAACATGGAAATTTCAAGAACATCCCAAAAGCTTCATTTTAGAGCGACTAAGAAGGATCGAGGCTTACCTTTCCATTTTCATGATTTAAACTTGTTTAAATCTTGGTCAAATCTTGCTCAAGCATGAAGATAAGTGGTTTTGGGTTTCAAACATGGAAATTTCAAAAACCTCCCAAAAACTTCATTTTAGGGTGACTAAGAAGGATACAGGCTTCCCTTTTCATTTTCATGTTCTATATATACTTGTTTAAATCTTGGTCAAACCTAGGATTTGACCAAGATTCAAATGTGGCATCAAAAATCTAAAAAAACAGAAAAATGAAAAACCAAATCACATAGTCTTCTTATGTCATATAGTAAGCATTAAAGTTGATAAACATGGTCTAGACATATTCAAACCATACAAATCATGTATCTACCCCTAACCCCTAAACTATGTCTTATGAAGTCACATGAAGAGAAGTGGTTTTGGGTTTCAAACATGAAATTTTCAAAAACCGCCCAAAAACTTCATTTTAGAGTGACTAAGAAGGATACATGCTTCCCTTTTCATTTTCATGTTTTAAACTTGTTTAAATCTTGGTCAAACCTAGGATTTGATAAACATGGTCTAGACATATTCAAACCAGACAAATCATGTATCTACCCCCTATCGACCCTAAACTTCGTCTTATGAAGTCAAGCATGAAGAGAAGTGGTTTTGGGTTTCAAACATGGAAATTTCAAAAACCTCCCAAAATTAAAGCTTCATTTTAGAGTGACTAGTTAAGAAGGATCCAGGCTTACCTTTTCATTTTCATGTTTTAAACTTGTTTAAATCTTGTTCAAACCTAGGATTTGACCAATATTCAAATGGGCATAAAATAAAAAATAAATAAAATAAAAAACCAAAGCACATAGTCTTCTTATGTCATATAGTAAGCATTCAAGTTCATGAACAAGGTCTAGACATATTCAAACCAGACAAATCATGTACCCCCTAACCCTAAACTTTGTCTTAATTATATATGAAGTCAAGCATGAAGCAGAGAAGTGTGGTTTTGGGTTTCAAACATGGAAATTTCAAAAACCTCCCAAAAAGCTTCATTTTAATTAGACTGGCTGGTTAATTAAGAAGGATCCATGATTAATTACCTTTTCATTGTCATGTTTTAAACTTGTTTAAATCTTGGTCGAACCTAGGATTTGACCAAGATTCAAATGGGCATAAAAATTCAGAAAAAAATCGAAAGAATGAAAAACCAAAGCACATAGCCTTCTTATGTCATATAGTAAGCATTCAAATTGATAAACATGGTCTAGACATATTCAAACCAGAAAAATCATGTATCTACCCCTAACCCTAAACTCTGTCTTATGAAGTCAAGCATGAACAGAAGTACGGTGGTTTTGGGTTTCAAACATGGTAAATTCAAGAACCTCCCAAAAGCTTCATTTTAGAGTTACTAAGAGAAAGATCCGGACTTAATTACCTTATCATTTTCACATGTTAAACTTGTTTAAATCTTGCTCAACAAACCTAGGATTTTACCAAGATTCTCAAATGGGCATAAAAATCAAAAAATGAAATACCAATGCACATAGTCCTCTTAAGTCATAAAGTAAGCATTCAAGTTGATAAACAAGCTATAGACATATTCAAACAAGACAAATCATGTATCTACCCCCTATCGACCCTAAACTTCGTCTTATGAAGTCAAGCATGAAGAGAAGTGGTTTTGGGTTTCAAACATGGAAATTTCAAAAACCTCCCAAAATTCAGCTTCATTTTAGAGCGACTAAGAAGGATCGATGCTTACCTTTTCATTTCCATGTTTTAAACTTATTTAAATCTTGGTCAAACCTAGCTAGGATTTGACCAAGATTCAAATGGGCATAAAAATTCAGACAAAAAATCTAAAGAATGAAAAACCAAAGCACATAGCCTTCTTAATTATGTCATATAGTAAACACTCAAGTTGATAAACAAGCTAGGTCTAGACATATTCAAACCAGAAAAATCATGTGTATATCTACCCCTAACCCTAAACTCTGTCTTATGAAGTCAATCATGAAGAGAATTGGTTTTGGGTTTCAAACATGGAAATTTCAAGTACGTCCCAAAAGCTTCATATATTTTAGAGTGACTAATTAAGAAGGATCTTGGCTTACGTTTTCATTTTCATGCTTGAAACTTGTTTAAATCTTGGTTGAACCTAGGATTTGACCAGAATCAAATGTGCATAAAATTCTTAAAAAAAAATAGAAAAATGAAAAACAAAAGCACATGGTCTTCTTATGTCATATAGTAAGCATTCAAGTTGATAAACAAGGTTTAGACATATTCAAACCAGACAAATCATGTATCTACCCCCTAACCCTAAACTCGGTCTTATGAAGTCTAGCATGAGGAGAAGTCGTTTTGGGTTTCAAACGTTTAAGCCAAAAGCCCCATTTCAAATATTTCAAACTTATTCAAATTTGAAAGACACACAAGTTATAGCACACATAGTGCATACATTCTCACACATACTGCACTAGATGCTAACCCGGCCTATAGTTTGAGGCCATTGGATGAGGTCGAAAAAATCTTGGATTAGAAATGGGGTTGTTCGAACCCCGTAGTTGGATTTTTTGAACCTTGATCTGTAGTACTGGGCAAAGCCCTAGTTTAACCTATTTAATTATAGATTCGTAGGTCGATTTTTCTACCTTTTTATTATTACTATGCAGCACATGTGTGTTTGCCCGTCGAGTGAAACTCGGAGGAAGAGGGATCACTCGGAAGGAGAGAAGAAGGGAGAGAATTATGGTGTCTCCCCTTTTTCGGGTGATGATGTTGACTTTTGTGCAGGGTTTGTCAGTGAGCAGGAGGTGCGAGCGAGCGAGCGAGTCGAGCGAGGCCGAGAATGAGAGAGATTGTTTTTTTTTTGAGAGGGACGACCGAAGGATCCAGAAGGACCCACAGACTTCCAATACGCATCCTGATGCGTCTTCTCTTGACAAAGAAAATGTCTGGGAGTTTGCGTACCTATTGCACGTGACTTGTGCTCACTGAAGTGTGGGACCTCACGCATGGGCACCACACGTAAGTGACAGACCTGTTGGTGTAAAAACTCGGTTGATTATTATAGTGCATTAGAACAAAGTTTCCTATGGATTCAAGGGTAGGAAATCCAAGTTAACTCATTTACATGACATTATTTTTTCCATGAAGCAAAGTTAACGCACCTATCAATTGGTACATTTTGGAGTGACTAAGAAGGATCCAGGCTTACTTATTCGTTTTCACGTGTAAAACTTGTCTAAATCTTGGTCAAACAAAATTGGCAGAAAATTCAAAAAAAAAACAAAAATGAAAAACCAAAGCGCACATAGTCTTCTTATATGTCATATAGTAAGCATTAAAGTTGATAAACAAGGTCTGGACATATTCAAACTAGCTAGACAAATCATGTATCTACCCCCTAACCCCTAAACTCTGTCTTATGACGAAGTCAAGCATGAAGATAAGTGGTTTTGGGTTTCAAACATGGAAATTTCAAAAACCTCCCAAAAACTTCATTTTAGGGTGACTAAGAAGGATACAGGCTTCCATTTTCATTTTCATGATCTATACTTGTTTAAATCTTGGTCAAACCTAGGATTTGACCAAGATTCAAATGTGCATCAAAATTCCATAAAAAATCAGAAAAACGAAAAACCAAAGCACATAGTTTTCTTATGTCACATACATATATATAGTAAGCATTCAAAAGTTGATAAACAAGGTCTAGCTAGACATATTCAAATAAGACAAATCATGTATCTACCCCTCTAAAACCATAAATAACTCTGTCTTATGAAGTCAAGCATGAAGAGAAGTGGTTTTTGGTTTCAAACATGGAAATTTCAAAAACCTCCCAAAATTAAAGCTTCGTTTTAGAGTGACTAGTTAAGAAGGATCCAGGCTTACCTTTTCATTTTCATGTTTTAAACTTGTTTAAATCTTGGTCAAACCTAGGATTTGACCAATATTCAAATGGGCATAAAATAAAAAAATAGATAAAATAAAAAACCAAAGCACATATTCTTCTTATGTCATATAGTAAGCATTCAAAAGTTCATAAACAAGGTCTAGACATATTCAAACCAGACAAATCATGTACCCCCTAACCCTAAACTTTGTCTTAATTATATATGAAGTCAAGCATGAAGCAGAGAAGTGTGGTTTTGGGTTTCAAACATGGAAATTTCAAAAACCTCCCAAAAAGCTTCATTTTAATTAGACCGGCTGGTTAATTAAGAAGGATCCATGATTAATTACCTTTTCATTGTCATGTTTTAAACTTGTTTAAATCTTGGTCGAACCTAGGATTTGACCAAGATTCAAATGGGCATAACAATTCAGAAAAAAATCGAAAGAATGAAAAACCAAAGCACATAGTCTTCTTATGTCATATAGTAAGCATTAAAGTTGATAAACATGGTCTAGACATATTCAAACCATACAAATCATGTATCTACCCCTAACCCCTAAACTATGTCTTATGAAGTCAAGCATGAAGAGAAGTGGTTTTGGGTTTCAAACATGAAAATTTCAAAAACCGCCCAAAAACTTCATTTTAGAGTGACTAAGAAGGATACATGCTTCCCTTTTCATTTTCATGTTTTAAACTTGTTTAAATCTTGGTCAAACCTAGGATTTGATAAACATGGTCTAGACATATTCAAACCAGACAAATCATGTATCTACCCCCTATCGACCCTAAACTTCGTCTTATGAAGTCAAGCATGAAGAGAAGTGGTTTTGGGTTTCAAATAACATGGAAATTTCAAAAACCTCCCAAAATTAAAGCTTCATTTTAGAGTGACTAGTTAAGAAGGATCCAGGCTTACCTTTTCATTTTCATGTTTTAAACTTGTTTAAATCTTGTTCAAACCTAGGATTTGACCAATATTCAAATGGGCATAAAATAAAAAATAAATAAAATAAAAAACCAAAGCACATAGTCTTCTTATGTCATATAGTAAGCATTCAAGTTCATGAACAAGGTCTAGACATATTCAAACCAGACAAATCATGTACCCCCTAACCCTAAACTTTGTCTTAATTATATATGAAGTCAAGCATGAAGCAGAGAAGTGTGGTTTTGGGTTTCAAACATGGAAATTTCAAAAACCTCCCAAAAGCTTCATTTTAATTAGACTGGCTGGTTAATTAAGAAGGATCCATGATTAATTACCTTTTCATTGTCATGTTTTAAACTTGTTTAAATCTTGGTCGAACCTAGGATTTGACCAAGATTCAAATGGGCATAAAAATTCAGAAAAAATCGAAAGAATGAAAAACCAAAGCACATAGCCTTCTTATGTCATATAGTAAGCATTCAAATTGATAAACATGGTCTAGACATATTCAAACCAGAAAAATCATGTATCTACCCCTAACCCTAAACTCTGTCTTATGAAGTCAAGCATGAACAGAAGTACGGTGGTTTTGGGTTTCAAACATGGTAAATTCAAGAACCTCCCAAAAGCTTCATTTTAGAGTTACTAAGAGAAAGATCCGGACTTAATTACCTTATCATTTTCACATGTTAAACTTGTTTAAATCTTGCTCAACAAACCTAGGATTTTACCAAGATTCTCAAATGGGCATAAAAATCAAAAAATGAAATACCAATGCACATAGTCCTCTTATAAGTCATAAAGTAAGCATTCAAGTTGATAAACAAGGTCTAGACATATTCAAACAAGACAAATCATGTATCTACCCCCTATCGACCCTAAACTTCGTCTTATGAAGTCAAGCATGAAGAGAAGTGGTTTTGGGTTTCAAACATGGAAATTTCAAAAACCTCCCAAAATTCAGCTTCATTTTAGAGCGACTAAGAAGGATCGATGCTTACCTTTTCATTTCCATGTTTTAAACTTATTTAAATCTTGGTCAAACCTAGCTAGGATTTGACCAAGATTCAAATGGGCATAAAAATTCAGACAAAAAATCTAAAGAATGAAAAACCAAAGCACATAGCCTTCTTAATTATGTCATATAGTAAACACTCAAGTTGATAAACAAGCTAGGTCTAGACATATTCAAACCAGAAAAATCATGTGTATATCTACCCCTAACCCTAAACTCTGTCTTATGAAGTCAATCATGAAGAGAATTGGTTTTGGGTTTCAAACATGGAAATTTCAAGTACGTCCCAAAAGCTTCATATATTTTAGAGTGACTAATTAAGAAGGATCTTGGCTTACGTTTTCATTTTCATGCTTGAAACTTGTTTAAATCTTGGTTGAACCTAGGATTTGACCAGAATCAAATGTGCATAAAATTCTTAAAAAAATAGAAAAATGAAAAACAAAAGCACATGGTCTTCTTATGTCATATAGTAAGCATTCAAGTTGATAAACAAGGTTTAGACATATTCAAACCAGACAAATCATGTATCTACCCCCTAACCCTAAACTCGGTCTTATGAAGTCTAGCATGAGGAGAAGTCGTTTTGGGTTTCAAACGTTTAAGCCAAAAGCCCCATTTCAAATATTTCAAACTTATTCAAATTTGAAAGACACACAAGTTATAGCACACATAGTGCATACATTCTCACACATACTGCACTAGATGCTAACCCGGCCTATAGTTTGAGGCCATTGGATGAGGTCGAAAAAATCTTGGATTAGAAATGGGGTTGTTCGAACCCCGTAGTTGGATTTTTTGAACCTTGATCTGTAGTACTGGGCAAAGCCCTAGTTTAACCTATTTAATTATAGATTCGTAGGTCGATTTTTCTACCTTTTTATTATTACTATGCAGCACATGTGTGTTTGCCCGTCGAGTGAAACTCGGAGGAAGAGGGATCACTCGGAAGGAGAGAAGAAGGGAGAGAATTATGGTGTCTCCCCTTTTTCGGGTGATGATGTTGACTTTTGTGCAGGGTTTGTCAGTGAGCAGGAGGTGCGAGCGAGCGAGAGCGAGCGAGTCGAGCGAGGCCGAGAATGAGAGAGATTTGTTTTTTTTTGAGAGGGACGACCGAAGGATCCAGAAGGACCCACAGACTTCCAATACGCATCCTGATGCGTCTTCTCTTGACAAAGAAAATGTCTGGGAGTTTGCGTACCTATTGCACGTGACTTGTGCTCACTGAAGTGTGGGACCTCACGCATGGGCACCACACGTAAGTGACAGACCTGTTGGTGTAAAAACTCGGTTGATTATTATAGTGCATTAGAACAAAGTTTCCTATGGATTCAAGGGTAGGAAATCCAAGTTAACTCATTTACATGACATTATTTTTTCCATGAAGCAAAGTTAACGCACCTATCAATTGGTACATTTTGGAGTGACTAAGAAGGATCCAGGCTTACTTATTCGTTTTCACGTGTAAAACTTGTCTAAATCTTGGTCAAACAAAATTGGCAGAAAATTCAAAAAAAAAACAGAAAAATGAAAAACCAAAGCGCACATAGTCTTCTTATATGTCATATAGTAAGCATTAAAGTTGATAAACAAGGTCTGGACATATTCAAACTAGCTAGACAAATCATGTATCTACCCCCTAACCCCTAAACTCTGTCTTATGACGAAGTCAAGCATGAAGATAAGTGGTTTTGGGTTTCAAACATGGAAATTTCAAAAACCTCCCAAAAACTTCATTTTAGGGTGACTAAGAAGGATACAGGCTTCCATTTTCATTTTCATGATCTATACTTGTTTAAATCTTGGTCAAACCTAGGATTTGACCAAGATTCAAATGTGCATCAAAATTCCATAAAAAATCAGAAAAACGAAAAACCAAAGCACATAGTTTTCTTATGTCACATACATATATATAGTAAGCATTCAAAAGTTGATAAACAAGGTCTAGCTAGACATATTCAAATAAGACAAATCATGTATCTACCCCTCTAAAACCATAAATAACTCTGTCTTATGAAGTCAAGCATGAAGAGAAGTGGTTTTTGGTTTCAAACATGGAAATTTCAAAAACCTCCCAAAATTAAAGCTTCGTTTTAGAGTGACTAGTTAAGAAGGATCCAGGCTTACCTTTTCATTTTCATGTTTTAAACTTGTTTAAATCTTGGTCAAACCTAGGATTTGACCAATATTCAAATGGGCATAAAATAAAAAAATAGATAAAAAAAAAACCAAAGCACATATTCTTCTTATGTCATATAGTAAGCATTCAAAAGTTCATAAACAAGGTCTAGACATATTCAAACCAGACAAATCATGTACCCCTAACCCTAAACTTTGTCTTAATTATATATGAAGTCAAGCATGAAGCAGAGAAGTGTGGTTTTGGGTTTCAAACATGGAAATTTCAAAAACCTCCCAAAAAGCTTCATTTTAATTAGACCGGCTGGTTAATTAAGAAGGATCCATGATTAATTACCTTTTCATTGTCATGTTTTAAACTTGTTTAAATCTTGGTCGAACCTAGGATTTGACCAAGATTCAAAATGGGCATAACAATTCAGAAAAAAATCGAAAGAATGAAAAACAAAAGCACATAGCCTTCTTATGTCATATAGTAAGCATTCAAATTGATAAACATGGTCTAGACATATTCAAACCAGAAAAATCATGTATCTACCCCTAACCCTAAACTCTGTCTTATGAAGTCAAGCATGAACAGAAGTACGGTGGTTTTGGGTTTCAAACATGGTAAATTCAAGAACCTCCCAAAAGCTTCATTTTAGAGTTACTAAGAGAAAGATCCAGACTTAATTACCTTATCATTTTCACATGTTAAACTTGTTTAAATCTTGCTCAACAAACCTAGGATTTTACCAAGATTCTCAAATGGGCATAAAAATCAAAAAATGAAATACCAATGCACATAGTCCTCTTATAAGTCATAAAGTAAGCATTCAAGTTGATAAACAAGGTCTAGACATATTCAAACAAGACAAATCATGTATCTACCCCCTATCGACCCTAAACTTCGTCTTATGAAGTCAAGCATGAAGAGAAGTGGTTTTGGGTTTCAAACATGGAAATTTCAAAAACCTCCCAAAATTCAGCTTCATTTTAGAGCGACTAAGAAGGATCGATGCTTACCTTTTCATTTCCATGTTTTAAACTTATTTAAATCTTGGTCAAACCTAGCTAGGATTTGACCAAGATTCAAATGGGCATAAAAATTCAGACAAAAAATCTAAAGAATGAAAAACCAAAGCACATAGCCTTCTTAATTATGTCATATAGTAAACACTCAAGTTGATAAACAAGCTAGGTCTAGACATATTCAAACCAGAAAAATCATGTGTATATCTACCCCTAACCCTAAACTCTGTCTTATGAAGTCAATCATGAAGAGAATTGGTTTTGGGTTTCAAACATGGAAATTTCAAGTACGTCCCAAAAGCTTCATATATTTTAGAGTGACTAATTAAGAAGGATCTTGGCTTACGTTTTCATTTTCATGCTTGAAACTTGTTTAAATCTTGGTTGAACCTAGGATTTGACCAGAATCAAATGTGCATAAAATTCTTAAAAAAATAGAAAAATGAAAAACAAAAGCACATGGTCTTCTTATGTCATATAGTAAGCATTCAAGTTGATAAACAAGGTTTAGACATATTCAAACCAGACAAATCATGTATCTACCCCCTAACCCTAAACTCGGTCTTATGAAGTCTAGCATGAGGAGAAGTCGTTTTGGGTTTCAAACGTTTAAGCCAAAAGCCCCATTTCAAATATTTCAAACTTATTCAAATTTGAAAGACACACAAGTTATAGCACACATAGTGCATACATTCTCACACATACTGCACTAGATGCTAACCCGGCCTATAGTTTGAGGCCATTGGATGAGGTCGAAAAAAATCTTGGATTAGAAATGGGGTTGTTCGAACCCCGTAGTTGGATTTTTTGAACCTTGATCTGTAGTACTGGGCAAAGCCCTAGTTTAACCTATTTAATTATAGATTCGTAGGTCGATTTTTCTACCTTTTTATTATTACTATGCAGCACATGTGTGTTTGCCCGTCGAGTGAAACTCGGAGGAAGAGGGATCACTCGGAAGGAGAGAAGAAGGGAGAGAATTATGGTGTCTCCCCTTTTTCGGGTGATGATGTTGACTTTTGTGCAGGGTTTGTCAGTGAGCAGGAGGTGCGAGCGAGCGAGCGAGCGAGTCGAGCGAGGCCGAGAATGAGAGAGATTTTTTTTTTTTGAGAGGGACGACCGAAGGATCCAGAAGGACCCACAGACTTCCAATACGCATCCTGATGCGTCTTCTCTTGACAAAGAAAATGTCTGGGAGTTTGCGTACCTATTGCACGTGACTTGTGCTCACTGAAGTGTGGGACCTCACGCATGGGCACCACACGTAAGTGACAGACCTGTTGGTGTAAAAACTCGGTTGATTATTATAGTGCATTAGAACAAAGTTTCCTATGGATTCAAGGGTAGGAAATCCAAGTTAACTCATTTACATGACATTATTTTTTCCATGAAGCAAAGTTAACGCACCTATCAATTGGTACATTTTGGAGTGACTAAGAAGGATCCAGGCTTACTTATTCGTTTTCACGTGTAAAACTTGTCTAAATCTTGGTCAAACAAAATTGGCAGAAAATTCAAAAAAAAAACAGAAAAATGAAAAACCAAAGCGCACATAGTCTTCTTATATGTCATATAGTAAGCATTAAAGTTGATAAACAAGGTCTGGACATATTCAAACTAGCTAGACAAATCATGTATCTACCCCCTAACCCCTAAACTCTGTCTTATGACGAAGTCAAGCATGAAGATAAGTGGTTTTGGGTTTCAAACATGGAAATTTCAAAAACCTCCCAAAAACTTCATTTTAGGGTGACTAAGAAGGATACAGGCTTCCATTTTCATTTTCATGATCTATACTTGTTTAAATCTTGGTCAAACCTAGGATTTGACCAAGATTCAAATGTGCATCAAAATTCCATAAAAAATCAGAAAAACGAAAAACCAAAGCACATAGTTTTCTTATGTCACATACATATATATAGTAAGCATTCAAAAGTTGATAAACAAGGTCTAGCTAGACATATTCAAATAAGACAAATCATGTATCTACCCCTCTAAAACCATAAATAACTCTGTCTTATGAAGTCAAGCATGAAGAGAAGTGGTTTTTGGTTTCAAACATGGAAATTTCAAAAACCTCCCAAAATTAAAGCTTCGTTTTAGAGTGACTAGTTAAGAAGGATCCAGGCTTACCTTTTCATTTTCATGTTTTAAACTTGTTTAAATCTTGGTCAAACCTAGGATTTGACCAATATTCAAATGGGCATAAAATAAAAAAATAGATAAAATAAAAAACCAAAGCACATATTCTTCTTATGTCATATAGTAAGCATTCAAAAGTTCATAAACAAGGTCTAGACATATTCAAACCAGACAAATCATGTACCCCCTAACCCTAAACTTTGTCTTAATTATATATGAAGTCAAGCATGAAGCAGAGAAGTGTGGTTTTGGGTTTCAAACATGGAAATTTCAAAAACCTCCCAAAAAGCTTCATTTTAATTAGACCGGCTGGTTAATTAAGAAGGATCCATGATTAATTACCTTTTCATTGTCATGTTTTAAACTTGTTTAAATCTTGGTCGAACCTAGGATTTGACCAAGATTCAAATGGGCATAACAATTCAGAAAAAAATCGAAAGAATGAAAAACAAAAGCACATAGCCTTCTTATGTCATATAGTAAGCATTCAAATTGATAAACATGGTCTAGACATATTCAAACCAGAAAAATCATGTATCTACCCCTAACCCTAAACTCTGTCTTATGAAGTCAAGCATGAACAGAAGTACGGTGGTTTTGGGTTTCAAACATGGTAAATTCAAGAACCTCCCAAAAGCTTCATTTTAGAGTTACTAAGAGAAAGATCCAGACTTAATTACCTTATCATTTTCACATGTTAAACTTGTTTAAATCTTGCTCAACAAACCTAGGATTTTACCAAGATTCTCAAATGGGCATAAAAATCAAAAAATGAAATACCAATGCACATAGTCCTCTTATAAGTCATAAAGTAAGCATTCAAGTTGATAAACAAGGTCTAGACATATTCAAACAAGACAAATCATGTATCTACCCCCTATCGACCCTAAACTTCGTCTTATGAAGTCAAGCATGAAGAGAAGTGGTTTTGGGTTTCAAACATGGAAATTTCAAAAACCTCCCAAAATTCAGCTTCATTTTAGAGCGACTAAGAAGGATCGATGCTTACCTTTTCATTTCCATGTTTTAAACTTATTTAAATCTTGGTCAAACCTAGCTAGGATTTGACCAAGATTCAAATGGGCATAAAAATTCAGACAAAAAATCTAAAGAATGAAAAACCAAAGCACATAGCCTTCTTAATTATGTCATATAGTAAACACTCAAGTTGATAAACAAGCTAGGTCTAGACATATTCAAACCAGAAAAATCATGTGTATATCTACCCCTAACCCTAAACTCTGTCTTATGAAGTCAATCATGAAGAGAATTGGTTTTGGGTTTCAAACATGGAAATTTCAAGTACGTCCCAAAAGCTTCATATATTTTAGAGTGACTAATTAAGAAGGATCTTGGCTTACGTTTTCATTTTCATGCTTGAAACTTGTTTAAATCTTGGTTGAACCTAGGATTTGACCAGAATCAAATGTGCATAAAATTCTTAAAAAAATAGAAAAATGAAAAACAAAAGCACATGGTCTTCTTATGTCATATAGTAAGCATTCAAGTTGATAAACAAGGTTTAGACATATTCAAACCAGACAAATCATGTATCTACCCCCTAACCCTAAACTCGGTCTTATGAAGTCTAGCATGAGGAGAAGTCGTTTTGGGTTTCAAATGTTTAAGCCAAAAGCCCCATTTCAAATATTTCAAACTTATTCAAATTTGGTTCAAATTTGAAAGACACACAAGTTATAGCACACATAGTGCATACATTCTCACACATACTGCACTAGATGCTAACCCGGCCTATAGTTTGAGGTTTTTGAAATTTCCATGTTTGAAACCCAAAACCACTTCTCTTCATGCTTGGCTTCGTAAGATAGAGTTTAGGGTTTGGGGTAGATACGTACATGATTTTTCTAAGTATTTTTACGCCCATTTGAATCTTCGTCAAATCCTAAGTTTGACCAAGATTTGAACAAGTTTAAAAACATGAAAATGAAAAGGGTAAGCCTGGATCCTTGTTTAGGGTTAGGGGGTAGATACATGATTTTTGTGGTTTGAATATGTCAGACCTTGTTTATCACCTTGATATATGACATAGGAAGACGGTGTGCTTTTGTTTTTCTTTTTTTTGAATTTTTATGCCCATTTGAATCTTGGTCAAGTCATAGGTTTGACCAAGATTTAAACATGTTTAAAACATGAAAATGAAAAGGTAAGCCTGGATCCTTCTTAGTCACTCCAAAATGTACCAATTGATAAATGAGTTAACTTGGCTTCATGGAAAAAATAATGTCATGTAAATGATTTAACTTGGCTTTCGTACCCTTGAATCCATAGGAAACTTTGTATAAATGTAGTAGTATAATAATCAACCGAGTTTTTACATCAACAGGTCTGTCACTTACGTGTGGTGCCCATGCGTGAGGTCCCACACTTCAGTGAGCACAAGTCACGTGCAATAGGTACGCAAACTCCCAGCCATTTTCTTTGTCAAGAGAAGACGCATCAGGATGCGTATTGGAAGTATGTGGGTCCTTCTGGATCCTTCGGTCGTCCCTCTCAAAAAAAAAACAAATCTCTCATTCTCGGCTCGCTCGCCGCGCTGCTCGCTCGCACCTCCTGCTCACTGACAAACCCCGCACAAAGTCAACATCATCACCCGAAAAAGGGGAGACACCATAATTCTCTCCCTTCTTCTCTCCTTCCGAGTGATCCCTCTTCCTCCGAGTTTCACTCGACGGGCAAACACACATGTGCTGCATAGTAATAATAAAAAAGTAGAAAAATCGACCTACGAATCTATGATTAAATAGGTTAAACTAGGGTTTTGCCCACTACTACAGATCAAGTTCAAAAATATCCAACTACTAGTTCGATTTTGGGCTACTAATATAAAATTAAAATAAGTTGAACTAGTATTCCTCTAAAAAATCATTTTGGTATGCATTGTTTGATACTTTTCATAGCTATAGTGCATCACAAATTTATGATTTCATGCTTTGCTTTGCCAATTTCGATTTTTTCTAACCACCTTCTCTTTGATTTCAAATTTAGGTCAAACTATCGATGCCTACTATGTGTTCTACTTGAATTGGATGCAGCGTGCGCACATGTTTTGCCATTGTTCTGGGCTTCCACACATCTTTGGGGCATCCAAGTATTTAAGTTACCTTGTTTTTTTGAATTGTAATTCATACCCTTCCTCCCAATTTTTATGCCCATTTGAATCTTGGTCAAATCCTAAGTTTGACCAAGATTTGAACAAGTTTAAAACATGAAAATGAAAAGGTAAGCCTGAATCCTTCTTAGTCACTCAAAAATGAGAAGCTTTTGGGAGTTTTTTGAAATTTCCATGTTTCAAACCCAAAACCACTTCTCTTCATGCTTGACTTCATAAGACAGAGTTTAGGGTTAGGGGGTAGATACATGATTTGTCTAGTTTGTTGTTTAGACCTTGTTTATCAACTTGAATATAATGCTTACTATATGACATAATAATACTATGTGCTTTGGTTTTCATTTTTTTTTGATTTTTTCTGAATTTTTATGCCCATTTGATCTTGGTCAAATCCTAGGCTTAACCAATATTTAAACAAGTTTAAAACATGAAAATGAAAAGGTAAGCCTGTATCCTTCTTAGTCACTCCAAAATGAAGCTTTTGGGAAGGTTTTTGAAATTTCCATGTTTGAAATCCAAAACGACTTCTCTTCGTGCTTGACTTCATAAGACAAAGTTTAGGGCTAGGGGTAGAAACATGATTTTTCTGGTTTGAATATGTCTAGACCTTGTTTACCAACTTGAGTGCTTACTATATGACATAAGAAGGCTATATGCTTTGGTTTTTCATTTTTTTTGAAATTTTATGCCCATTTGAATCTTGATCAAATCTTAGGTACGGTTTGACCAAGATTTGAACAATTTTAAAACATGAAAATAAAAGGTAAGCCCAACCTGGATCCTTTAGTCACTCTAAAATGAAGCTTTTGGGGGGTTCTTGAAATTTCCAAGTTTGAAACCCAAAACCACTTTTCTTCATGCTTGACTACATAAGACAGAGTTTAGGGTTAGGGGTAGATACATGATTTTTCTTGTTTGAATATATCTAGACCTTGTTTATATCAACTTTAATGCTAACTATATGACATAAGAAAACTATGTGCTTTGGTTTTTAATTTTTCTGATTTTTTTATTTTGATGCACATTTGAATCTTTGTCAAATCCTAGGTTTGACCAAGATTTAAACAAGTATAAAACATGAAAATGAAAAGGGGAAGCCTGTATCCTTTCTTAGTCACTCTAAAATGAAGTTTTTGGGATGTTCTTGAAATTTTCATGTTTGAAACCCAAAACCACTTCTCTTCATGCTTGACTTCATAAGATAGAGTTTAGGGGCTAGGGGATAGATACATGATTTGCCTAGGTTTGAATATGCATGTCCAAACCTTGTTTATCAACTTGAATGCTTACTATATGACATAAGAAGACTATATGCTTTTGTTTTTCATTTTTCTGATTTTTTTTAAAATTTTATGCCCATTTGAATCTTTTGGTCAAATCCTTGGTTTAATTTGACACGGATTTAAACAAGTTTAAAATATGAAAATGAAAAGGTGGTAAGCAGGCATGGATCCTTCTTATATATATTAGTCACTCTAAAATGAAGCTTTTGGGAGGTTTTTGAAATTTCCATGTTTGAAACCCAAAACCACTTCTCTTCATGTTGTTGACTTCATAAGATAGAGTTTAGGGGTTAGGGGTATAGATACATGATTTGTCTTGTTTGAATATGTGTCTAGACCTTGTTTATCAACTTTAATGCTTACTATATGACATAAGAACACTATGTGCTTTAATTTGGTTTTTATTTTTTTTAAATTTTGATGCACATTTTGAATCTTGGTCAAATCCTAGGTTTGACCGAGATTTGAACAAGTTTAAAACAAGAAAATAAAAGGTAAGCCCGCCAGACTGGATCCTTCTTAGTCACTCTATAATGAAGCTTTTAGGGGGGTTGTTGAAAATGTAAGCATGTATCCTTCTTAGTACGTCACACCACAATGCTTTTGGGAGGGTTTTTGAAATGTCCATGTTTGAAACCCAAAACGACTTCTCTTCGTGCTTGACTTCATAATTAAGACAAAGTTTAGGGTTAGGGGTAGATACATGATTTTTCTGGTTTGAATATGTCTAGACTTTGTTTATCAACTAGCTTGAGTTTTGGGTTTCAAACATGGAAATTTCAAGAACCTCCCAAAAGCTTCATTTTAGAGTGACTAAGAAGGATCCAGGCTTACCTTTTCATTTTCATGTTTTAAACTTGTTTAAATCCTGGTCAAACCTAGGATTTGACAAAGATTCAAATATATGGGCATAAAATTCAAAAAAAATAGAAAAATGAAAAACCAAAGCACATAATCTTCTTATGTCATATAGTAAGCATTAAAGTTGACAAAAAAGGTCTAGACATATGCAAACTAGACAAATCATGTATCTACCCCCTAACCCCTAAACTCTGTCTTATGAAGTCAAGCATGAAGAGAAGTCGTTTTGGGTTTCAAACATGGAAATTTCAAGAACATCCCAAAAGCTTCATTTTAGAGTGACTAAGAAGGATCCATGATTACCTTTTCATTTTCATGTTTTAAACTTGTTTAATCTTGGTCAAACCTAGGATTTGACCAAGATTCAAGTGGGCACAAAATTTAAAAAATCAGAAAAATGAAAAACCAAAGTACATAGTCTTCTTATGTCATGTAGTAAGCATTCAAGTTGATAAAATGGTTCATGCAGGCGTCTTAGCTCCTAAAAAAAATTATACACCAATTGATTTGACGAATTGATGATTTACTCTAGTCTGCTTCTAGACCATGCAGCTAGCGAGTATTCATATGTACTGCATGGAGCCCCCAACTTTTGACTTCCCGTGTCGGAAAAGGCCTGTCTAATAATGTGGGGCAGTGAGGTATCCCGAAGTATCTAGAGGGTTCCAGTGTTTCAGGCTTTCAGCATCGCCAGTCCAAGGGAAGGATGGGTGACGAATCCGTGCATTCACAGCCGTTTAGATCTGAAGAGTCCTTGTATGATGAGCGGTAGATAGCACCTCTAAGCTGCAAATCAACAGCTTCAATTACTTCAAATGAGCATTGGCCGGAACGCTGACAGAGTGAAAAAATTCAATTTCAAAAACTCATGTATAGAATAGAAAAAAAATAAAAAACATGTAGATAGAATAGAGGTATAGATAGATTAGCCCAAAAAAGAAGAGGACGGGGAAATTTCGAACGCTCGCCTTTAACTCAGCACAGCAGACACCTCCCTCGCGCACCTAAACTTTCGAACGCGCGCCCAATATTTCGAACGCTCGCCTTTAACTCAGCACCCAGCCCACCTTGTTCTTCTCTAGACACCTCCTTCGGCGCCCTGTTCTTCTCTAGACACACCCTCGGTGAACCAGGCCGCGCACCAAAACTTCCCCACGCTGTCTATCAGCCGCGTCAGCCGGCGACTGCTGGTGGCGCCGTTCTTCTCCAGCCGCACCGGCAGGCGCGGTCAGCTGGTAGATCCTCACGGTATGCATGCTATCTTCAGGCCTGGGCAAGTACGATTCATTATAGCTCAATCGAAGTCAGTCGCCGTCGCCCAGCCCTTATAAGTTCGTTAGTTCGTTCGAATCGATCGGTTGATATTGTTTTCCTCTCGATGTGTTTGTTTGACATTGTTTTCCGCTTTACCTATTTGCTCGAATTCGTTCGTACTGTACACTGTACTGCTCACCATTGCCCAATGTCTGTAGTCGTCGCTTGGTGCCAGTCCTCTATGGACCTGTTTGTAATCTTATTACTTCTGGGTTCTTTGCACTGCTAATACATCGGTGGATTTACGGCCAAAAAGAAGAAAGAATTTGTTGGTATTATATTGCTTTCGATTGATCTGTTCGCCCCCAAGCTTTTACAGAAGCCGCAAGAGATTCAAGGATGAAATGGCTCTCCTTGTTTGCGGTGGCGGATCTACAGGGTATGCCGTATATGCCACGGCATACCCTGCGTCCAAGCCGTGCAAGATCTTTGATAGTTTAATGAGCTGAGCAATTAATCAAGATGAGTGATGTATATGTATACATGCGGTGCTAATACATGTGGCGGTGCAGCCATGCGAACACTGAGCTAGTGCATGTAACCGATTGATTAGACATCCGATTGATTTGGCCAAAATCCGGTGATAACACATGCCCCCCTGGTTTTGGTAATGATAATATCAAAACCATCTGTTTTTCCTTCGAGGGGTCATGTCGTGGCAGAGCAGAACCGTCGCAGTATTCTTCATCATGACGCCTTGCCTTCTCAACTTCTCTGCACGATTTGACAGTTTTGAATATTTTATGATTTGCCACACTTTTCTTAAAAGTGTCTATTATTTGCCACATGACCACCACATGTCTCTTTTTATTTAACCGCATCGAACAGTTCACTTCTTCATCCTCCTGCTTCAAACCAGCCATCGGCCCAAAAACCCTCCTCCTCTGTAACCATGTCTTCCTCTTCCTCCTCCCAATCCTTTTCCTCGAGTGAGCTGGAGCCAGAGGTCAGCCAGATGGAAGCGTACAATAGGCGCGCTCCCAAGCATTGGGACGAGCAAGAGTTCGACTTCGACTTCGTACCAGAGGGTCGACCCGAGGACCTCGTCTGGTCGGATGGCGACATGCCCCTGACTGACGGGGAAGATGACCTCCGATTCCTGATTGACGGAGAACTGGAGGCGGAGAGCGACGACGACGACCCTCTCTTCCGGGGTAAATTCACTTCCTCCACCAAAGAAGAAGAAGAAGAAGAAGAGACGACGAAGACGAAGACATCTCCTCCGACACGAAGAAGGAACCAGAGGACGACACCTCCTCCGATGAACCGCCACCAAAGCGCATCCGTGGCTGGGCCTGGTCCGATGAGGAGGATGATGATGAAGAGGAAGAGGCCTCCGCTGAAGGTCACAGTAGCAGCGACGAGGAATTCGTCGACAGTAGCAATGACGGCAGCTACCCCAGCGACGACGAAGACGGCAACAGCCCTTAGAGTAGGGATTTACTAGCATAAGACTAGCCGTAGCAATCTGTTCCCCTTTTGTTGAGCAATCAGCTTCTCCTTGTAAGAAATCCCCTTTTAAATCAATGAAGATGGATAGATTCTTCCTTTTGAGGGCAATCAGCTCTTCTATGTAAGAAATCTGATCATCGATGAAGAATTTCCTCTAATTTGACTTTGTCGATTTTCTTCAAATTGATTTAGCCGATTTTCCCTCAATACTCCACTATAATAAATATAGCATATCTATGATAGTACTCTATGATACCACCCACTATGCACCCATGTTCCAAACACCACTCCCGCTGACTGTACCTTATTGTATCGAGCGATAAGCTTGATGAGCAACCCAAACAAACAAAAAAAAGACTGTACCTTATTGTACTTGCTCTTACCCGTATCTTCTCTTTCTCTTTCATCGCGAGTGCAGCTAATTCAGTTAGTCTTCCAATGAATATTAATATTTTGTCTCAATGATGTCATGTTTCGACTAACAATTAGCACTTTTGAATTCTTAGATTGCCTTTTCACACGATGCACTTCTTTTAATTTATTTTACCACATTTCAATGTGAACCTTGACCAAATAAATAGGACAACAATATCACGATCATATAATACATAAGCAGCATTGTTAGAATCGTGTTGGAAAATACTTTCTAATGATACCAGTTTTATATCAAATTTTTTTATATACTTCATCCTGAAAAATATGTTTCAACTTCATCAAAACTTGCATGTATCTGCAAACTAAACTCATCTAAATACATGTATATCTACATAAAATTGAAACATCATTTTTAAATAGAGAGATATAGATTAATATTTTTTCGAAGATAAAATACGAAAAACAAGGGTGCATTGTTTATTGAAATGGAGTGAGTAGTATATATAAAATCATTTTAGTTGCCAATGATCATGTTGAGGGCCTCTATTTCTTGTTTTGCTCAGGCCCTCCGTATTCTCAGGTACGGCCCTGGTGGTCTATGAACCTGTATGTAATCTTATTACTTTTGGCTTCTTTGCACTGCTAATAGATCGGCGGAATTACGGCAAAAAAGAAGAAAGAATGTGTTGGTATTGTATTGCTTTCGATAGATCTGTTCGCCCCTCCCCCCCAAGCATTTATAGATGGCACAAGAGATTCAAGGATGAAATTGCTCTCCTTGTTCATAAGGCAAAGAGGAAATCATATCATGGGTAGAACATTATATATATATTTTGCTGCTTGGGATCTATGATCCTTTTAGTTGCTGCTCTCCAGCAACTTTTGTACATATTTCCCTCTTTTTATTAATAAAAAAATAATAAGTGGGGAAACCCAGTGGTCAGCCTAAAAAAATCTGTTCGCTAGGTAGCCGTAGTTTTGCACTCAGTTTGTTTGCTGAAATCGGCTCAAATAATGTAGCATTTATAGTTTTATATTCGACCTGTTTGCTCAGGTATGCTTGCTTACATTCGTAGGTGACCTGTTTGTTGAAATAGCTTATCGCTTCTCTGACCATCTATCTCCTCAACAGATGGACAGAACTTGGATATTATTTGACTCATTAACCACACCAACATATTTGAGTGGTATTGAAGACTTCATGAAGCACGTTAGTGATTTTACTGACGGCGACAAGACAAAGGAAGTGATTTGTCCATGCCGCGTATGTTTGAATATTGGGTCCAAGCCTCAACATGTAGTCTCAGATCATTTATTCGTTTATGGGATGGACCAGACATATATCAGGTGGATTAACCATGGTGAACACTATGATCAGCCTGACATTATTGATCCTCTTTATTCTGATGGTTATCAGCCTGAAGATCTCGTCCAGGATGAGGCTACTGCTAATTTGTTACGGGATCTGTATCCATATGCAAGCCAACAGCCCCATGGTTATCACAAAAAGCCTCTTTTCCATGACCTGATAGAAGATGCTAAGCGCTTAGTGGCCCCTGGTTCTGTTGTGTCAAGATTCGAATTAATTGTGAAATTACTTCATGACAAGTCATACCAGGGGATTACCAATAAAGCGTTCAATGCAGTTGCGAAGACATACAGCGATGCACTCCCTGGGGCTGGACTGCCAAAATCCTTTTATGAGGTGAAGCAGTACATCAAGGTACTGGGACTTGGATATGAGAAGATTGATTTTTGCAAAAATAACTGTGCACTGTTTTGGATGGAGTATAATGACCTCGATGAATGTCCAGTATGTAAGGAATCAAGATGGAAACATGATGGAGCTGGTGGTAAGAAAAAGATTCCTTGGAAGGTTCTGAGATACTTTCCACTTGTACAAAGATTGCAGAGGTTGTTTGCTTCAGAACAAACATCTCGGGAAACAAGATGGCACAAAGAGATTCTCACGCCCGACCCTGATTTACTGAGGCATCCTGCTGATGGCGATGAATGGAAGCAATTCGACCTGGATCATCCAGATTTTGCTGCAGATCCAAGGAACCTGAGACTTGGCCTTGCTACAGATGGATTCAACCCATTTGGCAACATGAGCAACTCGTATAGCATGTGGCCAGTACTAGTTACACCTTACAACCAGGCTCCCTGGACATGCACCGATCAGTCGAACTGTATGATGGCCTTACTCATCCCAGGTCCCAAATCTCCTGGGAAGGATTTTGATGTGTTCATGCAGCCTCTTATTAGAGACTTGCAAACATTATGGGAGGGTGTCCCTACACGGGATGTGTGTCAACCTAAAGAACAAAATTTTCTATTACGTGCTGCTGTACTGTATTGCACCCATGATTATCCAGCTTTGGGCACTATGTCAGGCAGAGTAACATCAGGTTATAATGCATGTGTTCACTGTGATACTGATCAGCTGGCAGTGAGGATAATAAACAAGATATGCTATATGGGCCATCGCCGTTTCCTTCCATTAGATCACAGTTTCCGAAAAAATAGAAAAAAATTGCAATTTATTGGTGATCAGGCCTGTAAAAAGACTAAACCGCAGCACTTTAAGAGTCACGAGTTGGAGGCGCACCTAGAAGCGGTCAGAAATGTTAAACCAGGAAAACCACCAGCCGCCACAGCAGGTACAGCAGAGAAGAATACAGAAGATGCAGCAGCAGTAGTAGCAGATAGAAAAAGGAAGAAGAGACGAGATGAACTGAGTCTAGCAGCTACCAAAAGGAAGATGGGAGGTGAAATAGCAGCACGTACCAAGAGGAAGGAAATGGAAAATGATAGACCGAGAATATTTTATAAGCGCAGGACCACTCTTTGGGACTTGCCGTATTGGGCTGGTAAGAAGCTTCGGCATAATATTGATATCATGCACATGGAGAAGAATATATGTGACAGCATTGTCGGCACATTACTCAACATTCCATCCAAGACAAAAGATAGCTCAAATGCTAGGATTGATTGTGCAACATTGAATGTTAACAGGCACTTGCAACTGGATCGTAATGACAAAGTGAACAAAGGCAAGGAAAAACATTATAAATTTCGAGGCGCGGAATTCACATTGCCGATGCCTAAAAGGAGATTATTTTGTGAGTACCTCCGAGGTGTGATGTTCCCGTTCGGATTTGCTTCCAACATTGCAAATTGTCTCAATGCTGAAGGAAACAAGCTCCAAGGGTTGAAAACTCACGATTGTCACATCCTGCTGCAAAGGCTTTTAGCTATTGGCATTAAAGATTTAGTGAAGCCAAATATGTACAACGTGATTGCAGAGTTGGGAAGGTTCTTTAGGGAAATATGTAGTAAAACTCTAAGCAGAGCTGTTGTAGAACGTCTTAAGGTGGACATAGCAGTAATCCTGTGCAAGCTGGAGCTGATATATCCTCCAGCCTTCTTTGATGTGATGGTGCATTTGGCTGTTCATCTACCTGATGAGGCACTTTTAAGAGGTCCGGTACAGTATGGATGGATGTACCCTATAGAACGTCGACTGTGCACTTTCAAGAATACAGTTAGGAACAAAGCTAGACCGGAGGCTTGCATTGCAGTGGCGTATATTGCTGCTGAAGCATATACATTTGCCTCAAGATATATTCCTGATATTGAGACCAGATTCAATCGGGGTCGCAGAATTTTGGAAGTTGGAGGATCTGTTTTTAAACATGGTGTTGAGCTAATAGGAAAGAGGACCGAAAAAACATTAGAGCAGTCTGAATTTGAACAGCTGTCTTGGTATGTGCTGAATAATGCTACAGAGGCTGATGAATATGTTAAGTGAGTACTATGCACACGAACTACTCAGTTCCTCGCATATACTATGAACTTGTATCAAAATGAAATATATTCAGCTGACTTGGCTATGTTTTGCAGGTTGTACATGGAAACGAATGGAAAGCTATCGGCACGTGGGAGTGGGTTTCAGGACTGGTTTGAGAAATATGTAAGATGTTCAATTGCACTCTGACTTGTCTATGTGTTTTCACATGAGATGACCTCTTGTCTATTTTGTAATCGTAGATCTCGAAACTCCATGCGGAGAATCCAGGCGCTGTTAGTGCTGATCTCCTTGTCCTATCACGTGGTCCAGATAAGAGGGTGTTGGTAGCTGCAGCTTGCAATGCCAATGGTGTCCATTACAGCTCCTATGAGCGTGAACAACATTTGAAGACACGAAATAGTGGCATCACAACCAGTGGAGATCACTTGACAACCAGAAAAAAGAGATCAGAGTCATTTGACCATTATGGTCACATAGAAGAGGTTATTCAGTTGTTCTATAGTGATAAGGTTACTGTCCGATCTGTGGTTCTATTTAAGTGTTATTGGTACAACCAAGATCCAAACAAGGGCAAAGGTGCCAGAAATGATGGGTATTTCATATCAGTCGATACTACTGCTCAGTGGTACAAGGATGATCCTTATATTTTGGTACCTCAAGCGGCCAAGGTACTTTTCTTGGAAGACAGATCTAGAAAAGGATGGCAGTATGTGCAAAAGTTTGTGGCAAGGAACATATATGATTTGGATGAGAATGCGGATCCAATAATTGGTGCCCAGCAAGATGATTTCGCTGGTTGTATGCAAACTAAAGTTGCTGACATTGATGAAACCTCGTTGGATACAGGTATCCCTGCACATGATGGAGAAGTAGATTTCACTGTTGAGGTTAGCATAGTCGACAAAGAGATGGATAAACTGAAGCTACCTGGTGAATCTCAGGAGGAGAATGGACAGGACGAGCAGGATGAGACCATGCACGAATATCAGAATGAAGACGGAGGTGATGATGATGATGATGATGATGATGATGATGATGATGATGACTCTTGTCTCTGTATCATGCTGTGAGATGAAGAACCATGATTTGTTTTGATTTTTCTATTTGGAAAATGTATGAGTCCTGAAGACAATTATCTGTTGGATTGTAATCCCATGATGACTAATTATTTATGTTTGTTGTCCTACTAAAAGTTGGTCAAACTTAATTGTGTGGAAGTAATCACATGCTGTTTGATTCATAGGGTCATATCCCATAGGAAAATAGAATGATAATAGATCAAACTAATGCAGAATATCTTATAACCACAATCAAATAGAATTTCTCTTGACATAGGATTCAAGTTGGCATGGCATCCCTATCATACAGGGTTTTTATTCATACTATGCTACAAATCGAAAATAAGATGGGTCAGCACTTTATCGCGGCAGATAGGGCAGCTGGCGTTCGTTACAAACCAGGAGAAGATGCACTTCCTATGGAACGGGTGTTTGCATCCCCGGAGACGCACCGTTGTGCGCTGCGACAGCCCCAGCATGCATATGCTGCAGTGGCCGTCCTCCGGCGCAACTAGGACCCAACTGTCCTGCAGCGCCGGCAAGTTGACGATGAGCCGGTGGTCCACCCTAAGGGTGAGGTCGAAGTGGAGGCCACCGAGCCGACGACACGCCTGCTGCCACATCAGGTGCATAACATCGTAAGGCATGATGATGTCCCACTCCTCCTCCGTGAGGTTCAGGTTCTTGAGCAGCCATACACGGGCAAGAATCTCGCGCATAGTTCGCACGACATTGCCCCCACTACGCAGCTTCCTCGGAGGCAAGCTAAGATCCAGCACCACCTCTTCGCAGGGTGTAGTGGTGATATCGTCCTCATCCAGTGGGGCAGGGAGGGGGCCGGCCATCCTCCTGAGCTCGTACGTCCTCGAGAAGAAGATGTGCACTGTCATAGTGTACGGGGACGCCTCGCCCTCGCCCACGGCCGGCGGCTCGCCGACGGAGAAGTCGGTCGTGCTTGCCGACACACGGCAGGCACGGAAGACATGTGGGCCAGACTCGATGATGCGCTCGCGTGAGGAGCGCTCTAGTAGGGGCGTCGCCGCCATTGGGGATTCTTCGGAGGGCTGTAGACTGGCGGCTAGTCGACGGTGAGGTGGTTGGTGTGAGATCTCTGGGATGAGGCCAGGGGAAGTGGGCGAAGTGCTCGGGACTAGGGACTGCCCTCAACTTTCCGCAGTAGTTTATGATAATAATTGGTGGACGAGGGAGACTAGTCCAGAGACTACCCAAAGTTGATAAATCATGTTCGAGGGAAAATGCCCAAGATTTATTATCAAAATTCAAGCTAATTTCGCCGATTTTGTTCTGCCGTTCATTAGACATCATCCAACGGCCTTTGGTCTCTGGGATTCGCTGCTACAGTGTCATCGAGTACTATTTTCTACCCAATTCCAGAAACATCCATAAAGCTAGTACAGTAGATAGCTTTCCTGCTTGTTGGCCCCACCCCATTTTTTTAATCTTTTCTTCCTTATCCCCTTCGCTCATGCTAGCAGCTACTTGCAGCCATTGCTACACTACACCAGCGAGGTGATCTCTATATGATAGGCACGGTTTTAGTAAGACAGCAAGTTGTAGATAGCTAACCATGAGACACATGCCTCTCTGGTTGAGACTGAGCTCGCTCTTGTGATTGGGCTCCAATGGTCGAGGTGAGTCACAGCTGCAATGACAGAGGTTTGTGCTGAATTAATTAGCACAGAGGCGTAACTAGCACTAGATGGAGAAGGCATAGTACACATATCGGACACGAAGTCGCGTCTGGCGAGCAGCTCGCATTCACTTGCATCAGTGCGGTACAACAAAGATGATGAAGAAGGATTGGAGCTTTGAAGGTAGTCAGAAAAGTTACAAAAAATAATACGTGCAAAACTTAACCTGTATAAACGCACATGCATGGATAATTTTACATTTCTGCATGAGAAAGACATGTCAATTTTCAGTACGACATGGTTTGATTTGTCAAATTTGATGCTCCTTAATGCATTTTAAGTGAAAATTACAGGTTTATTCATTATAATTGCCGATTTTTAACGTTACGTGCAGCTGACTAGCAAACTATAAGTGTGTGATTGCTTGCTTCCAAAATAAGGATATGTAATCATTTTGTATAAGGTAGTACCAATTAGTCGTTATATTGCAGAACTTAAAGAGTTTTGAGAGATTCAACTCGTTGCTACTCCATAAGAATGGTCATGTTGACAAATTTGATCCAGTGTTGAACAGAGCCAGAAACATTTCAAAAACTTGAGCATGGAAGAGGCTAGGGGTAAATGCCCCAAGGCCAGCCGAGCCTATCGTAGGTGCCGTCCCGAGGAGGAAGTACCTTAATTTGGGGCGCGCGCGGACGCTGCGGTACCCCGAGCTCGAGACGCCGCCGTACCGGTAGCTCGACCCGCGACGAGGCATGGCGGCGGCGGCGGAAGCGGAGCGGCGGCGGCGGAAGGTAAAGCTCCTGCTGACAAACATATTAGGCACAAATGGGCAACCTTCAGTAACCCATGTTCCATTTTTTTTTGTCAGGATAACCCCATGTACCACCTTCCCAATAGAAAAAGTACTGTTCAACCTTCCCCTGTTGGGCCCAATATTTCACTTTTGGGTTGCCAAGGAACATCTACATGGTAATTGTTATCGGTCTACTTGCTCCGGCCGTCGAAGCCCAATAACTTCAAATGGGCCTTTCTGCTCATGCAATTTCGGCCCTTTTCTAATGAAACACAGATCCTATGATTGGCAAAAAAAAAATACACGGAGATTCTACATAAAAGTTGTTTTTATTTATTTTGAATTATAGGGTTCCAATTTTTGAAACTGCTCATGCCCAATATGAAAATCCTTGATCGCTCCATACCCACATGGATAACGGTATTTTTAAAAATTCATAAAGTGGATTTGAAATTTAAAACATATCCTAATAATTCCTTGATTTAATCTATCAACTTGCAAGATCTTGGAGCCAAAGAGCTTGTATTAGTCTGCGAAAATAATACTGATAAACCTGTCGTTAACAAGAAATGAAGGTTTATCGTTCAGAGAGGATGCCATGTGGGACCCATGAGACAGTACCGTCCTCAACGTTTCAAAGAAAAAGGCAAGTAGCCCGAAAATAGGGGTAAAAAATAAATCCTACAAAGGAAACATTTATTGTTCATAGAGGCTGACATGTGGGACCGATCTGCCAGCTGCATCCTCATCATTTCGAAGTCGGCAGGGATCAGAAGAAAAAGGCAAATAGCCAGAAATTAGGGGTCAAAAATAAATCCAAAAAGGAAACTTATATTCTTCATAGAGGATGACATGTGGGACCGACCTGCCAGCAGCGTCCTCATCGTTTCAAAGGCCGCAGGGGATCAAAAGAAAAAGGCAAATAGCCAGAAATTAGGGGTAAAAAAAATACAACAAAGGAAAGGTTTATTGTTCATAGAGGCTGACTTGTGGGACCCATGAGCCAGCGGCGACCTCAATTTCAAAGGCGGCATATGATCGAAAAGAAAAAGGCAAGTTAGCAAAAATCAGTGGGTAAAAAAAATCTAAGAAATGAAACTTTATTGTACAGTCCCATGAGCCAGCACCTTACTCAACGTTTCAGTGGCGGCATGAGATAGAAAGAAAAAGGAAAGTGACCAAATATCAGGAGCAAAAAATAATCCAAGAAAAGAAACTTTTATTGTACATAGATGATGACATATGGGTCCCACTTATACAAGCTCTTTCGCTCGAAGATCTTGCAAGTTGATTGTACATAGAGGATGACATGCGGGCCCCTTGTGTCAGCAGCTTACTCAACGTTTCCAAGGCGGCAGGGGATCAAAAGAAAAAAGGAAGTAGCCAGAAATTAGCGGTAAACAATAACTCCAAGGAAGGAAACTTTTATTGTTCATAGAGTATGACATGCGGGACCCATGCGCTAGCAGCTTCCTCAACGTTTCAAAGGGGGCATGAGATCGAAAGAAAAAGACAAGTGACCAAATATCAGGAGCCAAAAATAATCCAAGAAAAGAAACTTTATTGTACATAAAAGATGACATGCGGGTCCCATTTTGCAGCAGCGGTGTCAACGTTTCAAATGCGGCTTGAGATCAAAAGAAAAAGAGTAGCCAGAAATTAGGGGTAAAAAAACTCCCAGAAAAAAAAGTTGATTGTACATAGAGGATGGCATGCGGGTCCCATGACCCAGCACCTTACTCAACGTTTCAGAGGCGGCATGAGATCGAAAGAAAAAGGAAAGAGACCAAATACCAGGAGCAAAAAATAATCCAAGAAAAAGAAACTTTTATTGTACATAGAGGATGACATATGGGTCCCACTTATACAAGCTCTTCCGCCCCAAGATCTTGCAAGTTGATTGTACATAGAGGATGACATGCGGGCCCCTTGTGTCAGCAGCTTAATCAATGTTTCCAAGGCGGCAGGGGATCAAAAGAAAAAGGAAACAGCCAAAAATAAGAGGGTGAAAAAATCCAAGAAAAGAAACTTTTATAGTATCGAGGATGACATGTGGGTCCCATGAGCCAGCAGCTTCTCAACGTTTCAGAGGCTGCATGAGATCGAAAGAAAAAGGCAAGTGACCAAAAATAAGGGGGTAAAAAAAATCCAAGAAAAGAGACTTGATTGTACATAGAGGATGACATGCGGGTCCCACCAGTCAGCAGCTTACTAACGTTTCCAAGGCGGCAGGGGATGAAAAGAAAAAGGAAATAGCCAAAGATCAGAGGGTGAAAAAAATCAAAGAAAAGAAACTTTTATAGTACATAGAGGATGACATGTGGGTCCCATGGGCCAGCAGGTTCCTCAACGTTTTCAAGGGCGGCATGAGATCGAAAGAAAAAGGCAAGTGACCAAAAATCAGAGGGTGAAAAATAATCCAAAAAAAGAAACTTTTATTGTACATAGAGGATGACATGCTGTCCCAACGTTTCAAATGCGGTTTGAGATCAAAAGAAAAAGAAAGTAGCCAGAAATTAGGGGGTAAAAAAACTCCAAGAAAAGAAAATTGATTGTACATAGAGGATGACATGCGGGTCCCACGAGTTTGCAGCTTACTCAACGTTTCCAAGGCGGCAGGGGATCAAAAGAAAAAGGAAATAGCCAAAAATCAGAGAGTGAAAAAAAACCCAAGAAAATAAACTTTTGTAGTACATAGAGGATGACATGCGGGTCCCATGAGCCAGCAGGTTCCTCAACGTTTCAAACGTGGCATGGGATCGAAGGAAAAAGGCAAGTGACCAAATATCAGGAGCCAAAAATAATCCAAGAAAAGAAACTTTATTGTACATAGAGGATGACATGCGGGTCCCATTTTGCAGCAGCGGTCCCAACGTTTCAAATGCGGCTTGAGATCAAAAGAAAAAGAAAGTAGCCAGAAATTAGGGGGTAAAAAAACTCCAAGAAAGGAAAGCTTTATCGTTCATACAGGCTGACATGTGGGACCTATGAGCCAGCAGCTTACTGGACGTTTCAAAGGCGGCAGGGGATCAAAAGAAAAAGGAAATAGCCAAAAATCAGAGGGTGAAAAAAATCCAAGAAATCAAACTTTTATTGTACATAGAGGATGACATGCGGGTCCCATGAGCCAGCAGATTCCTCAACGTTTCAAACGTGGCATGAGATCGAAAGAAAAAGGCAAGTGACCAAATATCAGGAGCCAAAAATAATCCAAGAAAAGAAACTTTATTGTACATAGAGGATGACATGCGGGTCCCATTTTGCAGCAGCGGTCTCAACGTTTCCAAGGCGGCACAGGACCAAAAGAAAAATGAAGTAGCCAGAAATCAGGGGGTGAAAAAATCCAAGAAAAGAAAGATTTCAATTGGGCTGCATCTAGACATCTGGGCCTTCGAACTATCCTTCTGGGCCTTTTGACACGTACAATTTCAGCCCACTCCAGAACATGATAGTTCGGATTTTTCTCAAAAAAAAAACAGGAAAGTCCTATGCTTCGCCAAAACAAAAAACAAGGAGATTCAAGATATATGTTGTAAAAATAAAGATTTAATTTATCCGTTTGCAATAGCTCAGAGCGAAATACACTGTTTATTGTCTGCAAAATAATCAAGATATCACATGTTTCTTGTACGGGGAGGCTGACATCGTGGACCCATGAGCCAGCAGCGTCGTTTTAAAGGCGGCAGGGGATGGAAAGAAAAAATAAACCAAAAATCTGTTGGTAAAAAATCCAAGAAAAGAAACATTTTCGTTCTGAGAGGATGACATGCGGGACCCATGAGGCAGCAGCGTCCTCAGCGCTTATTGTTCATAGAGGCTGACATGTGGGACCCGTGAGCCAGCAGCGTCCTCAACGTTTTAAAGGCGGCAGGAGATCGAAAGAAAAAATAAGCCAAAAATCATTTGGTAAACAATATCCAAGAAAAGAAACATTTACCGTTCTGAGAGGATGACATGCGGGACCCATGAGGCAGCAGCATCCTCAACGATTCCAAGGCGGCAGGGGATCAAAGAAAAAAAAGGAAATATCCAGAAATTAATTAGGGGTTCAAAAAAAATCCATCAAAGGAAACTTTTATTGTTCATAGAGGATGACTTGTGGGACCGACCTGCCAACAGCGTCCTCATCGTTTCAAAGGGGCAGGAGATCCAAAGAAAAAGGCAAATAGCCAGAAATTAGGGGTCAAAAATAACTCCAAGAAAGGAAACTTTTATTGTTCGTAGAGGATGACATGCGGGACCCATGAGCCAGCAGCTTACTCAACGTTTCAAAGGCGGCATGAGATCGAAAGAAAAAGGCAAGTGACAAAATATCAGGAGCAAAAGATAATCCAAGAAAAGAAACTTTATTGTACATAGAGGATGACATGTGGGTCCCATTTTGCAGCAGCGGTCTCAATGTTTGTAATGCGGCTTGAGATCAAAAGAAAAAGAAAGTAGCTAGTAATTAGGGGGTGAAAAAAAATCCAAGAAAGGAAAGTTGATGGACATAGAGGATGACATGCGGGTCCCTTGAGCCAACAGCTTACTCAACGTTTCAAAGGGGGCAGGGGATCAAAAGAAAAAGGCAAGCCAAAAATCAGAGGGTGAAAAAAATCCAACAAAGGAAACTTTTATAGCACATAGAGGATGACATGCGGGTCCCATGAGCCAGCAGGTTCCTCAACGTTTCAAACGTGGCATGAGATCGAAAGAAAAAGGCAAGTGCCCAAATATGAGGAGCCAAAAATAATTCAAGAAAAGAAAGTTTTATAGTACATAGAGGATGACATGCGGGTCCCATTTAGCAGCAGCGTTTGAGAGGTGGCAGGGGATCAAAAGAAAAAAAGAAATTGCCAAAAATCAGATGGTGAAAAAACCAAGAAAAAGAACTTTTATAGTACATAGAGGATGACATGCGGGTCCCATGAGCCTGCAGGTTCCTCAACGTTTCAAACGTGGCATGAGATCGAAAGAAAAAGGCAAGTGAAAAAATATCAGGAGCCAAAAATAATTCAAGAAAAGAAAGTTTTATAGTACATAGAGGATGACATGCGGGTCCCATTTAGCAGCAGCGGTATCACCGTTTGAGAGGCGGCAGGGATCGAAAGAAAAAGGCAAGTGACCAAATATGAGGTGCCAAAAAAATCCAAGAAAAGAAAGTTATAGTACATAGAGGATGACATGCGGGTCCCATTTAGCAGCAGCGGTATCACTGTTTGAGAGGCAGCAGGGATCGAAAGAAAAAGTCAAGTGACCAAATATGAGGTGCCAAAAAAATCCAAGAAAAGAAAGTTTTATAGTACATAGAGGATGACATGGGTCCCATTTAGCAGCAGCGGTATCACCGTTTGAGAGGCAGCAGATCGAAAGAAAAAGGCAAGTGACCAAATATGAGGTGCCAAAAATAATTCAAGAAAAGAAAGTTTTATAGTACATAGAGGATGACATGCGGGTCCCATTTAGCAGCAGCGGTATCACCGTTTGAGAGGCGGCAGGGGATCGAAAGAAAAAGGCAAGTGAAAAAATATGAGGAGCCAAAAATAATTCAAGAAAAGAAAGTTTTATAGTACATAGAGGATGACATGCGGGTCCCATTTAGCAGCAGCGGTATCACCGTTTGAGAGGCGGCAGGGGATCGAAAGAAAAAGGCAAGTGACCAAATTTGAGGTGCCAAAAAAAAGGAAAAGAAAGTTTTATAGTACATAGAGGATGACATGCGGGTCCCAAAGCAGCAGGTATCACCGTTTGAGAGGCGGCAGGATCGAAAGAAAAAGGCAAGTGACCAAATTTGAGGTGCCAAAAAAACTCCAAGAAAAGAAAGTTGATTGCACATAGAGGATGACATGCGGGTCCCATTTAGCAGCAGCGGTCTCAACGTTTCCAAGGCGGCAAGGGATCAAAAGAAAAAGGAAGTAGCCAGAAATCAGGGGGTCAAAAAAATCCAAGAATAGAAAGAATTTTGGTTCATAGAGGATGACATGCGGGACCCATGATCCTGCATCGTAAACGGCTCGATCGGAGAACGTTGAACGAGATGGCGCGATGTAGAAAAAAAACAATGCCAGAGAGGCTGCCATCTGGGCCCTACATCCCTCGGCGGTGCGGATTTGCGTTGACTCGGCCGGCGAACCCGAGATTTCGAGATGCACCACGTCCCGGGCCACCATACGCCACGTTTTGGCCGCTTTCGTCGGGCTAGGTGGCCTCAAAAACGAGAAAAAAAAGTTTTGACATGCACCACGGAGGGACCAAAATCGTCGGCCATGGTACACCAGCAACCACGGCGCGACTTCAACTTCGTCGGCCATGGCAACTTTTCTTGTAGTGGAAGAGGTCAAAGATATCCCTCTCAAGCAACCCTGCAACCACAAAGCAAGAAGTCTCTTGTGTCCCCAACACACCAAATACACTTGTCAGATGTATAGGTGCACTAGTTCGGCGAAGAGATAGTAAAACACAGGTGGTATAGATGGTGGTAATATTGCAGAAAGTAAAGATGCAGTAAAACAGTAAACAAGCGGCGCCAGAAAATAGCTTGCTGGCGTGGGAAGCAATTCTTTATGGTGGAAACAAGGCCTAGGGATCATACTTTCACTAGTGGACACTCTCAACATTGATCACATAATAAATAAGTTCTCTTCCTTTGTGCTACATATACTCTTGTTAGATGATGAACACCACTAATTGTGTAGGATTACACGAACCCTCAATGCCGGAGTTAACAAGCTCCACAACATTCGATATTCATGTTTAAGTAACCTTAGAGTATAATAGATCTTTGCAAAATAAACCAAGTACTAACATAGCATGCACACTGTCACCATCACACTACGAAGGAGGCATAGATCACATCAATACTATCATAGCGATAATCAACTCCATAACCTACAAGAGATTATGATCATAGCCTACGACAAGAACTACACGATGCACACACTGTCACCATTACACCATGCAGGAGGAATAGACTACTTTAATAACATCACATGAGTAGCACATAGATAAATAGTGATACAAAACACATTGCAATCATAAAGGGATATAAATAAGCACTTCACTACGCCATTCATAACAGTGAATAAGTATTCTGTGAAATATAGCCTAAGAGACCCACACGGTGCACACACTGTCACCTTTACACACGTGGGACAAGGAGTCTCCGGAGATCACATAAGTAAAACCCACTTGACTAGCATAATGACATCTAGATTACAAGCATCATCATATGAATCTCAATCATGTAAGGCAGCTCACACTACAAGAAAAGTTCTGATAGACAACGTCTCAAAATCGTCCGCTAAGGGGTATTTTTCGTCGCCTATGGGCCTAACCCGACGATATGGGTTCCGTTGTGGAAACTGCGTCAGGCAAAGTCCAACGACGATTTTTTCGGTCCGTCGCGCTTGGGCGCCCTTCCGCCACGGAAAATCGGACCGTTGCGGAAGTGTTTTCGGGAGCCCGTTGACTGCTGACGTCATGCAAACTGACACGTGGCAGACGCCGTTAACTGCCAGTTAACGGCGTTAACCGGCTGAAACCCCGTGGTAGATGGTAGGCCCACACGAGGCCTGCCACGTCTTAAGCGGGCCGGGCCAGATGACATAGTTTGACCGGTCAACTATATAGCTGGGCCGGTCCATTAGTTACGTGGGCCGGGCCTAACCTCTAATGTTGACTGGTCAAAAGTTAAATGGGCCGGCCCATTTAACATGTGGGGTCCACCTTACAGCAACTGGGCCGGCCCAAGAAGTGGTCGGCCCCAAAAACACAGTGGGTCCCACTTTCCTGTTAAAAGGCCGGCCCATTTAGTGTGTGGGGTCCACCGTATAGCAAGTGGGCCGCCAACAAGCTAGTGGGCAAAACACAGGTGGGTCCCACTTTCTGTTAAAGGGCCGGCCCATTTAGTGTGTGGGGTCCACCATATATCAAGTGGGCCGCCCAACAAGATAGTGGGCCGGGCCAAAAACACAGGGGACCCATCTTCCTGTTAAAGGGCCGGCCCATTTAGTATGTGGGGTCCACAATATAGCAAGTGGGCTGGCCCACCAAGATAGTGGGCCGGGCCAAAAACACATGTGGGTCCCACATTCCTGTTAATGGGCCGGCCCATTTGGTATGTGGGGTCCACCATGTAGAAAGTGGGCCGGCCCAACGAGATAGTGGGCCGGGCCAAAACACAGGTGGGTCCCACCATCCTATTAAAGGGCCGGCCCATTTGGTGTGTGGGGTCCACCATATAGAAAGTGGGCCGGCCCATTTGGTATGTGGGGTCCACCATCTAGAAAGTGGGCCGGCCCAACAAGATAGTGGGCCGGGTCAAAACACAGGTGGGTCCCACCTTCCTATTAAAGGGCCGGCCCATTTACCATGTGGGACCACCATAGAGCAAGTGGGCCGGCCCAATAAGCATGTGGAGCCCATTATCGTGTAACCGGGCCGGCCTACTAAAGAAGTGGGCCGGCCCAAAATGAAAGTGGGTCCCACACTACTGTAAGTGGGCCGGCCCAATCTGTTGTAGGGCCCTACTTGTTTGACTAGTCAACTTGCATTAAATTTCATGAGCCTAAAATCTGATTTCAATGATACACACAATTACATACACAAATAAAACAAATAGGAAAATTACAAGGCAATTAATGTGCCCAAATAAAAAAATTACATAGAATCATTGAGGACTTCTATTAGCATCATCAATAACAGGTTGACATTTGGCAATCGCCTTGATTGAATCTTGTGTACTCTTTGTCAACATATCAGCTACAGATCTTAAAGCAGCAATACCATGTCTTTTATAAAGTACAGCCTTGAGATATTTACTGTCTGATGAAAGAAATGGTCTAGGTTGACGGCTATGAGAAGATGCATCAGAAGAAAGATCAGAACTTTTTGTGGGCCTCACTGGTAATGAAGATTGCTTCATCACAACTGCATTCTGATAATAATGCAAAAAGAGTTAAACGATGAACTATGCAAACATTTATTATGCAATGTAGATATAAGATAATAACAAGTTGCATAAATAAGACATGTATGGAACTTGTACTAAGCACAAACTTACATCATAATGTTGCACAGGGTCGCTACAGATCCTTTTTTGGCGACTATCTTCTAATGATGACTGCTTCATTAAAACAGCATTCTGGTAACATTGTAAACATAGTTACAACAATTAACTATTCAAACATGTATTACGCAATGTAGAGATCAGATAACAGCATGTAGCAGAAATAAGCACAAGATAAGATAAGATGCATGTACTAAGCACATACTGGCTCACTGCAGGTCCTTCTCTTGCGTGCACTAGTCGTGGTCAACATGCCTATCATTTTAGGTTCAGCCATCAAGTGAAATGCTAATCCTCCTGCTCCATTGTCCTTAATCTGTGTTTAGATATCACATTTAAGACCAAGTCAGCTGGTTTCAAATAACAAAAAACTTGAGCTGCCAAATGAATAAGCCAATAGTTACCAGATATCAAATTAAAACCAACTAGATGTTGCTTTGCATGAGATACGAATTTCAGACATTCAGATTTAGAGTAGGGTAATGCCAAGGTTTTACACATAAAGTAAACTGGCATTAAGAATGACCAAATGTCAGGTTCAAATCACCCTCGAAGTTTCTCCAAGACAAGCATATCAAATAGGCAGAAACATAGTAAAGCATGAATGGCATTGCTATGGCAGGGTTCCAAGTGTTAATCTCTTGCATAAGGAACAATGCATATAGGTTATAGATAATAACGGAAGTAAACTGCCAAAATTACCAACCACGAACTCAGATTCCAACCTTACCTAGCGTCCCCGCTGTTAATGTTGGATGTTCTAATAAGTGGTTCGCATGATCAATCCCAAGGAAAAATAACATTGACAAGTCAGTCTACGATAATACAAAGACCAGACATGCACGCAGCAATAACTATATAAGCTAAAGACGAGGTATAAGAGCAAGCAGATTGGAAATGCACATAGCATGATTATAAAAGCAGTGTGAGAATAGCAGACACGAGAAAACAGCTAGCGGTGAGCTAATGACGTGGTATAAGAACAAGCAGATTGGAAATGCCCATAGCACGACTATAAAAGCAGTGCGACAATAGCATGCAGTACAAAAACAGTTGGCAGCAAATGAATGGGTACAAGGCTATAAATATGTGGATGCACACAGGTGTCAGTAGAATGAACAGGATGGTAGCGACCGGATAATGCTTTTGTACTGTACAACATTTAAACAAACTTCATGCGAAGCAACACATCAAGAAAGTTAACGGCATATGAGATCTGCAAATAACTACACAAAACATGGCTAAAGAAACACCGCGATCTAACGGGCCAGCGTACTAACCAAGCTGCGGCGGGGTGGACGGGGGCGGCAACTTGCATTCCAGCGGCGGCGAACGCGGGAGACGATGAATCGACCATGTTTCAGTAGAAGCGGGCGTTAGTGAAGCAGATCTGGTTGGCTGGCAAGGTATTCGGTGAAGTTGATACAGCCGCTGCGGCGAGGTAGTCGGTGGCGAGGTCGGCGGTGAAGCAGATCCGTCGGTGGCGAGGTCGGCGGTGAAGCAGATCCGTCGGTGGCGAGGTCGGCGGTGAAGCAGATCCGTCGGTGACGAGGGCGGCGGGGGAGCGGATCAGGTGGGTGGACAGCCAACACGATCAAGGCTACGCTGTGGAGGAGTATGCCGGCGGCGAAGCAGATCTAGTACTGTAGAGAGTCAGAGCTTTGGCGTGTGAGAGTATTTTTGAGCTAATGGGGCGAATGGTTGGTGGGTGGGTGTGGGCCTGTGGGGAGGGTTCGGGATCTAGGCAAGATATTTCATTGTTACCGAATGAGCCCTCCATGGTCGGTGGGTTGTAGCTTCCGGACCAGGGTTAAAAGGGTAAAACTGGTCACGGGATTTTCGAATGGATGCGGCGGGATGATTTGGCGCGTGGCCGAAATTTTCAGTTTCAAGCTACAGTACGAGCAGAACGACAAAAATAATGTTCTTCCCCAGGGAGCTCTCATTTCTTCCTCTTCTCTTTCTCTCTCGAGTCTCTCCCACTCCCCCGGCTCCTCTCCCCCTTCTCTCCGGCGGCCTCGCCGGCCGGAGACGAGGCCGACTTCTCTCTGTATATTGTACACCCTCCGAACTAAATTAATTGATTCAACTTTCCTTAGACGTGTATGTATCTAGAGTAAAAACATGTGTGGATACATCCATATTTAGATAAGCAAAGTTGAGTCAGCTAATTTGGATCCGAGGGAGTTAGTGTTGTTGTAAGCTTAGATCCAGTGTTTCCCATGAGCAGAATGGCGCAATGGAGTCGGGGATCTCGTCATCGGCTTCAGATCTGGCCTATGGTGAATCTGGCGGATCTTGCCGGCCAAACCCCGATCTGGTGCCATCAATGTGATGGCGCTAACGGTGAGGCTTGCTTTGGTCAGTGCTTCAGATCTGGCCAATGGGGAAGTCAAGCTGCTAAAGTTCACAAGCTCGGGGCATACGACGGCGTCATCCGTCTTGCCCGTGCACATCTTGGACTTTCAGCGACCCTTCTCAGAGCCAATATGCCGTTGCTGAGGCCCTTCTTCTCCTTCGTCCTGGCGACTACCGGCGACACCGTCCCAAGTGGTGCGTCCCCGGCGACGGAGTTGCTGGAAAGGATGCGGAGCAGAGATCTGATGTGCGGTCGAGAAGGACTCGATTGATTTTCTTCTATATGTTTTGGGGTCCTTTTTGTAAAGTTGCAGGTTCTATTAGTTATTGTCTAGTACTTTTGGTCCTCTATGTAATTTTTTGGACTAGTTTCCATTGGCACTGATAAACTTGAATTTTGACAAGTTCACGAGGAAAAAAATCCTTTGCACATATGGCCTATCATGTATAAACATTCTTGAGATTTAAACTATATGTAATGTGCCATGCATTAACCCTAAACCATATATATGTAACTAACCCTAGCTGATCAAACCCTACTTAATTAAAACAAATAACCCTAAACTATACGCATGCACTTTATGCGCAAAGGCGCGGGTGCCTCTAATAATGTGTGTGCGCACTCGATCGATGATCCCTAAACCTTATACAACCCTGAAACCCTAATCCCTAATCCCTAAACCCTAAACACCCTAAACACTAAACCCTAAACCCTAACCCTAACCCTAAACCCTAATTAAACCCTATATATAGGCCAACGACACTTAATTGTGCATCAAGCAGGCCAGGGGTGCCTCGCGGTCCTCTAATTAAATTAAATGTGCCATGCATTAACCCTAAACCATATATATGTAACTAACCATAGCTAATCAACCCTACTTAATTAAAACACATAACCCTAAACTATACTAGCTATAACCCGATCTAATAAAAACATGCTCTATATATAGCAGCTAGCTAGCAAACCGTAGATTAACACCAATTAATATATACATGGCCTATATCGATCATGTTGTATAACATATCCCTGAGATTCATTAATTAATTATATAATTATCGTGATAAATTAATTAACTTTAATTTTGACAAGTTCTCTCGAATGAAAACACATTTGATTAAGTTGCCTCATAATATATATATATAATTAGTGTGCATGCATGGCCTACCATGCATTCGTGCATATATTTTAATGTATATTTGAACATATTCTTGGGGATTTCAATCTCTCTCTCTCGATCATCTATATATCGTTGGTGGCCAAAAAACACACACATATATATATGCATGCAATTTATGCGTAAAGGCGCGGGTGCCTCTAATAATGTGTGTGCGCACTCGATCGATGATCCCTAAACCTTAAACAACCCTAAAACCCCTAAATCCCTAATCCCTAAACCCTAAACACCCTAAACACTAAACCCTAAACCCTAGACCCTAAACGTACCCTAACCCTAACCCTAACCCTAACCCTAACCCTAAACCCTAGCTAATCCTAAACCCCAATTAAACCCTATGTATATGCCAACGACACTTAATTGTGCATCGATCGAGCGGGTCATGGGTGCCTCGCGATCCTCTAATAAAATTAAATGTGCCATGCATTAACCATAAACCATATATATGTAACTAACCCTAGCTAATCAACCCTACTTAATTAAAACACATAACCCTAAACTATACTAGATATAACCCGATCTAATAAAAACATGCTCTATATATAGCAGCTAGCTAGCAAACCGTAGATTAACACCAATTAAAATATACATGGCCTATATCGATCATGTTGTATAACATATCCCTGAGATTCATTAATTAATTATATAATTATCGTGATAAATTAATTAACTTGAACTTTGACAAGTTCTCTCGAATGAAAACACATTTGATTAAGTTGCCTCATAATATATATATATAATTAGTGTGCATGCATGGCCTACAATGCATTCGTGCATATATTTTAATGTATATTTGAACATATTCTTGGGGATTTCAATCTCTCTCTCTCTCTCTCTCTCATCTATATATCGTTGGTGGCCCAAAAAACACACATATATATGCATGCAATTTATGCGTAAAGGCGCGGGTGCCTCTAATAATATAATGTGTGTGCGCACTCGATCGATGATCCCTAAACCTTAAACAACCCTAAAACCTTAAAATCCCTAATCCCTAAACCCTAAACACCCTAAACACTAAACCCTAAACCCTAGACCCTAAACATACCCTAACCCTAACCCTAACCCTAACCCTAAACCCTAGCTAATCCTAAACCCCAATTAAACCCTATGTATAGGCCAACGACACTTAATTGTGCATCGATCGAGCGGGTCATGGGTGCCTCGTGATCCTCTAATAAAATTAAATGTGCCGTGCATTAACCCTAAACCATATATATGTAACTAACCCTAGCTAATCAACCCTACTTAATTAAAACACATAACCCTAAACTATACTAGCTAGCTGCTATAACCCGATCTAATAAAAACATGCTCTATATATAGCAGCTAGCTAGCAAACCGTAGATTAACACCAATTAAAATATACATGGCCTATATCGATCATGTTGCATAACATATCCCTGAGATTCATTAATTAATTATATAATTATCGTGATAAATTAATTAACTTGAACTTTGACAAGTTCTCTCGAATGAAAACACATTTGATTAAGTTGCCTCATAATATATATATAATTAGTGTGCATGCATGGCCTACAATGCATTCGTGCATATATTTTAATGTATATTTGAACATATTCTTGGGGATTTCAATCGATCTCTCTCTCTCGATCATCTATATATCGTTGGTGGCCCAAAAAACACACATATATATGCATGCAATTTATGCGTAACGGCGCGGGTGCCTCTAATAATGTGTGTGCGCACTCGATCGATGATCCCTAAACCTTAAACAACCCTAAAACCTTAAATCCCTAATCCCTAAACCCTAAACACTAAACCCTAAACCCTAGACCCTAAACGTACCCTAACCCTAACCCTAAACCCTAGCTAATCCTAAACCCCAATTAAACCCTATGTATAGGCCAACGACACTTAATTGTGCATCGATCGAGTGGGTCATGGGTGCCTCGTGATCCTCTAATAAAATTAAATGTGCCATGCATTAACCCTAAACCATATATATGTAACTAACCCTAGCTAATCAACCCTACTTAATTAACACACATAACCCTAAACTATACTAGCTAGCTATAACCCGATCTAATAAAAACATGCTCTATATATAGCAGCTAGCTAGCTAGCAAACCGTAGATTAACACCAATTAAAATATACATGGCCTATATCGATCATGTTGTATAACATATCCCTGAGAATCATTAATTAATTATATAATTATCGTGATAAATTAATTAACTTGAACTTTGACAAGTTCTCTCGAATGAAAACACATTTGATTAAGTTGCCTCATAATATATATATAATTAGTGTGCATGCATGGCCTACAATGCATTCGTGCATATATTTTAATGTATATTTGAACATATTCTTGGGGATTTCAATCGATCTCTCTCTCTCTCTCGATCATCTATATATCGTTGGTGGCCCAAAAAACACACATATATACGCATGCACTTGATGCGTAAAGGCGCGGGTGCCTCTAATAATGTGTGTGCGCACTCGATCGATGATCCCTAAACCTTAAACAACCCTAAAACCCTAATCCCTAATCCCCTAAACCCTAAACACCCTAAACACACTAAACCCTAGACCCTAAACACCCTAAACACTAAACCCTAAACCCTAGACCCTAAACACCGTAAACCCTAAACCATAAACCCTAAACCCTAAACCCTAAACCCTAAACCCTAAAACCCTAAACCCTAAACACTAAACCCTAAACCCTATAAACACCCTAAACACTAATTAAAACCTAAACCCTAGACCCTAAACACTAAACCCTAAACCCTAGACCCTAAACACCGTAAACACTAAACCCTAAACCCTAAACACCCTAAACACTAATTAAACCCTAAACCATAGACCCTAAACACTAGACCCTAAACCCTAGACCCTAAACACCCTAAACACTAAACCCTAGACCCTCTAAACACAGTAAACACTAAACCCTAAACCCTAGACCCTAGCTAAACACCCAAAACACTAAACCCTAAACCCAGCTAGCTAACCCTAAACCCTAATTAAACCCTATATATATAGGCCAACGACACTTAATTGTGCATCAAGCAGGCCAGGGGTGCCTCGCGGTCCTCTAGTTAAATTAAATGTGACATGCATTAACCCTAAACCATATATATATAACTAACCCCTAGCTAATCAAACCCTAGTTAATTAAAACACATAACCCTAAACTATACTAGCTATAACCCGATCTAATAAAAACATGCTCTATATATAGCATGCAGCTAGCTAGCAAAAACGGTAGATTAAAACCAATTAATATATACATGGCCTATATATCGATCATATGTTGTATAACATCTCCCTGAGATTCATTAATTAATTATATAATTATCGATGATAAATTAATTAACTTGAATTTTGACAAGTTCTCTCGAATGAAAACACATTTGATTAAGTTTCCTCATAATATATATATAATTAGTGTGCATGCATGGCCTACCATGCATGCATTAATTCGTGCATATATTTTAATATATATTTGAACATATTCTTGGGGATTTCAATCTCTCTCTCTCGATCATCTATATGTCGTTGGTGGCCAAAAAACACACACATATACGCATGCACTTTATGCGCAAAGGCGCGTGTGCCTCTAATAATGTGTGTGTGCGCACTCGATCGATGATCCCTAAACCTTAAACAACCCTAAAACCCTAATCCCTAATCCCCTAAACCCTAAACACCCTAAACACACTAAACCCTAGACCCTAAACACCCTAAACACGTACTAAACCCTAAACCCTAGACCCTAAACACCGTAAACCCTAAACCATAAACCCTAAACCCTAAACCCTAAACCCTAAAACCCTAAACCCTAAACCCTAAACCCTATAAACACCCTAAACACTAATTAAACCCTAAACCCTAGACCCTAAACACTAAACCCTAAACCCTAGACCCTAAACACCGTAAACACTAAACCCTAAACCCTAAACACCCTAAACACTAATTAAACCCTAAACCATAGACCCTAAACACTAGACCCTAAACCCTAGACCCTAAACACCCTAAACACTAAACCCTAGACCCTCTAAACACAGTAAACACTAAACCCTAAACCCTAGACCCTAGCTAAACACCCAAAACACTAAACCCTAAACCCAGCTAGCTAACCCTAAACCCTAATTAAACCCTATATATATAGGCCAACGACACTTAATTGTGCATCAAGCAGGCCAGGGGTGCCTCGCGGTCCTCTAGTTAAATTAAATGTGACATGCATTAACCCTAAACCATATATATATAACTAACCCCTAGCTAATCAAACCCTAGTTAATTAAAACACATAACCCTAAACTATACTAGCTATAACCCGATCTAATAAAAACATGCTCTATATATAGCATGCAGCTAGCTAGCAAAAACGGTAGATTAAAACCAATTAATATATACATGGCCTATATATCGATCATATGTTGTATAACATCTCCCTGAGATTCATTAATTAATTATATAATTATCGATGATAAATTAATTAACTTGAATTTTGACAAGTTCTCTCGAATGAAAACACATTTGATTAAGTTTCCTCATAATATATATATAATTAGTGTGCATGCATGGCCTACCATGCATGCATTAATTCGTGCATATATTTTAATATATATTTGAACATATTCTTGGGGGATTTCAATCTCTCTCTCTCGATCATCTATATGTCGTTGGTGGCCAAAAAACACACACATATACGCATGCACTTTATGCGCAAAGGCGCGTGTGCCTCTAATAATGTGTGTGTGCGCACTCGATCGATGATCCCTAAACCTTAAACCCTAAATAAACCCTAATCCCTAATCCCTAAACCCTAAACACCATAAACATTAAACCCTAAACCCTAACCTCCTAACCCTAAACCCTAAACCCTAATTAAACCCTATATATATAGGCCAATGACACTTAATTATGCATCAAGCAGGCCAGGGGTGCCTCGCGGTCCTCTAATTAAATTAAATGTGCCATGCATATATATGTGTTTAATTTGGGGATTTCAATCGCTCTCTCGTATGTAGCTCTCTCTACCTCTATCTCTCTCTCTCTCTCTCTCTCTCTCTCTCGTTGGTGGCCAACAACACACACATGCACTTTGTGCGCAAAGGCATGCGCCTCTAATAATGTGTGCGCAGTCGATCGATCTAGTTTTGATTAATCATAGCACACAAATAAAGAAGTTGTATTTGAATCCACACAACCTATTAAAACACATAACCCCTAACATGGCCTAATTAATTAACCCTTCTCGATCTCTACCTAATTAGTGGAAATTGCACAAAATCAAAAGGGGTCCCTCACTAATTATGCATATCTGCTAGATTGTGATAAACTTTTGCCACATATATATTTGGTGGATGGGTGCATCTTGGCATGTAAACAATTAGTGTTTGCAAATGGCGTTGTCAAAATTTATGTACAAATGATTTCTTTCCATCCAAAGTGCATAAAATGGGAGTTTTAATGAAGAAAGTACAAATAAAACAGCTCAACATGCTTCCACACCCCGATTTTCACACGAAGTAGAGCATATTTAAAGGATAATTCCAGAGTTTTACTATTTTTCAAGCAACTTTGCTAATTTTCCCCCACTCACATGACTTTATGTCGATTTAACGAAAATATGGCGAATTTAAACTACATGGGCGGGATAGTTTGAATTGTGCGCGCGGCAAAGGGAACCGCCTATTCCTCAACCTTGTGCACGGCAAATTACACACGCAACTCCATTAAACGCCACCTACCAACCTTAATTATCACCCCGGCGGCCCGGCCGCATGACCCCCCACCCACCCGTAGACAACTTATCCCCGTCCGTGCGAAGAGCTTCCCCTCCCCGTCCCGTCCGTGCGAAGAAGAAGCTTCTCCTCCCCGTCGTTCTTCTCGAGACGCACCGGCGGTCAAGTTGATCCACGGTAGGGCTGCTATCTCTAGCTCAATCATGTATCGGGCAAGACAGCCTAACGATTTATATTTTCTTGATGCTGCTAAAAAAATTCGTCAGTATGCTCGAACTAATTGGCACTTTATAGTTTTCCGCTCGATTTGTCATCGATCAATTTGTTCATTTGCGTGGGCATATAGAGTCAGTTCTGCACTCGATCCGTTAATTTGCTGAAATGCCATGGCAGAGTTTTGTACACGATCTGTTTGCTAAAATGTCGATGGGCATTTTTTGTTTTGTACTCGACATGATTGCTGAAATGCATAATCATGTAGTATAGTTTTGTACTCGATGGATATACATTTCCTACTTCGCCTTAAATTAATCACCAACCACTGTATCTCATAATTAAACAGATGGACAGAACTTGGAAACTGCATGGACACTTATGTTCCCCTTCATATATAAATGGTGTTCAACCCTTTATGGGGTTTATTAGAGCTCATGATGGTCACAACCTGGACGTGTATTGCCCGCGCTGCACATGTATGAATGGTGAGAAGAGGCCTCACCCTGTAGTGGCAGATCATTTACACATTTTTGGGATGGACCGCACATATGTTAGGCGGGTTTAGCATGGTGAACCATATAATGATCCTTTAGCAGGAGAAGCAGATCTTGCTCACACTGTATGTGTGCTGGCATATGTAGTTAATTATTTATATTGATGCTGCCGCTGTTTCAATCAATAGTTTGCATTGCTGTGCAAGGTTCTGTACTCAAATTTAACTTGTTGCAGATGGATGGACGGGAAGGAGAGAAAAAGCGCTTGCTTCAGGAAACGGGTTTCAGCTCTGGGACATGTGCTGTGCCAGATGAGAAGGTAAATATGTAAAACGGCATTTGTTCAGGTTGCATCCCTTAGATGTTTGTCTAATCGGTTGATGTACTAATTGCAGAAGCATAGAGTTAAAGAGGTCTCTCAGTTTGATGGGAGATTTGAAGATGAATCTCAGTTTGATGCACCTGTGGATGGTACTGATGACGAGCCTTTCATAGACGAAGGTCCTGCACCTGAGATTATCCAGCCTACAGAAGGAGGCCGTGGACCGAGTACACAGCTTTGCGTTGAAGTGGATGCACGCCCGGAGATCATCACGGGCGTCCGGGTAGTCTCAAGACCACCCAGCCCTGATGCACCTGTGGATGGTACTGATGACGAGCCTCTCATAGACGAAGGTCCTGCACCTGAGATTATCCAGCCTACAGAAGGAGGCCGTGGACCGAGTACACAGCTTTGCGTTGAAGAGGATGCACACCCGGAGATCATCAGGGGCGTCCCGGTAGTCTCAGGACCACCCAGCCCTGATGCAAAATGTTGAGCTACTTTATGATTCGTACTCTTATGTTCTGGTGCTGTAGTATGTTATGATTTGTACGCCTTTGGCGCTAGATTAAGCATTCAGTGGATGATCGCGTTGCAAAATTCGACACCCACACAATCAGTTCATCGTACAAGTAGTAGCACAATTACTTCTACAGCGATTCCTGCCAGCGCATTAGTTGGTAGCATGAAACACTTTCAGGTACTCCCCTCTGATTCATATTAATGGACTCAATTCTGTCTAGATATGGATGTATCTAGATGCATTTGTTAACTAGACTAACAAACTTGAGTCAGTTAATATGAATCCGTGTAAACCGCCCAAGTCCTCGAGCAGCTAGTTTATTGACTCTGGACTCCAAGCCTCTCGCGGCAAGCCATCGACGAAGCTTTGACCAGATCTTGGCCCGCAATTTTTTGTGTGTGGCGAATAGCAAAGCTTTGACCAGTTCCTCTCGGGATACAGCACGCCGGTGAGCTTGCACGGTTGCCATGAGCACTTTCCGGCGGAACTTCCTCTTCAGCGCCCTCAAGCCGCTGCTGCGAGACAGCACGCAGTGCCTCGAGGTGGACGGAATTCTGGATCTCAGGGCGGGTGGTCCGCATCGTCCGGGAACGATCTCCAGCGGGTTAACGAGGACATGCATGGCGGCCAGGGGATTTGTTTTTTGTTTTTTTTTTGGTTTGAGCTTGGGATTTGGGGTTTTTTCGGATAGGGGAGGAGGAACCGAGGAAGAGGAAGGAACAGCCGCGTGCTTGGCGCGTGGCGGTGTGCTTGAATTTCGAATTTTTGTGAAATGTTTCATTTCCCCGCTACAATTCGGGGGTTTCTTGACGCGCCAATGCGTCCCGCCGGGCAGCTTCAAGTAAATTTGGGGTGCCACACTATGGGCCCTAGTTTCAGTGAGACATGTAATGACTAGTCACATCAGTAAGTTCACTGTGTAATAAAATATGTTACCCCTCCCCTTTATGTAGCACCCCTTCTCTCCCGATCGAGTGCCGATTGCCGACGGATGCAAGCCGCTAGCTCGATCCCCTCCTTTCGCCTCCACCGTCCAGGCATCCAGCTTGGAGGGGCAAGCTGCATCTAGCCCAAGCGGATTAGGTAGGACTAGTAATGTTCTCTCCTTTCTCGAGATCGGTTCTTTTTTCCTCTCCTCGATATCTTGCGCATCTCTTTCCTATTCTGGGCAAAGGGGTGTCTTTCTGGTCACCCTCGAGCTGGGAGTGATTGATGGGGGTGGGGGGCGGGGGCTACCTTTGCTTGGATTGGGGTGTTCTTCCTTTATTTGTCGACATTTGCAACCTTTGTAGTTTCTGCTGATCCTCACTGTATCTTTTGTCAGCTTGTACAGGAAAGGCAAGACCTCGGCGGTGGGGGCAATGGAGCGTAAGGGCATGTACAACGCTCCACGCTGGACCACTGCCTCAGCCGTCCACGTCGTCCTGGAGATGCCAACTCACCCAAACCTAGCTCCTGCAAATCAAAGTGGTCTCCTGCAGGAGAGCTCGCCGCTCCCCGACAAAAGAAACGAGGCGACCGCCGAGGCGACGCGATGGGCGAAAGCAGTCGCCCCAGCCGAATCTCGCGCTCCCGCGCCACCAGAATCCCGCGCTCGCGCTCACCTTCCCGCCAAATCGCGCGCTCGCCCACCCGCCAAATCCACTTTCGCACCAAGAGCTGAACCAGAGAAGGCGGGCGAGCGACCGGAGGCGAAGTACGCGGAGAAGGCTGTGTTCGTCCTCAACAAGTACGCGGAGAAGGCTGTGTTCGTCCTCAACAAATCGCTGATCGTCCTCGACATCTCGCCGACGACACCGTTGATTTGCTGCTCTCCTGGAAGGTACGAGTCGATCTCTTCCCGTCTCCCTGTCTCCCGTGAAGAAGGCCCTAGGTTCTCAACGATTCTTCTAGAAATTGGATTTCTTTGATTCGATTTGGTAAATTTATTGATCAAAGGTAGCTTCTTTCGATGATGCAGTTTTGATCTGCATCTTCGATTTGGTCAAAATCCATGCTTTTGGAGAAACCCCAAATTTCCCATAACTTTTCTGGCTTCCTAAGATTCGGTTCGATCTGGTAAATTGACTGATGAAAGTGGCTTCCCCGATACTGCAGTTGTGATCCGTATCTTCAGATTTGGTCAAAATTCTGAGCTTGCGTGAGACCCCCAATTCCCCATGATTTTTTTCTATCGGGACATGCCTCCATGTGTGCTTCATAGGACGAACAAGCTAGCTGTCTCCCTGTATATTACTATCGTTGATGTTTAATTAGCTCTAGTAGTATACTCTACTGTAGAGTAGCTTTCTCGTCATTGTCTCTGTTAGATAAGCTAGCTATCTGTGTGCCTAATTCTGAACCTATCAACTACACTAGGAAATCATAGAAGTATGGAATTAGTTTTTGTTTGAGCAAATACATGTGACGGCAACCAATCCTGTTCGCAGCTTGTATAGTTTATAACTTATTTTGAGCATTGTAATCTCCAAGTGGTTAGATAAACGCAGGATTCTTACATGTGTGCCTGATAACGCTGAGTGATATATTTGTTTCATTACCTGTATATCTGCTCCTTTGCGTTGGTATTTTAGTTTTGACTGAATTAATCAATCAACTGGTTGTAGATGTCTGATGAGTTTGACGACGAGTTTGACGATGACACAATTGACCCCACTGAAGTTTTCTCTTTAGAAGATTACCTTGCACAACAAAATAATCTGAACAACTTTGCTATCCAAATAGCCTCAAACATTCATGATGCACTAGGAGCTCCAAGTACTAGGCGTCGGTCAGCCTCTAGGATATATATTGAAAGGAACCGAGAATTCTACAACGACCGTCTCATTTCAGATTACTTCTGATAATCCTGCCTATCCCGATTACTACTTTCGTAGAAGGTTCCGCATGCGAAGATCACTCTTTCGACGCATTGTGGACGCTCTTGGTGAGTGGTCCCCCTTCTTCACTCAAAGGACAGATGCCCTAGGACGTCCAAGCCTATCACCTTTGCAGAAGTGCACTGCAGCTATCCGTATGTTGGCGTATGGTGTTCCAGCTGATGGAGCTGATGAATACGTACGGATTGGTGCAAGCACAACACTCAAGTGTCTTGAAGGATTCGTTCAAGGGGTGATTGCCAAGTTTGGTGGACAATATTTGCGAAGGCCAACCACGGAAGACGTGCAACGTCTACTAGAAGAGGGCGAGGCACGTGGTTTTCCGGGTATGTTAGGAAGTATAGACTGCATGCATTGGGAGTGGAAAAATTGCCCAGTTGGATGGCAGGGGCAGTTTACCCGTGGTGACTATGGTGTCCCTACAGTCATCCTTGAGGCTGTTGCATCCCATGATCTACGGATATGGCATGCCTTCTTTGGCGTTCCAGGATCCAACAATGATATAAATGTGCTCAATCAGTCACCATTGTTTACTGAAGTATTGCAAGGGAATGCTCCTCAGGTAGAGTACTATGTAAATGGGCAACAATACAAGAAGGGGTATTACCTTGCTGATGGGATATATCCCGAGTGGGCTGTTTTTGTGAAGACTGTACCACTCCCTCAAACTGATAAGGACAAGTTATTTGCAAAGAAACAAGAAGCCGCAAGAAAGGATGTCGAACGTGCATTTGGAGTTCTACAACAACGCTTTAAAATTGTGGCTGAACCTTCACGTCTTTGGGACCAAACAGACATGGGCAATGTAATTAAAGCATGTATCATCATGCACAACATGATACTTGAGGATGAGAAGGGAGCTGTGTTACCCTTTGATTTGAATGAAGCTCTTGGAAGATCCAGCGCTCTACCACCGACGATGGTTAGCGGTGCTACACCTTTGTTCGCTGACGTGATCAGAAGAGATGTTCAGATTCGTGACCGTTCCATGCACAAACGTCTCAAACATGATCTGGTAGAACATATTTGGGAAAAGTTTGGCCAAGACCCAAATAATAACTTGTGATTTAGTAATTTTCTGTTTAGTGAACAACATTGTCTGTGTAATTCTCTGATTTGTATGCTTTTGCACTTCTCTGTTTGAGTGAATCAACTATATGTAATTGAAGTACTTGTAACTTATGAGTATTTGTAATTTCTGAATTTAAGCATTACTTCTCTGTTTCAGTTTGAATGGATTACCGTCCTCCTAATGGTTTCATGAGCTTTCTTCAAGGCCAAAGTCATCCCAGTTTCACCTATCCAACCAACCAACAGCTTGGTTTCCAATATCCAATGTTCCCTATGCTGCCGCCACCACCACCAGCTAATCCCTTCTCACCACCATCAGATCCCAGTAGCCCAACTCCACCACCTGCTCCACCATCTGCTCCACCATCTGGCAAGCGAAAGCGAGTCACAATTGATGTAGAAGCTATTGAGGAAGATAAACAAAGGCTATATTATACTAAGGATGAGGATGTCAGACTGGTAAACTCTCCTTTTGCTATCTATTGCTATATGATCTGAGCAAGTATGAGGTGTCACTTGGTTATCTAATGTAGCATTGTGTTGGTTTTGTTCTTTGTGCAGGTGAGTGCTTGGTTGAACAACTCTGTCAATCCTATTGAGGGTAATGCAAAGAAAAGAGAGTACTACTGGAAGGAGGTTGCAGATGCATACAACAGACAACGAGAGTGACCGGAAAAGGGACATTAAAAACCTCAAGAATCATTGGTATAAAACAACCCCAAAGGTAACATCATTCAATGGCTGCTACAACCAGATCAGCGACACCTATGCAAGTGGTCGTTGTGATAAACAACTATTGCAACAAGCTCTAGACCTGTACCACAGCCGCCATGGACACCAATTTCTGTATGTGCACTGGTGGGAAGCTGTTAGAGATAGCCAAAAGTGGAAGATTCACGTCTACACTGAAGGAGACGGAACAAAGAGGTCACAAGCAGCACCAACTGAGAAAACTCCACGTCCTACTGGTTGCAAGGCTGCAAAGAAAGCAAGAGGAAAGGATAAGGAAGCCCCTGCCGAGATAAATGGAATGAAAGAACAAATTGGGGCTTTTCTACAAGCTCAAGCTGAGACAAAGGTGCAAACCGAAGAGATGATGGAACTGCAGAGTCGGCTATCTGCTCAGAAGCTAGAAGCTAATCGACTTGCATATGAGGCGGCAAAGGAGAGAACGGTCGCTAAGCTAGCGGAGGAAAGGACCAAGTTGTTTGACAAGTTCACCGAGATGTTGAATGCCGACACTACAAGAATGGAGCCATGGGCAAAAGAGATGCATGTGAGGGCTGTCACAAGGTTAGGAGACCAGCTTTTCAAGGAGGAATAGGAGGTATATATGCTACAGCTTGTTCCTATTTTTAAAAATGCTCTAGTCATACAAATTGTTCTGTTTGTAAAATGCTCTAGCAAAGCTTTGTGCTATTGCAAACTATATACATCATCCTTTTCATCATTGATAATTGGTTCAGACCTAGGTTCCTGGTTATATTTCAGAAATTAGTCATTGTTGTCACCTGACACTTGACCATGTGTTCCTCGTTATATTTCAGAAATTAGAAGTCAAGAGTGAGAAAGATATGGCACGGAAGTCACCAGGAAACCCCAAAGATATGAGACATTTTTTTGTGATTCAAGTGAGAAGGACATGGCAAGAAGTCAGTCTAAATTTTGAGAATGGTGAACAATAGCATGTAGCATGTGATAAGTTGTGGTTTCTCAAGTACTTAACATATGTGACATGATTTTGGTGGTTTGTACTCAGAATTGTGCTACCATCTCTAGACTCTGTTTTGCATAATCTGGAGTGTGTTTGGATCAAATTTGAGACTAAGTTTGGTATTTTGCCAATTCCCTGAGTGAGTTCATTTGAAATAAATGGTTGTATTGTTTGAAATGAGTATTTGCAGTGTGTCTGAAAAGTTGGTCAGTACAAAAAGTAGGAGAATGACCTCACATGTAGTAGCTTCCATTGGAGACATATGCTTAACACTAGTAGCTTCATTCTATTTTGTATATGTGGATGGCTGGGGCGACCACAACATACTGCCCCCATTGTACATGCCCTAAGGCCACCACGCATGTGGGCAGTTGGCTGAGCCTGAGCTGCGTCCCCAGCCCCGCGAAGCAGGTACTCCGTTTGCTTATCCACTCTTTACCTTTTAAGTGTCTCTCTGGTCTCTGCATCCTCAATCTGTTCCTGTTCTGGAATATGCTTAAAGTAGCACATGTCTTCAGCTGTTTGTGCGTAAAGCCTCTGTGACACCATGCTCTATATTCTCTGTATCAGGTTGGTACCTCCAGGTTCCGTGCTGAGGCTATGGGGAACGAGAATAGCGCCCCACCTGCTGCAGGAGCATGGCCCGATCTACAGCACAAGAAGCGAAATGCCACTGCCGAGCTGGGCAGGGACCGCCCAGGGGTAATTTTTTTAACCAACTTACCATGATGTAGTCTGAATCTGATACTCCCTCAGATCCAAATTAATTGACTCAACTATCTGTAGATACGGATGTATCTAGATGTGTTTTAGCTCTAGATACTACTGCCTCCATCCCAAAGCTTTGGGCTTATATTATTTTTAGAAAGTCAAACTATACCATGTTTGACTAAGCTTTTACCAAAAATCAGTAACATGCAAAATACAAAATTAATATCATTAAATAGATAATAAAATATATTTTCCTACGGTATCTACACAGTATTATATTTGTTGATAGAATGTTCTAAAATTTTGGTCAAACTTTGCTTGTTTTGATTTCTCAAAAATAAATAAGGCTTAAGCTTTTGGATGGTGGTAGTACATTCATATCTAGACAAAGCTGAGTTAACTAGTTTTTTTGTCTGTCCATAGCTAGTGTTCACGCTGCAAAAGGCTAAGAGCATCCACTATATGCATCAGTCTATCTCATACAGTAATTCAATATCACTGCTGAGGTCTGCCTTTTGTTTTGCTATTCATATGCAGACTGAAACTTTAGGGCCTTTACTCAAAAGGAAGATCAAAACTGCGGCTGATCAGGCTGCCAGTATGTTGATGCCGCCCCCATCTTCTAAATGCCTCTACAAGCACAAGGCCACGCACCAGCTGGGTGGTGATCTTTTAATGAATATGGTATATTTTCTTAATCCACAAAACATGCCTTGATTTTTCTCTGTTTATTGTCGGTTTTTTCTATGCTTGCCAAAAGTTTACAACAACAACAACAACAACCAAGCCTTTCAGTCCCAAACAAGTTGGGGTAGGCTAGAGTTGAAACCCATAAGATCTCGAAGCCAAAAGTTTAGAAACACCAAATTCGTTTGCTTACAATCATCATACAGTAATGTTCATCTACTCCAGTTCCCCTAACCCAACATAAAATGATGTTAATTTCGATTTTTAGATTAAAAGAGCACCATTAGGCGCTGTTAATTACGACTTTGAGATTAAAATGTCATTTGCAATTGTTAATTACAATTTTGAGACAATTGGTTAGTTTAACCTCGATCTCTTCTGCTCTCCATTTTTCCCAACCGAACAAAAATGTAACCATTCCATTCCTCTGAAATGGAACCATTCCATTCCATTCCACGCTGTTTCAGAACCGAACACACCCTTGCATTGTTGTGAACTGTTGTCCATACACGGCCATACCCTTCCACTTACATCTAGCACTATATGCATCAGTCTGTCTCAGAGTCATTCAATATCACTGCTGAGATCTGTTCCCATTCTTATGCAGGCTGAAACTGCTGCGCCTTTACTCAAGTGGATGCAAAATGGGGCTAATGAGGCTGCTGTGAGGACGATGGTGCCGGCACCATCTTCCGAAAACCTCTACAAGCACGAGGCCATGGGCCAGCTGGGTGGTGACCTTTTAATGAATCTGGTATATTTTCTTAATCCACATACATGATTTCATTATTATCTGTTTAATTACTGTTGGCTTTGTCTAATGCTTACCAAAAGTTCAGAAACACTGCGTTTGCTTACAATCATCATACACTAATTTTTCACTTTTCAGTCTGTCTCATCCAGTATATAAACTGTTGATTTCCATTGGCTTCTTTTGTAATCATTTGCATTGTTGTCAACTGTTCTCTATGCACAACCCTATTCTTCCACTTACACCCCGCACTATTTGCATCAGTCTATCTCATAGATTTATTAAATATCAATGATGAGTTCTGTTGCTATTCATATGCAGGATGAAACTTCTGTTCCTCTACTCAAATGGATAAAAAATGATCCTGATGAGGCTGCTGTGAAGACGATGGTGCTGCCACCATCTTCTGAAAACCTCCTCAAGCACAAGGCCACGGGCCAGCTGGGTGGTACCCTTTTCAGTAAGCAGGTATATTTTCTTAATCCTCATACATGATTTGATTTTTGTCTGTTTATTGCCGGCTTTGTCTAATGCTTACCAATAGTTCAGAAACACACACACCTATTCTTCCACTTACATCCAGCACTATATGCATCAGTGTCTCATAGATTCATTTTATATATCACTGCTGATGTCTGTTGCTCTTCAATTTTTATATGCAGACTGAAACTGCTAAGCCTTCATTGGTCAAAAGGATTGCAACTGCTGCTGATGAGGCATCTGCAGAGGCTGCCACCAAGTTACTGTCAGCCCCACCTTCTGGATGCTTATATAAGCTCAAGTCCAAGGATCAGCCGGGCCGTAACCATCCAAGGGTTCGGGTATATTTTCTTAAGCCACATATACATGCCATGATTTATGTCTGATATTATCACTGGCTCTGTCTAATGCTTTTTGGAATTCGGAAACACCAAATTAGCATGCTTATATTCATCATACACTAATTTTTCACTGTTCAGTTTGTAACATAGTGTTATGCACTTGCTTGTCAACATTTGCATTGCTCTGAACTATGCACTTTACACAACCTAATTCTTCCACTTACGTTCAGCGCTACGCACCAGTAGTACCTCCCATGTTTCCTTCACCATCCCGATGCCGAGCTTGCGGGAATATGGCGGGCCCATGTACATACCCCGCATATAACACCTCCTATGGCTCTATCTACCTTTCTAGTAGCTCCTTCACAGAGTTACAGGTATGTATTCTCAGTGGTTTAGCATGAATTGGCATATAGTAAAGTCTTGTTTTTAGTCTTCCTGCTTCTTACATTTGTATCAATTTTCACATGCAGACTGTACCTTGTGAACTTCGTCCAATGATTAACCAGATGTGTCCGCATGAAGGATCTTTCACTATGCATGGCAATGGCAAATTGATGAACACCTACACGGTCTATGAGGTGTATGTCTACAAGACGCAGGCCATCACATATTTGTATGGACATGATTGGAGAAAGTTTGCTTTTGACTACGGTCTGAAGAAGGGCGACGAGCTGAGGATCAGAAACTCAAACGGGCAGATATACGTAACTGCTTACAGAGTTGGAGACACTTCCAAATATATAATATGTAACTTTTTTCTACTCATATCTTTTGATAACTGCATTCTGAGCAGTTGTTCTAAACCATTCCCTCTGTTCTAGCTTGCTGGGTTTAACATGATCAAAGCTGCAGATCCCCTGACGGAACAGGAGCGGATGTCACAAAGGGCAACCACACCAGCACCGGCACCGGCTTCCCACTCTCCTGCATCAGCACCGGTTCCTGTACCACTCCGTTTACTGCATCTACCCAGCAGTCCCCTACATCAGCATTGGTTCCCGTAGAGGCCCCATATACTACACATGCCCAGCAGGCTCCTGCATCAGCACTGGTTCCTCTAGCTGCACCGTTTACTGCACCTGCCCAACAGTCTCCTGCATCAGCACCGGTTCCTCTAGAGGCACCGTTTCTGCACCTGCCCAGCAGTCTCCTGCATCAGCACCAGCTCGTGTACCAGCCCAGGCTCATGCACCTGCCCCAGCCAGATCACCGAGGTCTCAGCTCATTGCTGTGGCCACCCGTGTGGTGACCAGGACGCATCTGAAGGCTATGTTCGTGAGTATATGACAACATAACTGCTCTTATCTTGATGTCTTCTCTGCTCAAAGTCTCACATGGTTCAGTGCATTGGTGCCATTGACTAATTTTTGGTGGTATCTCTTGCTTTGAATCAGAAATTGCCTAAAAGTATCTCCAAGGATCTCAATGCTGGCCGAAGGGGCAAGATATCCCTCGTCATGGAGAGTGAAGGTCTCACCGTGGAGGGACGGTACTCTGTCAGTCCCACAGATGGCCGCTTGGCTGTTACTTCCAGGTGGAAAAAGTTCATTGATGGTGCCAAACTTCGCATTGGATCAAAGTTGAAGGTCAAGATCTTTCGATGCCGCTGTGACATGCTGGTCATAAAGTTCGCGGTTGTCTAGTTCTGTTGTCCCATGAGCCCTTAGCAAATGCATTTGTAGTTATACTTATATAAGGTTATCTTATCTGAACTGCTAATTAATTGTATGGGTGGTAAAACTCTGGCAAGCTTTTGCTCTTAGCAAGTATGTATGTATGATCAGCTATTATGATAACTAATGTTTGTGTTCATCTTAATTTGCATTTCCCTTTTAGAAAAAAACTTAATTTCTATTTTGGCTGACCTGTTAGAGAACTATCAGATTGAACCCACAACATGATTCATATAGATTCATTACACCGAGCCACATGTCTTGACCTTGCGATACACTACTTCCATTAATTAGTGCAAGAAGGCTTACCTGAGCTGCCTGAACCATGGCAGATTCGAATCCACCTTATCTATCTAGAAATACAACCTTTGCAGAAAGAGGATTTGCAGTATGGGGAGGCTGACATTGGGGACCCATGAGCCAGCAGCGTCGTCAACGTTTTAAAGGTGGCAGGAGATCGAAAGAAAAAATAAGCCAAAAATCAGTTGGTAAACAAATTCAAGAAAAGAAACATTTACCTTTCTGAGAGTATGACATGCGGGACCCATGAGGCAGCAGCATCCTCAACTATTTCAAGGCGGCAGGGGATCAAAATAAAAAAGGAAATAGCCAGAAATTAATTAGGGTCAAAATAAATCCATCAAAGGAAACTTTTATTGTTCATAGAGGATGACATGTGGGACCGACTTGCCAGCTGCGTCGTCATCGTTTCAAAGGGGGCAGGGGATCAAAAGAAAAAGACAAATAGCCAGAAATTAGGGGAAAAAATAAATCCAACAAAGAAAACTTTTATTGTTCATAGAGGATGACATGCGGGACCCATGAGCCAGCAGCTTCCTCAACGTTTCAAAGTCGGCATGAGATTGAAAGAAAAAGTCAAGTGACATAATATCAGGAGCCAAAAATAATCCAAGAAAAGAAACTTTATTGTACATAGAGGATGACATGCGGGTCCCATTTTGTAGCAGCGGTCTCAACGCTTCCAAGGCGGCACAGGACCGAAAGAAAAATGAAGTAGCCAGAAATCAGGGTGTGAAAAAAATCCAAGAAAAAAAGATTTTAATTGGGCTGTATCTGGACATCTGGGCCTTCGAACTATACTGCTGGGCCTTTTGACTCGTACAATTTCAGCCCACTCCAAAACAGGAAAGGTCGGATTTTTCTCAAAAAAAAAACAGGAAAGTCCTATGCTTCGCAAAAACAAAAAACAAGGAGATTCAACATATAAGTTTGTTTATGTAGATATAAAGATTTAATTTATCCGTTTGCAATAGCTCAGAGCGAAATACAACGTTTATTGTCTGCAAAATAAAATATCACATGTTTCTTGTACGGGGAGGCTGACATCGGGGACCCATGAGCCAGCAGCGGAGTCAACGTTTCAAAGGCGGCAGGGGATCGAAAATAAAAAAAGCCAAAAATCAGTTGGTAAAAAAATACAAGAAAAGAAAACATTTATCGTTCTGAGAGGATGACATGCGGGACCCATGAGGCAGCAGCATCCTCAACGTTTCAAAGTCGGCATGAGATCGAAAGAAAAAGGCAAGTGACATAATATCAGGAGCCAAAAATAATCCAAGAAAAGAAACTTTATTGTACATAGAGGATGACATGCGGGTCCCATTTTGTAGCAGCGGTCTCAACGTTTCCAAGGCGGCACAGGACCAAAAGAAAAATGAGGCAGCAGCATTCTCAACAATTCCAAGGCGGCAGGGGATCAAAAGAATAAAGGAAATAGCCAGAAATTAATTAGGGGTCAAAAATAAATCCACCAAAGGAAACTTTTATTGTTCATAGAGGATGACATGTGGGACCGACCTGCCAACAGCGTCCTCATCGTTTCAACGGGGGCAGGGGATCAAAAGAAAAAGGCAAATAGCCAGAAATTAGGGGTAAAAAATAACTCCAAGAAAGGAAACTTTTATTGTTCGTAGAGGATGACATGCGGGACCCATGAGCCAGCAGCTTACTCAACGTTTCAAAGGCGGCATGAGATCGAAAGAAAAAGGCAAGTGACCAAATATCAGGAGCCAAAAATAATCCAAGATTTATTGTACATAGAGGATGACATGTGGGTCCCATTTTGCAGCAGCGGTCTCAATGTTTGTAATGCGGCTTGAGATCAAAAGAAAAAGAAAGTAGCTAGTAATTAGGGGGTGAAAAAAATCCAAGAAAAGAAAGTTGATGGACATAGAGGATGACATGCGGGTCCCTTGAGCCAACAGCTTACTCAACGTTTCAAAGGGGGCAGGGGATCAAAAGAAAAAGGCAAGCCAAAAATCAGAGGGTGAAAAAAATCCAACAAAGGAAACTTTTATAGCACATAGAGGATGACATGCGGGTCCCATGAGCCAGCAGGTTCCTCAACGTTTCAAACGTGGCATGAGATCGAAAGAAAAAGGCAAGTGCCCAAATATGAGGAGCCAAAAATAATTCAAGAAAAGAAAGTTTTATAGTACATAGAGGATGACATGCGGGTCCCATTTAGCAGCAGCGGTATCACTGTTTGAGAGGCAGCAGGGGATCGAAAGAAAAAGTCAAGTGACCAAATATGAGGTGCCAAAAAAATCCAAGAAAAGAAAGTTTTATAGTACATAGAGGATGACATGCGGGTCCCATTTAGCAGCAAGGTATCACCGTTTGAGAGGCAACAGGGATCGAAAGAAAAAGTCAAGTGACCAAATATGAGGTGCCAAAAAAATCCAAGAAAAGAAAATTTTATAGTACATAGAGGATGACATGCGGGTCCCATTTAGCAGCAGCGGTATCACTGTTTGAGAGGCAGCAGGTGATCGAAAGAAAAAGTCAAGTGACGAAATATGAGGTGCCAAAAAAATCCAAGAAAAGAAAGTTTTATAGTACATAGAGGATGACATGCGGGTCCCATTTAGCAGCGGTATCACCGTTTGAGAGGCGGCAGGATCGAAAGAAAAAGGTAAGTGACCAAATATGAGGTGCCAAAAATAATTCAAGAAAAGAAAGTTTTATAGTACATAGAGGATGACATGCGGGTCCCATTTAGCAGCAGCGGTATCACCGTTTGAGAGGCGGCAGGGGATCGAAAGAAAAAGGCAAGTGACCAAATTTGAGGTGCCAAAAATAATCCAGGAAAAGAAAGTTTTATAGTACATTGAGGATGACATGCGGGTCCCAGCAGAGCGGTATCACCGTTTGAGAGGCAGGATCGAAAGAAAAGGCAAGTGACCAAATTTGAGGTGCCAAAAATAATCCAGGAAAAGAAAGTTTTGTAGTACATTGAGGATGACATGCGGGTCCCAGTTAGCAGCAGCGGTATCACCGTTTGAGAGGCGGCAGGGGATCGAAAGAAAAAGGTAAGTGACCAAATATGAGGTGCCAAAAATAATTCAAGAAAAGAAAGTTTTATAGTACATAGAGGATGACATGCGGGTCCCAATTAGCAGCAGTATCACCGTTTGAGAGGCGGCAGGGATCGAAAGAAAAAGGCAAGTGACCAAATTTGAGGTGCCAAAAAAACTCCAAGAAAAGAAAGTTGATTGCACATAGAGGATGACATGCGGGTCCCATTTAGCAGCAGCGGTCTCAACGTTTCCAAGGCGGCAAGGGATCAAAAGAAAAAGGAAGTAGCCAGAAATCTCAAAAAAATCCAAGAATAGAAAGAATTTTGGTTCATAGAGGATGACATGCGGGACCCATGATCCTGCATCGTAAACGGCTCGTTGAACGAGATGGCGCGATGTAGAAAAAAAACAATGCCAGAGAGGCTGCCATCTGGGCCCTACATCCCTCGGCGGTGCGGATTTGCGTTGACTCGGCCGGCGAACCCGAGATTTCGAGATGCACCACGTCCCGGGCCACCATACGCCACGTTTTGGCCGCTTTCGTCGGGCTAGGTGGCCTCAAAAACGAGAAAAAAAAGTTTTGACATGCACCACGGAGGGACCAAAATCGTCGGCCATGGTACACCAGCAACCACGGCGCGACTTCAACTTCGTCGGCCATGGCAACTTTTCTTGTAGTGTCATGAGATTATTGTATTGAAGTACATAGGAGAGAGATGAACCACATAGCTACTGGTACAGCCCCGAGCCTCAATGGAGAACTACTCCCTCCTCATGGGAGCAGCAGCGGTGATGAAGATGGCGGTGGAGATGGCAGCGGTGTCGATGGAGGAGCCTTCCGGGGCACTTCCCCGTCCCGGCGGCGTGCCGGAACAGAGACTCCTGTCCCCAGATCTTGGCTTCGCGATGGCGGCGGCTCGGAAGGTTTCTCGTACCGTGGCTTATTCGTCTCGTGTTTTAGGTCAGGACCTTTATATAGGCGAAGAGGCGGAGTCGGAGGGCTGACGAGGCGGCGACACACTAGGGGGGCGCGCCCCCCCCTGGGCCGCGCCGGGTGGTGTGTGGGGGCCCAGTGGCCCCCCTCTGGTCCTTCTCGGGGCCTCGAAGCTTTGTGGAAAAATAGGGTAATGGGCGTTGATTTCGTCCCATTCCGAGAATATTTCCTTACTAGGATTTCTGAAACCAAAATAGCAGAAAACAGAACTGGCACTTCGGCATCTCGTCAATAGGTTAGTTCCGGAAAACGCATAAATATGACATAAAGTATGCATAAAACATGTAGATATCATCAATAAAGTAGCATGGAACATAAGAAATTATAGATACGTTGGAGACGTATCAGCATCCCCAAGCTTAGTTCCTACTCGTCCTCGAGTAGGTAAACGATAACAATGATAATTTCTTAAGTGACATGCCATCATAACCTTGATCATACTATTGTAAGCATATGAGATGAATGCAGCGATCAAAACAATGGTAATGACATGAGTAAACAAATGAATCATAAAGCAAAGACTTTTCATGAATAGTACTTTCAAGACAAGCATCAATAAGTCTTGCATAAGAGTTAACTCATAAAGCAATAATTCAAAGTAGAGGTATTGAAGCAACACAAAGGAAGATTAAGTTTCAGCGGTTGCTTTCAACTTATAACATGTATATCTCATGGATATTGTCAATGTAAAGTAATATAACAAGTGCAATATGCAAGTATGTAGGAATCAATGCACAATTCACACAAGTGTTTGCTTCTTAAGGTGGAGAGAGATAGGTAAACTGACTCAACAATAAAAGTAAAAGAAAGGTCCTTCAAAGAGGAAAGCATCGATTGCTATATTTGTGCTAGAGCTTTTATTTTGAAAACATGAAACAATTTTGTCAACGGTAGTAATAAAACATATGTATTATGTAAATTATATCTTACAAGTTGCAAGCCTCATGCATAGTATACTAATAGTGCCCGCACCTTGTCCTAATCAGCTTGGACTACCGGATCATCGCAATACACATGTTTCAACCAAGTGTCACAAAGGGGTACCTCCATGCCGCCTGTACAAAGGTCTAAGGACAAAGCTCGCATTTTGGATTTCTCGCTTTTGATTATTCTCAACTTAGACATCCATACCGGGACAACATGGACAACAGATAATGGACTCCTCTTAATGCATAAGCATGTGGCAACAATTATTATTCTCATATGAGATTGAGGATATATGTCCAAAACTGAAACTTCCACCATGATTCATGGCTTTAGTTAGCGGCCCAATGTTCTTCTCTAACAATATGCATGCTCTAACCATTAAGGTGGTAGATCTCTCTTACTTCAGACAAGACGGACATGCATAGCAACTCACATGATATTCAACAAAGAGTTGATGGCGTCCCCAGAAGCATGGTTATCGCACAACAAGCAACTTAATAAGAGATAAAGTGCATAAGTACATATTCAATACCACAATAGTTTTTAAGGCTATTTTGTCCCATGAGCTATATATTGCAAAGGCGAATGATGGAAATTTAAAGGTAGCACTCAAGCAATTTACTTTGGAATGGCGGAGAAATACCATGTAGTAGGTAGGTATGGTGGACACAAATGGCATAGTGGTTGGCTCAAGGATTTTGGATGCATGAGAAGTATTCCCTCTCGATACAAGGTTTAGGCTAGCAAGGTTATTTGAAGCAAACTCAAGGATGAACCGGTGCAGCAAAACTCACATAAAAGACATATTGTAAACATTATAAGACTTTACACCGTCTTCCTTGTTGTTCAAAACTCAATACTAGAAATTATCTAGACTTTAGAGAGACCAATTATGCAAACCAAATTTTAGCAAGCTCTATGTATTTCTTCATTAATGAGTGCAAAGTATATGATGCAAGAGCTTAAACATGAGCACAACAATTGCCAAGTATCACATTATCCAAGACATCTTACCAATTACTACATGTAGCATTTTCTGTTTCCAACCATATAACAATTAACGAAGCAGTTTCAACCTTCGCCATGAACATTAAAAGCTAAGAACACATGTGTTCATATGAACCAGCGGAGCGTGTCTCTCTCCCACACAAGGATGAACTTATTCAGAAAATGAAAATAAAAAAACGAAAATAAAAGCACACAGACGCTCCAAGTAAAGTACATAAGATGTGACGGAATAAAAATATAGTTTCACTAGAAAAACCTGATAAGTTGTCGATGAAGAAGGGGATGCCTTGGGCATCCCCAAGCTTAGATGCTTGAGTCTTCTTAAAATATGCAGGGATGAACCACCGGGGCATCCCCAAGCTTAGACCTTTCGCTCTTCTTGATCATAGTATATCATCCTCTTCTCTTGACCCTTGAAAACTTCCTTCACACAAACTTCAAGCAAACTCATGAGAGGGTTAGTGCATAACCAAAAATTCACATATTCAGAGGTGACACAATCATTCTTAACACTTCTGGACATTGCATAAAGCTTCTGAAAGTTAATGGAACAAAGAAACTCATTCAACATAGCAAAAGCGGCAATGCGAAATAAAAGGCAGAATCTGTCAAAAACAGAACAGTCCGTAAAGACGAACCTGAAAAGGGCACTAGACTTGCTCAAATGGAAAAACTCAAAACTAATGAAAGTTGCGTACATATCTGAGGATCACGCTCGTAATTTTGCAGATTTTTTCGAATTTTTTACAGAGACTTATGCCAGAATTCGTGACAGACAGCAATGCTGTTTCTGCGCAGCGATCCCAAATATAACATCAACTTTAACATAGAAACTTTACTTGGCACAAAAACATGATAAGGAGAGGTTGCTACAGTAGTAAACAACTTCCAAGACTCAACAAAACAAAAATTGCTGTAGTAAAATAAACACATGGGTTATCTCCCAAGAAGTTTTTTCTTTATAGCCATTAAGATGGGCTCAGCAGTTTTAATGATGCACTCGCAAGAAATAGTATTTGAAGCAAAAGAGAGCATCAAGAGGCAAATTCAAAACACATTTAAGCCTAACATGCTTCCTATGAAAAGGAATCTTGTAAATAAACAAGTTCATGAAGAGTATAATGGCAAGCATAGGAAGACAAAACAAGTGTAGCTTCAAAAATTTCAGCACATAGAGAGGTGTTTTAGTAACATGAAAATTTCTACAACCATATTTTCCTCTCTCATAATAACTTTCAGTAGCATCATGAGCAAACTCAACAATATAAGTATCACATAAAGCATTCTTATCATGAGTCCATGCATAAAATTATTACCTCCACCAACAAAATCATATTTTAAAGTGTGGAAAAAATTTGAAAAAAATAACATATATGTACATCTCCATAATATATGTGTATGCGTCAAGTTTCACGAAAAAATAATATTTTTTGTGGCCTATGTAAAAAAGAGAAAACTTATCCTGTGAAAAGCATTATTTTCAGCACTGAATTTTGTCTTTTTTACACACGTCACATGATAAGTTCATTTTTTATGAAACGACTTTGTGAGCGCGTAGCACATGAAGATGTACGTGCGAATTTTTTGTTTCAATTTTTTTGAAATTTAAAATATGTGTAAGATGCATTTCAAAATATAGGGAGCATATGCTCCCATGTTCCATAAAGCATTCTTATCATGAGTCTCATGCATAAAATTATTACTACTCCCAACATAAGCATAATCAGTTTTATTAGTTGTAGTGGGAGCAAATTCAACAAGGTAACTATCATTATTATTCTCATCAAGTGTAGGAGGCATAGTATAATCATAATAAAAATTACTCTCCATAGTAGGCGGCACCAAAAGACCACTATTATTATAATCATCATAAATGGGAGGCATATCATAATCAACATAAACTTTCTCCTCAATACCCGGAGGGCTAAAGAGATCATTTTCATCAAAACCGACCTCCCCAAGCTTAGAATTTTCCATAGCATTAGCAACAATGATATAGCCTAAGAGACCCACACGGTGCACACACTGTCACCTTTACACACGTGGGACAAGGAGTCTCCGGAGATCACATAAGTAAAACCCACTTGACTAGCATAATGACATCTAGATTACAAGCATCATCATATGAATCTCAATCATGTAAGGCAGCTCATGAGATTATTGTATTGAAGTACATAGGAGAGAGATGAACCACATAGCTACCGGTACAGCCCCGAGCCTCGAATGGAGAACTACTCCCTCCTCATGGGAGCAGCAGCGGTGATGAAGATGGCGGTGGAGATGGCAGCGGTGTCGATGGAGAAGCCTTCCGGGGGCACTTCCCCGTCCCGCGGCGTGCCGGAACAGAGACCCTGTCCCCCAGATCTTGGCTTCGCGATGGCGGCGGCTCGAAGGTTTCGCGCACCGTGGCTTATTCGTCTCGTGTTTTAGGTCGGGACCTTTATATAGGCGAAGAGGCGGAGTCGGAGGGCTGACGAGGCGGCGACACACTAGGGGGCGCCCCCGGGCGCGCCGGGTGGTGTGTGGGGCCCAGTGGCCCCTCGGTCCTTCTCGGGTGCTCTCCGAAGCTTCATGGAAAAATAGGATGGGCGTTGATTTCATCCGATTCCGAGAATATTTCCTTACTAGGATTTCTGAAACCAAAAACAGCAGAAAATGGAACTTCGGCATCTCGTCAATAGGTTAGTTCCGGAAAACGCATAAATATGACATAAAGTATGCATAAAACATGTAGATATCATCAATAAAGTAGCATGGAACATAAGAAATTATAGATACGTTGGAGACGTATCAGAGCCATCTCCATCGACACCACCACCATCTTCATCGCCATCGCTGTCTCCCGTGATGAGGAGTGAGTAGTTCTCCCCCGAGGCTGAGGGCTCTACCGGTAGCTATGTGGTTCATCTCTCTCTTTGTGATCTAGTTGTGTTACTCTGGTGATGTTATTAAAGTAGTCTATTCCTCCTCCATGATGTAATGTTGACAGTGTGTGCATCATGAAGTACTTGGTGTAGGTTATGATTGTAATCTCTTGTAGATTATGGAGTTAACTATTACTATGATAGTATTGATGTGATCTATTCCTCCTTTCATAGTCTGTCGGTGACGGTGTGCATGCTATGTTAGTACTTGGTATAATTGCAATGATCATGCACTCTAAGGTTATTTAAATATGAACATCGAATGTTGTGGAGCTTGTTAACTCCGGCATTGAGGTGCTCTTGTAGCCCTACACAATTAATGGTGTTTGTCATCCAACAAGAGAGTGTAGAGTGGTTTTATTATGTGATCAATGTTGAGAGTGTCCACTAGTGAAAGTATGATCCCTAGGCCTTGTTTCCAAACATCGAATCTCCGTTTATTTACTGTTCTGTTGCATGTTTACTCGCTGCCATATTTTATTCAGATTACTATTACCACTCATATACATCCATACTACTTGTATTTCACTATCTCTTCGTCGAACTAGTGCACCTATACATCCGACAAGTGTATTAGGTGTGTGGGGACACAAGAGACTTCTGTATCGTGATTGCAGGGTTGCTTGAGAGGACTATCTTTGACCTCTACCTGAGTTCGATAAACCTTGGGTGATTCACTTAAGGGAAACTTGCTGCTGTTCTACAAACCCCTGCTCTTGGAGGCCCAACACTGTCTACAAGAATAGAAGTACCCGTAGACATCAGCCGCCAGCTACCCCACCTCACCCTCCCACCTCGACCACTTCGCTCTACGCCCGCCGCCGGCCCAGCTCGTCGTCGTCGCGCTGCCGGCCCAGCTCGTTGTCGTCGCGCTGCCGGCTCGCTGCCGGCATGCCGCAGCTCGACCGCCTCCACGCCATGATCCCCTCCCGGCGGCGCAGCAGACACCCACGCTGGCACTCGCGCTGGGAGGCTCCTTCCCTAGCCTCCTCCACCTCGGCCGCTCCGTGATGCGCAAGAAAAAGGTGAGAGGATGGGGAACGGTAGAAGATAAGGAAAGAATGAGTGGCCAGGAAAGAAAGAGAGAGAATACAGAACGTGGTGGGTCCCATGGACATGCGTCACACGCATAAGGGGGAGGCTGCGGGGCGTTCATCCCCCGAGGGAATAGCATCATTTTCCAAGAATGAATTGGTACTGTGCGCTTCCGTTGGATGTATTAATTTTTTAGCATTTGGGTATTAACACGTTTTTTTTCGAAATGGGGCATTGCCCAGCCTCTGCATCAATGTGATGCACACGGCTTTTCATTTATTTGAATGGTTCAAAAATATTCAGAAGTTTACATCACGGATCAGAGATGGTTGAGACAACTATCAACCATCGGAAAATGAATAAAAACACAGAATTATCCATTTTGTATTCTACTAGTGTGTCGCCACCCAGTAGCCTGGAAAAAGAAGTCCTCCAACGGTTGCACCCAATATCCATAGTCTCCCGCTGATCCTCCGGGAGAAGGAAAGCCCATTGTTGGATCCAGTACGCCACACGCCGAATAACCTGCAAAACCTTAGTTCCCTTTTGTTTGTTAAAAATTAGGGATTTCTATTTTCGTGCCCCTTCTTCGTTAGTTGTACTCAGTTTTCCCCAGCTCGTTAGTTTTTCCTCGCTTTTCCTCCTCTAGTTTGAAACCCTCGAAGACGCGGGTTGCCGTCAGGTCAGAGGCCTTACCGTTACCGTCAGGGCAGTTCCTCTCTGACCGTCTCGTGCTGACGGGTAGCCATCCATCTATCGCTGACGCGTGGGCCGTTTTATTTCCTGATTGTATACGCGGTGCTGCCAATGACAAATGGGGCCGCTCTATGGGGCTGCCGCAGCCAATGACCAGGGGTCGTCTATTTATTTATAGAAAATTATATATTGCCGCTCTGTGGGGCCTCCGCAGCCAATGACCGCTGTGGTCGTCTATTTATTTAGAGAATATAATATAGAGCCGCTCTTATATCTGGCAGGTGACTATTTTGCTAAACATTGTGCATCCCGACGTTGACCTAGCAGTGGCGGCGAGCATAGCCGTTCTGACCATGCCGATATCGGCATCGGCATCGGCATCGTTTGGAGGATGTGGTGCTCGAATAATAGTGGAAATGCGATATTATTTTTTACATGCATAATATATAGAAAATAGCTAGATCTCTAAATCGATGCATATGAAGCTACATATATATTCTTGGTCATAATCCCCTTATCTAAAGGGGATGGATGCATGGCTTCACGTCGTCGTCGCTTTCATCGTCAGTATCTTCGTCGTCTGAGTAGTAGTACCTCCTGCACATTGTTCCGTCGAACACCTTCACTGTGAGCACATCATCGCCTTCATATTTGAAGTGTACGTAGCAGCCGAAATCCACACCGTGCGCGATGGCGAATTTCTCCCAGCCCTTGTCGAGGTACATCCGGCCTTGTCCGTCAAATAGGACCTCCACGGTCCAGAGACGAGGACCGCAGTCAGCTGCTCGCAGATACACCTTAGCTGGCTCCTGGCCGTCAAGATAGTCCGCAAATTTTTTTGGGAGTTCCTGCAAAGAGATCGAGCGCCGATCGTTTGAAATTAAAGGTTTTTAGAACATGCCCATAATTAATCACATGCATCATATATGTGGGAACGCGTACGTACCTTCTTGACCAAAGGGTCTTCATAGACGACGATGAAGAACTCCTCTATGATCAATGGCAGTGTTGACGGTGGTGGTGGCAATGATGATGATCCACTTCCCCTTCCCCTTCCCCTTCCCCTTCCCCTCCGGTCCGCGTCCGAGACGTGGAAGCCATGGCAATGGATCAAGTGTATGTGAACGAAGAAGAGAGAGGCAGAACCTATTGACACAAGGGATGGCCGTGTGGGTGTTTATAAGGGAGAGATGACCGTTGTAGGGTTTACACAATAAAATAAGGAGGAGGCTGAACACGAAGAGCCGGGAAGCTCCCAGGGCCGCTTAGTGGACCCTGGCACCTCGCGTCGTCCCGCAAATCTTCCAGCCACGTCCTGGCGGTTGCTAGGGCGTGCCACCTGACCTAGACCCGATCAGGAAGGTGTTAGAATGCTTCGATTGTTCCTGCATGGTAGACACGTAAACATTAAATACGAGCCCTATCGGCTCTCAGGTTTCCGTGGATCGGCTCAAGGAGCCGATCGCCCCCATGTTTCACGTTGGATTTACAATGGCATGGGGATCCTGCTTGATCAAAACAAAGCTAAAGCGATCCACGACAGCTTAGGGTTTTCACCGCATAACCGGAACGTCCTACGTGTGATCGGGCCTAGCAGCTACGAAGATGATGCAAACTACCCCTACGAGAGGCCTAAAAACCAACATAACGTTGATTCCGGAACATCCCTTGCAGGGACGGTGAACAACACCTAACGCACTACCGGATCGTCCGACCCCAGCATAAGGCCCAACTATGCATATTAAACTAATCCTCGCAGAGCAAGGAGCAACTATAACGGATCTGATCTACTAAGTAACGAACAAAAGATGCTGCCCCTACGCCCGGATAGACGTAAGGGCAGCTAGGTGTCGAGGGACGGCATTGCCACGCAGATATGCACGTGAAAGCATCAATGCAAGCCCCTAAACACCTAAGGATAAATAGTACTGCTCGCCATCAACAAGGCTTCGCACGAGCAGTACAAGGTAACGAATAAACGATATCTGCCTAGATCGCTAGATGCGATCTAGGCAGCATGGTGGTTACCCGGGAGAAACCCTCGAAGAAAGGGGTGGCGATGCGCCTGATTTGTGTTGGTTGAACGATGATTGTCCTCCTTTTCCGATAACCCTAGATACATATTTATAGTCCAAGGGACTTTCTAATTGAGGCATGCACCTAACCGTGCACGGGCCAGACTCTATCTTTTTAATCTAAATTACAACGCGATCTACTATATTACAGATACACTAGGCAGTTAAGCCCAAACTCTTGGCGCAAGGCCGCTTCGAAGATGCTCCACGTGTACGTCCTTCAAGCCCATCTTCACTTACGGCCCATCTCCTGATTTGGCCAAATCGGGTGGTAACACATGCCCCCCGGTTTTGATAATGATAATTGCAAAACCATCTGTCTCCTTCGAAGGGTCATGTCGTGGCAGAACCGCTGGCAGCTTTTCTTCATGATGACGTCTTGCCTTCTCAACTTCTCTCGCACGATTTGACGGCTCGGCACCACGTCCTTCGGAACTCGCTTAAGCATTAAACCACTATATCCTTTTTATTTGGCCACTTCCTGTTCTCTTCTCATCCCCCTGCTCCACAGTAGCCATCGGCAAACCAAAAAACCCTCCTTAGCCCCCATGGATTCTTCCTCCTCCTCCGTTTCCTCTGGCCTGTCTCTCCAGTCCTCCTCCTCCAGCGAGCTCGAGCAGGAGGTCGATCTGATGGCCATCTACGAGGCCCGCGCCCCAGAGCATTGGGACGCGCGGGACTGGGACTCCTCCAACGAGTCGGAAGACGATGAACCCCTCACCGACGGGGAAGAAGACCTTCAGTTCCTCATTGACGGGGAGCTGGAGGCAACAAGCGAGGACGACCTCTTCCCCTGGGAGGGGAGCTTTTCCTCCGACGAGGAGGAAGAAGAAGAGGAAGAAGACGACGACTCCCTCGAGGGTTACCCACCAGCGAAACGCCTCCGCATGTGGTGGGACGACGACGACAGCGATGATGAAGAAGAGGACGAAGCCCCGCAGAGGGCCACGAGCAGCGATGAGGAGCCCGGGCAGCAGCGCCCATGGGAGCTCCGAGATGATGATGAGGGCAGTGACGGTCCGTAGGCTAGGATCTACTAGTGTAGGCCTAGCAGTAGCAGATTGGTCAATAGACCCTTCTTTTGTTCTCCCCGAAGGTGTTAGAATGCTTCGATTGTTCCTGCATGGTAGACACGTAAACATTAAATACGAGCCCTATCGGCTCTCAGGTTTCCCTGTGGATCGGCTCAAGGAGCCGATCGCCCCATGTTTCACGTTGGATTTACAATGGCATGGGGATCCCGCTTGATCAAAACAAAGCTAAAGCGATCCACGACAGTTTAGGGTTTTCACCGCATAACCGGAACGTCCTACGTGTGATCGGGCCTAGCAGCTACGGAAGATGATGCAAACTACCCCTACGAGAGGCCTAAAAACCAACATAACGTTGATTCCCGGAACATCCCTTGCAGGGACGGTGAACAACACCTAACGCACTACCGGATCGTCCGACCCCAACATAAGGCCTAACTATGCAGATATTAAACTAATCCTTGCGGAGCAAGGAGCAACTATAACGGATCGGATCTACTAAGTAACGAACAAGCAGATGCTGCCCTTACGCCTGGATAGACGTAGTGGGTAGGTGTCGAGGGACGGCATTGCCACGCAGATATGCACGTGAAAGCATCAATGCAAGCCCCTAGACACCTAAGGATAAATAGTACCGCTCGCCATCAACAAGGCTTCAGCACGAGCAAGACAAGGTAACGAATAAACGTATCGCCTAGATCGCTAGATGCGATCTAGGCAGCATGGTGCTTACCCGGGAGAAACCCTCGAAGAAAGGGGTGGCGATGCGCCTGATTTGTGTTGGTTGAACGATGATTGTCCTCCTTTTCCGATAACCCTAGATACATATTTATAGTCCAAGGGACTTTCTAATTGAGGCGTGCACCTAACCGTGCACGGACTCTATCTTTTTAATCTAAATTACAACGCGATCTACTATATTACAGATACACGGGCAGTTAAGCCCAAACTCTTGGCGCAAGGCCGCTTCGAAGATGCTCCACGTGTACGTCCTTCAAGCCCATCTTCACTTACGGCCCATCTCCTGATTTGGCCAAAATCGGGTGGTAACACGTTGTAGGGGTTTACACAATAAAATAAGGAGGAGGTGAACGTTGGTGGGGGTTTACACAATAAATTAAGGAGGAGATGACCGTTGTGGGGGTTTACACAATAAATTAAGGAGGAGATGACCGTTGTGGGGGTATATATCTCAACAAAAAAGTAATGCGGACTATCTTGACGGAAATGGAACTTCGTGATATAGTTTATCATTTTACCGTGAAAAGTAATGCCTAAAAGAAATGGTAATTCGTGATAGTTTATCATTTACCGTAATGGCTACAACAAATCGTTGATGGTTTATCATTTTTTGCGTGAAAAGTAATGGCTACAAGAAATGGGTGATGGTATATCATTTTTTGCGTGAAAAGTAATGGCTACAACAAAATCGGTGATGGTTTATCGTTTTTTGCGTGAAAAGTAATGGCTACAACAAAATCGGTGATGGTTTATCGTTTTTTGCGTGAAAAGTAATGGCTACAAGAAATGGGTGATGGTGTATCATTTTTTGCGTGAAAAGTAATGGCTACAACAAAATCGGTGATGGTTTATCGTTTTTTGCGTGAAAAGTAATGGGTACAAGAAATGGGTGATTGTGTATCATTTTTTTGCGTGAAAAGTAATGGCTACAACAAAATCGGTGATGGTTTATCATTTTTTGCATGGAAAGTAATGGCTACAAGAAATGGGTGATGGTGTATCATTTTTGCGTGAAAAGTAATGGCTACAACAAATCGGTGATGGTTTATCATTTTTTGTGTGAAAAGTAATGCCTAAAAAGAGTTTATAATTTAGCTCGTGAAAAATAATGCAGAAAACCAAACTTTAGCATACTGGGTAACCGCCCTTTCGCATACATAGAGGGTGGAAGCTAACCGACGACAGAGAGAGAGGGTGGTGGCCCCGACCAGAGAGAGAGATAGGGGTTATCCTGCCCGTTAGATCATACGATCAACGGTCGGCGGGCACGATCCGCGTGACATGGGCTAGACCAATCAGGGCAATGTTGGGCGTCTGTGAGAGTTTGTGAAGGGAGAGGGCAAAACTGAGTAGTATCAAGAAACCAAGGGCAAGTGAGTAGTAAACAGACTAAGGGATTCAAATATGAGATTTAAAAAATTGAAAATGAGTGTTTTGTACAATGAAACCCATCTTGGTCTACCTCAAACTATTTGCAATACAAATCTACATGAGTGTGAAAATTATGGCCTCATTCAGACAAAGTATGTTTTGGGGAAAGCTGTTTTGGGTAGGGCTTATTATGGAAAACCATGCACCTTCATAGCTACTAGGTGATTTGAGAAGTGGCAATTTGTGGTGAAACTTGATTTATCTATGATTTATCTATGATTTGAGAAGTGGCAATTTGTGGTAAAGACTCCATGAGTAAGTGCCACTCTTTTTCGGAATTTTTTGCACATTAAATAACTCATTTAACTAGTTGATCCCATTTGTTGACTCTCTGTTGACCAGCCACTTGAGGGTAAAACTGAGTATATTGCACTAGCCAGTATTAGCACTCAAGGTCTCAAACCGCGCCGGATTGAGCGTTTGGGGGACGTGTTTCGTTCGTGCCGCGTTTGGGGGACGTCGCTCCCCAGTCGCGTCCCCCAAACAAAATTTCGCAAATTTTAAACTTAACTAGATTCGATTAGATTCGTCCAAACTTACATAGATTCGAACGAAATTTGACTAACTTTAAACTAAACCTAATCTAGAACCACTTGCGGCGGCCGGAGGCGTCGTAGTACTGCTGGAAGTTGTACATGTCGTCGGTGACGACCTCCTGCTTGACGCGCTCGTCGACGGGCTCGTCCTTCACCAAGCCGCTTGGTCCTGCCTCGCCGTCGTCGGTGGGTCCACCAGCGGCTTGCCGGAGTCGCGGATGGACATGGCGATCGCCGCGTCCAGGTCGCCCCAGGCGTCCTTGTCGTCCATGGACGCCAAGAACACCGCCCGCAGCCCTGGGCAGTCCTCGGGGTCGCCGCCGCTGGAGAGCGCGGCCGCTCGTCCGCCAGCAGCGCCGCCGACGCTTCCTCCGGCTCCTCCTTCACTTCCGGCTTCGGGATGAGGAGGGCACCGCCGCGCCTCCCTTGCTGCCGCTGCCGCTGCCGCCATGCCTCGTGTTGACGGGCGTCGCCGGCCTCCTCCTGACCTCCCGTTTGGACGTGCCGACCGGTACGACGAGGACGGCGTCGATCGCGCCGGTCCCGAGGAAGAAGAGTGCGAGGAGGACGAGTACGTCGTCCTCCTCGGCTGCCATTGAGGAGACGGCGGCGGCGACGACGGCATCTCCAGCCTTGGAGCGCCGTTTCTCGAGGGTGCGCCCCGGAACGCCCCAGAACAGGGCGCGGCCTTCCCTGTTCCAGCTGTTGGGGCCGCCGACGAGGTTGTCGGTGCTGTGCATCTCGACGTCGTACTTCGCCTGGAAGTACGTCGTCCACCAGGCGTCGTTGTCGTTGACCGCCCATGTCGGATCCAACCGCTCCTCGGCGGTGAGTTGAGCCCGACGGGCCTTGATGGCGTCCCTCCATTGGTCCGTGCGCGGCTTCGGCGGCGGCGGAACGCCAATGCCGTTCACGGCCATCTTCCAGCCGCCGCTGCTTGGCAGCCGCATGTCCGGCGGGACTGGATACCGGGCGTGGTACAGCGCCCACGCCTCCGCCACGGTGAGGCTGCCGCGCCGAAGCCGTTCGCCGCGGCGATCTTGCGGGAGGACGAGCTCGACATTTTTTGAGCGGCGAGGAGAAGATCTGGGAGGGGGGAGGCGGCGGCGACGAGAAGGATTATGAGCGGCGAGAACTGCAGGGCGTCTTAAAACAGCGGCGGCAGCGGGTGGTTGCACACAATAACTCCGGCGCGGACGGCCATGCACGACGAGACGCGTCCCTGCGTCGCCTGGGAAAACAGGGACGCCATTAACGTCGCTGACCAAAGGTAGGCGACGGGGTTTTAGCCTTCCGTGCCGCTGACGGTTGGGCCCGCGCCGGTTCGCCTCGCTTTCGTTGTGTCCGGCGTCTCTTGGGTGCCCTGTGGGACGGGACGGGCTCGGGGCGCCGGACACCGTATCGGGGCGCACGGACAAAAAGGGCTTTGGGACGCCTAGAACGCTTTTTTGTCCTGTTGCGCCCTCCACTTGGGGACGGGTTTGGGGACGCGACCAGATGCTCTAGAACTCGGCGAAAACTGAGCACACAAAAATGCTAGTATATGACTCGAGGGTATACCTGAGTATATCTGAATTTCCAGGGTTAGACTCGAGGACGCGTGTTGCGGTGCGAAGTGGAAGACGTGCCATTGTTGACGCGTGTCGCGTACGTGCAAATAGTGGACGCGTAGGACGCGGGTCGCATTTAGACGCGTAAGCCCCTCCCTCCCTCCCTCTGCACACGCACGTCTCATTCTCGCTCACGCACGAAACCACCCCTCTCACGTCCCATCAACTTCTCCAAATCGAAAAAAAACCCCAACCGCACGCTACCCTGCCGGCGATGGAGAAGAAGAATGCGCCGGCGGCCGCCGCCTCCGAGCCCGTCGCCGCCGAGCCCGTCGCCGCCGAGCGCGTCACCGAGGGCGGCGCATCCAGGCGCGCCTCCGTGAACTGGGCCTCTCTCTCGGCTGATGGACCACTTCACAAGATCGGCGAATGCTTACTGGCGAACGAGGAGTACGCCGACACCTACTCTGCTATGAGGCAAGTCTGTAGAAATTGGCGCTCAGGTTTGCCTGAGCCCGACGTGCACCTGGACGAATGGATCATGCTAGACCACGCCCTTCCACGCGTCGCTGAGTTCACCTTCCTCCAACTCGGCACATCACGCTACGTCACCATAGATCTATCGGAAGTTCATACAAGGTTCAAATTCCTCCATATCTACCTTTTTATTTTCAATCTTAAACATCTTAGTGCTGAATGTTATCTTCATCAATATATTTTAGATACTACTTTGTCGGCTTTTGCCGTGGCGTCATCGTGCTTGCCCAGAAGAACCCGCCGCACAAGATACGGCTTCTGAACCCACTCACAAAGAAATCGAACACTATGTTTGAGGCGCAGATGCCATCTGTTTTCCTGAAATCAGTCGCTGTTATCAAATCCCCGACTATGGTCTTCGTTGCCGCACATTACCCGCCGGAAATTGGTTGGGTCGATGAGAGCACTCCAACTAAGGATATACATGAAGATTGGGGAGAAGAAAGATTTTCGATCAAGAACCATTGTCTGCGTTGCATTACCCCGTTCAATGGTGAACTGTATGCAGTAGCTGTGGACAATTTTGAGAACGGAAGAATAGTGTGCACCAATGTACAGTTGCAGCAGCGCGCGAGCACTATCAAGATGGAGACACTAATTTCATTTCTAGAACTTGGACATCAGAACTTCTACCTTGAAGTCGGATGGTGATCTGCTGCTTGTGTTGTTGGTCAGCGTGGTTTTGGCGGGCAAACCATTGGTGTACCGTGTGGACACTCAGAGCTGCTCTCTCCATCCGGTCAGTAACATTGGCAGTAATGCCTTCTTCGTGAATTATATCCGATGTATCTCCGTCGACACCAGAGTGTACCCAACACTTCGACCTGGCTGCATCTAGTACACATATTTTGGTTATATCAGAGAGTACTCTCATGATACAAAGGCCTGGAATGAGTGGCCACTACGTGTGGATAGAATAGGAAACTACGGTATGAGAAATGAACACATGCCATACCGTTTGGATGATATATTGGTCGCACACTGCAGACGGAAGGAGTTCAATGAATATTTCCTTGGGGTAATGCACGAATGGAGGGACGAAGAAATATATGATGAGGAATGAAGAACAAATTCATTCATCCTGGGGTATCCTAATCTTCTTGTTGTCCATACATTGCGTGCGTCTTGTATATTTTTCAGCTTAGTTTGTCGTGAACATTAACAACGTTATTGGCTGCTTTTGGCTGATGTATGCAGTTTATGTATTATACTTAGTTTTCTGATTATGCTGTTGTGAATTTATCATATACTAGCTTCTATATTTGCTACTAGATTTGCTGTCATATTGGGCAAAAAATGAGGGCCAAAAGGCATAAATAATTGAAGAAAGACAGAAATAAAACTTCTCTAGATTTGATACTAATTTGGTGAAAAAGATAGAGAGAGAAAGAGGGAAAAAGGTGCTCTTAAAAACGCCAATTTGGGCCGAGAGAGACAAAACCCAGCTCCTGCTCACGTGCAACCAAACGCTTCTCGTCCTGTCCCACGCGGTACCTTTCTACCAGCCCCACGCGACGCGCCCCACACGACGCGGCCCCACAGACGACGCGGCGCAACACGTCAGCACGGAACGTCCAAATAAACGGATTCCTTCTGTCTGAGCTCCTTCTGCGGGTTTCAGACATAGCTTGGGGAAAACTGAGAAAAAAAATAAGGGGCTGGGGAAAACTGAGTACAACTAACGACCCGAGGGCACGAAAATAGAAATCCCTAAAAATTATGTCATTCCGGTTTGTCCAAATAGACCAGCATACAGCAGATATGCCAATCCGTATTCTATTCTTATCCAATTTATGAACCCCATTAAGCCAATTACCAAACATATTAGTAATATTTGCAGGTGGGTGTATAGGAAAAGTAAAATAAATCATTTGCCAAACAATTTTGGCAAATGGACATGATAAGAATAAGTGATTTATGGTTTCTGGCTCATTACAAAAACAACATTTAGTGCATCCATGCCAATTCCGTTTCACCAAATTGTCTTTTGTGAGCAGTACTTTATTGTTAAGAAACCACATAAATTTTTTGATCTTGAGAGGTATTTTTAATTTCCACAGATATTTGCGTAAAAAAAGAGTGTGACCATTCATTAAGTCAAGATACATTGATTTGACTGAAAATGTTCCGAAATCAGTAAGTTTCCAAACAAATTTATCCGGAGTGTTTGTCAACTGTACCATCATTAGCCGTTGACAAAGATTACTCCATTGATTCCATTTGTTTTCGTTAAAAGCCCTCCTAAAAGCAATATTTAGCGGATTTTGTGCCAACACAGTAGCAACTAAAACATTCTTTCGATGTACTATATTATACAACGCCGGATATTGCTGTGCTAAAGAAGTGTCTCCTAGCCAAATGTCCTCCCAAAATCGTGTATCGGATCCGTTCCCCACTTTAAAAAAAAGCCCCTGCTGAAAAAATCATCTTTCACACGCATAAGACCTTTTCAAAATGGAGAATCAGTAGGTTTCCCCTCAACATGTGCTAATGTTTGGTTTTTCAAATATTTATTAGAAAGAAGTTGCTGCCACATTCCCTCCTCAGTGAGAATTTTAAATAACCATTTGCTTAGCAAACATTTGTTTTTAAGTTCAAGAACTTCAATGCCTAACCCTCCTTGGTCTTTAGGTCTACAAACCATACTCCATTTTGTAAGCCTATACTTCTTCTTCGTTTCATCCGTTTGCCAAAAAATATTGAGCGGTAGAAATCCAAACGTTTTCTGACCCCTACAGGAATCTCAAGGAATGACAACATGAACATTGGCAAACTCGTCAAAACTGAATTAATTAAGATTAACCGATCACCGTAGGATAGTAGTTTACTTCGCCAAGTCCCTAATTTTGCCCCAAAACGGCTCTCTATAGGATTCCATTCAGAATTTCTAAGTTTCCGATAATGCACAGGAATACCGAGATATCTTATCGGTAAGGACCCAGCCTAACACCCAAAGATTTGTCTATAATCCTGTTCCTTTTCTTTAGCCTTCCCAAAACAGAATATCTCACTTTTATGGAAGTTAATTTTCAATCCAGACAATTGCTCAAACATCGAAAGGATTAATTTCATATTTACGGCCTTTTCAACATCATGTTCCAAGAATAATATTGTGTCATCCGCATATTGGAGTATCGATACTCCCCCATCAACCAAATGAGGAATAAGACTCCCTACATGACCCTCTTCTTTGGCACGAGAAATTAAGATGGCAAGAACATCGGCGACAATGTTGAAAAGAATTGGAGAAAAAGGGTCACCTTGTCTCAATCCTTTCCTAGTTTGGAAATTGTGTCCAACATCGTCATTAACCTTAATTCCAACACTACCTCCCTGGACAAAGTTTTTGATCAAATCACACCATTTGGGATCAAAGCCTTTCATCCTTAGCACTTGTTGGAGGAATGGCCATTTAACTTTGTCGTAAGCCTTCTCAAAGTCAATTTTGAAAAGAACTCCGTCTAACTTTTTCCGATTAATTTCATGAACAACTTCATGTAGGACAACTACTCCGTCAAGGATATGGCGTCCCGGCATGAAAGCCGTCTGAGTTGGCCTAACAACCTTGTGAATTATCTAAGAGATTCGAATAGTAGATACCTTAGTAAAAAAATTGAAACTCACATTAAGGAGGCAAATAGGCCGATATTGCTGTATTTGGATCGCATTTTCTTTTTAGGTAATAATGTGATGACACCGAAATTAAGTTTATACAGAGGGTGGCCCATATGTAATTGTGTAAATAAGGCCATCAGGTCATCCTTAATTATACTCCAACATTTTTGGTAAAACTCCGCCGGAAAACCATCAGGTCCAGGAGACTTATTATGTTCCATCTGAGATATATCCTCGAACACCTCAACTTCAGTAAATGCCGTTGTAAGTATATTGTTTTCCTCCGGTGTTAGTTGAGGGATGTCAGTCACGTGATTCTCCATCATAGAGAAAGAGGTATGTGCCGGTGCCCCAAACAATTTTTTATAATATTCAGTGATATAAACTTTTAGATTGTCATCACCTACTATAGTACCTTCATCCTGCTCCAATTGGAATATTGTTTTCTTTCTATGTTTGCCATTTGCAATGAGGTAAATATTTTGTATTATTACCTCCTTCCTGAATATGCTTGACTTTGGCTCGCTGAGCCCATTTTTTCTCTTCATCTCGACGTAGCTTATTAAGACACTCATGTGCATGTTTCAGTTGATTTCGTTCGGAAGGTGATAACTAGTTAGATTTTGCTTTGATATCCAAAACATCAATAATACCAAGCAGCCGTTCCTTTTCCTTTCTATATTTTCCGCTTAGATTTTTTGCCCAGCCTCTCAAAAAACGTCGTATGTGTCTGATCTTTTTCTGCCAAGTTTGAATTGGTGAATTTCCAGCGGATACTGCTGCCCATTCGGCAGCAATCATTTCATGGAATCAATCTTGTTCGAACCATGAAAATTCAAAAGAGAATCTAGGTGTTACCGCGGTGAGCGTGTTGGCCAAGTCAATTAGAAGCGGTGTATGGTCTGAGCCAGCTCGAGTGAGCGCCCTCATAGTCACAAGAGGGAACTTTTGTTCCCACTCCACACTAGCTAGAACCCTATCTAATTTCTCATATGTTGGAATCGCTCTTCTACTTGCCCAAGTGAATTGTCTCCCAGAGAGAGCAATTTCTTTTGAGTTCAAGCTTTCAATTATTGCATTAAAGACAAAGGGCCAGTGAGGATTAAAATTGTTGCTACTTTTGTCCTCTTTTCTTCGCAGAATATTAAAATCACCTGCCAGTAGTGTCGGTAAGGTTTCAGTTTCAAACATACGAACCAACTCGGATAAAAATTTGGCTTTATGCGCATCTTGAGCAGCGCCATAAACTGGAACCAGAACCCACTCAAAACCATCTAGCTTAGATCTAATATGAAGTTTGACACAAAAATCTCCATTATCCACTTTCTTAGATCTAATATGAGGTGGAAGACAAAACCACGCAAATTCATGACCCGCTGCCAAACTAGATAAAAAGCTCAAAGTGAAGTTTGATCTCCCTGTTTCCAAAAGGGCGATAAAATCAAAACGGTGTTCCCTAATTGCCTCGGTAACAAACAGATGCTTGCCCGGATCTCGAAACACCTCAATATTCCATGTCATACCCCTTAAACCCTCCATCAAAAAAATTGTTATTCTTTTTTATTCTTAGTCTGTCACTTCTCCGAATTTTAGTCTTGTCATAAGACTTTTTCCTACTACAGTATGGGTGACCATATGGTCTGTGTGCATCTCAGTATTTTCATCTTCCTTCATCTAAGTCATCACATTTGTAGAGGCACAAGTGACCGCTAGACACAAGGTACGTTATCAGAGACTTCAAAGATGCTCAAAGATATCTAAAAAGCAAGCAGTCTCTTGTGTCCCCAACACACCAAATAGGTGCACTAGTTCGGCGAAGAGATAGTGAAACATGTGTATAGAATATATATATAACGGCAACGAAAATAGCTTGCCGTGTAGTTGATGGTGGTAGTATTGCAGCAGTAGTAACGCAGAAAACAGAAACAAGCAGTAACAGGAGTATTTAGGAACAAGGCCTAGGGATTAGACTTTCACTAGTGGACACTCTCAACATTGATCACATAATGAATAGATAAATGCATACTCTACACTTTTGTTGGATGATGAACACATTGCGTAGGATTACACGAACCCTCAATGCCGGAGTTAACAAGCTCCACAATAATGCTCATATTTTAGTAACCTTTAGTGTAAGATAGATCAAAACGACTAAACCAAGTACTAGCATAGCATGCACACTGTCACCTTCATGCATATGTAGGAGGAATAGATCACATCAATATTATCATAGCAATAGTTAACTTCACAATCTACAAGAGATCATGATCATAGCATAAACCAAGTACTAACACGGTGCACGCACTGTCACCTTTGCACACATGCAGGAGGAATAAAACTACTTTAATAACTTTGCTAGAGTAGCACATAGATAAATTGTGATACGATGCACATTGCAATCATAAAGAGATATAAATAAGCACTTCACTACGCTCTTCAACAATGAATAAGTACTTCGTGAAATATAGCCTAAGAGACCCACACGGTGCACACACTGTCACCTTTACACACGTGGGACAAGGAGTCTCCGGGAGATCACATAAGTAAAACCCACTTGACTAGCATAATGACATCTAGATTACAAGCATCATCATATGAATCTCAATCATGTAAGGCAGCTCATGAGATTATTGTATTGAACTACATAGGAGAGAGATGAACCACATAGCTACCGGTACAGCCCCGAGCCTCGATGGAGAACTACTCCTCCTCATGGGAGCAAGCAGCGGTGATGAAGATGGCGGTGGAGATGGCAGCGGTGTCGATGGAGGAGCCTTCCGGGGGCACTTCCCCGCTCCGCAGCGTGCCGAACAGACTCCGTCCCCCGATCTTGGCTTCGCGATGGCGGCGGCTCCTGGAACTTTTCTCATATCGTGGCTTCCTCCGTGGGTTTTCGATGCAGGGCTTTAAATAGGCGAAGAGGCGGCGCGAGGGTCAAAGGGGCGACCACACCATAGGGTGGCGCGGGCCCAGCCCTGGCCGCGCCACCATGTCATCTGGGGCCCACAGGCCCCCTCCGGCGGCTCTCGGGTGTTCTGGATGCTTCCGGGCAAAATAGGAACCTGGGCGTTGATTTCGTCCAATTCCGAGAATATTTCGTTACTAGGATTTCTGAAACCAAAAACAGCAGAAAACAGGAACTGGCACTTCGGCATCTTATTAATAGGTTAGTTCCAGAAAATGCATAAATACGACATATAATGTGCATAAAACATGTAGGTATCATCAATAAAGTAGCATGGAACATAAGAAATTATCGATACGTTGGAGACGTATCAGCATCCCCAAGCTTAGTTCTGCTCGTCCCGAGCAGGTAAAACGATAACAAAGATAATTTCTTAAGTGACATGCCATCATAACCTTGATCATACTATTGTAAGCATATGAGATGAATGCAGATCAAAACAATGGTAATGACATGAGTAAACAACTGAATCATAAAGCAAAGAATTTTCATGAATAGTACTTCAAGACAAGCATCAATAAGTCTTGCATAAGAGTTAACTCATAAAGCAATAATTCAAAGTAAAGGTGTTGAAGCAACACAAAGGAAGAATAAGTTTCAGCGGTTGCTTTCAACTTATAACATGTATATCTCATGGATATTGTCAACATAAAGTAATATAACAAGTGCAATATGCAAGTATGTAGGAATCAATGCACAGTTCACACAAGTGTTTGCTTCTTAAGGTGGAAGGAGATAGGTAAACTGACTCAACAATAAAAGTAAAAGAATGGTCCTTCAAAGAGGAAAGCATCGATTGCTGTATTTGTGCTAGAGCTTTTATTTTGAAAACATAAAGAGAGCATAAAAGTAAAGTTTTGAGAGGTGTTTGTTGTTGTCAACGAATGGTAGCGGGTACTCTAACTCCCTTGCCAGACAAACCTTCAAAGAGCGGCTCCCATTTTATTTTATTTTTGGGTGGCACTCCTTCCAACCTTTCTTTCACAAACCATGGCTAACCGAATCCTCGGGTGCCTGCCAACAATCTCATACCATGAAGGAGTGCCTTTTATTTTAGTTTTATTATGATGACACTCCTCCCCACCTTTGCTTTCTCAAGCCATGGCTAACCGAATCCTCGGGTGCCGACCAACAATCACATACCATGGAGGAGTGTCTATTTTTGTTTAATTAATTCGGGACTGGGAATCCCATTGCCAGCTCTTTTTGCAAAATTATTGGATAAGCGGATGAAGCCACTAGTCCATTGGTGAAAGTTGCCCAACAAGATTGAAAGATAAACACCACATACTTCCTCATGAGCTATAAAACATTGACACAAATCAGAGGTGATAAATTTTGAATGGTTTAAAGGTAGCACTCAAGCAATTTACTTTGGAATGGCGGAGAAATACCATGTAGTAGGTAGGTATGGTGGACACAAATGGCATAGTAGTTGGCTCAAGGATTTTGGATGCATGAGAAGTATTCCCTCTCGATACAAGGTTTAGGCTAGCAAGGTTATTTGAAGCAAACTCAAGGATGAACAAGTGCAGCAAAACTCACATAAAAGACATATTGTAAACATTATAAGACTCTACACCGTCTTCCTTGTTGTTCAAAACTCAATACTAGATATTATCTAGACCTTAGAGAGACCAAATATGCAAATCAAATTTTAGCATGCTCTATGTATTTCTTCACTAATAGGTGCAAAGTATATGATGCAAGAGCTTAAACATGAGCACAACAATTGCCAAGTATCACATTATCCAAGACATTTTACCAATTACTACATGTAGCATTTTCCAATTCCAACCATATAACAATTTAACGAAGAAGAAACTTCGCCATGAATATTATGAGCTAAGAACACATGTGTTCATACGAACCAGCGGAGCGTGTCTCTCTCCCACACAAGGATGAACTTATTCAGAGAACTAAGATAACAAAACAAAAACAAAAATAAAAGCACCGACGCTCCAAGTAAAATACATAGGATGTGATGGAATAAAAATATAGTTTCACTAGAAGAAACCTGATAAGTTGTCGATGAAGAAGGGGATGCCTTGGGCATCCCCAAGCTTAGACGCTTGAGTCTTCTTAAAATATGCAGGGGTGAACCACCGGGGCATCCCCAAGCTTAGACCTTTCACTCTTCTCGATCACATTATATCACCCTCTTCTATTGACCCTTGAAAACTTCCTTCACACCAAACTTCAAGCAAACTCATTAGAGGGTTAGTGCATAATCAAAAATTCACATGTTCAGAGGTGACACAATCATTCTTAACACTTCTGGACATTGCACAAAACTTCTGAAAGTTAATGGAACAAAGAAACCCATTCAACAAAGCAAAAGCGGCAATGCGAAATAAAAGGCAGAATCTGTCAAAAACAGAACAGTCCGTAAAGATGAATTTAGAGTTGGCACCAGACTTGCTCAAATGGAAAAACTCAAAACTAATGAAAGTTGCGTACATATCTGAGGATCACGCTCGTAAATTGGCAGATTTTTTCGAATTTTCTACAGAGAACTGTGCCCAGATTCGTGACAGACAGCAATGCTGTTTCTGCGCAGCGATCCCAAATATAACCTCAACTTTAACATAGAAACTTTACTTGGCACAAAAAACACAAAACTAAGATAAGGAGAGAGTAGCAACTTCCAAGACTCAAATATAAAACAAAGTACTGTAGCAAAATAACACATGGGTTATCTCCCAAGAAGTTCTTTCTTTATAGCCATTAAGATGGGCTCAACAGTTTTAATGATGATGCTCTCATGAAAATAGACAATGAAGCAAAAGAGAACATCAAGAAGCAAATTCAAAGCACATTTAAGCCTAACATGCTTCCTATGCATAAGAATCTTGTAAATAAACAAGTTCATGAAGAGCAAAGTAACAAGCATAGGAAGATAAAACAAGTGTAGCTTCAAAATTTTCAGCACATAGAGAGGTGTTTTAGTAACATGAAAATTTCTACAACCATATTTTCCTCTCTCATAATAACTTTCAGTAGCATCATGAGCAAACTCAACAATATAACTATCACATAAAGCATTCTTATCATGAGTCTCATGCATAAAATAATTACTACTCCCAACATAAGCATAATCAATTTTATTAGTTGTAGTGGGAGCAAATTCAACAAAGTAGCTATCAAATATAGGAGGTATATTGTAATCATAATCAAATTTATCCTCCATAACAGGTGGTAACAAAAGACTACTATCATTATAATCATCATAAATGGGAGGCAAAGTATCATCAAAGTAAATTTTCTCCTCAATGCTTGGGGGACTAAAAATATCATGCTCATCAAAGCCAGCTTCCCCAAGCTTAGAATTTTCCATAGCATTAGCAACAATGGTGTTCAAAGCATTCATACTAATAACATTCCCATTATCATGCATATAAAGTTCCATGGGTTTTTTAATTCTCTCTTCAAACACATCATGTCCTAATTCAAGATAAAGTTCATAAAGATCTCTCATATTTTTGTTGTTTTCCATTATGCCTAACTAGTGTAAACAAGAAACCAAATGTCGCAATTGCAGAGTCTAAAGGAAATATCTTCGAGTACTTACAACGGCGCCGGAAAATAGCTTAGTAGCCGAGATCCGAGTGTGAGTACCTTTTACCTTTCCTCCCGGCAACGGCGCCAGAAAATTAGCTTGATGTCTACGTTCCCCTCCTTTCCTGTAGACAGTGTTGGGCCTCCAAGAGAGGTTTGTAGAACAGCAACAAGTTTTCCCTTAAGTGGATCACCCAAGGTTTATCGAACTCAGGGAGGAAGAGGTCAAAGATATCCCTCTCATGCAACCCTGCAACCACAAAGCAAGAAGTCTCTTGTGTCCCCAACACACCAAATAGGTGCACTAGTTCGGCGAAGAGATAGTGAAATACAGTGGTATGAATATATATAAGCAGTAGCAACGGTGCCAGAAAATAGCTTGCTGGCGTGTGTTGATGGTGGTAGTATTGCAGCAGTAGTAACGCAGTAAAACAGTAAACAAGCAGTAGTAACGAGTATTTAGGAACAAGGCCTAGGGATTAGACTTTCACTAGTGGACACTCTCAACATTGATCACATAACAGAATAGATAAATGCATACTCTACACTTTTGTTGGATGATGAACACATTGCGTAGGATTACACGAACCCTCAATGCCGGAGTTAACAAGCTCCACAATAATGCTCATATTTTAGTAACCTTTAGTGTAAGATAGATCAAAACGACTAAACCAAGTACTAGCATAGCATGCACACTGTCACCTTCATGCATATGTAGGAGGAATAGATCACATCAATATTATCATAGCAATAGTTAACTTCGCAATCTACAAGAGATCATGATCATAGCATAAACCAAGTACTAACACGGTGCACGCACTGTCACCTTTGCACACATGCAGGAGGAATAAAACTAATAACTTTGCTAGAGTAGCACATAGATAAATTGTGATACGATGCACATTGCAATCATCAAGAGATATAAATAAGCACTTCACTACGCTCTTCAACAGTGAATAAGTACTTCGTGAAATATAGCCTAAGAGACCCACACGGTGCACACATGTCACCTTTACACACGTGGGACAAGGAGTCTCCGGAGATCACATAAGTAAAACCCACTTGACTAGCATAATGACATCTAGATTACAAGCATCATCATATGAATCTCAATCATGTAAGGCAGCTCATGAGATTATTGTATTGAACTACATAGGAGAGATGAACCACATAGCTACCGGACAGCCCCGAGCCTCGATGGAGAACTACTCCTCCTCATGGGAGCAAAGGGTGATGAAGATGGCGGTGGAGATGGCAGCGGTGTCGATGGAGGAGCCTTCCGGGGCACTTCCCGGCAGCGTGCTCGGGAACGAGACTCTGTCCCCAGGATCTTGGCTTCGCGATGGCGGCGGCTCTGGAACTTTTCTCGTATCGTGGCTTCCTCCGTAAGGGTTTTCGATGCAGGGGCTTTAAATAGGAAGAGGCGGCGCAGGAGGGTCAAAGGGGCGACCACACCATAGGGTGGCGCGCCCAGCCCTGGCCGCGCCACCATGTCATCCGGGGCCCACAGGCCCCCCCGGCGGCTCTCGGGTGTTCTGGATGCTTCCGGGCAAAATAGGAACCTGGGCGTTGATTTCGTCCAATTCCGAGAATATTTCGTTACTAGGATTTCTGAAACCAAAACAGCAGAAAACAGGAACTGGCACTGCATCTTGTTAATAGGTTAGTTCCAGAAAATGCATAAATACGACATATAATGTTCATAAAACATGTAGGTATCATCAATAAAGTAGCATGGAACATAAGAAATTATCGATACGTTGGAGACGTATCATGCATCTCAGTATTTTCATCTGAAAATTCATCTAAATCATCACATAAAATAGAGGCTCGAGTGACCGCTAGACACAATGGTACGTTATCAGAGACTTCATTTGATTGCTTAGAGTTATTTAAAAAGGTTAAGCACCGTTCTTTTTCAGTATTCTTAATTAGCTTTGCTGCCAACAGTCTAGATTTCAAATCGTTTCCCATAGAAACCCCAATAGCCTTTGCTCTATCAATTATTTGTTCATCCGAAAATTTAGAAAAATAAAATGTGGTAGCTGTTTGTGTACCTTGGGTCTGAAAATCATCACGCTTCTGGGCAATCATCATTGCCCTCTCCATTTGAGTAGCGTCAGCCTTTGGTTGTGCTCTTAGCCTATCACTTGACCGCATCCCCATCGCCGAACTAGGCTGGATTCCTCCAAAATTTATGACCTCCGACATAGTAGGTTTATAAATTGAGGACTCCCCCAGACCCTTAGGTAAAAAACTGAAATTAGTACCAGAAGTTTCCATTTCATCCAGTAATGTATTCAGACAAACAGTTGGCTGTACCTTTTGTACTCCAACAGGAGTTGAAACAGATAGCATGCGAGATGACACACGTGCAACAGTAGACTCTCCCAGATCCTTAGGTAAACAGCTTAAGTTAGAATCAGAGGTATCAAAATCATTATGTACTGTGTGTCTACAAACAATTGGCTGTACCTTTTGTATTCCTACAGGGGTTGAAACAGGGATCAAGGGAGATGACATACATTCATCCGTATACTCTCCAAGGCCCTTAGGTAAACCAGTTAAGTTAGTACCAGAAGTATCAATTCCATTATGTATTGCATGTTTAAAAACAAATGGTTGTACCTTTTGTAGACCTACAGGAGTTGAACCAGAGAGCAAAGGAGATGACACATTGTCATCAGAGACCCCTCAGATCAACGATTGGTCCTTGGTTGGCGTGAACCCATGCATATTGGGCTGTGCCCGGCTGTAGTCCTCTACAATAATCCCAATATCTGAATTGTCGACAACAGCCGGCAGATAAGGTGCAGCATCCACTGATAGTTTAGCCCCCTGTATTTGTTCATCATTCTCGACAGAAACAAGCGTATCAAAAAGTCTTGCACAAGTGTTCTTCAAAGTCTCATCTATGCATGTGCTGAAAGTTACATTAGCAGATTTGGGAACACACGACCATACTTCACCATTAACAATTTTTTCAAAACCAGCCACTCCAAATTTAATAGGAGATATAGCTAGAGTCTGGCCTTGTACTGATGTAGAATTGCCACCTTCATCAGCCATTCCATCCTGTGTGTTTCCAGAAGTACCAAACTGGTCATCAGTATGCTCTGTATTTCCATTCTGCCCATCATGTTCCATGTCCCCTTCACCATTGTTTGCATCATTCATCACTATATCAGCAAGTGGAGCAGCTTGTAAACCCTCCACCTCAAATCTGAATCTATAGAAATCATCAAGCACTCTTATATCCATATTGGCAGGCATGAGAGTTGGATCAAGACATGTGATAAGTATGCGCAAAACATCATTAGCTCTAGTGAAAACCATATCAATGTCTCTTGTCTTGCCGAATAAATTGCCCAATGCCCAAAGGGCCAGGAAATCATCTAGGACAGGGGTGGGCAGATCATACACTCTGACCCAAACATCTTGAGCTCTCCAAATTGGTTCCACCGATTTTTTTCCAGAAATCAAAAGTCATATAAATTTCAGAGTTGGGAACATTGAATCTGCCAAAGTGTTGGACCCTCACCAAATCCATCTTGATAGGAAAATTCACCCGATAAACATTGTCTTCCACTCTGACCACATCCCACTCATAAGAATCATCAGGCACAATCCATTGTAGCTGAACTATAATTTCCTGAATAGATAATTGGCCCCCTGAGATAGTCACCCTGCCCAAGCGTGTATTCTCTAGTCTTGGTCTGACATTAACCGACATCGAAACATCCCAGAACATTAGCTCTTCATGAGCCAAACCATACATAATCATATGTGGTTTAGGGGCTCTAAGCAAAGGACACATCCTGGATATATGTTCTCTGAGAACAGTCACAAATCATCTCAGTACAATCATTCAAACAGTGTCCAGGCTTACCACATCTGAAACAACCCGACCCTTTCTTCTTCTTGGCCAACTGTGCCTCGCCTGTTCCTTCCAAATTTGCTATAACACCAACAGCCCGAGGTGTTATCCCAGCAACAGCGAGCAACGTTTCTTCCGCTCTCCGGCTCCCAAGACCTTCCCTAGTTGCAGCTGTAGGTTGATTAGCAGTGAGCAATACAGGTGGCTGAACCGCCGGATTCCCTGGTTGTCCACCGTGCTTAGACATCTCTGCTAATTGTTTGGCTAAAGCACTAGCCGTCTCCTTCACCAACAGACTTTGTTGTTCTGTTAAACCTCCCGAGTCCGTCCCAGAATTCCTAGCAATGAAAGTGCTCCTATTGCTCACATCACGAGTATTGTAGCCATTGTTCGCCCTAGGAAAATTGTAGTTCCCCTGGCCACCAAAGTTGCGACGATCAGGGCCCCGGTGATAACCAGACCCGTTGTTAAACCTTGGCCTGCACCCTTCATAGTTTGATGGTCTAGCACGAAAAACCCCATCAAAACCTCCACCTTGATCATCAGAGCCCCTGTTATACCCTTCATCCTGGCCAGCAGTACCACTAGAGCTACCTTCATAGTAGTTGTTGCCACGTCCAGGGCCAAAACCTGCTCCTCCGTTCCACCGTCCAGCACCATTACCGCGCCCTCCACCACCAGCTTGTCCTCTTCCCCGGTTGGGATTAGAGCGGCCGCCTCGATTAGCCATGGCTACAAGGCCAGCCGCCGCCTCTGCGATAGATGGCGAGACAATTGGTGTCGGGTGGAAAACCCTTCTGGATGACAACCCTAGAAGTCGACAGTACCCTCCAGTTAATCGGATCGGAGAGGTGATCTGAACCAAACGATTGAACGCTAATTCTGAGCCCATCTGCTCCTTCGAAAAAGTCCGCTTCTCCCTTGTATTATGGCCCACATGGCCCACTTCATGATTAGGGGGAAAAATTCATGTTGGAACTCTTCCGTCGATCTATCGATGAACACATCGAATTTTGAACAGAAGCCTGTCGATTTACCGATGAACACATCGGCAGTGGTCCACGTTTTCCACGAGATGCAACTCGTAAATTCCGTCTCCGTTGAACAAGAACCCATTCCTTTGCATCAAAAGTTTCAAGCAGGAAAGTCGATGGTGGTATCACTGGTTCCTTCATCGCCGGCGGCGAACGAACTGTGGAATCCACGATCGAAGGAAGCTTTGGAGAAGCAGAAATCATACCTAGAACGCCGCTCATCTCCCTCTGCAACCTTCTCTTCTTTTCCTTCCGCATCACCGCGATCGTCGACATCCTGGGAAGATCACAGGCGGTGGGCTCCGGTGACCTACAGACATATGGCGACGTGGAGAGACGCGCAGGGAAGGGGTATTAACACGTTGTAGCACGGAGTAGCTGGATAGAAATTTGGGATGCAGCTGTACGCTGGTTTTTTATGTACCCTCAGATTTGGCTTCTTGAACAATGTGCCCAAATATTCCATTGCATTTCAACAATTTATAAATGATATCCAAACTATAAACATGAGATTATGTACCTTCAAAGTGTGATGTCTGATCAACGGTCTCAAGCATTTGGAACACCAAAATACATAATATGCCAAATGTACCACTGCTTGTGTGGATCATTTTACAATACCACACCCCAAATGGGATTGACTTGATCCAGTTTCAACATTGCTTGTGCCAGTGGCAACCGCACTATTATTCTTATGTAATAATTTCTTTTCTTTGAGTGCCACCAGTTGGTCAGGACTCATAGAACAGTATTAGGCCCATTCATGCATTACTTGTGATTCGAAATTGTGTTCTTGCACATAACCCGCTTCTCGAGCGTTTGCGCAGGAATGTTGGGCTGACGACATACAAGATACCAAATATGTGAAATACTAATCATACAACAATTTATAGGTACATTAAACGTAATGCAAACAAGAAAGAATGTTTACCAGGACTGCCCATTCCATGCTGGAATTATGGAAGCAAATTCCGTCAAGAAAAAGAAATTTGAGAAGCATCCGTTGGTGACTGAACAAATTGGGTACCCTTCTTTTAAGAAACTAGGCCGGGCCCGGCTACAGCCTTTGTCCAGTTGGTGCGGAATTTGCCACAGTGGTATGTATAATACCTCTCACGTTTTTTACAGAAGTATGAAATCTTTTGAGCCTTTGGATGGACGAAAATTGAGGGCTATTATTTATTTGGAGGTACCACAAAAGAACTCAAAAAATTAGCTGAAAAACTGAATCATGATAGCATCCTTTCACTGGTGGAAAAAAGGGCTTCGGTCGCGGTTCGCAACTGCCATTGGTCGCGGTTGCGCAACCGCGACCAAGCAAGCGCGACTAAAGCCCACCCCCTTTAGTCGCGGTTCCTTACGAACCACGACTAAAGGCGCCTCCACGTGGCCGCCAGCACTCCTTCGGGGAGGACCTTTAGTCGCGGTTCTTCCTGGCAAACCGCGACTAAAGGCCGCCGCAGGTTTAGGGTTTTAGCCCCCCCTAAACCTGGTTTCTTTTTAGTTTGTATTGTTTTTTTCTTTTTGTTTTATTTTAATTTTGAAGGAGTTTCACATATTCTACGGTACTACATATACATGCATATGAACGTACAATTTCAAACAAATTTGAAATTAGAACCAAAAAGAATTCAAGAGGAATTGACAATATATATTCAATATCGATGACCATATACAATTTTGAACTAGTTTCCATACATATGATTTACTGCATATGAAGTTCTACGTCCTCTACATAGTTTCTCCTATAGGATCGATGACTTGCTTCGCGATCCATCCAGCTAGTTCCTCTTGGATTGGTCGGAAGCGAGCTTCTAGACTAAGCGTCTTCCGAAGGTTATTCCTGCTAATGTTGTTCGGACACGAAATCCGCTCAGAGGTGTATCTCCGGATCATCTCACAAACATAGTATCCACATAGATTGGTCCCCTTTGGCTGAATATCTCCAGTCGCAGACACTACCCTTTTCCACTGTAGCTCTTTTTTGAATTCACCGACCTTTGTGTTTACGAACCGTGTCCAAACCCTACGAGGCAAAGAAAATTAAATGAACAAGAGAGTTATTAGTTACTTGATATTAGGAAATGAACAAAATAGGCCGATCGATATAGAGCGCAAGTGAATGAAAATATATAATTACTTCTGCATCATTTTTCTCAAGTCGGCCCAAAGCTTTGCATTCATATTCAGAGAGTCGTGGATGAGAACTGTGGAGTCGTCAGAATCCAGTGGAACCTGCGGACACGATACATGCACAGTCATGCATAATTAACTCATCGATTAGAGTAAACAAAAGAGAATGTGCTCAAGCAGACACTCACCCAAAATGGTAAGGAAATAGAATATCAGTGCTTGAAAAACACAGGTCATCGGCGGGAAAATAACACATATGAATTAACGATCAATGAACCCAACATCATGGATGTTCCTTATTATGCATTCCCGCTTCTTCATTCTGCATACACAACAAGATAGTTAATTAGGACAATGCTCAAGCAGGCAACGAATGGGTAGAGAAATAATACTCACATAACGTGAGCAACTTGATGATCCACAGGTCGAGCCTCGCGCAGGGATTGTTGTAACTACATATGAATTCACTCCGATGAACATCATTGTACATTATTAATGTTTCTGATCTTCTGTCTAACTTAGCAATAAGATAATATATTATATATATATGTATAGTATATATAGTTTAGCAGACCTGGTCATTTGTGGAGGTCACTTATCCTTTTCCTGCGCAGGCTTGTCGAGCTCCGCATTCGACACATCTGTAATTGACTACTGTTGAAGTCATCAGGTCTGCCTCATCAAGTATAGTAACACTCAATTGATTAGATAGAGCCTTGTAAATTTAGCAGACTGTGCATTCTGTGTTACTCGATCACTTCGCTACATCTCGCATCAATCCATTGATCAATTATGATAACGCTTTAACTTTGATCCGATTTCGTCGGGTCATCCGGCCTCAGGAAGGTTAACTATGAGAGCGGAAGTCAAGACTCTAAGTTGGCTGCTTTTTGTCTCCCGGCACCTCGCGGCAACTTGTTTAATCCTTGATTTACTTTCTTAGCCGCATTTTCTGAGATGATTTCGGGGTCATCTCGGAACTCTTGTTCAAGCTTTCACTATGAGAAGATGATGCTGTTTTCTCTGTTACGCTTGGCATACTTGTTCTCCAACCTCAGATGATCGAGATCTTTCTTTGCTGATGGGACTCCGCACACGGTCTTGCAACCTTGCAAGAGGCCAGGCTCAGTCCAGATCAGATTACGTTCGGGGCGACGCGTTCGGTCAAAAATGACTTAGCCCACTTCTTTTGCTTGTCAGAATATACTGGCTTGGGCTCGGGCTGCAGTCCGCCTGCCATTTCTCATGCTGAGCAGCCACGACCGCTGCATTTTCCTCCACACTAAGGTCATAAGGTCTCGGGGTGAGAGGCTTCAGTGATGGCCCCGGTATCTTTGTGGTCCTAGGTACATAAGGGTCCGGGTTAATAGTCCAGGACTGCTTCCTCTTCTTTGCCGGGGGCGGCTGCTTCTTCGCCGGAGGTGGACTGGGGGGCGGCGTCTGCTTACCCGCCGGAGGTGAATTGGGGGGCGGCGTCGGCTGACGTGAAGGAGGTGTAGGTGAACCACCACCACCGCCGCCGCCGCCGCCACCACCACCGGAGGGGGGTGGACTTGTTTGCCTTGGCGCCTCGCCTGGAAACTTGATAAACTTCTTTTTCCATAGAATAAACTGGCGCTTGACACCTCCAAGTCTTCTCTCCCCTTCGGGTGTAGCAATGTCAATCTCCAGGTCCTCAAACCCTGGGACTATTTCCTCCACCGTGACACGAGCATAGCCATCTGCAATGGGATTGTTGTGGTGGAGTGCTCCAGGCTCACATGGCAAAGCACTGCCGATGGCTACCTTCGTGGACATGTTCCCAGTAGGATAATGCAGATGACATTGTTTCATCTCCTTTACATCGTCCACGGGGTAGCGAGGAGGCTCCGGTGCAGTAATTTGGATCTCCGGTGCATCAGTAGCCGGCTGGACCTCCGTGGAAGCCACGCTGCTTCTCCGCTGCTGGCTTCCGAGATCCGCTGGATGATCTTCATGCGTCCCAGCTGCCGATCTCTCCTGTACTAGTATAGACAGGGTTTTCTTCATCTCATCGACTTCCGATGCCAACCGCGCCACAACATCGGCATCCCGATCCGACTTTCTCTTACGGCTTCTGTAACCGTACGGGTCATCGTCCTGGGAGAACCCTTCTTTCCACGTAATGTTCCCGGGCATGCCTCGTACACGTCCTCCGTGTTCAGGATTCCCGAGGGCTCTTGTCAGCGCGTCGTTCTCTCTGTTGAACTTGATCTTCCCCTCTTGAGCATCCCTCATTGCGTCAATAAGGGCTTGGGTGGGTTTAAACATTTTGTTCCCGTAAACACACGCCCCTGTCTCCGGGTCTAGCGTTCCCCCATGCCCGTACCACCAGCTTTTGGCCCTTCGGTCCCATCCCTCCGTACCTGGACGGATTCCTCGCCTCCTCAGCTCGTTCTCCATCTTCTCCCACTTAGGCTCCCAAAAGCGATACCCTCCTGGCCCCATAACATGATTGTACTCCTTCTTAGCCGCATTTTCCTTATTTTTTTTCGATATTTCAATGAAATGCTCCGATTTCTTCTGCTTCACAAATTCTGGCCAATCATGTTCAAGTCTCTCATACTGTCCTTTGAATTCCGGAGTCTTGTTCTGGTTGACATAGTCACGGGCTAGATTCTGCTTGAATTTCCGGAATGTATCGGCCATCTTACCAAGAGCGAAGTGTTTGAGTAGCCTCCTCCTCTCCTTGTTTTCCTGAATCTTGTTACCCGCCTCATCGAATTTGTGGTATTCCGGAGGTAGGATGAAATGCTCCATAAGCTTTTGAAAGCAATCCTTTTTAGTTCTCTTGTCAACAAAAGTGAAACCAAGACGTGCCTTCTTTGGCTCATTCCACTCCTGGAGGGTGATCGAGATGTTGTCTCTAACAACGGCTCCGCATTGGTTGATAAACTTGGTGGCGTACTTCGGGGGCTCCAGCGGCCTGCCGGTTGCACTGTCGACAACCTCGATGGTATATGTTTCTCCTGGTTTGAGCGTCTTGGTTGCGCCACGCTTTGACGACGACGTACTCGATTTTTTCGACGATCCGGCCGAGGGCTAAAATAAGAAAGAGAGTCGCGCGTGTTAGTACACACATATTTATTCAAATCAGTAAGTTTGTATCACCAGAGGAAAAATGTATATATATATACCTCGGCGCCGGAGCTAGTTGCTACTTGCAATTGAAGATCGTCGTTGATCGACGTTTCTTCCCCATCATCTTGCTGACGGCCTTCATCTTGACCGTCAAGATTCAGATAAGAAGAAATATCCTCTTCATCTTGTTCGGTCGGCACATAAGGAATATCGCCTTTTATGATGCCAAATAGCTGTTCTTCAATTTCTGGATCATAGTTCTCCATAATCGGGTCAGCTCTATCGTCCGCCATATGTCAGTCCTGAAAACATGTAGTAAAAACTAATTATTTAAGTGCGGTGTCGAAAGGGCGGTGGCAAAAGGAGAGAGGGCGGTGGCGGTGGCAAAAGGGCGGTGGCGGTGCCGAGGACAACACATAGAGGCCTCCCTCGCCGTATACGGAGGGGGGGGCGGCGAGGCGGTGGCGAAAGGGCGGCGGTGGCGGTGTGCCGATCCTCTCTCTCGTAAAAAAAGAAAAAAACCCGCGCGTATACGGAGGGGGAGGCGAGGGCCTCGCCGCCCCCTCCGTATACATGCGGGGTCGGTGGCGGTGGGTTGCAAGTGAATTTTTTTGTTAAGTCAAAATTCAGAAATTTTTTGTCCACTTAAAATTTTATTAAGTCAAAATTATCAAGTTTTATGTTTTTTTGTTAACTATATATATAGTTACTAATTAATTCATTAATTATAAGTGGACAAAACAAAAAATTATTAAGTCAAAATATGTTTTGTTTGTTAACTATATGTTTTTTTTATTAAGTCAAAATTATAACTGAAATTTATAACTGAAATTTATAACTGAAATTTATAACTCAAATTTTGTTAAGTCAAATTTACCGTTTTTGTTAAACTAATTAACTAGTTAAAATTAAAAAGAACAAAAAAACTAAAAAACTAAAAAAAGAAAAAACTGCCGCCGGGGCCTCTCTCCTTGATCTCTCTCACCGCGCCCGGCGGCCGTCGGCCGCCTTCTTCTCGATCTCCTCTTCTCGCGCATCTCTCCCCTCATCACGGTGCGGCGCCGGCAACGACGAGGGGCGCGCACCGCGGGCGACGGGCGCGCGGGCGCCGACGCAGCACGACGGGCGGCGCGACGGGGAGGTCGTCGACGGCGCGCGGCCGGCGCGCGAGAAGGGCGGCGCAGAGTCGACAAGGAGGCGGCGGCGGAGTCAACGAGGAGGCGGCGGCGCGGAGTCGACGGCGGCGTAGACGACGCGGGCGACGAGGAGGCGAGACGGCGCAGAGGGCAGCCTGTCGACGGTTCGCGAGGAAGAAGATGAATCGATCGTGCGCGAGCGCGCTTTATAGGCAGGCCTTGGTCGCGGTTGCCCGGCCAACCGCGACTAAAGGGCACCTTTAGTCGCGGTTTGTGCCAACCGCGACCAAAGGCCTTTTTTCGCCCCTTTTTTGGTTCCCGCGGAATGACCTTAGTCGCGGCGCGCCAACCGCGACTAAAGGACTTTTTCAAAATTCTTTCATTTTCTAAATGTGAAAAATAAAAATAATTCATTTCTAATTGTGAAAAATACATATAATATATCAAAAAATTCAGAAAAATAAAACTAATTCAATTCAAAATCTTAAAAATACAAATTATATATCAAAAAAATCAGAAAAATAAAACAAATTCATTTCAATAAGTTAAAAATACAAATTATATATCAAAAAAATCAGAAAAATAAAACTAATTCATTTCAATATGTTAAAAATACAAATTATATATCAAAAAAGTCAGAAAAATAAAACCAATTCAATTCAAAATGTTAAAAATACAAATAATATATCAAAAAATTCATAAAAATAAAACTAATTCATTTCAAACACATCACGGGCATTTCTCTTCTTCCCGCCAATTTCTTCCCGCCTCTTTCTTCCCGCCAATTTCTTCCCGCCTCTTTCTTCCCGCCTCTTTCTTCCCGCCAATTTCTTCCCGCCTCTTTCTTCCCCCCTCTTTCTTCCCGCCAATTTCTTCCCGCCAGCTCTTTCTTCCCGCCTCTTTCTTCCCGCCATTTCTCACTACATATATGTTGCCCGGCTTGGCCAGCATTATCACATCTCTCCAATCTCTCATCACTCTCTCATGGCTTCCACCGCACCCACTCTAACCTACCAGCAGGTGGAGGAGCTTTGCGCCTCGAACTACCCTTGCCCACCGGGCTACCGCGTCCCCTCCGGCTGGAGCCTAAGCGCCGGCGGCGTGCCGGTCCCTCCCCTCCCTCAGGGTACTGCGCGCCGGGCAGCCATCACGAACCACTACTACCTCGACCTCACGCCGGAGCAGCGGATGAATCCCCGCTGGCATCCCGATAACCAGCATACTTGGGACGCCTTCTTCATCAATCGGCGTGAGAGGGCGCTCGCCAGGTATGAGGAGGACGGTCTGCCTCCTGGGAACTTCCACGAGGCCGGCCGTCGGCTATGGTGGTACGGCCGGACTCTGCAGAGCGTCATGGACTACATCACGGCCGGCGATATCCCCCGCCTGCGCTACCCTCGTTCGAGCCACGAGCGCCGCCCGACGACAGCGACGACAGCAGCGACGACGACGGCGGTAACTTAGAAGGCGACGACTACCAGTACAACGGCGGCGACTATGAAGACTACGAGTATGCATATTATACGCCTAGGCAGGAGTATGACTAAATCACTCCAAATTTCATGTATCATCAGTGCTATCTCTCGAATCAATCGAATCATTCGAAAATGGACACCAAACACATCACGGGCAATATAATTCACATGATCCATTCAACAAAGTTTGGTACAATAAATTATTACACATCATTTCTTCCCTTGTGTCCCTGCTTGCTTACGATTGGGCCGTATCCATGGAGCATCCTCATCATTTAACTTAATGCTTGGATCGGTGTTCACTTTGAAGGGCGGAATTTCACCAAACATATTATAATCTTCTGACATGTCTGTCTTGTCCTCCACTCCCACGATGTTTCTTTTCCCTGAAAGAACAATGTGGCGCTTTGGATCATCGCATGATGTACTGATCGTTTTCTTATCTTTCCGTTTCCTCGGTTTGCTACTCATGTCCTTGACATAGAAAACCTGAGCGACATCTTTCGCTAGGACGAATGGTTCGTCAAGGTAACCAAGATTGTTGAAATCCACCATTGTCATTCCGTATTGCTGGTCCACCTTTACCCCACCTCCTGTTAGCTTGAACCATTTGCACCGGAACAAAGGGACCTTGAAGGAGGGTCCATAGTCAAGTTCCCATATCTCCTCTATGTAACCATAATATGTGACCTTTTGCCCATTCTCGGTTGCTGCATCAAAGCGGACACCACTGTTTTGGTTGGTGCTCTTTTTATCTTGGGCGATCGTGTAAAATGTATTCCCATTTATCTCGTACCCTTGGAAAGTCGTTATAGTCGAAGATGGTGTCTTGGCCAACATGTACAGCTGATCTACAACCTCATTGTCACTCATGAAATGTTTTCTCAACCAACCGCCGAAAGTCTCCATGTGGGCCTTCCTAATCCAGGATTCAGGCTTCCCCGGGTTGTTCGAGCGTAAAATATTCTTGTGTTTCTCAAAGTACGGAGCCACCAAGCTGGAATTGGTCAGAACTGTGTGGTGTGCTTCAGTCAGAGAATGGCCGTCCATACATATCGTTGATTTCCTTCCGATCGTGCCTTTTCCACTTAGTCTCCCCTCGTGCCGCGATCGAGGAAGACCAATCGGCTTAAGGTCAGGAACAAAGTCAACACAAAACTCAATTACCTCCTCATTTCCATAGCCCTTGGCGATGCTTCCTTCTGGCCTAGCACGGTTACGAACATATTTCTTTAATACTCCCATGAACCTCTCGAAGGGGAACATATTGTGTAGAAATACAGGACCGAGAATGGAAATCTCTTCGACTAGGTGAACCAGGAGGTGCGTCATAATATCGAAGAAGGATGGCGGGAACACCAACTCGAAACTGACAAGACATTGGACCACATCGTTCTGTAACCGTGGTAGAACTTCTGGATTGATTACCTTCTGAGAGATTGCATTGAGGAATGCACATAGCTTCACAATGGCTACTCGAACATTTTCCGGCAGGAGCCCCCTCAAAGCAATCGGAAGCAATTGCGTCATAATCACGTGGCAGTCGTGAGACTTCAGGTTTTGGAACTTTTTCTCCGCCATGTTTATTATTCCCTTTATATTGGACGAGAATCCAGACGGGACCTTAATACTGCTCAGGCATTCAAAAAAGATGACCTTCTCTTCTTTGGTCAGAGCGTAGCTGGCACGACCTTGAAACCGTTCCGGATACAGGTCATCAGGGTCTTTCAAACTTTGCTGGTCCTGCCGTGCTTCCTTTGTATCATTTGACTTCCCATACACGCCCAAGAAGCTTAGGATGTTCACGCAAATATTCTTCGTAACGTGCATCACGTCGATTGCAGAGCGGACTTCTAGGACTTTCCAATATTCTAGCTCCCAGAATATAGATTTCTTCTTCCACATGGCTACGTGCCCGTCAGCTCCCTTCGGAACTGATTGTCCGCCAGGACCCTTTCCAAAGATGACTTTCAAATCCTTTACCATATCAAATACCTCAGCACCAGTGCGTTCCGCAGGCTTCGGCCGGTGATCTGCCTTGCCGTTGTAATGCTTGCCGCGCTTTCTTACGTTATGATTTTTGGGAAGAAATCGACGATGCCCCATGTACACGTTCTTCTTACAATTTGGCAAATGTACACTTTCAGTCTCATGTAAGCAGTGCGTGCATGCATTGTATCCCTTATTTGACTGTCCCGAAAGGTTACTAAGAGCAGGCCAATCGTTGATGGTTACGAAAAGCAACGCTCGTAGGTCAAATTCCTCTTCTTTGTGCTCATCCCACACACGGACACCAGGTCTGCCCCACAACTGTAAAAGTTCATCAACTAATGGCCTTAGGTACACATCGATGTCGTTGCCGGGTTGCTTCGGACCTTGGATGAGCACTGGCATCATAATGAACTTCCGCTTCATGCACAACCAAGGAGGAAGGTTGTAGATGCATAGAGTCACGGGCCAGGTGCTATGGCTGGAGCTCTGCTCGCCAAAAGGATTCATGCCATCTGTACTTAGACCAAATCTTATGTTCCTTGCGTCAGCTGCAAAATCTTTAAACTCTCTGTCGATCTTTCTCCATTGCGTTCCATCTGCGGGGTGTCTCAACTCCCCGTCCGACTTACGGTCCTCTTTGTGCCATCTCAACAACTTGGCATGCTCTTTGTTCCTGAACAGACGTTTCAACCGTGGTATTATAGGAGCATACCACATCACCTTGGCGGGAACCTTCTTCCTGGGTTTCTGGCCCTCGACATCGTCACCAGGGTCATCGCCTCTGATCTTATAACGCAATGCAGTGCATACCGGGCATTCATTCAAATTCTCGTATTCACCGCGGTAGAGGATGCAGTCGTTGATGCATGCATGTATCTTCAGAACCTCTAAACCTAGAGGGCAGACAACCTTCTTTGCTTCATACGTACTGGAGGGCAACTCGTTATTCTTTGGAAACATATTCTTCAACATTTTCAGCAAGTTTTCAAATCCCGAGTCAGCTACACCTTCCTGTGCCTTCCATCTCAGCAAATCCAGTGTGCAGCCCAGCTTTTTCAGACCATTATCGCATCCTGGGTACAACGACTTTTTGTGATCCTCTAACATGCGATCCAAATTCTCCCTCTCCTTTTCAGTTTCGCAGCGACTCCGTGCATCAGCAATGGTCCGACCAAGATCATCAGAGGGCTCATCACGTGCCTCTTCTTGATCACCTTCCCCTTCACCTTCCCCACCTTCAGCATCATCCATGAAAGTATCACCGAAATGATCAAGATAGCTCTCATCGATGTCATCCCCTTCTTCATCTTCTTCCATTATAACCCCTCTTTCTCCATGCTTGGTCCAACAATTATAGCTTGGCATGAAACCATGCCGAATCAGGTGCACGTGAACTTCCCTTGAGGAAGAGTAACCCTTCTGATTCTTACAGTTAACACATGGACAGATAACAAAACCCCCCTGCTTGTTCGCATTAGCCACTACAAGGAAATCTTGCAAACCCGTAGTGAATTCGCCGGAGAGTCGGCTAGCGTACATCCATTGCCGATTCATCTGCATTATTATAATACAAAATATATAATTAACCATCGCATGCATTTGTTAAACTAATTAAATAGAAATTAAACAATGAACTACACACATATGCATATTTTATCAATGACACATATATATGAAAGGTTCAAGTGTGTTGTTGCTAACCGCGATCGAGGAGGAAAAAATAAATGAGGAAGCTCGATCAAGTGTGGCTCCGACACTTCATATCATGTTTGTTTCATGCTCTTGGGACATTTCATCAAACACCTTGTGTGCATAAGAAGAGCCAAAAGCAAACCTACACCCCCTTGTGAAGTTTGTGAAGAGAAGTGGGCACCAAATGGCTAAGTGCTGTGGGCTGGCTGGTATATATAGGGGAGGGGCTTTAGTCGCGGTTGGCCTGGCCAACCGCGACTGAAGGCCTTTGGGCCAGGCCTGAGGACATTTAGTCGCGGTTGGCCTGGCCAACCGCGACTAAAGCCCCTCACGTCCACCAGCTGGCCACCGAGCGCGCTGGGCCCAGGCCTTTGGTCGCGGTTGGGCAACCGAGCCGCGACTAAATCCACCTTTGGTCGCGGTTTTTGCATTTCCGCGACTAATGGGGCTGGACGGAAGGCCTTTTTTCTACCAGTGTTTCCACAAATAAGGGAAATGAGATGTAGAGGAAAGATGCCGTTCATGGTTCTCTTGTAAAATGAGCAAGTCGGAAAAAAATCATGCCAAACTCACATGCTTTGACAAAATCCAAAATAGAACTTATTTACTTGACACCATATGATACATATTTGCCTGTAACATGAACGGTGGAGGGAAGAAAGTATATGACCTCATCCGTCCACGCATTATTTTGGTCAGAGTTTTTTTTTGTAAAAAAAAAGGGGTATGATATTATAGATAGACAACAAAAAATTGTAGACATCTGAACAGCTAGACAAACATTGTTGAGTAAAGTTTAAGGTCATCTCTATGTACCTCCACACCGTTTGGGAGAAGTTCGCGCGCTACCACGACCTTGAAACCGGCTGCGTGCTCACATTCTCCTACCATAGCGAGGGGGATATGAGCGTCAAGGTGTTCGACGAGACGCGCTGCCGCCAGCACTACCACGGCGACACCGATGATGAGGACGATTGAGTGTTGTTTCTTCGCAACGAAAATAGGCATGCATGTTTTTGGATGTTCTTCCTCGAAAGGACCAATAGGGCTATCATCACCAGTTGGATTTTCCAGTTTGGGTGACTGGGAGTGCCTAGGAGTGTTCTTTCTTGGCAGCGAATACACGAAACCTGCGATGCCAACACTAGTTAGGTTTTCTCATTTTCCAATGTTTTAATTTGTGTCAACCGTGGTTCAAACTATGTATTAGTTTGTGGAAACCATGTTCCAAACTATGTCTTAATTTGTGTAAACCATGTTCCGAATTATGTATTGATTTGTGGAATGTTTCTTCTCTCTATTGAAATAAAAATGCAAAGAAAAAAACAAAAAAAGAGTATTTTAATGTTTAAAAAAGTTTGGGGACGGTGTTTGGGAGACGTGGCTGGGAAGCGATGTCCCCCAAACGCGGCACGAAAAAAACATGTCCCCCAAACGCTCGATGCGCGTTTGAGGGATGCTTTGGGGGCGCGATCGAGATGCTCTTAGCTGCTCCGCCAGCCGCCGAGGCACAGAAGCCTATATGGCACGAACCCCTCCTAGACGCTCCTCGTAGGCTACCTAGTCGTCGCCGCCGCCGAGCAACATAACGTGGCCGCCGCCGACACGCTTGGTCACTCCTCCTCCTCGGTATTCTAGCGCGGGGTCTCGGCATGGTGGCGGCCGGCGTCCAACGGTGCTCCTCCGCACAGGCCGACAACAAAGGGCGGCCAAGAAATGTGGGAGACGCGGCCTTCGACGAGATGCCTTCCCTGCGCCGCCCCGTCCGTTCATCATCTTCCACCACTGTGAGATAAGAGATAGAGAGAGGTGAGGCAGGAGAGAGCAGAGATGAGGCAGGGACAGGCGAGGAGGGCATACCTGCGGGTGAGACGTGCGGGTAGACCATCCATGGTCGCCGTCGTTCTCTATCTGAAGTTTGAGCAGCGGGCGAGAAATAGGAGATGCTGAGGAAAAATAGGACATGGAGGACGCCTCCTGTGACCGCATCACCGCCTTCTGGCTCCCGCGCGCCTGGTTGCCTACTTGCCTCCCCGTTTGCGCCGACGTCCTAGTGTAGCGTCAGTGTGGGCGACGATCTGCGGTGCCCATCCTCTGGCGGCTAGGTTTTTTTTTTGGAGGAGAAGAAGACGTGGGAGTTGGTGTCTGCCTCTCTCCAGGCGCCTCCCTCCATGGCCAACGAGAGGCAGGGCCCTCCATTGTCGGAGAGGACGGGAGGCCCTGTACCCGACGACGAGGGCCCAATCGTCACGTAGGTACGAGCCGTCTTCTCCACATCGAAATGAGACGTGAAATGACAGATTTATCCCTGGCGGGCAAGGAAAACCATAGGCGAGCATCACGTAACACTGGCCACTGACGCTCAGGCCCCACAGAAAGCAGGCCCCCTTGTCAGTGGCTGGACGGGTACGGAACGGACGGTGAAAAGGGGACGCTATGGAACGGATGGCGCAGATCACGTGAGCAGTGCTCAGATCGTGATCCGATGGGCAGGAACTCCCGATCGGGAAAGCGAACGGCTCACAGCGTGCCACGTCACTGAAATGGACGACCACGATTCTGGAGGCCGGGATGGAGGCTATGGTGTGCTAGAATGTTACCTTTAGATGATATTTTGCTATCAACATTGATGTGAGCAAATAAATGTAATATATAGCAAATGCATGAGATTGGACCATTATTGGATCTACATGAGCATGGGAATTTAATTATAATAGACTAATATGAAATAATAGTTTATATAAAAGTGGGTGTAGAAAAATTTAGAACAATAAAGACAAGGGAACATTAATTACAAGATATGCATACAATTAGCTGCATTATCAATTATTTTATTATGGCTTCATTTAAACTAGTTGTACAATAGTGAACATGAAATAAACAAATGATGCAAAATAATATCATATATTTACTAGTCGTGTAAGATTTTGTTGCACCTTATACACGCACCATCAATAAATATTGTGCCAAAGAAAATACATAATTAATAGATAGTGCTTGTCCAAATCTTGAAAATTAAAATTTGGGTGACATTTAATATAACTTAATATGATAAAATATCTTTCATTGAAATAATATTTTCTATCAACCTTATTTGTGTATAGGATGTATTTGACATTAGGGTACAATAAATGCAGGAGATATAATGGTGCTTGCTCCTACATATATAAAAGGGCATCATTAAATACCATACAAAGGAATAAAGCAGAAAAATAGTGTACACATACTAGGAGTATATCATTTTAGGCTGGTCATAGTGCAAAGTATCATATAGTGGTATCATCCATATGATCCCCGTTTATGATACTACCCCTATAGTTAGTATCATCTAGTAGTAGTATCATAATCTCATGACATTTAATTATTTGTAGAATCTCAATGCAATTGTGTGTATAGGATGTATTTGACATTAAATTGTCTAGTTTCACGTGCTATGATACAGTATCATATTATGATACCACTAGCATATCTCTCCTCATTAATTATAGCGCCACATCAGATTTTTTCCAAGGTGGCATGTATGATACTCCTTATGATACTAGCACTATGGGTAGCCTTTGAGCTATAAAGATATTTGAACATTAATTTAAACATTCCCATAAATGCAACCTTGAAATAATGGTGGGCCTATAAAAGTACTCACAAAGTAGATTCGTAGGAAAGACCCCAAATAGGTGACCAAAGAGGCCTCAAAAGTACCAATAGTCTCTTCTAGCAATATGGTACTCAACTCTAGCAAAACAAGGTTGATTGTCTGCAAAACTGTAATTGCTCTCCTTGTTGTTGTGATGATGTGTTCTATGTTGCCATCATCTCATGCAGGTATGCATCAATTTCTTTGTTTACTCTGCATTTTGTATAAATACAAGAAAATAAATTTTTGCTAGATTCTTGTTTTTATCTTTGTATACGAGGTAACTAAATTATTTATGTTGTGATGTATTGCATTTGTAGTTGGACCATGGAGGTGCGAGACTTTAAAAGATTGTGCTTCTCATTCGTGCCACTCTTATTGCAAGAAAGGAAAAAAATTTGGTCACAAGATTGGTTCCATGTGCATTGGTAAGGATGGGTGTTGCTGCGGAAAAAAGAGTGTGATGCAAAATTGACATCACTGGTGGTGATCATGCTTGTGTAAATCAATGCTGATGAATAAAATCCTTTCTTGTAATTGATGAATATGCATTAATAAATCTTAATTTAGTAACTTTTGTTTCTTATTGGACTCTATTTTGCCGATTTTGCTTCCTACCCCAAACAAAGTTATGTTGTACTTCACCATGTTCACAACACATGATTAGTAGTTTAGCACATTCTTGTAAGTCCTTGAAGAGGGTTGCACGGTTGGCCATGAGTGCTCTGGTTTGGAAGGCTTGAATAGGGTTGCTAGATTTTGCTTTGCAAACCGTATGATTAGTTGGAGGTCCTATATAGAGATGGTGGCTGTCGAGAGTAGTGAGGTCGGACGAGGTTCTTTGGTCCTTATTTATTCAAGGATAGATGGTATGGTCACATTGTTTGGGCTCTATCGTGCCAAGTCATCGCACCCGCTGCATTTCCATGTAGCTTTTTTGGTGTTGCTGGGTAAGTAAATATATGGATGCATCCTTATTGGTATTGTGCCAGCTGTTCGATGCTTATGTGTTCGTCTGACAACATCGGTTCCTTGTGTTGCGTCTTGTGTTCCTTCGACGGTTTTCATTGTGTGCTATGTGTTGGGTTGCGCCTAACACTCCTTTGTTCACACAAGATTGCTCTTGCCTACGGTTGCCTCCTTCCTCCTTCGTATTCATTGTCTGCGGCGTTCCCCACTTTCTGGTGGATTACTACTCTTACGGCGGATTTCTTCTTCTCTGGTCCACCACGCGCTCTTCTCTTTCTCCGTGCCTTGGGCCCGCCATATCTCGCCGCATTCTTCTCAGTTTCTTCCCTCCTCACGTTTCTCTTTTTCCATGCATGTTGTTGATGTCTGAAAGGTCACAAATCGCGTGTAGCTACTTTTCAAAAGTAAGAGTATCGAATCCACGATGGAGCTTGATTGTTAAAGGTTTAATCGCTGCTAGCTAGCTTGTTACCTTCACTTAGATGCACCAGCAAGTTGTCGTTAAATCCAAAGCAAATTAATAATGATTCTTTTTGAGAGTTTGCGAATAAAGTAAATAAACGACTAAAGTAAACGAGACTACATAGATGGTAGTAAATTAAACGAAATTCAATAAGGTTAATGATATGGGGTGGCCCGATCTTCTCAGTAAGCAACGGTGGTGATGATGATCACGGATGATGGCAGCGGAGATACACGACGATGAAGTGGATGATAACTTGTATGACGCAACGAGATCTCTCGATTGGTCCCTGTCGCCAATGCAACAGCTCTCAACCCTGCAAGATATTCGCAACTCCACACACTTGCGCACGTAGCCGCCGACCACGAAGCGGTAAGTTGCAACCGTCTAATTCCCAATGGAACAGCAGATCACACAAGACTTAAACAGGATCTACACAATATCCAAGCAATATGGTGTAGGGAATTCAATAGTTTTGCAGAGCAAACAACTAAGAACTAGGGTTTATCTTAAACGTGGTCTAAAGCAGCTAGGGGGCGTCCTGGGCACTTATATAGGCGTCCGGGACGAGTTCTGGTCGAAAAGATACAAAAATAACCGACCCAGAATAGATCTGGTCGAGACAGACTCGGACGCGTCCGGTCTGGGATCCGGTCGACCGGGCTGTGGACCGGCCGGTCCGGTTGGCGGCCGGTCAACCGGGCTGTGGACCGGATGGTCCGGTCTGTGGTCCGGTCAACCGGGCTGATGACCGGAAACTGCGAAGTTTCCGGTTTTCGTCCGGTACGAGGGGCTTCGTCCGGTTGTCGTCCGGTTAGCGGCCGGTCGACCGGGCCAGGGACCGGGCTGGCCGGTCTGGGGGCCGGTCTGACCGGGTTCTGGACCAGCCTGGACTTCTTCTTCTCCTCTCGCGCATGCCTCCCGCTCCTCCCTCGCGCGTCCATGAGATATCTTCATGTCCAGCTCCATGTCCAGCTTCACGGCCATCTTGACGTCCGTCTTCATGTCCAGCTGCTCCTCTCCTCGTGCGATGCTCGTCTCCTCTTGATACCTGATGATACATAAGTAATAGGACTTAGGCAGTATAAAGTTCTCATCAATCAAAGTATCGTTTAGGAACAAGTTCACCTGTTGTTTAAGTAGCTTCGCACGAGCTCGTGTCATTGGTCCAATCCTGACTTCATTGGACTTGAGCTTCACAGCAGGTTCATCTTCAGTTGGTAATGACGGAGGTAGTAGTGAGGTAGGGATGTCCTCATCATCTCCCCCCTTCAAAAGGCGTCGACCCCGACGCTCCAAGGTCTTCTCCGTCATATGGTGTCAAATCAGCAACATTGAAAGAATTACTGACACCAAACTCATCCTCTGGAAGATCTATCGAGTATGCATTATCATTGATCTTGGCAAGCACTTTGTAAGGGCCAGCACCACGAGGCTTCAATTTAGACTTCCTCAGCTTCGGGAACCTATCCTTGCGAAAATGTACCCAGACCAAATCACCAGGCTTGAACAACATCTCTTTGCGCTTCTTATTCATCCTTGCAGCATTGCTCTTGCCTTTCTTCTCAATCAACTCTTTAGTCTTCTCATGAATCTTCTTCACATAATCTGCCCTCTTTGATGCCTCCATATTAACTCTCTCATGTATGGGCAAAGGCAACAAGTCAAGTGGAGTAATGGGTTTGAAACCATACACCACCTCAAAAGGACATAGCTCCGTGGTAGAATGTACCGCCCTGTTGTAAGCAAACTCTACATGCGGCAAACATTCTTCCCACTCCTTCAGGTTCTTCTTGATCATGGATCTCAACAGTTGTGACAATGTTCTATTCACCACTTCAGTTTGACCATCAGTTTGGGGATGACAAGTAGTGCTGAACAGCAGCTTCGTCCCCAGCTTTCTCCAAAGCGTCTTCCAGAAGTAGCTCATAAACTTCACGTCACGATCAGAAACAATAGTCTTCGGGACTCCATGTAGACGTACAATCTCCCTGAAAAACAGGTTAGCAATATGCGACGCATCGTCGCTCTTGTGGCAGGCAATAAAGTGGGACATCTTAGAGAATCTATCCACTACCACAAATATAGAATCATGGCCTCTCTTAGTACGCGGCAAACCCAACACAAAATCCATACTAATATCCTCCCATGGTGTAGTAGGTGCCGGTAAAGGAGTATACAAACCGTGAGGCTTCAGCTTGGACTTGGACTTGTTGCAAGTAATGCATCTCCTCACATATCTATCCACGTCCCGCCTCATCTTTGGCCAATAAAAGTGGTCAGCTAGCATGAGTAGCGTCTTCTCACGCCCAAAGTGACCCATCAAACCTCCAGCATGTGATTCCTGCAATAAGAGCAAACGCACAGACGATTCTGGAACACATAGTTTGTTAGCCCTAAACAAGAACCCATCATGTATGTGATATTTTTCCCATGCTTTACCAAGAGCACATAAGCGATATGGTTCAGCAAAATCATGATCAGTGGCATACAAATCACATAGTATCTCTAAACCAGGAATTTTAACATCAAGTTGAGTTAATAGCATATTCTTCCTAGATAGAGCATCAGCAACAATATTATCTTTTCCCTTCTTATGCTTAATAATGTATGGAAAAGACTCAATGAACTCAACCCACTTAGCTAGACGCTTATGCAAAGTAGATTGGGCTTTCAGGTATTTCAAAGCTTCATGATCAGAATGTATGATAAACTCTTTTGGCCACAAGTAATGTTGCCAAACCTCAAGAACTCTAATTAAAGCATACAATTCTTTATCATATATAGGATAGTTCAACTTAGCACCAGAAAGTTTCTCAGAAAAATATGCAATTGGGCGACCCTCTTGCATCAACACACCACCAATTCCAATACCACTAGCATCACATTCAATCTCAAATTGCTTATTGAAATCAGGAAGTGCAAGCAACGGTGCAGAAGTTAACAATCGTTTCAGTTCATCAAATGCATGATCTTGGGCTGCGCCCCACTCAAAGACAACACCCTTTTTAGTCAAATCATTCAAAGGTGCAGCAATAGTAGAAAAATTGGGCACAAAACGGCGATAAAACCCAGCTAGACCATGAAAACTTCTAACTTGACTCACATTCATGGGAGTAGGCCAATTTTGAATAGCTTCAATTTTAGACTCATCTACTTCTACTCCATGCTGAGAGACAACATAACCCAGAAATATGACCTTATCTTTGCAAAATGTGCACTTCTCAAGATTACCATAGAGTTTATTATCACGCAACACTTGCAAAACATGTCGAATATGTATAGTATGATCAGATTCATTGCGGCTGTAGATTAATATGTCATCAAAATACACAACCACAAATTTGCCAATAAATTCACGCAAAACATGGTTCATCAGTCTCATGAAAGTGCTAGGTGCATTAGTTAATCCAAAAGGCATTACTAACCACTCATATAAACCAAATTTTGTTTTAAAGGCGGTTTTCCACTCATCCCCTTCTTTCATCCTAATTTGATGATAACCACTACGCAAATCAATTTTAGAGAACACAGCAGCACCACTCAATTCATCTAACATATCCTCTAAACGGGGAATAGGATGACGATATCGAATAGTAATGTTGTTTATAGCTCTACAATCTACACACATACGCCAAGTACCATCTTTCTTAGGAACTAGAATAACAGGAACAACACAAGGACTAAGGCTTATGCGAATATAACCTTTGTCGAGTAGCGCTTGTACTTGCTTCTGTATCTCCTTCGTCTCTTCGGGATTAGTGCGATATGGCGCCCTATTGGGCAGCGATGCTCCGGGAATCAAGTCAATTTGATGCTCAATACCTCGCAATGGTGGTAGTCCTGCGGGTACCTCCTCCGGAAACACGTCGCCGAATTCCTGCAAAACATTAGAAACACCAAGAGGAAGAGGGGTCATGTCGTTAGAAACCAAAACCGTACCCCTGTACAAAAGCACAAGAGGCATGGCCGTAGGATCCTCACTAAATTCTCTCATGTCTTCTTTGGTGGCTAATGAGACTAAGGAATTCACTCTCTCACTTTTCGTTATATCACTCACGACATTACAATTCTCTCGCCTATCTAGAGGTGCATCCTCCAAATTCACTTCGATCTTCTGACGAGACTCATTGACAATTTGTTGTGGTGACATAGGCTGTAAGTTAATTTTCTTGCCCTTGTACTCCAAGTGATATGTATTGGCACGGCCATTGTGTTGCACAGAACGGTCATAGAGCCAAGGCCGACCCAATAAGAGGTGACAAACCGTCATAGGAACCACATCAAAGTCAATGCAATCCTTATACGGTCCAATCGCAAACTCAACACGCACCATGTGGTTTACCTTCATCTCACCATTGTCGCTCAACCACTGAATATAATATGGATGCGGGTGCGGTAGATACTTCAACTTCAGCTTGGTACATAACTCCTTGCTTGCTAAATTGCGGCAACTCCCGCCATCAATAATGACCTTGCAAGCCTTGTCAGGACCAACTAAAGCTTTGGTTTGGAACAAATTGCAGCGCTGAGTAGATGCACTAGGCAACACATTAAGAGCACGCTGCGACACAACAATGGTGCGAGCATCAGAAGGATATGCATCTTCACCATCAGTGTCATAGTCATCATTGTCTGGAGCATTTGGATCAGCATCATCTCCAGTCTCATACTCATTGTCCTCATTGATAAACATGACTTTGCGGTTAGGACAATCTCTCTTGAAGTGACCCTTGCCACCACATGTATGGCAAAGCATATCACGGTTGCGCGTTGTAGACACACCAGAACCACTCGTACTTGCAGCAGATTCGGACTTCTTTGCATTAGATACATTGGAGACCGGTTTGCTAGGCGGAGTAGAGTAAGGAGCGGAGCGCGTCGAAGGCGCCGGCGCTGTAGAGGGCGCGCGGGGTGTAAAACGCCCAGCTCCCGTAGCACGTCCCTTAACCTTTGCTTCTTCAGCCAACTGTGATTCAGCTTCTCTTGCATGATGTAACAATTGATTCATATTGGTGTAGGTGTAATGACGAACAATGCCTTTAACATCATACTTCAATCCATTCAGAAAACGCTGCATTGTCATCTCTAGAGACTCACGGACACGACCACGCTGCATAAGCATCTCCATCTCCATGTAGTACTCATCAACAGTCTTCACACCTTGCCTCAATAGTGTTAGCTTATCAAATATGTTCCGCATGTAATTTGTAGGCACAAAACGAGAAGTCATTGCCTCTTTCATAGCACGCCATGTACGGATAGGTTGTGCACCATCTTCATCGAGGTTACGGACCAAAGAATCCCACCAACGCAATGCATAACCATCAAATTCAGAAGACGCAAGCTTGATCTTCCTATCTTCAGAGTAGTGTGGATGTAGGCTCCATAATTTCTCAATCTTGAGCTCCCAAGTGAGGTATTCTTCAACATCAGCTCCTCCTTCAAACTTGGGTATGGAAAACTTAGGCTTACCCAATCCATCTTCTTCATCTTGTCCACGACCATTGCGGCCAAGTGGAACCCAGCCACGAGGACGATGACCACGAGGCGCACCACGAGCATTGTGTGCGTCATCTTCAAGCTCAGGATCGTCATCATCTTCTTGTTGTTGTTGTTGTAGTACAGTCAAGTTCTCAATAGCGAGACGCATATCCGCAATATTGCGCTGTATATCCGTCATTTGATCAGACAATCCAGTGACGGTGACATTAGTAGCATCCAGCGTTTGTTTGATCTCATCAACTGTACTCTTAAGCTCATCATCGTTAGTGCGGAATTCACGTCGCATCTCATTACGAAGAGCTTCATACTCCCTCCATGTGATGATATCTGCCGAATTCTTGTTCTCCTGGTTAACAATCTTATTATCACTAGCAGACATGATTAGTAGGTTAGTGCACTAAATCAAAAATATATGGTGGTACTCTCACAACTCACTCAAAACTGATAAGAAAAGGAAATCTTACCGTTCCAAAGTAAATTAGTGTTGCTTACCACTTGTAGTAACAACTAGTGCACGGATGTAGCGAAGCGAATATCAAGGGTATAAGAACAATCACACGACAAAGCAGGGTATATGTGGGGCTGTAGGTAGGCTACCTATTTGCACCAATAACAAGCTCTAGCGCTGACCGTAGACAACCAAAGATACTCACACAAGGCGATATAATGGGGCAATGCAACTATATGGAGGAAAGGTTGCAATGCACAAGAGAGACGCTAGCAAAGCTCAACGAGACAGGCACAAGATTGCTCAACTACGGTGCAGTAAAGAAAACTTAGGCCTTCACTTGATTTCAAGCGACGCCCGCAAAGCCTCCTGGTCGCGCGCCGATGCAAATTGCAAGGGCGTGCCACCTGACCTATACCTGGTCAGGAAGGTGTGGATGATGCCTCGCTTAGTTTCCTGCAGGGCACACACGTACACGTTAAATACGAGCCTCGATCGGCTCTCAGGTTGTCCCGTGAATCGGCTCATGGAGCCGATCCACCCATGATTCGTCCAAGGTGGCCGAATATATGGTGGTCCTGCTTGATCATGATAAAGCGTATGAGATCCACGACGATCTGGGGTTTTCACCGCATAATCGGATCATCCTACTCACGATTGGGCCTCGCGCTCACGCACGGTAAACGTAAGCCAGCCCTAGACAAGGCCTAAAAACCAACTCTAGGTTGATCCTCGGAACGTCCTGTCTAGGGGCAGCAAACTACACCCTGCATGCCGCTGGATCCTCCAACCCTTTGTAAGGCCTAACTATTGCAGATATTAAACTAATCCTTGATGAATCAAGGAGCGACCGTAACGGATCAGATCTACTAAATAACATCAAGCGGGGTGCCGCCCCTGCACCCATGATGAGGTACAGGGACGGCTAGATGCGCAAGGGTTGCACTACGACAGCATATGATACTAGGAACAATGCTAACCCTAACACATCTATGATAACTACGTTGCTCGCCATCAAAAAGGCTTCAGTACGAGCAACGCATGAACAACTAGGCAGGCTCGTGCTGCCTAGATCGCGAGATGCGATCTAGGCAGCATGGTGCTTACCGGAGGAACCCTCGAGACGAAGGAGTTGGCGATGCGCCGAGATTGGTTTGTGTTGAACGTTGGTTGTTGTTTATTCCATAAACCCTAGGTACATATTTATAGTCCAGGGGACTTTCTAATGTGGGCGTGCACTAAACCGTGCACGAGACAAACTCTAATCTCTACGTAACCTACTATATAAAGATACACGGGCTAACTAGCCCAAACTTGATAAACAAGGCCGATTCACGTATTTCTCTACGCATATATCTTCAAGTCCATCTTGATCGCGGCCCACCTCCGACTTGGTCAAATTCTGGTGATAACACATGCCCCCCTGGTTTTGGAAATGACATTTCCAAAATCATTACGCCTTTCCTTCGTCGGGTCATGTCGTGGCAGAGCAGAACCGTCGCAGAGTTCTTCATCATGATAACTTGCCTCCTCAACTTCTCTGCACGATTTGACAGTTTTAGCACCACCTCCTCGGAAACTGCTGTGGCATTGAATTTCTACCATGCCCTCTTTTATTTAACCGCCCCAAACAGTTCTCCTCTGCATCTCCTTCGCATTAGCACCCAAAAACCCTCCTGCGCCACCATGTCCTCCTCCTCCTCTGCCTCATCGGATCTTTCCACCCAGTCCTCTTCGTCTCGCGAGCCGACGCCGGAGCACAACCCGGCGGAGGTCCATGCGGCCAACATCCGCCGCGCCATTGCGGCCGGGGAGGAGTCAGACCATGACTTCTCCATCTGGTCAGAGGACGACAAGTCCCTGACTGATGGGGAGAGCGATCTCCGCTTCCTCGCCGACAAGGAAGCGGTGGAAGAAAGCGAGGATGATCGCTTCCCCTGGGATGGGGCCACCTCCGAGGAGGTGAAGGAGGAGGAAGAGGAGGATGACGACGACGACAGCTCCCCCGACGAGCCGCCGGCCAAGCGCCATTGCCCCTGGCCGGGGAATCTGAGTGACTTCGACAGCGACGACGACGACGACGCGGAAGATGAGGACAATGAAGGTCCTGCCGGCGGCCGCTGGAGCAGCGACGACGAGCCGGCCGGGAGCAGCGCCGACAGCGGCGATGACGGCGACGACGAGGGCAGCAACGGCCCGTAGATAGGGCCCCTAGTATAGGACCCGTAGAAGTAGGCGGGGCAATGTATCCCCTTTTGAGGGCAATCAGCTCTACTATGTAAGAAATCTCTCTTATTAATGAAGAACTTTTCCCCAATTTGATTTGCCGATTTCCTCTTCCGACCTTGCCGATTTGCCCCCTTTGCCAATGCGTAATAAGCCGATAGCATCGCATCGGCCCTTTGAAACTCGCTCTTCTCCTCTTCAACTGATGACTTTCTGAATCTGGCAGAAAATGCAGGATCTTCAGGAAAACCTTTAAACTTTTCCAACCAAACCCAATAATCCTCTTCAATACTCATCATTTGTGAAGAAGGTTGTAAATGAAGGACCAGCCGATGGTATCCCAATCGGCTTTTAAACAGAGTAAAACAGAGCATCCACCAGGCCTGCTGCCCCCCGAGCCTTACTCGAGGCGAGACTGTCAAAGAGAATGTGCCAAAGCCGATCCCCTTTCTTCCTCAGACAGCCGGAACTTGGTTCAGGAACCCAGATCGGCTCGAAGCAACGGAAGGCACCACCGCTGGCCTGAATTTGGTGAAGACTCGATAAACACCGCATAATGCCGCTAGAGTCGATGTCCATGCATCGGCTTCTTATATCCTTAAGTCGATGTCTGCGCATCGGCTGCGCTCAAATTTTTTGAATTTTTTAGGCCGATTTGTGTGTCGGCCCCCATATTTGATAGTATTATCTCATATCCTCGTGTTTTATCCATCTAGGTGCCCCCCGAGCCGATTCTGTCAAGAGAATTGATGGTATCGGCTCTTCAGGTAGTCCCTGTTGGGTCAAACGTTGATCCCAGGCAGAATGGATGGTGAGGATAATTTTGGCCGATCGCTGGAATCGGCCTCCACGTTGCTTGCTCGGTGAAGGTTTTGTAATATCCCTTCAACAGTTTCGGAGGGCCGATCGCAAGGATCAGCCTCGCCACGTTGCTTATTGACGTAGTCTTGCTACTCGTCCATGTCGGTGGACAAAACCAGCCCAATCTCCGATTTTATCACGTTGGTGCGCTTGCTGTTGTCCACCTTAGGTGCATCGTGTGATCGTGGAGCTCTACACTTCGCCGGACGAACGAGCACCATGTTTGTGCCAGCCGATGTCTCATCATCGGCTTTCCTTTGCTTGGGGCGCCACTCTTTTCTTTGCGGCAGTCCCTCTTCATCCAGGGTCCTCTGGACTTTCGCAGCCAAATCAGGTCGTGCCTTCCTCAGCGTATGCAAATATAACCTTTCGGCCTCCTCCAGACCGCGCAATCGCTGAACCCTGGCTGAGACCATCAGGGCACCATCTTGGACGGTGACACCTATCTTCTTCGTCTTCCCCCTCGTCTTCCGAATCCTCGAGATCTTCCAACCGAGGGATCTCAGCACGTCTGTTTTGTGGTGGGAGAGGCCCTAGGCGCTCGAACACAGACACGTTGGCTGCCTCCTTCTTTTTCTGGTTGCATTCTGGGCTGCCGATTGTTGGTAATCGGCTCATTCCTGAATCCCAGCAGTGTCTGAAGAAAGGGCAGTCCCAATGCCTGTCCGTATTGTCCTCTCCCTGGCGTGGCGCTCCTGCCGCTCCTCATCGTGATTATGCCGACGATGTCTTCTGTCGTTTCTGGCCAGACGGCCTCTTTCATCATCGTCGCCGTGTCGCCGGCGTTGATCATACCGACTCACGTACTTATTGAGGAGGTGATCAGAGAGAGGTCGTTGATATCTTATGTTCTTAACTTCCCCCTCCGTGACGTAGCGCTTGCCATCTTGACGGAGCCGATCGCATGGAGCGGCCCCCTCAGTGTCCTTGCTCTGAGAGCAGCTGTCCTCATCCCCGTCCTTCTCAGAGCGGTGTCCAAGCTCTACCATGTTGATGTTGGCTGAGAAATCAGGCTGGCACCCTCCGAGGTGGGCGAACTCCACCATGTTGACGGCGGGGAAGGGGTGTGTGTCGACCTTCATGGCATACTGGTTAAAAATTAGTCGCCCATTTTCTATTGCCATCTGGATCTGCTGACGCCACACCCTGCAGTCGTTGGTGGGTGAACGTGAATGCCACTTGCAGTATGGCTTTCCGTTCAAATCTTGCACCGTGGGCACTTTGTGGCCTTCGGGAATCTTTATATGCTTCTCCGCGAGTAAGAGATCGAAAATCTGCTCGGTTTTCGTCACGTCGAAGTCGAATCCTCTTGGAGGTCCTGGTGGCTTCACCCATTTGCAGGTTACTGGGCCTGCAGCTCGAGTCCACTCAGCCACCGCGACCTCTTGTTCTCCCGTAGCGACTTCATCTTCGCCCGCGTCGACCATGGTAACCACACGCTTGAACTTGTCCTGGTAGACATCTGGGTGACGCTGTTCATATGCTGACAGCTTCTGTACCATGTGCGCTAGTGACGGGTAGTCCGCTTGGGAGGCCACGTCCTTGATCGATGATGACAGACCCACCACCGCCAACTCGACTGCTTCCTTTTCGCTTACGTGAACCGAATAGCATCGGTTCCTAACGGTCCTGAAGCGCTGGATGTATTCCGACACTGTTTCCCCGCGCTTCTGTCGTACTTGTGCTAGATCGGCAATGCCAGCCTCGGAAGCCTCTGAGTGATATTGCTCATGGAACCGTTCTTCCAGCTGCTTCCAAGTCTGGACTGAGTTCGGTGGCAGCGACGTGTACCAGCCGAAAGCCGATCCTGTGAGGGACTGTGAGAAGTACCTCACGCGCAGCTCGTCTGACGCTGAGATCATGCCCAGCTGTGCCAAATATTGGCTCACATGCTCGATGGAGCTGGAACCATCCGATCCGCTGAACTTTGTGAAGTCCGGGAGCCGATATTTGGGTGGTAGCGGGATCAATTCGTACTCGTTGGGGTACGGCTTGGTATAGCCGATCGCCTTTCTTTTCGGCATCATGCCGAACTGATCTTTCAGGATCGTACAAATCTGATCCGCGGTGATGGCTGCAGGTGCCGAACCCTGAAGGTTCGTCGGAGTGGCGTACTTAACCAGCCATGCTTGTTTTTCTGGTTCTGAGCCAACTGCAGGAGCTGGGCTCGGGAGTTTTGTCGGGGTGGCGTATTTAGCTAGCCACGTTTGCTTCTCAGGGTCTGCCTCCGACGTTCCTCCTGTTGCCCCAGAAGTCCCTGCTATAGCAACCTGGTTCGAGGGTGCCCAGGTGCTGCAGTCTGGCACGTATGCGCATGCGTACCCGTGCGGGATCTCCTTGGGCGCGTCCTGTAGAAATTGGTAGTCACTGGGGTCACCACCAATCTTGTAGACGACGTAGGCCGATGAGTTCGGCGCTTCGGGTGCTGCCAACGCGAACGGCAGCGGTGGACGGGACTGGAGTGGTACCGCTCCTTGGTGCGTCCCTAGGGCTGGTCCTGACGGAGAGTACTGATGGCTCATGACCTCCTGGATCACGCGCAGCGCGACGCGCTCCAACGTATTCACCAGGCTCTCAGAATGGCGGTGCAGCGAATGAGCCACCATGAAGTTTATCTCCTGACGCAGCGACCTGGTGCGTTCCTCTGACGGGGTGGACAGGTCCACTCCATCAAGCGCGCCTTCAGGTGTGAACCCCTTCCATCTGATGCCATGGGAGCGGGTCCTGTGGAAAGAGCCGATGAGGTCGGCTTCGAGGAAGGCTTTGACCTCGTCATACTTCTTCTTGAGCTCGCCAGAGAGCTCCTCGTACGTGACCGGAGTTTCTTCTGCCACCTCTGATGTAGATGGCATTGTGTTTGATGTTGAAGATGTGTCCCACCGGGCGTGCCAGAATGTGTTGACGTCAGAAACCCACCGGCGGGCAGTGACGGTCAACACCGTAGAGCGGGAACAACTAGGGCTGCGGCTGGCCCCGGTCCCTCGAGCGACGGCCCGCAAAGCCTCCCGGTCGCGCGCGCCGATGCAAATTGCAAGGCGTGCCACCTGACCTATACCTGGTCGGAAGGTGTGGATGATGCCTCGCTTAGTTTCCTGCAGGGCACACACGTACACGTTAAATACGAGCCTCGATCGGCTCTCAGGTTGTCCTGTGAATCGGCTCATGGAGCCGATCCACCCATGATTCGTCCAAGGTGGCCGAATATATGGTGGTCCTGCTTGATCATGATAAAGCGTATGAGATCCACGACGATCTGGGGTTTTCACCGCATAATCGGATCATCCTACTCACGATTGGGCCTCGCGCTCACGCACGGTAAACGTAAGCCAGCCCTAGACAAGGCCTAAAAACCAACTCTAGGTTGATCCTCGGAACGTCCTGTCTAGGGGCAGCAAACTACACCCCGCATGCCGCTGGATCCTCCAACCCTTTGTAAGGCCTAACTATTGCAGATATTAAACTAATCCTTGATGAATCAAGGAGCGACCGTAACGGATCAGATCTACTAAATAACGATCAAGCGGGGTGCCGCCCCCACACCCATGAGGGACAGGGACGGCTAGATGCGCAAGGGTTGCACTACGACAGCATATGATACTAGGAACAATGCTAACCCTAACACATCTATGATAACTACGTTGCTCGCCATCAAAAAGGCTTCAGTACGAGCAACGCATGAACAACTAGGCAGGCTCGTGCTGCCTAGATCGCGAGATGCGATCTAGGCAGCATGGTGCTTACCGGAGGAACCCTCGAGACGAAGGAGTTGGCGATGCGCCGAGATTGGTTTGTGTTGAACGTTGGTTGTTGTTTATTCCATAAACCCTAGGTACATATTTATAGTCCAGGGACTTTCTAATGTGGGCGTGCACTAAACCGTGCACGAGACAAACTCTAATCTCTACGTAACCTACTATATAAAGATACACGGGCTAACTAGCCCAAACTTGATAAACAAGGCCGATTCACGTATTTCTCTACGCATATATCTTCAAGTCCATCTTGATCGCGGCCCACCTCCGACTTGGTCAAATTCTGGTGATAACAAAAGCTCAACGAGACAGGCACAAGATTGCTCAACTACGGATGCAGTAAAGAAAACTTAGGCCTTTCACTTGATGTCAACTAGCACACACTTTTCTTTTTGTATTTTCTTTTTGTAACACACGCAGCTATGTAGCTCTTTTTGCTTCTTTTCAATTTTCTTTTTTTTTTTGATTTTATGACTCAACTCCTTGATAACACGGCCAACAAGATATGCAAAGCACCAAAACCCTAATGAGCAGCCTGTCGAGCGGTAAAACTAGTCTCTTCTGGGGAAGTTCCTAGTCACGTATATCGAAAGGTTGTGTCTATGGTTGGGAACAAGCACACTGTACGCTATGTGGACTCGGAGTAACAAAACTGACACAATATGATAAACTAGATGATAGAGAAAACTCAAACCCTAACAATTCTACTAGAAGAAAGATAAAGCTACGCAAAAACAACTACGAAAAGCAACTAAAACTCGAAATTAGTGCAAGCTATGGCTATGGCAAACCCTAACCCTAATTTTTTTGGCTTTTTCTGGATAGGAAAATACTCACAACTCAACTATGGGGTGGATTGTGGATGGCTTACCGAGGAAAACTGGAAATCTGATACCAAGATGATATGGGGTGGCCCGATCTTCTCAGTAAGCAACGGTGGTGATGATGATCACGGATGATGGCAGCGGAGATACACGACGATGAAGTGGATGATAACTTGTATGACGCAACGAGATCTCTCGATTGGTCCCTGTCGCCAATGCAACAGCTCTCAACCCTGCAAGATATTCGCAACTCCACACACTTGCGCACGTAGCCGCCGACCACGAAGCGGTAAGTTGCAACCGTCTAATTCCCAATGGAACAGCAGATCACACAAGACTTAAACAGGATCTACACAATATCCAAGCAATATGGTGTAGGGAATTCAATAGTTTTGCAGAGCAAACAACTAAGAACTAGGGTTTATCTTAAACGTGGTCTAAAGCAGCTAGGGGGCGTCCTGGCACTTATATAGGCCCGGGACGAGTTCTGGTCGAAAAGATACAAAAATAACCGACCCAGAATAGATCTGGTCGAGACAGACTCGGACGCGTCCGGTCTGGGATCCGGTCGACCGGGCTGTGGACCGGCCGGTCCGGTTGGTGGCCGGTCAACCGGGCTGTGGACCGGATGGTCCGGTCTGTGGTCCGGTCAACCGGGCTGATGACCGGGAAACTGCGAAGTTTCCGGTTTTCGTCCGGTACGAGGGGCTTCGTCCGGTTGTCGTCCGGTTAGCGGCCGTTGACCGGGCTGGGGACCGGCTGGCCGGTCTGGGGCCGGTCGACCGGGTCTGGACCGGCCTGGACTTCTTCTTCTCCTCTCGCGCATGCCTCCCGCTCTCCCTCGCGCGTCCATGAGATATCTTCATGTCCAGCTCCATGTCCAGCTTCACGGCCATCTTGACGTCCGTCTTCATGTCCAGCTGCTCCTCTCCTCGTGCGATGCTCGTCTCCTCTTGATACCTGATGATACATAAGTAATAGGACTTAGGCAGTATAAAGTTCTCATCAATCAAAGTATCGTTTAGGAACAAGTTCACCTGTTGTTTAAGTAGCTTCGCACGAGCTCGTGTCATTGGTCCAATCCTGACTTCATTGGACTTGAGCTTCACAGCAGGTTCATCTTCAGTTGGTAATGACGGAGGTAGTAGTGAGGTAGGGATGTCCTCATCAGTTAAAGCGTCATTGGAGAGTAGAGGATCCACCACTAGACTAGGTATGTTGATTAGGAATATCGATTTTGTCTTTTATATATATCTGTGTGAGGCAAGGTTCCTCATATGGATGTTTCCCTGAAGCACAATTTTGACATCCCTCATGGCCATTACCTTTTCAATTCGCATGTTGGGCTAGTTGTGGCAATTAAGGGTCCCCCATGGTCATGGTCATAGGTAAATGGTTCTTGCTATCCTCCTATACACATGATTGATAGAGGAGATGGATTGTTGTCACATGTACACCCACGTACCGCCAACCATATGCAATGATGATTCTTAACGAAGTCTCGTAAGAAAATATTGTGTGGTCAACAACACACAACATCGTTGATAAGAACCAACACACTTCATAATTACTAGATGATACCCCGCGCGTTGCTGCGTAAATATCTATTACAGAATGTTGTAAAATATACCCTAAAATAGTTTGTTGAGCTGATACAGAGAAATTCAGGATTGTAGTTAAAATGTAAATACAAATGAAGCATGACACACAAAAATATTTAACTTATGAGGAGTTACACTTGATCTGAAATATCATATCAAGTTGTATTCAAAGATGAAGTTAGGTTGTTCGCGTAAAGAAGAATATGAAGATTGTACACGAGATGATGGAAATCAAAGTGGAATTCATATTACGAATCATTTCCAACAAATGTATGATTTATTAAAACTTAGAGAACTGATCTCATATAAAATGGGTTTTTAAATTTCATGAGACCAGCATTAAGAATGAACAACATTTAGACATTCTGTTGAATGTACAGGGAGTAGATGGTTCATCATTAACACAACTTACCAGATTTTTTTTTTTGAAACAACAACTTACCAGATTTCATATCACAAAGTACGATACATGCGTCAGTTTGTAAATAAAAAGTACAACCGCAATACCTACATACATTGAGTATGCACTGAACACTGACGATGGCTCCAGCTTTGCTTATATTGACGAAAGCATCAAATGCTGAATTTGCTCTGCACTTCAGATATACCACTGTAGCTTGTGAAAAGCTACGTAAGACCATTGAGTGAAAGTCAATATTGGAAGCCTAATTAGAACAAATAGATGATGTGCCACGTAAGGTAGGGATTATCTGATCTGAACACCAAGACATGAACCAATGCAGCGTTGATCATTATGATGCATTGATGCTTCGTTTGCTGCTAGAAATTAAAAATAGATCTGCATATGAAGACTGCACAATTTGAGTTTCCATCTTTCTCCTGAAGTTCACAACCTGGAGTCTAAATAAATATGAGGCTTACATACTAAATCTCTGATGAATCTTGCCTATTAGAGAACAAAAATTGGAAGTGTATACACCATATCTTGTGACTCTTTCCAAATAGTTGTTGGTTTCTTGCCTATTAGAGAACTAAAAATGGAAGTGTTTACACCATGTCATGCGACTCTTTCCGAATAGTTGTTGATTAAACCATGTAACCGATATAGTTGTTGAGATTGCAATGAAGATACTCTCATGTAAACCTGCAGAATAGTAAACAATAGATCTTCCTGAGAGTGGATTCTACCCAAAATGAATAATCATTCGTACATAAATAAGAATCCATAGAGAAGAGAGGCCAGGGAACCTGTAGGAGTGCCTATAAAACATACCGAAATGTCCTAATTATACATGGAAACGAATGGTTTGCGGAAAAAGTATAAATTGTGTAATCTTGGTATTCTAGCAGAAACTCGAGGCTTAGAAGAAACATTAATCATCTTCCAAAATATGCTTTGCTGCTGCACTACATGGTAAGAACGAAAGTGTTTGATTAGACACAAAAAATATTCTATAACAACCATATATGTGCAAAAGAAAGTATCAGTTTCAAGGATAAAATACACTGGTTTAACAATAATTTAATCAAAACATAAACGGAATGAATATTCCAAGCATTTCTATAATTTGAGCGGGAATAAAAAGAAGCTAGTTAAATGATAGGTCAATCCTTACATTCTAGATCCAGGGAGCAAACAACAGAGACAAAATCTGGTAACAATTAAGTCTGCATCTTACCCGACGGATCATTCAACGCCCCTACAATGAGCCATACAGGGATACAGCCGAATAAAATCCTTGTAGAAGAAACCATGTATGCACTTTGTCCCGTGGATCATCCAGCATACAAAAGAAAACAACCACATAGCTGATCAAAGGTGCTTGCCTTGGCGATCGACGACCTAGACGATGTCCCCCATGCACATGTGGGCGATTTGGTCATCCACAGATCGCCGCCGCCTGATGACCCACAAGTATAGGGGGTGTATCGTAGTACTTTCGATAAATAAGAGTGTCGAACCCAACGAGGAGCAGAAGGTGTTGACAAGCAGTTTCGATGAAGGTTTCACTGTAAATGCTCACAGACAAGTATTCAGGGGGTTTTGATATTGCAGATAAATAAAGTACAAGTAAATAAAATGCAAGAGAAATAATTGCAGCGAGTGGCCCAATCCTTTTTAGCACAAAGGACAAGCCGGTTTGTTTACTTATAATGACCAAACGTTCTGAGGACACACGGGGATTTTAGTCTAGTGCTTTCGCTACATACAGCTGATTAATCTTCATTGTTTTGATAAGTGTTGTGTGGGTGAACCTATGCTAATGCACCGCCCTTCCTAGGACTAATACATACTTGTGATTATACCCCTTGCAAGCATCCGCAACTACAAGAAAGTAATTAAGATAAATCTAACCACAGCCTTAAACTCTGAGATCCTGCGATCCCTCCTGCATCGATATACTAACGGGGGCTTAGGTTTCTGTCACTCCGGCAACCCCGCAATTAGCAACCGAATACAAGATGCACTCCCCTAGGCCCATAAATGGTGAAGTGTCGTGTAGTCGACGTTCACACGACACCACTAGAAGAATGACACCACAACTTAAATATCATAACATTGAATATTACTCAACCATAATTCACTACTAGCATTTAGACTTCACCCATGTCCTCAAGAACTAAACGAACTACTCACGAGACATCATATGGAATACAATCAGAGGTGATATGATGATGAATAACAATCTGAACATAAACCTTGGTTCAATGGTTTCACTCAATAGCATCTACAACAAGTATAGAATAACACCGGGAGAGTTTCCCCTATCAAACAATCAAGATTTAACCCGAATTGCTACAGCAATGACGAGGTGCAGCGGTGGTGATGGCGGTGTAGATGGTGGAGATGATGATGATGATGATGGAGATGATGTCCCGCTCGATGACGATGGCGATGGCGTCGATTTCCCCCTCCGGGAGGGAATTTCCCCGGCGGATTCCTGCCCGCCGGAGAGCTCTTTTCTCTGGTGTTCTCCGCCCCGCAGAGGCGGCTGTAACCCTTCGTGAGGATCCCTCTGTGGCTTAGGTTTCGGGACGAAGGAGTACGCGAAGAAAAGGAGGCGAAAGGGGTCGTGGGCCCCCGAGCATAGGTGGCGCGGCCAGGCCCCGGGCCGCGCCGCCCTATGGTCTGGACCCACAGTGGCCCCTCTCTTCTTCCCCTTCTGCTCCCTCCGTCATCCGAAAAAATAGGAACTTTCGTGAAATTCCCTTCCGCAGTTGATCTTCCGAAATATTGCGTTCGACGGTGCTTTTTCCAGAATCCGCTCCGGTGCTTGATCCTCCAATAATGATGAAACATGCAAAATAGATGAAATAACATAAGTATTGTGCCCCAATATGAAATATATCAATGAATAACAGCAAATTATGATACAAAATAGTGATGCAAATTGGACGTATCAACTCCCCCAAGCTTAGACCTCGCTTGTCCCCAAGCGAAACTGAGCTCGATAAACAAGACCACATGTTTATGGAGTGAAGAGTCGATAAATAAAATACGGACAAGAAGCATCATATTCATTCACACAAGACATTCTAGTAAACAACTTCCTCATATAACTCATCTTGAAATAAGTAAAGAGAAATCACAAGTAAAGGTGCATAAGAAATCATAATTGGTGATGGCAAACTTTGTTCTTGGTCAGAGAACTACTAACGGATTGTACTTCTAAGCAAAGCTTTCATATTAGAATTTATAGCTGAGCTTTCATATTCAAGCATGACAATCTCTTCATAATTATTGATAACTTCAAAGTCATATTCATTCAGATAAAATTGGTACTAAACAAGAAAGTATAAAAGACATGATTAACTGGATCACAGCATAAATGATTGGTTCACAACAACTCAATTGCTTGCTTGAGATAGAGGGAAATAGGTTTACTGACTCAACATAAAAGTAAAAGACAGGCCCTTCGCAGAGGGAAGCAGGGATTAAATCATGTGCTAGAGCTTTTCAAGTTTTGAAATCATATAAAGAGCATAAAAGTAAGATTTTGAGCGGTGTTTGTTGTTGTCAACGAATGGTAGCGGGTACTCTAACCCCCTTGCCAAACGAACCTTCAAAGAGCGGCTCCCATGAGGGACGGTATCTCTACCAGCAAGGTAGATCATCCCTCTCTTTTGTTTACACATGTATTTTAGTTTTATTATGGGTGACACTCCCCCCAACCTTGGCTTTCTCAATCCATGGCTAACCGAATCCTCGGGTGCCTTCCAACATTCACATACCATGGAGGAGTGTCTATTGCAAAATTAAGTTGCTTACTGATAAATCAGAGCAAAACATGTGAAGAGAATTATTAATGAAAGTTATTAATTGGGGCTGGGAACCCCGTTGCCAACTCTTATTGCAAAATTATTGGATAAGCGGATGTGCCGCTAGTCCATTGGTGAAAGTCCGCCCAACAAGATTGAAAGATAAAACACCACATACTTCCTCATGAGCTATAAAACATTGACACAAATAAGGAGTAGTAGTTTGAATAATTTAAAGGTAGCACATGAAGTATTTACTTGGAATGGCAGAAAATACCATGTAGTAGGTAGATATGGTGGACACAAATGGCAAAGGTTTGGTTTAAGGTTATGGATGTATGAGAAGCATTCCCTCTCGATACAGGTCTTTGGCTAGCAAGGTTTGATAGCAAGCATAAAGGTTGAGGGAAACAAACAAACATACATATGATAGAAACAATCATGCATCTTTCTCATAAGCACAAGCAATTTTAACTCTAGAATACTAAGCATAGAGATAATAGAGTAATGTATCTAAGTGTATTTCTCTCTTTATTAAACATCAAGATGTTGTTGCTATTGACCAATGCTAAGTTTGCCAAAACCAAATAGATTTACTTGATGCTCCCAAAGTGATATCAATACTCATGTCAAGAGTAATCATATAATGGAGATTGCAAACTAAAATAAGGTGTGCAAAAAGTAAATGATAAGACTTCTCATTAATATTCCATAACGATAACTCACACCAACGGATACATAGATAACTAACTAAGAGAGATACTTCCACATTGCATACTATTCTATATGATAACTTCCCTACTCATGATATGACACTACTTGATAGTAAAAGATAAAGGTGGTGATGTGATACCGCGGCACTCCCCAAGCTTGGAACAAACCAAGGGGATGCCAATACCGATGATGAATTACTCCTTCGGTGATGGTGGTGATGAATTCCTGACAAGCTTCTCAATAAGCTCCTGGAGCTCGTCAATCCTGTATATGAGATTGCGAATCATCTCTGAATTGTGCTCGACGCGGTTAAGGAGTCTGTCCGACGGTGAGTCCCAACTCTTGGAGTTATTTCCCCACTCTTCAGCCTCAGGCTCCTTCTCTCCTGCAGTGTCAGAACGATTTATATCCCAATTACTTGGCAACACTACCTTGGGGGTCCTTTCAGTTTGACGATCGTAGATTAGATTGCGGTAAGGGTTGTAATGGCTCGGATAAGATGTCCTTGGAGCCAAGTAGTGACGTGGAACCGCTCCTCCGGTGGCGATTCGTGCACTCCTCTTGATGTTGGATGGACTTGATATCACGCCAATACTTGCGACGGTGGCTTGTTGGCGTTCCTGCGGAGCTTCCTCCACTTCTTCATCCTCTCTTGCATCTTCTTTCTTCAGCTCCGGGTCTTGAATATTTTCCTTCAAAGGTTCCTTGTCCTTGTTGTTGGAGACCATGGTGCTTCTAGATCAAAACAAATCTGGCAGAAAACAGCTCGAAACAAAACTCGACGAGAAAACGATATTACGGACCTCCAGGGGTCCGAGGGATTATATAGCAAATATTTTTACGACAAAAGGAAGATTCCGGTCGAAAACGAGTCGGAAAGGGGCAACGAGGCGGCCAGACCATAGGTCGGCGCGGCCAGGTAGGGCCCGCGCCCTATGGTGGCACGCCCTCGCGCGTCTTTTCCACTCCGTTTCGATTCCGTAATTTTTCATATTTTCCAAAAATAGCAGAAATAATGTTCGGAAAGGTAAACGCGGACTTTTTATTACCTATACTGTTACCTATTCAAAGTCCAGTTCTGGCGGACTGTCAATTTGTCCTTTGATGAAAGCCTCCGGTGTTTCCACTTGAATAATATCAACATCCACATTATAAGAATCGCCCGAGATATAATGCTTGAGTCTTTGTCCATTCACCACTTGTGTGGCATTGCCTTGGAGAGAGCTAATTTTAATTGCTCCTGAACGATACACCTCCTCAACAACATATGGTCCTTCCCACTTCGAGAGTAATTTCCCTGCAAAGAATCTGAGACGAGACCGATACAATAGAACTTGATCTCCAACATTAAATTCTCTTTTAATGATCCTTCTATCATGCCACTTCTTAACTTTTTCTTTAAAGAGTTTAGCATTTTCATAAGCTTCACTTCTCCATTCATCCAGAGAACTTAATTGCAACAACCTCTTATTACCGGCTAATTTAGGATCTTTATTTAATTCTCTAACAGCCCAATAAGCTTTGTGCTCTAGTTCTAAAGGTAAATGACAAGCTTTTCCATAAACCATTTTATAAGGTGACATTCCCATAGGATTTTTATAAGCAGTTCTATAAGCCCATAACGCTTCTTTCAATTTGCTAGGCCAATTCTTTCTAGATTTATTAACAGTTTTACCTAAGATAGCTTTAATCTCTCTATTTGATAATTCTACTTGACCACTAGTTTGAGGGTGATAAGCGAAGCAATTCTATGATTAATACCATACTTAGCAAGAGTTTTTCTAAAACCTCCATGAATGAAATGAGAACCTCCATCAGTCATAATATATCTAGGTACTCCAAATCTAGGAAATATAATATCTACAAGCATTTTTATAGAGGTCTCACCATCAGCACTTTTTGTAGGTATAGCTTCTACCCATTTAGTAACATAATCAACAGCGACAAGTATATGAGTGTTACCGTCTGAAGAAGGGAAAGGTCCCATGAAGTCGAATCCCCAACAATCGAATGGTTCAATAACAAGAGTATAATTCATAGGCATTTCATTGCGTCTAGAGATATTACCAACTCTTTGACATTCATCACAAGATAAAATAAATTTCCTTGCATCTTTGAAGAGTGTTGGCCAATAAAAACCTGATTGTAGAACCTTTTGCGCGGTTCTATCTCCAGCGTGATGTCCTCCATAAACACTTCCATGACATTTATTCAATATCTCCTGTTGTTCATATTCAGGAACACATCTTCGCATAATACCATCCACTCCTTCTTTATATAAGTGTGGGTCATCCCAAAAATAATGCCTCAAGTCATAAAAGAATTTCCTCCTTTGCTGAGCTGAAAAGGTTGGAGGCAAATACTTCGAAACAATAAAGTTAGCATAATCTGCATACCAAGGGCTCTCTCGCGAGCTCACCTTTATTAAAGCCAATTGTTCATTTGGAAAACTATCATTAACAGGAACAGGATCATAAGCAATATTTTCCAATCTAGACAAATTATCAGCAACAGGATTATCAGCACCTTTCCTATCTATAATGTGTAAATCAAATTCTTGCAAAAGAAGTACCCATCTAATAAGCCTTGGCTTAGCATCTTTCTTTGTCATAAGGTATCTAATTGCAGCATGATCAGTATGAATTGTAACTTTCGAATCAACAATATAGGGTCTAAACTTATCACAAGCAAAGACTACAGCTAACAATTCTTTTTCAGTTGTAGCATAATTTCTTTGAGCAGCATCAAGAGTCTTACTAGCATAATGAATAACATTTAATTTTTTATCTACCCGCTGTCCAAGAACAGCGCCTACAGCAAAATCACTAGCATCACACATAATTTCAAAAGGCAAATTCCAATCGGGAGGTTCAACTACAGGAGCAGTTGTTAAGGCTTTCTTTAGAGTTTCAAAAGCTTCCTTACAATCATCATCAAAAACAAAAGGTACATCTTTTTGAAGAAGATTAGTAAGAGGCTTTGAAATTTTAGAGAAATCTTTAATAAATCTCCTATAAAACCCAGCATGACCAAGAACACTACGAATACCTTTAACATCCCTTGGATAGGGCATCTTCTCAATTGCTTCAACTTTAGCTCTATCAACTTCAATACCTCTCTCAGAAATTTTATGTCCCAATACAATTCCTTCATTAACCATAAAATGGCATTTCTCCCAATTAAGAACAAGGTTAGTTTCTTCACATCTCTGCAAAACTTTATCGAGGTTTCGCAGGCAATTATCAAAAGAATTCCCATAGACAGAAAAATCATCCATGAACACCTCTACAATACTTTCGCAAAAACCATGAAAAATAGCAGACATGCATCTTTGAAAAGTAGCAGGAGCATTACATAAACCAAAAGGCATACGCCTATAAGCATAAGTTCCATAAGGACAAGTAAAAGTGGTTTTCTCTTGATCTTTAGCTTTAACAGCAATTTGTGAAAACCCAGAATAACCATCAAGAAAGCAAAAATGAGTATTTTTAGATAACCTCTCTAGCATTTGATCAATAAAGGGTAAAGGGTAATGATCTTTCTTAGTAACTTTATTAACTTTTCGAAAATCAATGCACATTCTATAACCTACAACTATTCTTTGAGGAATAAGCTCATCATTATCATTAGGCACAACAGTCATTCCTCCTTTCTTAGGAACACAATGAACAGGACTAACCCATCTACTATCAGCAATAGGATATATAATACCAGCTTCAAGGAGTTTTAATACCTCGTTTCTTACCACTTCCTTCATCTTCGGAATTAGACGACGTTGATGTTCAACAACAGGCTTTGCATCTTCTTCCATATTAATAGCATGTTGGCAAATAGAAGGAGAAATCCCTTTCAAATCATCAAGAGTATAGCCAATAGCTCCTCGGTGTTTCTTCAATATTTCCAATAACCTTTCTTCCTCAATCTCTGAAAGCTTAGAACTAATAATAACAGGATATATTTTCTTATCATCAATATGAGCATATTTAAGATTATCAGGTAAAGGCTTTAGATCAAAAACAGGATCTTCCTTTGGTGGCGGTGTTGTACCCAAATCTTCCACCGGTAAATCATGCTTGAGAATAGGTTGGCGAAGAAAAATTTCCTCAAGCTCATCTCTTTCTTTCCTAAAAGCTTCACTATGCTCCAAATGTTGCTGCAAAGGGTTATTAGGAACAAGAACAATAGATGCACACTGCTCCATTTTAAAATCATTACTAGGCAAGTCAGTTTTATAAGGAGTTTTGGTAAATTTAGAAAAGTTAAATTCATAAGGTTCACCAGCAAATCTAGTCAAAATTTTCTCTTTCTTACAATCTATAATAGCTCCACAAGTATTTAGAAAAGGTCTACCAAAAATGATAGGACAATGATCACTAGCAGCAGAACCAAGTACCAAAAAGTCAGCAGGGTATTTAATCTTACCACATAGAACTTCCACATCTCGAACAATACCAATTGGAGAAATAGTTTCTCTATTAGCCAAATGAATAACCACATCAATATCTTCAAGTTCACAAGAACCAATTTCGTGCATAATCTCCGTGTAAAGTTCATAAGGAATAGCACTAACACTTGCACCAATATCACATAAACCATAATAGCAATGATCACCAATTCTAACAGATAGCATAGGAACACTAACTTGTTTGGATTTATTAGGATGTGAAACAATATTAGAAGCATCTTCACAGAAAATAATATGGCCATCCTCCACATTTTCAGTCACAAGATCTTTAACTATAGCAACAGCAGGTTCAATTTTAATTTGTTCTTCAGGTTCTTTAGGTTTCTTTTCACTTTTATTAACCGCACTAGATATGACAGAGTACTCCTTCATTTTAGCAGGGAAAGGAGTTTTTTCAATATAAGCTTCAGGAATAACATTATCAACAGTTTCAACCACTACACATTTGTTTACAGATGAATCAATTTTATCTTTATACGGTTCATGATACTTATCAAAATTCTTCTTAGGCAGTTCATAATGAGAGGCAAAAGCTCTATAAAGATTTGCAACAACTTGGGAATCAAGACCATATGTAGCACTCATATTACGAAATTTATCAGTATCCATAAAAGCTTCAATGCATTTATAATCATAAATTATACCTGATTCTCTATCTTTGTCGTTCTCCCATCCTTCAGTATTTTCTTGGATCCGATCAAGAAGGTCTCTTTTAAACTCTTCATTCTTGCGTGTAAATGATCCAGAACAAGAAGTATCCAGCAAGGTCTTGTCTTGAAAAGAAAGTCTTGCATAGAAATTATCAATAATAACATTACCAGGAAGCTCATGAATGGGGCATTTGAGCATTAAAGACTTCAATCTCCCCCAAGCTTGGGCGATACTCTCTCCATCATGAGGCCAAAAATTATATATGCGGTTCCGATCTTTGTGAATTTCACTTGGAGGATAAAATTTGGAATAGAATAAAGGCACAATGTCCTCCCAATCAATAGAATCACCATTCTTCAGCAATTTATACCAGTGCGCCGCTTTACCAGACAGCGATATAGTGAATAGCTTCTTTCTAACTTCATTCATAGAAATACCTGCACATTTGAATAAACCGCATAATTCATGCAAAAACAGTAAATGATCACCAGGATGGACAGTTCCATCCCCTTCATAGCGGTTATCCATAACACGTTCAATAATTTTCATAGGTATTTTATATGGTACTACTTCCTCACCTGGCGCTTCATCCACTACCGTTGCAGTAGTAGTAGATTTCCCAAATAGAAATTGAAGAGAGGATCTCTCCATAATGATTTATAGCAGCAGGCAGAAATAAAATCAGCACAAACAGTAAAGGTTTTCCTTACCAATTCCACTTACCAATAGCGCTTCACTCCCGGCAACGGCGCCAGAAAATAGTCTTGATGACCCACAAGTATAGGGGGTGTATCGTAGTACTTTCGATAAATAAGAGTGTCGAACCCAACGAGGAGCAGAAGGTGTTGACAAGCAGTTTCGATGAAGGCTCACAGACAAGTATTCAGGGGGTTTTGATATTGCAGATAAATAAAGTACAAGTAAATAAAATGCAAGAGAAATAATTGCAGCGAGTGGCCCAATCCTTTTTAGCACAAAGGACAAGCCGGTTTGTTTACTTATAATGACCAAACGTTCCTGAGGACACACGGGATTTTAGTCTAGTGCTTTCGCTACATACAGCTGATTAATCTTCATTGTTTTGATAAGTGTTGTGTGGGTGAACCTATGCTAATGCACCGCCCTTCCTAGGACTAATACATACTTGTGATTATACCCCTTGCAAGCATCCGCAACTACAAGAAAGTAATTAAGATAAATCTAACCACAGCCTTAAACTCTGAGATCCTGCGATCCCTCCTGCATCGATATACTAACGGGGGCTTAGGTTTCTGTCACTCCGGCAACCCCGCAATTAGCAACCGAATACAAGATGCACTCCCCTAGGCCCATAAATGGTGAAGTGTCGTGTAGTCGACGTTCACACGACACCACTAGAAGAATGACACCACAACTTAAATATCATAACATTGAATATTACTCAACCATAATTCACTACTAGCATTTAGACTTCACCCATGTCCTCAAGAACTAAACGAACTACTCACGAGACATCATATGGAATACAATCAGAGGTGATATGATGATGAATAACAATCTGAACATAAACCTTGGTTCAATGGTTTCACTCAATAGCATCTACAACAAGTATAGAATAACACCGGGAGAGTTTCCCCTATCAAACAATCAAGATTTAACCCGAATTGCTACAGCAATGACGAGGTGCAGCGGTGGTGATGGCGGTGTAGATGGTGGAGATGATGATGATGATGATGGAGATGATGTCCCGCTCGATGACGATGGCGATGGCGTCGATTTCCCCCTCCGGGAGGAATTTCCCCGGCGGATTCCTGCCCGCCGGAGAGCTCTTTCTCTCTGGTGTTCTCCGCCCGCAGAGGCGGCTGTAACCCTTCGTGAGGATCCCTCTGTGGCTTAGGTTTTCGGGACGAAGGAGTACGCGAAGAAAAGGAGGCGAAAGGGGCCGTGGGCCCCCAGAGCATAGGGTGGCGCGGCCAGGCCCCGGGCCGCGCCGCCCTATGGTCTGGGCCCACGGCCCCTCTCTTCTTCCCCTTCGGCTCCCTCCGTCATCCGGAAAAATAGGAACTTTCGTGAAATTCCCTTCCGCAGTTGATCTTCCGAAATATTGCGTTCGACGGTGCTTTTTCCAGCAGAATCCTGGCTCCGGTGCTTGATCCTCCAATAATGATGAAACATGCAAAATAGATGAAATAACATAAGTATTGTGCCCCAATATGAAATATATCAATGAATAACAGCAAATTATGATACAAAATAGTGATGCAAATTGGACGTATCACCGCCGTGGTCGTAGTGTCAGCACCCACATCGATAATTAAACTGCTTTTGGGCGAGTAGAATGGAAAGGTACCCAGGAGTTAAGGAACCCGACGGACTGAATAGGCGAGGAAGATGAATCCAATTTCAGTTTTACTGTGCAAGGAAGAGGAATAGCCCAAGACACTGGCCGTCTGCCCGATTTGTTGAGGAAGGGAGATGCCAACTTTATATGTGACCGGAAGTAGATGAGCAGTCACAATGCTGAGTGGAGTGCAAAGCGGCCAGATGAAACGGCTGGTTCAACTCCATGTAGAGAGAAGATATAATGGAGGAAGGGAGAGTCATGTTGAAGTGCCTCATACGGAAATAATATATCAACATGATCTGCATCGATGGTAGATGGCTGATAAGGTGGGCCCGCAGAGGTGGCATAGCTGCATGTTTAGAGAAATAGTTTAGTGGGGATGAATTACTTAGTTATATAGGATAGTATCCATAGCTGTCTGGGCCAATTAGGGTCTGTTCGGTTGTAGAATGGGAGAGAATGGAATGGAACCATTCCATCCTTGTGTTTGGTTTGGACAAAAAATTGTCATGGAACCATTCCATCCATGTGTTTGGTTTTGGAATGGGATGAGAATGAAATGGCTACAAGTGGCATGTGGTCACCTCTTTAACAGGAATGGTGAGCTTACCACTGTTGTGCGATTTTTAGTATCACAATATTAATCGCAATTTTGACAGCACCTCGCCTATATTTTCAATAATAAACATCAACAAATATATATTCACAATGAAAATAAGTATATTCGAACAACACAACGCAGATTTCAAATCAAATAACATATAGTCATCCAACTAGTCCAACTTCATCGCAAAGTAGTCCAAATAGTCCAACATTCATCCAAAAGAATGGCATACTAGTTCATGCCACAGATTTCAACCATGTCTAGTTCATGGCATAGTAGTTATCCAAAAGCATAGTTGCCTACGGGCATTACATCATTACAGTCCATATATCATAATAGGTACCAAACATAGCCTAAAGGTAATTGAAGTTCATACCATCACTTCAATTCAGATTATAGACCATTCCAAATTCCTTCTCCATGAACCTACCCACCCAGACAACTTGTTTTGCTTGCTAAGAGTCATGAATGCTTTTGCAATCTTGGGCCTCTCAACAAGATGAGCATAATAATGAGCCATGTGCTCATCATCAAGTCCTTTCAGTTCATCCAACGCATCCCACAAGCCATCAGGTAGATCATCACCATCTCCACCCGACTTGATAAGAGCTTCAGCCATCATCTTGAACCCATCTTGGAGAGTGGTGACTAATGGATCATCTTCCTTGTGCACAAGCTTGGCCTTCTTCTTCGGTGCTGCTTTGCCAGCCGACTCGCCCATGTTTGGCGATGTGTTCAGCTCACTCTGTTGGCCTTCATCTTCAAGATCGATAGACAAGGGGTCATTCACTAGTAAAATATATGCTAGTTGTTCTGAACGCTCTACCAAAATTTGTTGCAACAACTCTATTTCGAAGATTATGTCCAATGGTCTGCAAGAACATTGCCACTTGCTGTTCCACACATATATGGACACTATTTTCTAGCAACGTGCGTTCTCTCATTATCTCACACAGCCTAAAGAAAGAAGCTCTGTTAAACCGCAACATGTTTATACAAGTCACATCTGAGTGCCATATTTTACTAGTGAGATAATCAATTCTCATCCGATCTCTTTCATGCATTGGCCCATAGGAAATACGTGGTCTTCTCTTTCTTTTAAAGACCCGAACAGCTACAACAATCGCAGCCCAAACAACAAAAGGAGCAGCTTCCCTAATCAGCATTTTCCTTTTATACATGCTGTTTCCCATCTACAATGCATACAAACAATTCATACAGTGCTAATAAATAATATACATGCATACAAACAATTTATACACTGTTAATAAAGATGATACATGTATATTTCCAAGAAATTTCATACAGTTCATAGCAACTTTTCATGGATTTCATGTATTTCATATCATAAATTCGAGCAACATCATAGATCAGCACATATTGTGAAGAAATTTCATGTATTTCACAACACTCATGCCATTTCTTGATTCAAGGGATAGGAAAGAAAATCGACCTTCGAAATGTGCCACCGCCGGTTCGAAATCTGCCGTCTTCGCGTCGGCTCTGGCCTACTCTTGCCTTCTCCCGCCCTTCACTGGCTCTGCCTCGTCCGTCCCCGCTGCGCCTGCTCCCACTCGATCTCACCTGCTCCCGCTCGATCCCGCCTCTGCGTGCGTGGGAGACGGTGGCGGCGCCGGCGTGGGTGGGAGTGGTGGTGGCGGTTCTTGCGTGGGTGCGAGTGGCGGTGCCGGCGCGGGTGGAGGTGGCGGCGACCGTGCGGGGTGGTGGTGGCGCGGTGGATGGAAGGGTGAGAATACGGTTGGAGGGTGAGATACGCAGCGGGATGTGATTTTTTTCCATTGCTCTCGGTTCCACCTCGTCCGGCCGATTTGCCCGGACGGGTGCGTTCCGCATCTGGGCCGAATATTCCCATTCGGGGAACAAGCACATTCCATCCTATCTAGCAACCGAACGCGAGAATGGCCGCCAGGAATGGAACCGTTCCATTCTGTTCCATCTAATTCCACAACCGAAGAGACCCTTAGTTACTGACGTTTGTAGTCTGAGGTGTGGCCAGGGAAGAATCAACATGCAACAGTACGGGAACAATATTCTCAACAACATCTTGTCACGGACCTGACTAAGGACGTGGCGTTTGAGGCATCGGGAAAACAGAGAAGGAGGCTAAGGCGGGCTGGGAGAAGGCCAGCAAGGGTTAGCGGGCCGGAGTGGGCTACCTGAAGAAGTCATGATCGCCAGGGCGTCCGATCTTCTGCGGTCGCCAAATAGACGGGAAGTCATCGTCCGTCGTCGTCTTTGGACCATTATTGTAATCTGAATCATGTTTCCCCTTTCTAGTACTTCCTCCCCAAGACTTTCTCCTATCTCGATCCCCTTTGCTGGTAAACCCGGTTGTACTCTCGAATTCGTGAGATATATTGGGAGATAGTAGTGGTACCGTAACATTTGGTATCAGTTGTCATTCGATTCGCCGCTGTTGTGCTTAATTCCTCGATCCGGAGAGTAATTCCGCTTTGGAAGGCGCTGATTGCTCATGCAATTGGCAAAAAGTCCGTGAGGACGCCTCTGAATCGGTTGGTGGATTTGGGTTGCATGAGGCAGATCTCGCCCTGGAGAAACCACATCAAACTCGGTGGGTGATGTCTGGCCGGATCGACGCCCTCGACAACCGGATGGAGGAGTGTTGAAGCAGATCGCTGTGCTACGGGCGGATCTGAAGGAGGAGTTCAAATCCGGCTTGTCCGCAGTGGAAGTCAAGCTCGGATCCAACCAGGTCTCCATCGACGCGAACGCTACATCGCTCCAAACCATCCACGCATGGCGCAATGGAGTGGACACGCAACTCTCCGATCTGATTGCATCCATGGAAGCTCTTCGCAAGCAAGTTGATCGTGTGGAGGTGGGTGTCGGTCTCAGCGCCCTAGGCATGCCGCCAGGAGCAGCGTTGCCGACAACATCCTCTGCGCCGCCTGCTGCGGCGTGACACCACGGGAGCCAGGCTCCGGGCAACTCGGCCACGGCGTGCAACATGAGCACCGGGGTATGGCGGATGAGCAGCTTGCTCTCACCTTGTCGTCCCCGGTCATAGGTACGAATACCAACCATACAAACCTTGCGATGGTTCCAGTTACTGCAAAAACCTCATCTGTCACACACACCACACCATCTCCACCTCCTGCTGATTTTCCTCGTTTTGATGGAGAGAATCCCATGTTGTGGCAAAAGGTTGCTGAAAAGTATTTTCGTCTCTTTGCAGTAGATCCTAGTTACCGTGTTGAGTACGCCACTATGCATTTCTCGGGTAATGCCGCACTTTGGTTGCAAAGTGTTGAGCACAAACTGGCTAGTTTCAGTTGGGAGCAGCTGTGTGATTTGCTTAGCAAGCATTTCGATAGGGGTCAGTATCAATTGCTATATCGTCAATGCTTTAAGCTTAGACAAACAAGTATTGTTGTGGCTTATATAGAGAAATTTTATAGCCTTATGCATCACATGGTAGCCTACAAACCAGATTTAGATCCCACCTTTTTCACTACTCGTTTTATAGAAGGTTTATCACATGATATTCGCAAAGTTGTTATGATTCAACGGCCCGAGGACCTCGAGACTGCTGTTTCCTTGGCCTTATTGCAGGAGGAAATCGAGGATGATGTTCCAAAGTTTGGTGGAAGAACAACTGCAAACCAGAGACAGTTTTCTCGCCAGAATTTCTCACCTACTGCTCGCGAATTCACTCTAACTTCCTCGGAGGATAAAGCAGCAGCCATGTCAAACAAAGTGTCAGCGCTGAAAGCTTATCGCAGGGCACGAAACTTATGTCTCACCTGTGGGGAAAAATATGCACCTGGGCATAAGTGTAGCAACAGTTACATGTGGTTGAAGAACTGTTATCCATGTTGCAAGTGTCCGACTCTGACAGTGAAGCACAACCAGCTGACACAGAGGTGTTTGAGGATGCGCTCACAGATACACAAGCAATGCTGATGTCCATCAGCCAACAAGCAGTGAATGGATCTGAAGCTCCGTGTTCTATGCGGCTAGCAGGACATTCAAGGCAGAGATGTGCTAATTCTGATTGACCCAGGTTCTTCTAGTAACTCTGTCAGTGAAGACCTGGCAGCAAAGTTGGCAGGAGTGCATCCTTTGAACAAACCTATTAGAGTTAAGGTGGCTAGAGGAGGGATTTTACAAGGCAATGCTGATTGTGAGTGGACCTGTAAGGCAACTCATTCACAAATTCACTCAAGGTGCTTCCTCTTCAATGTTATGGTGTCATTCTCGGGATGCAATGGCTTGAGCAAATGGGGCTGATGACTACACATTGGCAGCAGAAGTGGTTCCAGTTTGAGTGGCAGGGGTGTAAGGGTATATTACCCCTATGTGTTGTTTTGGTAATTAATGACAACCCCTATGGACTAATGTTTTCATGGAGTTTATATGAAGAAATATTCCATAGGTACTACTTGTATTCCATGTGTTGGATTCAAGTATGGATGCCATGAAGATAAAGATATACCTTGTGTATTGGCATCAAGATCATCAATTTGAAGATATATATGTGATATGATCAAGAAGAAGAAATGAAGATGTAGTTCTTATATGGAACTCAATATTAGCCATGCTCTAGCTTATGTGATAAGCAATGAATGATCAAGATCTTGAGTGCTTGATTCCAAGTGAAGAATTCAAGTTATGGCTCTAAGTCGGTGTCATGATAGTCTCATGAGTTGAGCTATGGTTGACTAGGATTTAGAGCATGCAAACAAATGAGGAATTTTATATACACCTCAAGATAGTATGATAGAGCATTAGAAGATACAAGGTTGACCGATACAAAAAGTAAAGAATAGATTCAAGTTTGGTCAACACATGAAGCATGAAGAATGTGCCACGAGAAGTCCAGTGGTATGGTAAGCCATGTCAATTATGCTTCACTAGTCGTCAACCCAGGCACCCGCACAGGCTAGTTGTTTTCAGGAACAAATGGATATTGACAAAGTAAAATAATGTTTTCAGAATTAAGTTCACATTTAGTTTCTGCAAATTCAAATATCGCAAACTTATATAAGCATGTATTTTCCTAAAATAACATCTAATGGTACATAGAGTAGTTTCTTTAAATTGTACATCTCAGATCATAAGAGAAGTTCATATGAATCTCAGGACTCAGGCTAGATGTGATACTTTCAGAGCATTCATGGTGGACATTGCTACAGTGTTTGTTAACTTCTCTAAATAGAGGATATAATTCTGCTCAAGGCACAAATGAAAAAATACGATCATGTTTTCCAAATTCATTACGAAAACTCTACATGCATACATATCACCGTGCATGCAATTAAATCCTAAATTCATATGAAAAAATAGAGAACAACAAAATAGGTGTTCTTAATCGTAAGTACGGCCAGCAAATATCAAGGTTTAAACTAAAACTTTTTGTGAACTGTCAATTAGTACAAAGAGCTGCAAAGGTTCATCACCTAGGATTTCCAAGAATACCACGTATAGATACAAAAATATTATATTGTAATTCCAACAATAATATAAAGGAGATTCCATTACTTCACCCATAGAGTATGCAAAGAATTTCAGCAATTAAATGGGTATCTAGTCGCACAATAAGAAATCCGGAAGAAATTACAATCAATATAGTTTTTACCCAAAACATGAATGAATTCTTTACCATCATCACTGCATGAGGAATGGTCTTTCTGAATTTCATGAATTTGTCGATGTAGTTATTTTGGTCTCCTACTTGTAAGGCCAACACAAAGACACAACTATACTATACATCCACCATACGGCTTGTATATATATGCATTAGCCATTATAAAGATGAAACACAATATCATATGATGAGCATTGGCCCTAATTATTATTATAAGACAAACTCATGCTATAAATACCAGCCAGGTACCTTAAATCATGAAAAAGATACCAAAGAGAAGAACTACCTAGAATAATTCAAATGTTGACGTTTTAGCACGTACGTAGATCCAAGTTGCATGATGGCACTAACTGATTCGCAACGTCTTTACGTCTGAGGGCACTAATTTTAGTCACCCTTTGTGTAGTGGGAGTTCATTGCTCGGGTGCATCATTCTTCCGTCCCTCCAAGCGTGGCCATCAGCAGGCGTGCAGGCGGAGCTCATATCTCGGGTGAATCTTTCTTCCACCCCGCGACACGCTGTCGGCCGCTTGCTCCATCTCGCGGTAATGTTTATGCAGGTTCAAGCGACCGCAAGGACACGCGCCGGCTAGCTCCATCTCTCCCTGGTACTCACGCTGATTGAAGGAGACGGAGAGGATGTATGAGAAAAAAATTCAAGGCATGCAGTTCCCCACCGCCTAACCACAAGAGATATGCGGTTTCTTTTGAACTACCGTCAGTAGTTCATCTCCTCAGCGGGAAGTGCATATGAATCATCATAATAATTGGATCCAAACAATAAGAGACGTTAGATTGCTGAGTGGTTTAAAAAAATTAAGAGATTAAAAGGTTGCACAGGAACGATCCGTGAGATCCTTAACTGGCTCGTGGCCCTCTTTTAGATCTGCAAAATAACAATAGAGCGGGGGAATTAAGAACGATACTCCCTCCGTCTCAGTTTACTAGTCTTCCCCGCATCCCTAGGTCACGAATTTGACCTATATAATTTAAATTATATAATGCAAAAATTATCAAAAGCAATCAAGGAGTCTTTAATTATACATTAAAGAACATACGAAGCAATCAGTAGCACATGATCTTAAGCATCGCTCCTTGCTCCGTTGCACATCAGATATACCCTCCATGGCTCCCTGTGAATAAAATTAATGTATGATGCTACAGGAATTGGTTGGGCAATTTAGTCATTAGTATTTGGATGGCTAGTTACACATGCTCCTTTCCATGGAAGCTATCGAGTGACTGTTCTTACCAGCGCTGGAAGTGCTGCTGCACCTGTTGGCTATGCGATGCCTGATCTTGGTATCAGCCAGCGTATGCCATAAATTTCGGCTGTCGCTAGCGCGCTGGCATACAGGCGACTGGAAGATTGGTGGATGGCTAACGCATCCAAATCGTGCCGGCCACATCACGAAAGAGTCCTTTTATAATCAAAGATTGGCGGTGGTTGGAGATTATGGTCTCGTTTCTTTTTTTTTTCATGAAAGCTGGAAGAGACGAATTCAAAGAATTGTCTCCTGATTAATCCAACAACTTAAAATGGATTGAAAGTATGGAACGGATCTATTTTACTAATCTATAGGATTAACGTGGACCAGGGATGGAATATGTTGGCAATTGCAATTTAATCGCCACCAGATCAGTTAGTGAGCCAGCCCCAGCAGAAATAAAGTACGGCAATCATGATTTAAAATAGACGTGTATATGTTGGACTTCTATTTCTTTTGAGGATGTCTATAAATCAGCCAGCCGTATAGGACCAAAACAATATTCAGGCTCGACCCAGCTTTTATGACGTGACAACAGAAAATAAATGCGCCTAGGCGACTTCATGCGTTATGTTAAAATCACGACTCTTCTCCACTAATCCTAGCCATATATTTTAGATCTAATTGTTTTAATTATTCTAATGATATGGATTAACATGGAGCTTTATATGGTGCCTTCAATTAGTAAATATAAGATATAAGATGAACTAACCCATCATATATGTTCCCTTGTGTTGTCTATGTGGGTTAGGTATCTTTTCATGGGCATGCATTAAAAGTGAGATTTCATATAGCCCATGAGAGGATGACGTCAAGTGGTGATCGTCATCAAGGTTGAGTTGGGCAAGCTTCAGTTGAGTATCTCAAGAGGATCATATACTTGAAGCTTGCCGTCCATTTGGTGATAATGGGTGCATCAATGGAGCATTCCCATCATGGTGTATGGGGGAGCATTTGTGAGTCTTCACGAAGCAACAATGATGAAGTGATGCATTCCGGCTTGAGTGGAGCTTGAAGAGTTATCATCAAGATCAAGCGGGATGCGCAAGGCAAAGGTATGGCCTAGCTAGGGTTTCCTTTTACCGGTCTCAAGGTGGTTGTTGGGAGACCGGATTATAGGATAGATAGCCGCACTATCAAGATGGGCTTTCGGTTGGGTAACTTGATCACATCGTCTTAGGGAGCTCAACCCTTTGCATAGTTGCATATACCTACTACTTCTTGGTGTTTCTCTGTGAGAGGTTCTTGAGCTTGTTGCTAGCTTTATAACAAGCCCAAGTTCATCGAAAACAGAATCCGCATGCATCTTCTATTGCGTTTTCGAGTTTGGAAGTCTTCACCGTTTCTTGACGGTGGGAGACTCCCTCTCTAAAATCATCTAAAAATATCCTGTGAAGAGTCTCCATATTTCCAACAAAATTGGTTTCATGTCAATCGGAGTCCGGACACAAAAGTTATCACAGTTTTTGTATAACATGTTTTCCTGCTGGCCCCGTCCGGCGTGACGGCCGTCCCACCGGATGGCCCGGTTCCAACCGGCCCCTGGACCGGTGCACACCGGGCATCCTCCAGGGGAGTTTTCCCCTTCGCCCGGAGCTGGCCTGGCGTACGGCCCGGTCTGGACCGGCCTGGTCCAGCCTCACGCCCGGTTGGGCCGGCATGTGGACCGGCTGCCCCGGCGCAGACTGGCCCTGATACGTCTCCAACGTATCGATAATTTCTTATGTTCCATGCCACTTTATTGATGATACCTACATGTTTTATGCACATTATATGTCATATTTATGCATTTTCTGGAACTAACCTATTAACAAGATGCCGAAGAGCCAGTTGCTCTCTGCTTTTTTGGTTTCAGAAATCCTAGTAAGAAATATTCTCGGAATTGGACGAAATCTTCGCCCAGGGTCCTATTTTTGCACGAAGCTTCCAGAAGACCGAAGAGGAAGTGGGGCCACGAGGCGCCGACACCATAGGGCGGCGCGCCCAGGCCCTGGCCGCGCCGACCTAGGGTGTGGGCCCCGTGTGGCCCCCGCGTTGCCCTTCCGCCTACTTAAAGCCTCCGTCGCGAAACCCCAGTACCGAGAGCCACGATACGGAAACCTTCCAGACGCCACCGCCGCGAATCCCATCTCGGGATTCAGGAGATCGCCTCCGGCACTGCCGGAGAGGGGATTCATCTCCTGAGGACTCTTCATCGCCATGATCGCCTCCGGAGTGATGAGTGAGTAGTTCACCCCTGGACCATGGGTCCATAGCAGTAGCTAGATGGTCGTCTTCTCCTTGTTGTGCTTCATTGTTGGATCTTGTGAGCTGTCTAACATGATCAAGATCATCTATCTGTAATACTATATGTTGTGTTTGTCGGGATCCGATGGATAGAGAATACTATGTTATGGTGATTATCAATCTATTGTTTATGTGTTGTTTATGATCTTGCATGCTCTCCGTTATTAGTAGAGGCTCTGGCCAAGTTTTTGCTCTTAACTCCAAGAGGGAGTATTTATGCTCGATAGTGGGTTCATGCCTTCATTGACACCTGGGACAGTGACAGAAAGTTCTAAGGTTGTGATGTGTCTGTTGCCACTAGGGATAAAACATTGATTCTATGTCTAAGGATGTAGTTGTCGATTACATTACGCACCATACTTAATGCAATTGTCTGTTGCTTAGCAACTTAATACTGAATGGGGTTCGGATGATAACCTGAAGGTGGACTTTTAGGCATAGATGCAGTTGGATGGCGGTCTATGTACTTTGTCGTAATGCCCAATTAAATCTCACTATATTTATCATGACATGTATGTGCATTGTTATTCTCTATTTGTCAATTGCCCGACTGTAATTTGTTCACCCAACATGCTTTTATCTTATGGGAGAGACACCTCTAGTGAACTGTGGACCCCGGTCCTATTCTTTACATAGCATACAATCTACTGCAATTGTGTTTTACTGTTTTCTTTGCAAACATCTTCCACTCGATACGTTTAATCCTTTGTTACAGCAAGCCGGTGAGATTGACAACCTCACTGCTCGTTGGGGCAAAGTACTTTGGTTTTGTTGTGCATTCCACGTTGGCGCCGAATCCCTGTTGCGCCGCATCACATTTCGCCACCATCAACCTTCAACGTGCTTCTTGGCTCCTCCTGGTTCGATTAAACCTTGGTTTCTTTCTGAGGGAAAACTTGCCACTGTACGCATCATACCTTCCTCTTGGGGTTCCCAACGGACGTGTACATTTACGCGCATCAAGCCTGTTTTCTGGCGCCGTTGCCGGGAGATCAAGACACGCTGCAAGGGAGTCTCCACTTCTCAATCTCTTTACTTTGTTTTTGTCTTGCTTTATTTTATTTACTACTTTGTTTGCTGCACCTAAACAAAACACAAAAAAATTAGTTGCTAGTTTTACTTTATTTACTGTCTTGCTCTCTATATCGAAAACACAAAAAAATTAGTTACTTGCATTTACTTTATCTAGTTTGTTTTATCTACTGTTGCTAAAATGAATACTCCTGAAAATACTAAGTTGTGTGACTTCACAAATGCAAATAATAATGATTTCCTATGCACACCTATTGCTCCACCTGCTACTACAGCAGAATTCTTTGAAATTAAACCTGCTTTACTAAATCTTGTCATGAGAGATCAATTTTCTGGTGTTAGTTCTGATGATGCTGCTGCCCATCTCAATAATTTTGTTGAACTTTGTGAAATGCAAAAGTATAAGGATGTAGATGGTGATATTATTAAATTGAAAGTGTTTCCTTTCTCATTAAGAGGAAGAGCTAAAGATTGGTTGCTATCTTTGCCTAAGAATAGTATTGATTCATGGACTAAATGCAAGGATGCTTTTATTGGTAGATATTATCCTCCCGCTAAAATTATATCTTTGAGAAGTAGCATAATGAATTTTAAGCAATTAGATACTGAACATGTTGCTCAAGCATGGGAGAGAATGAAAACTTTGGTAAAGAATTGCCCAACCCATGGACTGACTACTTGGATGATCATCCAAACCTTCTATGCAGGACTAAATTTTTCTTCACGGAATTTATTGGATTCAGCTGCTGGAGGTACCTTTATGTCCATCACATTGGGGGCGGCTACAAAACTTCTTGATGATATGATGATAAATTACTCTGAATGGCACACGGAAAGAGCTCCACAAGGTAAGAAGGTAAATTCTGTTGAAGAAACCTCTTCCTTGAATGATAAGATTGATGTGATTATGTCTATGCTTGTGAATGTTAGATCTAATGTTGATCCTAATAATGTTCCTTTAGCTTCATTGGTTGCTCAAGAAGAAAATGTTGATGTGAATTTCATTAAAAATAATAATTTCAACAACAATGCTTATAGGAACAACTCTGGTAATAACTATAGGCCATATCCTTCTGCTAATGGTAATGGTTATGGTAATTCTTATGGGAATTCTTACAACAATAATAGGAGTGTACCCCCTGGTCTTGAAACCATGCTTAAAGAATTTATTAGTACACAAACTGCTTTTAACAAATCTGTTGAGGAAAAGCTTGATAAAATTGATATTATTGCTTCTAGAGTTGATAGACTTGCCTCTGATGTTAATCTATTAAAATTAAAAGTTATGCCTAATAATGATATTGATAATAAGATTACTACTACAGCAAATGCCATCCAAGTTAGAATTAATGAGAATATAAGATTAATGGCTGAATTGCGTGCTAGGTGGGATAGAGAAGAAAATGAAAAACTAGCTAAAGAGAATAATGTAGCTAAAGTTTGGACTATTACCACCACTAGTAATGCTAATTCTTCACATGTTGCTGCACCTCCTACTATCAATGGTAAAATAATTGGTGTTGGCAATGTTTCTACTCCTAGTGCAAAGCGTACAAAACTGCCTGAAATTGCTAAAACTGCTGAAACTGCTTGTGATAAAACTGCTGAAATTTTTTCCAACCTTGGGAACAATGATCCCATTGCTGTAGCTCATGATGATTTAGATTTTGATGATTGCCACATCTCTGAAGTTATAAAGTTCTTACAAAAACTTGCTAAAAGTCCTAATGCTAGTGCTATAAATTTAGCCTTTACAAAACATATTACAAATGCTCTCATAAAAGCTAGGGAAGAGAAACTAAAACTTGAAACTTCTATTCCTAGAAAGTTAGAAGATGGTTGGGAGCCCATCATTAAAATTAAATTCAATGACTTTGAATGTAATGCTTTATGTGATCTTGGTGCAAGTATTTCTGTTATGCCTAAAAAGATTTATGATATGCTTGACTTGCCACCATTGAAGAATTGTTATTTGGATGTTAATCTTGCCGATAATGTTAAAAAGAAACCTTTGGGGAGGATTGATAATGTGCACATTACGGTTAACAATAACCTTGTCCCCGTTGATTTTGTTGTCTTGGATATCGAATGCAATGCATCTTGTCCTATTGTGTTGGGAAGACCTTTTCTTCGAACCGTTGGTGCTGTTATTGATATGAGGGAAGGTAATATTAAATATCAATTTCCTCTCAAGAAAGGTATGGAACACTTCCCTAGAAAGAGAATGAAGTTGCCTTTGATTCTATTATTAGAACAAGTTATGATGTTGATGCTTCTACTCTTGATGTTACTTGATTTGCACTTTCTGCGCCTAGCTGAAAGGCGTTAAAGAAAAGCGCTTATGGGAGACAACCCATGTTTTTACTACAGCAATTTTTTGTTTTGTTGAGTCTTGGAAGTTGTTTACTACTGTAGCAACCTCTCCTTATCATGTTTTTGTGCCAAGTAAAGTTTCTATGTCAAAGTTGATGTTATATTTGGGATCGCTGCGCAGAGACAGCATTGCTGTCTGTCACGAATCTGGGCACAGGCCTCTGTAGAAAATTCGAAAAAATCTGCCAATTTACGAGCGTGATCCTCAGATATGTACGCAACTTTCATTAGTTTTGAGTTTTTCCATTTGAGCAAGTCTGGTGCCCGCTTTAAATTCGTCTTTACGGACTGTTCTGTTTTTGACAGATTCTGCCTTTTATTTCGCATTGCCTCTTTTGCTATGTTGGATTTATTTCTTTGATCCATTAATGTCCAGTAGCTTTATGCAATGTCCAGAAGTGTAAAGAATGATTGTGCCACCTCTGAACATGTGAATTATCAATTGTGCACTAACCCTCTAATGAGTTTGCTTGAAGTTTGGTGTGAAGGAAGTTTTCAAGGGTCAAGAGAGGAGAATGATATACTATGATCAAGAGGAGTGAAAGCTCTAAGCTTGGGGATGCCCCGTGGTTCACCCCTGCATATTTTAAGAAGACTCAAGCGTCTAAGCTTGGGGATGCCCAAGGCATCCCCTTCTTCATCGACAACATCATCAGGTTCCTCCCCTGAAACTATATTTTTATTCAATCACATCTTGTGTTCCTTGCTTGGAGCGTCGGTTTGTTTTTGTTTTTGTTTTTGTTTGAATAAAATGGATCCAAGCATTCACTTTGTGGGAGAGAGACACGCTCCGCTGTTGCATATGGACAAATATGTCCTTAGGCTTTACTCATAATGTTCATGGCGAAGTTTCTTCTTCGTTAAATTGTTATATGGTTGGAATTGAAAAATGCTACATGTAGTAATTCTAAAATGTATTGGATAATGTGATACTTGGCAATTGTTGTGCTCATGTTTAAGCTCTTGCATCATATGCTTTGCACCCATTAATGAAGAAATACATAGAGCTTGCTAAAATTTGATTTGCATATTTGGTCTCTCTAAGGTCTAGATAATATCTAGTATTGAGTTTTGAACAACAAGGAAGACGGTGTAGAGTCTTATAACGTTTACAATATGTCTTTTATGTGAGTTTTGCTGCACCGGTTCATCCTTGAGTTTGCTTCAAATAACCTTGCTAGCCTAAACCTTGTATCGAGAGGGAATACTTCTCATGCATCCAAAATCCTTGAGCCAACTACTATGCCATTTGTGTCCACCATACCTACCTACTACATGGTATTTCTCCGCCATTCCAAAGTAAATTGCTTGAGTGCTACCTTTAAAATTCCATCATTCACCTTTGCAATATATAGCTCATGGGACAAAATAGCCTTAAAAACTATCGTAGTATTGAATATGTACTTATGCACTTTATATTTTATTAAGTTGCTTGTTGTGCGATAACCATGCTTCTGGGGAACGCCATCAACTATTGTTGAATATCATGTGAGTTGCTATGCATGTCCGTCTTGTCTGAAGGATCTATCATTTTAGTGGTTGGAGCATGCAAAATTGTTAGAGAAGAACATTGGGCCGCTAACTAAAGCCATGAATCATGGTTGAAGTTTCAGTTTTGGACATATATCCTCAATCTCATATGAGAATAATAATTATTGCTACATGCTTATGCATTTAAGAGGAGTCCATTATCTGTTGTCCATGTTGTCCCGGTATGGATGTCTAAGTTGAGAATAATCAAAATCGAGAAATCCAAAATGCGAGCTTTCTCCTTAGACCTTTGTACAGGCGGCATGGAGGTACCCCTTTGTGACACTTGGTTGAAACATGGCATGCAAAGATCCGGTAGTCCAAGCTAAGTAGGACGAGGTGCGGGCACTATTAGTATACTATGCATGAGGCTTGCAACTTGTAAGATATAATTTACATAACTCATATGCTTTATTACTACCGTTGCCAAAATTGTTTCATGTTTTCAAAATAAAAGCTCTAGCACAAATATAGCAATCGATGCTTTCCTCGTTGAAGGACCTTTCTTTTACTTTTATTGTTGAGTCAGTTTACCTATCTCCCTCCACCTTAAGAAGCAAACACTTGTGTGAACTGTGCATTGATTCCTACATACTTGCATATTGCACTTGTTATACTACTCTATGTTGACAATATCCATGAGATATACATGTTATAAGTTGAAAGCAACCGCCGAAACTTAATCTTCCTTTGTGTTGCTTCAACACCTTTACTTTGATTTATTGCTTTATGAGTTAACTCTTATGCAAGACTTATTGATGCTTGTCTTGAAGTACTATTCATGAAAAGTCTTTGCTTTATGATTCACTTGTTTACTCATGTCATTACCTTTGTTTTGATCGCTGCATTCATTATATATGTTTACAAATAGTATGATCAAGATTATGATGGCATGTCACTTAAGAAATTATCTTTGTTATCGTTTTACTGCTCGGGACGAGCAGAACTAAGCTTGGGGATGCTGATACGTCTCCAACGTATCGATAATTTCTTATGTTCCATGCCACTTTATTGATGATACCTACATGTTTTATGCACATTATATGTCATATTTATGCATTTTCTGGAACTAACCTATTAACAAGATGCCGAAGAGCCATTTGCTGTTTTCTGCTGTTTTTGAAATCCTAGTAAGGAAATATTCTCGGAATTGGACGAAATCTTCGCCCATGGTCCTATTTTTGCACGAAGCTTCCCGAAGACCGAAGAGGGAAGGAAGTGGGGCCACGAGGCGCCGACACCATAGGGCGGCGCGGCCTCCCCGGCCGCGCCGACCTAGGGTGTGGGGCCCTCGTGTGGCCCCCGCGTTGCCCTTCCGCCTACTTAAAGCCTCCGTCGCGAAACCCCAGTACCGAGAGCCACGATACGGAAAACCTTCCAGAGACGCGCCGCCGCGAATCCCATCTCGGGGATTCAGAGATCGCCTCGCACCCGCCGAGAGGGGATTCATCTCCGGAGGACTCTTCATCGCCATGATCGCCCCAGTGATGAGTGAGTAGTTCACCCCTGACCATGGGTCCATAGCAGTAGCTAGATGGTCGTCTTCTCCTTGTTGTGCTTCATTGTTGGATCTTGTGAGCTGCCTAACATGATCAAGATCATCTATCTGTAATACTATATGTTGTGTTTGTCGGGATCCGATGGATAGAGAATACTATGTTATGGTGATTATCAATCTATTGTTTATGTGTTGTTTATGATCTTGCATGCTCTCCGTTATTAGTAGAGGCTCTGGCCAAGTTTTTGCTCTTAACTCCAAGAGGGAGTATTTATGCTCGATAGTGGGTTCATGCCTTCATTGACACCTGGGACAGTGACAGAAAGTTCTAAGGTTGTGATGTGCTGTTGCCACTAGGGATAAAACATTGATTCTATGTCTAAGGATGTAGTTGTCGATTACATTACGCACCATACTTAATGCAATTGTCTGTTGCTTAGCAACTTAATACCGAATGGGGTTCGGATGATAACCCGAAGGTGGACTTTTTAGGCATAGATGCAGTTGGATGGCGGTCTATGTACTTTGTCGTAATGCCCAATTAAATCTCACTATATTTATCATGCCATGTATGTGCATCGCGGTGCCCTCTCTATTTGTCAATTGCCCGACTGTAATTTGTTCACCCAACATGCTTTTATCTTATGGGAGAGACACCTCTAGTGAACTGTGGACCCCGGTCCTATTCTTTACATAGCATACAATCTACTGCAATTGTGTTTTACTGTTTTCTTTGCAAACATCTTCCACTCGATACGTTTAATCCTTTGTTACAACAAGCCGGTGAGATTGACAACCTCACTGTTTCGTTGGGGCAAAGTACTTTGGTTTTGTTGTGCAGATTCCACGTTGGCGCCGGAATCCCTGTTGTTGCGCCGCATCACATTTCGCCACCATCAACCTTCAACGTGCTTCTTGGCTCCTCCGGTTCGATTAAACCTTGGTTTCTTTCTGAGGGAAAACTTGCCACTGTACGCATCATACCTTCCTCTTGGGGTTCCCAACGGACGTGTACATTGACGCGCATCAGGCCCCTGCTCCGGTGACAAACGGGGCAGATACTGCAAGTCCTGGACCCCTCCCGGTCATGGCCCGGTGCATGTTTTGGTGCTAACCAGATGGTTCGTCCTGTGGCCCGGTCGGACCGGCCCCTGCACCGGATGGTCCGGTCCCAGGCCCGGTTGACCGGCTCCATCGACCGATGCTGAGCTGGTCACTTCCCAAACGGTTAGATTTCGGCTTGGGCTATAAATAGCCCTTCTTCCACCTTGGGCTGGATAAGTTCTTCCACTCTCTCTCCTCCATTGTTGACTTTGAAGAACTTGCCCTATCTCTTGATTCCCCCATGATTCTTGCTCATTCTTGAGGGATCTAAGAGAGGAGATCTAGATCTACAATCCCCACCAATCCATTTCTCCTCTAAGTGAGGGGAACCCTTTGGATCTAGATCTTGGAGTCATTTGTTGATTTCCTCTTTATTCTTCCTCTCTAATCTCATCCTAGCATTTGTTGCTTTGGTGGGATTTGAGTGTGAAGGATTTGAACACCTCTAGTGTTCTTGCTTTGCATCATTGCATAGTGTTGAGCTCTCCACCACGATTAGTTCGAGTGAGAGACCGTGAGCTTGTTACTCTTGGAGGGAGACCTCCTAGTTGGCTTGGCGGTTGGTGCTCCGGTGATCTCTTCAAGGAAGATTGTGAAGAGGCCCGGGCTTCTCCTTCGTGGAGCTTGTGAAGTGGTTTTGGAGCTTGCCATCTCCGGAGTGGAGGAAAAGCTAACCATAAGGAAAGGGCCATTATCCTTCGTGGGTTTGGCTCGGAGAATAGGGTGAGCCTTCGTGGCATTGGGGAATCCTTCATGGGACCTCCACCCCTCCAAACGTGACGTACCTTCTTGCAAAGGAAGGTAATACATCCTCGTCTCCGCGTGTCTCGGTTATTTCTATACCCGAGCTTACTTTTCTTGTGACAACCATCGTGCTTGAAGTACATATATCTTGCTATCACTTGTGCTACATATATCTTGTGCCTATCTTGCTTAAGCTCTAGTTGTTGTTGTTGCACTTAGGTGAGCCTAGCATATTTAGGATTTGTGCTTGTAAAATAAACGTTAGTTTAATTCCGCATTCTTACAAGCCAAATCCGTAAGAGTTTTTTAAACGCCTATTCACCCCCCCTCTAGGCGACATCTCGTCCTTTCAAGGGGAAAAACTGTCGACTGCAAGGTATCACTGCCACAACTAATCAATGTGAGAGCATATCTGGCTGAGCTACAGGACCTACATCAGCATGATTCGGTACAGTACCTGGTGCAGCTGTATGTCGCTGAAGACACCAAAACCTCTGAGAGGGGACCACAGATAATAGCAATGGTGATTGATACTTATGCAGAAATATTTGAAGAACCAAAAGGGCTGCCACCACGCCGCAAGCATGATCACACTATTCCATTGATGTCAGGAGCAAGCCCAGTGAATTTACGCCCTTACAGATACAACCCAATGCAGAAAAATGAGATAGAGAAGCAGGTTCGAGAATTGTTGGTGCAAGGCGTTATTCAGATCAGCTCCAGCCCTTTCGCGTCACCAGTTCTGCTGGTGGAAAAAAAGGACTTAACATGGAGATTGTGCGTGGATTTCCGCCACCTCAATGCCTTGACTATTAAAAATAAATATCCCCTTCCTGTCATCGACGAGTTGCTCGATGAATTGGCAGGATCACAGTGGTTCACGAGTTTGGATTTGCTCTTCGGGTATCATCAAATTCATATGGCTGCAGGCGAGGAATATAAAACTGCTTTCCAAACGCACCATGGCCACTTTGAGTATAAAGTTATGCCATATGGGGTTACAGGTGGTCCATCTACTTTCCAAGCCTTGATGAATGACATCCTTGCTCCATTCCTACGATTGAGTGTGCTGGTATTTGTCGATGACATCATCATCTACAGCAAAACCCTCCAGGATCATGTCCAACATTTGGAAAAAAGTCTTTGTTGTCTTACTGGAGCATAATCTGAAGGTGAAGAAATCTAAGTGCACCTTTGCCCAACAAGACATCTTATACCTTGGTCACCTAATTAGTCATAATGGTGTGTCAGCTGACAGAAAGAAGGTAGAACCAATCTTGGCATGGAAGCAACCTTAGAATGTGAAGGAATTACGCAGCTTATTTGGGGCATCTGAGGAGTCAGATATAACCCTGGATGAATCCAGAATTGATGATATTCCACAAGTGTCCCCACAGGAGAATGTTGTCCTTGCCGTCCCATATACAGAGGATGAGATAAGGAAAGCAGTCTTCCAAATGGAACATAACAAGGCACCGGGACCTGATGGTTTCCCGGCAGAGTTCTATCAAACATTTTGGGATACTATTAAAAAAGATCTCCTAGAGTTGTTTGAAAAGCTTCACGCCAGGCAATTAGATTTGTTCTGTATTAACTTCAGGGAAATAACTTTACTCCCAAAGGTTAACGATGCCAATCGTATTCAGCAGTTTAGACCAATCTTTCTTCTTAATGTTTATTTTAAAATATTCACCAATGTTGCAACTATTAGACTAAATTCGGTGGTTGATCACGTGGTGCGACCAACTTAGATTGCGTTTATCCAAGGTCGATACATCCTAGATGGTGTTGTGACCTTGCACGAGACAATACATGAGATGCACCGCAAAAACTTAAATGGGGTTATCCTCAAGATCGACAATGAAAAAGCTTACGATAAGGTCAAATATTCTTTTCGAAAGCAAACACTTTGGATGAAAGGCTTTTCTCCCGAATGGCGCACTTTAATTAATAACTTTATCTTTGGTGGAAGTGTTTCCATCAAAATAAATAAATGATGATGTGGGCAAATACTTCTAAACAAAGAAAGGGTTGAGCAAGGCGGTCTCCTATCTCCAATGTTATTTAACATTGTGGCGGATATGCTTGCTATACTCATAGAGCGGGCCAAGGCTGATGGCCAGATTGAAGGAGTGATTCCACATCTGGTTGATGGGGGTTTATCTATCCTTCAGTATGCCGACGACACAATTCTTTTTATGGATCATGACCTGGAAAAGGCAAAAAATCTGAAATTAATTTTATCAGCTTTCGAGCAACTATCTAGTCTAAAGAATAATTTCCATAAGTGCAAATTTTTTTGTTTCGGTGACGCCCAAGACGATGCCAACCAATATGCCGAGTTGTTCGGATGTGGTTTAGGCTCTTTTCCAATAAGCAACCTCGGTATTACGATTCACCATCGGAGACTCACACTAGCCGAATGGAAAATAGTCGATGAAAGATTGCAGAAAAGACTTAGTAGTTGGAAAGGAAAATTGCTATCTCTGGGTGGAATATTAGTACTCACAAACATGGTACTGTATATGATTTCGTTCTTCCAGTTGCGCAAAGAAATTCTTCATAGATTGGATTATCTCGGATCAAGATTCTTTTGGCAAGGAGATAGTGAAAACAAAAAATATCAGTTGACAAAATGGAATGTCGTATGCCGTCCTAAAGATCAAGGTGGACTTGGTGTCCATGATCTAGAGATTAAGAACAAGACCTTGATACGTCCAAAACGTATCTACTTTCCCGAACACTTTTGCTATTGTTTTGCCTCTAATTTGTGTATTTTGGATACAACTAACACGGACTAACGCTGTTTTCAGCCGAATTGCTCTGGTGTCTCGTTTTTGTGCAGAAATCCAACTTTCGGAAAATCCTCGGAATTTATGCGAAAGGCCCTATTTTCCCAGCATCGACGGAGCGAAGGGCAAGCCAGGTGGGGCCCGAGGCCCCCACACACTAGGCCGACGCGGCCCAGAGGGGGCGCGCCGCCTTGTTGTGTGGGCGCCTCGGCGGCCCCCCGACGCTCTCCTCTAGACTATATACGCCTTTCGACCTAAAAACGCCAGGGGGTACGACCATATTTCCAGAGACCATCCAGTACGCCGCCGCCATCGCGAAACTCCGCCGGGACCAAACTCGTTCTCCGGCACTCCCGGACGGGGAATTGAGGATCTTCACCGCCATCACCACCGACGCTCTCCATCGACCAGCCATGTTTCCCCCATCCATGTGTGAGTAATTCCCCCACTGTAGGCTGAAGGGGATGGTAGGGATTGGATGAGATTGATCATGTAATAGTCACAAGATTGTTAGGGCATGGTGCCTAGTATCCGTAGATGTTACTTTATGATATTGTTGCAACTTGTTATGCTTAATGCTTGTCACTAGGGCCCGAGTGCCATGATCTCAGATCTGAACATGTTATTATTTCATCATGATATGCGTTGTTTTATGATCTTACCTGCAAGTTGTATACACACGTTGCTGTCCGGAACCCGAGGCCCCAAAGTGACATAAATTGGGACAACCGGAGGGGAAGGCGGTGATGTGAGGATCACATGTGCTCACGGAGTGTTAATGCTTTGCTCCGGTACTCTATTAAAAGGAGTACCTTAATTTCCAGTAGTTTCCCTAGAGGCCCGGCTGCCACCGGCTGGTAGGACAAAAGATGTTGTGCAAGTTTCTCATTGCGAGCACGTACGACTATATATGGAACACATGCCTATTGATTGATTAGTACTTGGATACCGCTTTATTATTATCTGCAAATGCCCTACCATGATTGTTACATGAATTCTCTCATCCATGCAACGCCCGTTCATCCGTCCCCGTGCCAGTATTTTAATCCTGTTTACTATAATCACGATCGCTGTCTTTATTTCACCGTCGTTTTTTTCACTATTCCTACTGCTATAAAATTGTTGCTACTGATAAACTCTTGCGAGCAAGTCTGTTTCCTGTGCAGCTGAATTGACAACTCCGCTGTTAAGGCTTACAAGTATTCTTTGTCTCCCTTGTGTCGAATCAATAAATTGGGTAATACTTCCCTCGAAGACTGTTGCGATCCCCTATACTTGTGGGTCATCAAGACTATTTTCTGGCGCCGTTGCCGGGGAGCATAGCTTTATTTGCAAGTTCACTTGGATTGATATTGTTCGCTGCAAATTCTCCATCATGGGTAAACCTCGCGATACTAAAGTCGCCATATTACCATCCACTACAAGAAAAGGTACAACTCTGAGTACCTCTGCTGCTCTTGATTCACCATCTGTGATAAGTCAACTTGTTTCACCACCACAAACTTCACGTGTTGGTATTTCTGCTGAATCTGAAAATTCCTCTGATAATTTTGATGATGCTTCTACTGTGCTTGATAATACTGGTTCATTAGGTCCTTTTCTAGATGCTACAATTGCTAGGTCTAGACAAATTGAAATTACTGAAACTCCTAATGAAAATACTGTTACACCTGTTAATTCACCTGAGATTGATGATCTTGATGAAGATTATGTGGAACTTGATGATGATTTTATTGATAAATGCAATGCTACTACTAGTACAAGTAACCTTAAAAAGCTTATTGCACAACATGCTGTTAGATATAAACTGTCTCCTGATCCTAAATTTGCCACATCTCCTATAAACATTAAGGATAAAGATTATGACTTTTCTCTTGATTTAGCTCATATATCTATTGTTGAGAAAACACCTTTTTGTGGTACTGAAAAAGAAAGTGCTGTAGAACATATGAATGAGCTTTCTACTTTAAGTAGCTTGTTTTCTGATGATGTTAAGATGCGTACTTATTTTGTTGCTAAGATTTTCCCATTCTCATTAAAGGATGATGCTAAGATTTGGTATAATAATTTGCCTCCTGATTCTATTGATAGTCCAAGTTGTTTGCTTGATGTTTTCTTTCGGAAATACTTTCCCGCTAGTGCTCAACATATGGCTCTGCAGAGAATTTATAGCTTTGATCAAGAAGATGGAGAGAAATTGCCTGAAGCTTGGGCAAGATTTTGCTCTCTCATTAGAGCTCGGCCTGGACATGATTTGGAAAAACATGATTTACTTGATATATTTTATAGTGGACTAACCATTGAGTCTAGGGCATACCTGGATAGTTGTGCTGATTGTGTTTTCAGGAAAAGAACTCCAGACGAAGCTGAAGAATTATTGGCAAAGATAAGCAAAAATCATGATGATTGGTCTACACCTGAACCAACTCCGACACCTATATTGAAGAAGAGGGGTATGATTGAATTAAATGATGAAGATATGAGGGAAGCCAAGAAATCTCTTATGGAGAAAGGTATTAAATCTGAAGATGTGAAGAATTTGCCTCCAATAGAAGACCTATGTAAGATAATTCCCCCTTCATCCACAATTGAGGTACATTCTCTTCAACGCTTTGATAGAGGAGATATTCCATATTCAAAACCTCCTGATCAATGTTTAGATGAATTTGATAATTATATTGTTAAGCAAAGTAATTTTAATATGAGAGTAGAGAATTGATACGTCTCCAACGTATCTATAATTTCTTATGTTCCATGCTACTTTATTGATGATATCTACATGTTTTATGCATACTTTATGTCATATTTATGCGTTTTCCGAACTAACCTATTAACAAGATGCCAGTGCCAGTTTTCTGCTGTTTTTGGTTTGAAATCCTAGTAATCAAATATTCTCGAATTGGACGAAATCAACGCCTGTGTTCCTATTTTGCCCGAAGCATCCGTAACACCCGAGAGTCGCCATAGGGGGCCACACAGGCCCAGATGATAGGGCGCGGCCCAGGCCCCGCCGCGCCGCCTTATGGTGTCGTCGCCCTTCGACCTTCCGACGCCGCCTCTTCGCCTATATAAAGGTCCCTGCACCTAAAACCTCGAGGGAATAAGCCACGGTACGCGAAACCTTCCAGCCGCCGCCATCGCAAGCCAAGATCTGGGGACAGGAGTCTCTGTTCGCACGCCGCCGGACGGGGAAGTGCCCCTAAGGCTTCTCCATCGACACCGCTGCCATGTTCACCGCCATCTTCATCAACGCTGCTGCTCCCATGAAGAGGGAGTAGTTCTCCATCGAGGCTCGGGGCTGTACCGGTAGCTATGTGGTTCATCTCTCCCTATGTACTTCAATACAATAATCTCATGAGCTGCCTTACATGATTGAGATTCATATGATGATGCTTGTAATCTAGATGTCATTATGCTAGTCAAGTGGGTTTTACTTATGTGATCTCCGGAGACTCCTTGTCCCACGTGTGTAAAGGTGACAGTGTGTGCACCGTGTGGGTCTCTTAGGCTATATTTCACAGAATACTTATTCACTGTTATGAATGGCATAGTGAAGTGCTTATTTATATCTCTTTATGATTGCAATGTGTTTTGTATCACAATTTATCTATGTGCTACTCTAGTGATGTTATTAAAGTAGTTTTATTCCTCCTGCACGATGTAATGGTGACAGTGTGTGCATCCGTGTTAGTACTTGGCGTAGGCTATGATTATGATCTCTTGTAGATTATGAAGTTAACTATTGCTATGATGGTATTGATGTGATCTATTCCTCCTACATGGCGTGAAGGTGACAGTGTGCATGCTAAGTTAGTACTTGGTTTAGTCGTGTCGATCTTTCATGCACTCTAAGGTTATTTAAATATGAACATTTAATTGTGGAGCTTGTTAACTCCGGCATTGAGGGTTCGTGTAATCCTACGCAATGTGTTCATCATCCAACAAGAGAGTGTAGAGTATGCATTTATCTATTCTGTTATGTGATCAAAGTTGAGAGTGTCCACTAGTGAAATTCTAATCCCTAGGCCTTGTTCCTAAATACCGCTATAGCTGCTTGTTTACTGTTTTATCGTGTTACTCATTGCTATTACCGCATGTTTACTTCCGCAATATTACTACTATCAACCGCACGCCAGCGAGCTATTTTCTTCTGGCGCTCGTACTGCTCATATTCATTCATACCACTTGTATTTCACTATCTCTTCGCGAACTAGTGCACCTATTAGGTGTGTTGGGGACACAAGAGACTTCTTGCTTTGTGGTTGCAGGGTTGCTTGAGAGGGATATCTTTGACCTCTTCCTCCCCGAGTTCGATAAACCTTGGGTGATCCACTTAAGGGAAAACTTGCTGCTGTTCTACAAACCTCTGCTCTTGGAGGCCCAACACTGCCTACAAGAATAGAAGCACCCGTAGACATCAAGCTATTTTCTGGCGCCGTTGCCGGGGAGGAAAGGTAAAAGGTACTCACACTCCGGATCTCGGCTACTAAGCTATTTTCCGACGCCGTTGTAAGTACTCGAAGACTCTCGCAATCGCGACATTTGGTTTCTTGTTTACACTAGTTAGGCATAATGGACAACAATGACCTTTTTATTCTATTTCCTGATTTAAGACATGGATGGTTTGATGCGAAAATTAAAAAACCCATGGAACATATTAATATGAATGCTTTGAACACTATTGTTGCTAATGCTATGGAAAATTCTAAGCTTGGGGAAGCTAGCTTTGATGAGCATGATATTTTTAGTCCCCCAAGTATTGAGGAGAAAATTTTCTTTGATGATACTATGCCTCCTATATTTGATGATGAGAATAATAATGATAGCTACTTTGTTGAATTTGCTCCCACTACAACTAATAAAATTGATTATGCTTATGTGGAGAGTAATAATTTTATGCATGAGACTCATGATAAGAATGCTTTATGTGATAGTTATATTGTTGAGTTTGCTCATGATGCTACTGAAAATTATTATGAGAGAGGAAAATATGGTTGTAAAAATTTTCATGTTACTAAAACACCTCTCTATGTGCTGAAATTTTTGAAGCTACACTTGTTTTATCTTCCTATGCTTCTTACTTTGCTCTTCATGAACTTGTTTATTTACAAGATTCCTATGCATAGGAAGCATGTTAGACTTAAATGTGTTTTGAATTTGCCTCTTGATGCTCTCTTTTGCTTCAACTTCTATTTCTTGCGAGTGCATCATTAAAACTGCTGAGCCCATCTTAATGGCTATAAAGAAAGAACTTCTTGGGAGATAACCCATGTGTTTATTTTACTACAGCAATTTTTGTTTTGTTGAGTCTTGGAAGTTTTTTACTACTGTAGCAACCTCTCCTTATCATGTTTTTGTGCCAAGTAAAGTTTCTATGTTAAAGTTGATGTTATATTTGGGATCGCTGCGCAGAAACAGCATTGCTGTCTGTCACGAATTCTGGCACAAGTCTCTGTAGAAAATTCGAAAAAATCTGCCAATTTACGAGCGTGATCCTCAGATATGTACGCAACTTTCATTAGTTTTGAGTTTTTCCATTTGAGCAAGTCTGGTGCCATTTTCAAATTCGTCTTTACGAACTGTTCTGTTTTGACAGATTCTGCCTTTTATTTCGCATTGCCTCTTTTGCTATGTTGGATGAATTTCTTTGATCCATTAATGTCCAGTAGCTTTATGCAATGTCCAGAAGTGTAAAGAATGATTGTGTCACCTCTGAACATGTGAATTTTGATTATGCACTAACCCTCTCATGAGTTTGCTTGAAGTTTGTGTGAAGGAAGTTTTCAAGGGTCAAGAGAAGAGGATGATATACTATGATCAAGAAGAGTGAAAGGTCTAAGCTTGGGGATGCCCCCGTGGTTCATCCCTGCATATTTCAAGAATACTCAAGCATCTAAGCTTGGGGATGCCCAAGGCATCCCCTTCTTCATCGACAAAGTATCAGGTTCCTTCTCTTGAAACTATATTTTTATTCGGTCACATCTTATGTACTTTACTTGGAGCGTCTGTGTGTGCTTTTATTTTTGTTTTGTTATCTTAGTTCTCTGAATAAGTTCATCCTTGTGTGGAGAGAGACACGCTCCGCTGGTTCATATGAACACATGTGTTCTTAGCTTTTAATGTTCATGGCGAAGGTTGAAACTGCTTCGTTAATTGTTATATGGTTGGAAACAGAAAATGCTACATGTAGTAATTGGTAAAATGTCTTGGATAATGTGATACTTGGCAATTGTTGTGCTCATGTTTAAGCTCTTGCATCATATACTTTGCACCCATTAATGAAGAAATACATAGAGCTTGCTAAAATTTGGTTTGCATAATTGGTCTCTCTAAGGTCTAGATGTATTGAGTTTTGAACAACAAGGAAGACGGTGTAAAGTATTATAATGTTTACAATATGTCTTTTATGTGAGTTTTGCTGCACCGGTTCATCCTTGTGTTTGCTTCAAATAACCTTGCTAGCCTAAGCCTTGTATCGAGAGGGAATACTTCTCATGCATCCAAAATCCTTGAGCCAACCACTATGCCATTTGTGTCCACCATACCTACCTACTACATGGTATTTCTCCGCCATTCCAAAGTAAATTGCTTGAGTGCTACCTTTAAATTTCCATCATTCTCCTTTGCAATATATAGCTCATGGGACAAAATAGCCTTAAAAACTATTGTGGTATTGAATATGTACTTATGCACTTTATCTCTTATTAAGTTGCTTGTTGTGCGATAACCATGCTTCTGGGGACGCCATCAACTCTTTGTTGAATATCATGTGAGTTGCTATGCATGTCCGTCTTGTCTGAAGTAAGAGAGATCTACCACCTTAATGGTTGGAGCATGCATATTGTTAGAGAAGAACATTGGGCCGCTAACTAAAGCCATGAATCATGGTGGAAGTTTCAGTTTTGGACATATATCCTCAATCTCATATGAGAACACTAATTGTTGCCACATGCTTATGCATTAAAGAGGAGTCCATTATCTGTTGTCCATGTTGTCCCGGTATGGATGTCTAAGTTGAGAATAATCAAAAGCGAGAAATCCAAAATGCGAGCTTTCTCCTTAGACCTTTGTACAGGCGGCATGGAGGTACCCCTTTGTGACACTTGGTTGAAACATGTGTATTGCGATGATCCGGTAGTCCAAGCTAATTAGGACAAGGTGCGGGCACGATTAGTATACTATGCATGAGGCTTGCAACTTGTAAGATATAATTTACATAACTCATATGCTTTATTACTACCGTTGATAAAATTGTTTCATGTTTTCAAAATAAAAGCTCTAGCACAAATATAGCAATCGATACTTTCCTCTTTGAAGGACCTTTCTTTTACTTTTATTGTTGAGTCAGTTTACCTATCTCTCTCCACCTTAAGAAGCAAACACTTGTGTGAACTGTGCATCGATTCCTACATACTTGCATATTGCACTTGTTATATTACTTTACATTGATAATATCCATGAGATATACATGTTATAAGTTGAAAGCAACCGCTGAAACTTAATCTTCCTTTGTGTTGCTTCAATACCTCTACTTTGAATTATTGCTTTATGAGTTAACTCCTATGCAAGACTTATTGATGCTTGTCTTGAAGTACTATTCATGAAAAGTCTTTGCTTTATGATTCATTTGTTTACTCATGCCATTACCATTGTTTTTGATCGCTGCATTCATTACATATGCTTAAAATAGTATGATCAAGGTTATGATGGCATGTCACTTAAGAAATTATCATTGTTATCGTTTACCTACTCGAGGACGAGTAGGAACTAAGCTTGGGATGCTGATACGTCTCCAACGTATCTATAATTTCTTATGTTCCATGCTACTTTATTGATGATATCTACATGTTTTATGCATACTTTATGTCATATTTATGCTTTCCGGAACTAACCTATTAACAAGATGCCGAAGTGCCGGTTCCTGTTTTCTGCTGTTTTTGGTTTTAGAAATCCTAGTAACGAAATATTCTCGGAATTGGACGAAATCAACGCCTAGGTTCCTATTTTGCCCGGAAGCATCCAACACCCGAGAGTCGCCAGAGGGGGCCACACAGGCCCCAGATGATAGGCCGGCGCGGCCCAGGCCCTGGCCGTGCCGCCTTATGGTGTCGTCGCCCCTTCGACCTTCTGACGCCGCCTCTTCGCCTATATAAAGGTCCCAGACCTAAAACCTCGAGGGAATAAGCCACGGTACGCGAAACCTTCCAGCCGCCGCCATCGCGAAGCCAAGATCTCGGGGACAGGAGTCTCCACGCCACCGGGACGGGGAAGTGCCCCCGGAAGGCTTCTCCATCGACACCGCTGCCATCTTCACCGCCATCTTCATCAACGCTCTGCTCCCATGAAGAGGGAGTAGTTCTCCATCGAGGCTCGGGGCTGTACCGGTAGCTATGTGGTTCATCTCTCTCCTATGTACTTCAATACAATAATCTCATGAGCTGCCTTACATGATTGAGATTCATATGATGATGCTTGTAATCTAGATGTCATTATGCTAGTCAAGTGGGTTTTACTTATGTGATCTCCGGAGACTCCTTGTCCCACGTGTGTAAAGGTGACAGTGTGTGCACCGTGTGGGTCTCTTAGGCTATATTTCACAGAATACTTATTCACCGTTATGAATGGCATAGTGAAGTGCTTATTTATATCTCTTTATGATTGCAATGTGTTTTGTATCACAATTTATCTATGTGCTACTCTAGTGATGTTATTAAAGTAGTTTTATTCCTCCTGCACGATGTAATGGTGACAGTGTGTGCATCCGTGTTAGTACTTGGCGTAGGCTATGATTATGATCTCTTGTAGATTATGAAGTTAACTATTGCTATGATGGTATTGATGTGATCTATTCCTCCTACATGGCGTGAAGGTGACAGTGTGCATGCTAAGTTAGTACTTGGTTTAGTCGTGTCGATCTTTCATGCACTCTAAGGTTATTTAAATATGAACATTTAATTGTGGAGCTTGTTAACTCCGGCATTGAGGGTTCGTGTAATCCTACGCAATGTGTTCATCATCCAACAAGAGAGTGTAGAGTATGCATTTATCTATTCTGTTATGTGATCAAAGTTGAGAGTGTCCACTAGTGAAAGTCTAATCCCTAGGCCTTGTTCCTAAATGCTATAGCTGCTTGTTTATGCTTTACTGCGCACTACCGCATTACCGCATGTTTACTTCCTGCAATATTACTACCATCAACCGCACGCCAGCAAGCTATTTTCTGCGCCGTACTATCTGCTCATATTCATTCATACCACTTGTATTTCACTATCTCTTCGCCGAACTAGTGCACCTATTAGGTGTGTTGGGGACACAAGAAACTTCTTGCTTTGTGGTTGCAGGGTTGCTTGAGAGGGATATCTTTGACCTCTTCCTCCCTGAGTTCGATAAACCTTGGGTGATCCACTTAAGGGAAAACTTGCTGCTGTTCTACAAACCTCTGCTCTTGGAGGCCCAACACTGTCTACAAGAATAGAAGCACCCGTAGACATCAGAGAATCATCTAATGGAAAATTCTCAAGCTATTGGTAAATTGCATGATATTGTGGAGAGAACCTCCAATGATGTTAAGATGCTTTTTAAACATTTTAATATGATTCAAACTCAAATTGATCAACTTACTAAAGTGCAAAATGACTTGCTAAAAAATAATCATGAAGAAAAACATGTTTATGAAGTAACAACTAGAGGCGGTGTTTCTACCCAGGATCCTCTATATCCTGAAGGGCACCCCAAAAGAATTGAACAAGATTCTCAACGAACTAAAGAAATTAGTAGTCCTTCTAAGAAAAAGAAGAAGAAACATAAAACTGTTGTAGAATCCTCTGAACCTGTTAATGATCCTAATAGTATTTCTATTTCTGATGCTGAAACTGAAAGTGGTAATGAACATGATGAAGATAATGATAAGAATGATACTCCTGATAAAGAAGAAATTGAGAAAGAACCTGAAAAGCATGATAAAAATAAAAAGTACACTAAAGAAGATTTTATTACAAAGAAACATGGTAATGAAAGAGAACCTTGGGTTCAAAAGCAAATGCCTTTTCCTGCTAAGAAACTAAAATCAAAGGAGGAGGAAAATTATAATAAATTTTGTGATTGGATGAAACCTTTATTTTTGCAAATCCCTTTGACGATGCTATTAAATTGCCTCCTTATTCAAAGTATATGAAAGATATTGTCTCTAACAAAAGGAAAATTCCCAATGAGGAGATTTCCACTATGCTCGCTAATTACTCTTTTAATGGTAAGGTTCCAAAGAAGCTTGGAGACCCAGGTATACCGACTATTCCTTGTTCCATCAAGAATAATTATGTTAGAACTGCTCTATGTGATTTGGGAGCAGGAGTTAGTGTAATGCCTTTTTCTCTTTACAAGAGACTTGATTTAGATAAGTTGATACCAACTGATATATCTTTGCAAATGGCTGATAAATCTACTGCTATTCCTGTTGGTGTATGTGAAAATGTTCCTGTTCAAGTTACTCAACATTGCTTGATATTAACTGATTTTGTTGTGTTGGAAATGCCTGAAGATGATAACATGTCCATTATTCTTGGAAGACCCTTTCTTAATACTGCAGGGGCTGTTATTGATTGCAATAAAGGCAAGGTTACTTTCAATGTTGATGACAAGGAACATACTGTCTATTTTCCCAAGAGGATTGATAAAGTATATGGAGTTAATACAATTTTTAATGTGAAAACTATCAAAGTGGGATCCATTGATTGTCCTATATATGAGCCTAAAGAAGAATATCAAACTCTTGTGATTGGATCCATATCAATTCAATATAAGGTAACATGATTGATTTGAGGTTTATTTCTTCTTATGTCATATAAAATTTATTTGGTAGCAAGACTTGATCAACCTTGTTAACAAATATATTTTAATGCATGAGAGAGCTAAACAACATTTCTTTCCTTCTTTCTTCCTCCACTTGTTTTACTTGCTGTAGCACTTTTTTTTTGCAATATGCTTTAGTTGTTTAAGATTTTGGAAATCATTTTCCTGCGCAGTAATAATTACTTTAACACCCAGAAATGTGCATTTTTCGAAGTTCTCAAAAATTTACAAAAATTATACTGTAGTCTTATTTTTCAAGGGGCACTGGGAGCACCTGATGACTGGGGCACCCCAGGTGGCACCCCACAGGCCGGCGCGGCCAGCAAGGGGGCGCGCCACCCTGGTGTGTGGGCCCCTCCTTGCCCCACTTCATCATCTCTTTCACTCATTGCACTCTCTCTCCCGAAAAAACTCGTACTCACTTTCTCTCACTCGCGTTTCTGCTCAAGAACTCGCGATTTCTCGATCTCTTTGCTCAGCCCAGATTTCTGTCTGAAATTTGGCACATTTGCTCTCCGGTATGTGACTCCTTTGATTATCCAATTAGAATTTTGTTTGGTTGAGTATATCTTGAATATTTTGCTGCTGTAGGTAACATGTTTAGTGAGCTTGCATGCTTGTTCTAAGTGGTAGAAATTAGTTTTGATGCATGTTTAGTACTCTAGCAAGTTCCTATAGTAGTTCCCCTCAATTATATACCTTGAAATCAAATTTTATAATGATTGTTGAAAAATTTCAGAAAATGGAAGGAAGTAGGCACCAACTAAACCAACAAGAATTGGAGGTGCAACAAGTCATGAGAGTTCACCGCGAAGAGGGAGTATACCCCTCTTATTACCCATGTACTGATTTTATGCGGAATGCAATCCTGCAAGATGTTCAAACACTGATTTCCAATGCAGGGTTGGAAGGTTTTACTGTTGGTGAACCTTACCAATATGCTAAACTAACAGTGTCGGTTGTGCAGGATTTCGAATTTCATCGGTCTCAAACTAACCCCATGGTCCGATACAAGATTTATAACAAAACTATCAACTTGCCCTTTAGTGACTTTTGTGCAGCAATTAGAGTGCCACAATGGGGATCCTGCGAGAAGGTTAGGGGAACGCCGCGGGAGCTCTCGAGTATTTATACAAACTAGTACGATTTCATGCACCTGTTCTGCTTAACCTTGATTCCAGGAAAGGGTGGTCGGTCACAGAAAATGAGCTAAATGCATACATAGAAAGGGAAGGCCATCATGCAAGGGACGGCACGGAGGAGGCCGAGGAGCACCCCGACTCTTCATCCGATGCAGCGAGCTCCTCATATCAACATTATGGTCATGTGGAGCCTCCACGACATTCTTCTGCGCAGGGGCCTTATTATCACTCCATGTACGATCCACCGGCGTGGAACCCCGACCCTCGTTGGGAATGAACTCCACTTAGGCCAAAAGCCTAAGCTTGGGGGAGGTATACCGGCATCACTCATTCTTTGCATATTATGGTTGCTGGATACTTGTACATACTTGTTTAGTTTCTTAGAGTGGTTTTCTAATGAGAGGGAGATGATATTTGGGGAAGTGCTGTCCAAAAACAGATTCTGTGTTGTTACCAAAAAATTCGTACGCACAGCCAGAACGTTATTTTGAGTTGCAAATTTTTGAGCATGTGCCCCAGGTTGTTATCTAACTTTCATTAGTTGAACACTTTTTGAGCTGAGCAATGGAAGATTTTTGTTAATTTCGATTTCTGTACTGCTGTCAGGATTTGGCAGATTTCTGCCATCCTGTTTTTCTGTGTTTCTGTTAGTTTGCATTCTCTTGTTTTTGCTTTGTTTCTTTCCTAAAACACAAAAATACAAAAAATATATTTCTGTTGTTTCTTTTCACCATTTGTTTATTTGGTTCTTTGCTCTTATTTTACTTTATTTGCTATCATTGGTTTGCTATGAGAAAATCCAAAAAGATTTTGCTTTGTTTTCTTGTTTCCTTTTGTTCTTGTTTCTAACCCGAAAACACCAAAAATATTTGTTGTTCTTCTTTGGTTTTGTAAAGTTCATTAGGGAGTTCAGAGGTCTCCGGTGGTTGGAGCTTGGTTTCATTTCATATTATTATTCAAGCTGCACAAGTGAAAGGCAATAATGACGATCTACGGCAATTTGACTGTGGTGAGAGGCTGGTATGAACTCTATTTGTTTTCATTTTTGTACATATACTCATCTATGTGAGCATGCTTAGTTGGTTCATGTGAGGTATATGTCATTTAATGAAAGTCTAGTAGTTTATGATCTCTCATGATTAGTTCCAATCTATTAATAATGAGTAGCATGTCATGAATATTTGCTTGCATTGTTTTATTCATAGATCGGTATGACATTGTGGTATCCTCCTCTGAATAATTCACTTGAATCGACTTGGCACATGCTCACGCATGCATATGACTAAACAAAAGTCAATTAAGCCTCGATGATTTATTTTGCTTCAGAGTTCTTGTATCACTTTTATGCCTCCGTTAATTTTATTTTGTCGCAAGCATGATTATGACAGTTATGCTCTCTTGATTGTCGCTTCCCAGTCTATTGCTAGCCTCCACTTGTACTGAGCGGGAACGCTGCTCGTGCTTCCAAACACCTGAAAACCAAGTTGTTCCAAAGTGTCCACCATAAATACCTATGCATGGCATTTCAAACCATTCCAAGTAAATTCTCATGTGCTACCTTTAAACCTTCAAACTACTTCTCAATTTGTGTCTATGTTTTATAGCTCATGAGGAAATATGTGGTGTTTTATCTTTCAACCTTGTCATTTACTCCGGACAGACTTTCACCAATGGACTAGTGGCACATCCGCTTATCCAATAATTTTGCAAAAAGAGCTGGCAACAGGGTTCCCAGCCCCAATTAATCAACCTTCATTAATAATTCTCTTCACGTGTTTTTCTCTGATTCATCAGTAAGCAACTTAACTTGCAAATAGACACTTCCCCATGGTATGTGAAGGTTGGAAGGCACCCGAGGATTCGGTTAGCCATGGCTTGTGTAAGCAAAGGTTGGGGGAGTGTCATCCATAATGAAACTAAAATACATGTGTAAACAAAAGAGAAGAGGGATGATGTACCTTGCTGGTAGAGATAACGTCCTTCATGGGAGCCGCTCTTGAGAGTCTGGTTGGCGAGGTGGTTAGAGTACCCACTATCATTCGTTGACAACAACAAACACCTCTCAAAATAATTTTACTTCTGTCTTTGAAAAATGAAAAGCTCTAGCACATGTTAATCCCTGCTTCCCTCTGCGAAGGGTCAATCTTTTACTTTTATGTTGAGTCACCATCCTTCCTTTGAGCACTTTCTTGAGAGCATGACTGTCATTCTTAGTATAATATGCTTGTCCCAAAATATGATCAGCTGTGGTATAACTTTGATGCTTTTATCTTTGACAAATTTACTTCTAGTCTTTCTATGAACTTCAGAGGTGCCTGGGCATTTATGTTTTGCTACAAATACAGGCAAGCGAGATACCACTTTATCATATCTTTCTATGAACATTGCAATCCTGCTTATTGAAGTGCTTCATGATGCTTGTTATTAGTTTGTTGGTATCTCTTTTATGATTGACACAGTTACTAGATGACTTTATTTGCATGTACCTTATTATGAATTGCTTAAGCACTTGCCATATCATGAGAATATTTACATCATATGAACAAATGTGTTCGTGAAAGTTCTTTTATCGCACTCAGTTGTTAACTGAATTGCTTGAGGACAAGCAATAAGCTAAGCTTGGGGGAGTTGATACGTCCAAAACGTATCTACTTTCCCGAACACTTTTGCTATTGTTTTGCCTCTAATTTGTGTATTTTGATACAACTAACACGGACTAACGCTGTTTTCAGAGAATTGCTCTGGTATCTCGTTTTTGTGCAGAAATCCAACTTTCAGGAAAATCCTCGAATTTATACGAAAGGCCCTATTTTCCTGCATACGGAGCCAGAAGGGCAAGCCAGGTGGGGGCCCGAGGCCCCCACACACTAGGCCGGCGCGGCCCAGGAGGGGGCGCGCCGCCTTGTTGTGTGGGCGCCTCGGCGGCCCCCCGACGCTCTCCTCTAGACTATATACGCCTTTCGACCTAAAAACGCCAGGGGGTTCGACCATATTTCCAGAGACCATCCAAACGCCGCCATCGCGAAACTCCGCCTCGGGACCAGAAACTCCGTTCTCGCACTCCGCCGGGATGGGGAATTGGAGGGGATCTTCACCGCCATCACCACCGACGCCTCTCCATCGACCAGCCATGTTTCCCCCATCCATGTGTGAGTAATTCCCCGCTGTAGGCTGAAGGGGATGGTAGGGATTGGATGAGATTGATCATGTAATAGTCACAAGATTGTTAGGGCATGGTGCCTAGTATCCGTAGATGTTACTTTTATGATATTGTTGCAACTTGTTATGCTTAATGCTTGTCACTAGGGCCCGAGTGCCATGATCTCAGATCTGAACATGTTATTATTTCATCATGATATGCGTTGTTTTATGATCTTACCTGCAAGTTGTATACACACGTTGCTATCCGGAACCCAAGTCCCCAAAGTGACAGAAATTGGGACAACCGGAGGGGAAGGCGGTGATGTGAGGATCACATGTGTTCACGGAGTGTTAATGCTTTGCTCCGGTACTCTATTAAAAGGAGTACCTTAATTTCCAGTAGTTTCCCTAGAGGCCCGGCTGCCACCGGCTGGTAGGACAAAAGATGTTGTGCAAGTTTCTCATTGCGAGCACGTACGACTATATATGGAACATATGCCTATTGATTGATTAGTACTTGGATACCACTTTATTATTAACTGCAAATGCCCTACCATGATTGTTACATGAATTCTCTGATCCATGCAACGCCCGTTCATCCGTCCCTGTGCCTACAGTATTTTAATCCTGCTGTTTACTATAATCACGACTGCTGTCTTTATTTCACCGCTGCTGTTATTTCCCTATTCCTACTGCTATAAAATTGTTGCTACTGATAAACTCTTGCGAGCAAGTCTGTTTCCAGGTGCAGCTGAATTGACAACTCCGCTGTTAAGGCTTACAAGTATTCTTTGTCTCCCCTTGTGTCGAATCAATAAATTGGGTAATACTTCCCTCGAAGACTATTGCGATCCCCTATACTTGTGGGTCATCAGACCTTACTAGGTAAATGGTTAGCCAGGTTTTTAACTGAGGATGGTGTGTAGCAAAACTTGTTGAGATGGAAGTATGTAGGCTCAAAAGTGATTTCTCAGTTTTTGTGGAAACCCGGAGATTCACACTTTTGGGCTAGCATAATGGCAACTAAGAAGCACTTCTTCCCATATGTGTCTCTCTCTCCATTAGGTATTGGTCGAAGATACGATTCTGGGAGGATAAGTTGTTGGGTGCAACCACGCTCCGGAAACAATATCCATCTTTATACAATATTGTACGTCATAAGGATGTTACTCTTCAAGGGGTGATGGAAACTTCTCCACCATCTATGACGTTCAGGCGTGATGTAGTCTGTCCCCGATTAACCTCTTGGAACGAATTGATACAGAGATTAGCTTCAATCCAACTAGTTTAGGGGAAAGATATATTTTGCTAGGAACTCACCAAGAATGGTATATTCTCGGTAAGATCCATGTATGAGGCGTTAATAGAACCTATCCAACCAGTTTATAACAATAAACCATTTGGAAACTGAGGATGCCACTAAAAATGAAGGTTTTTTGCTTGGTACCTACGCCGTGGTGTTATCCTCACAAAAGATAACCTTGCAAAACGAAACTAGCATGGTTGTAAGAAATGTGTTTTCTGTCACAAAGACGAGACAATTAAACATCTCTTCTTCCAATGCCGGTTCGCTAAAGCTATATGGTCAAGCATTCAGATATTATCTAGCTTATACCCTCCCAGAAGCATTGCAAATATTTTTAGCAATTAGTTAAATGGGGTAGAGGTTAGGTTTAGGAATCTTATCAGGGTGGAAGCGATCGCCGTTGTATGGTTGATGTGGCTATGTAAAAATGACAAGATCTTTAATAACAAAAAATCTTCTCTTATGCAGGTAATTTACCGGTCTACGACTACGCTTCGTTTATGGTCGCCGCTTCAGCGTTTGGAGGACCGCGATCTCTTTACGGAGATCTACACGATTGGAAAATTCGGCCAAGGAGTTTATTATCCAACATGGGTGGCTGCATAGTCCGAAGATAGCGGCTCCTACACCATGATATGCCTTTTCATTCTAGTGACCTCTTTTGTTATGAACAATGTGTTATTGTAACCTTCTTGAACAGCTGTGTGCATTCTAACTATGCAGAGGTCGGTATATTACGTCAAATCTTTCGAGTAATAAAGCGCTCTTTTTCGAACAAAAATGGTTCCTCCAAAACAAAGGGAGGTGCCAAAGTTGCAAAGCAAGTTAGGCCCCGCTTGGATGCTATACGCATCTGAAATTCTGAATTACACTATCGGGTTTCCCACTGTCCACCGATCATACCTCTGGAAAAGAAACGGACCTACGATGCATCCGTGTGTTTTACGGGAGAAAATGGGTTGAAATCCGGTTTCAAGGGGAAATAAAACAGTGAAACAAGTCGCAATACGGGGCCTAGTCGGGAATTTACTAGGCTCCGGCAAATACCCAGGTTTCGGCCTAAATTACTACTCCCTCCGTTCTTCTTTAATCGACGCAGAGTGGCGCACTTCTGAGAAACAAACAGGTACGTACGGACGTCGATTAAAACGGTACAGAGGTAGTACTATCCAAGCGGGGCCTTATAGGTATCTTTAGCAGAGTTGAATAAAGATGCAGGTTGTTCTCAATATGCTCCTTGGCATCGGAAAATATCCGGTACCTCCTGGTCTCTATGAATGTTGGAGATCTCCATCCCCCAGCTGTTCTATTGGAATGAATCCACAAGTCGACAGCCTATTGCAGCATCTATCGAGGGGGTTCTGAAATTTTGACAGATCAGACCACCTGCCCCAGTGAAATGCCAGAAAAGACCACCTTTGAGTGCAAATGTCAAAACTACTGTGGCGGCACGTTGGCCAAGCGACACGTCGCACATGCCGCCGTAGCCGGTGGCGGCAGGGCTTGCCGCCGTGAGTGGTGGCGGCACGTTGGGCAGCTTCGTCCGCGACGCCGAGTGGTGGCGGCCGCCACCGGGCCGTGGTGGTGCGACGTGGCAACATGCCTCGGCGCGGCGCACGCTGACGGGCATGTCCACCTGGCCACGTCGGTGGCGAGTTGCCACGTGCTGCCGCCACAGCCGGTGGCGGCAGGGCCCACCACTCGGCGTTCGGCCAACGCGTGCCGCCACTCACACGGCGGTCCTCGCCGCCACACGGCTACAAAGCGTGTGCGATGTCGCTTGGCCAGCGTGCCGCCATGGTAGTTTTGACATTTGCACTCAGAGGTGGTCCTTTCTGGCATTTCACTGGGGCAGGTGGTCTGATCTGTCAAAATTTCGGGGGTTCTTGCTGAAGTTTCAAGTTTCTAGTGTTAGTCGTTCAAGTACAAATCTACGTAGGGATTCAATTGACTAAGATTCGCATGGCGAAGAAAGAAGAGATGACTCGTGCCCAAGGTAAAATTATGCTTTCTTCAGTTCATATAATTCTGTTTCTCCTCAACAAAACTCATCAGACCTGGCTCCAACGGATTCAAGCATCCACGGCGCACCGGGGGTACTCGAGCAGCGGCACGTCCCCGGCGCCCCCGCCCGCAGCTGCCTCCGCACCTAACCCGACGACGGTGTCGCACCTCACGTACAGGTCGCGCCACCCGCTCCTGAACGGGCCAGCCCTATACCTGACCCGTCCCACGACGACGAGACGGAGCCGCACGCGCCTCGCCGCGCCGTCCGCGGCCAGGGCGCGCACCGCGTCCGCCGACACCGGCATGAGGGCGTCACCACCAAGTACCGGAGACAGCGCCACATCTGCGCCGCGCTCCTGGGCCACCGGCGGAAGCCCCGCGGGTGGGGTCACCGCCTCCCCGCGGTACGACGCGTAGGCGACCAGGCCGTCGTAGAGCACGGCGGTGCGGTCGCTGGGGTTGTGCAGCAGCAGCGTGAACTGCAGGCTCGCACAGACCGCGTTGGGCAGCGGCGGCCCTGCGCTGCCGTTGCTGCCTCCGCCGCCGGTGGCGACTGTGGCGCTTGAGAACGAGAGGCGGTACACGGCGGCGCGTGCCACGCTTGCCTGCGGCTTCATCGGGCGGTAGACGATGAAGAGCGCGAGCGCGAGGAGGACAGCCGTGGCGGCGGCGGCGGCAAGGAGGTAGGCGACGAGGAGGAGGTGGCTGCCGCCGCGGCCGCGGTGAAACTCGCACTGATACCTCTTGGATGTCGCCATTGATCTGTGGTTGCGCTTGCGCCGACGTTTGGCGTCTTGCTCGGAGGCTCGGAGCTTTATGTCGTTTGTTCGCCAGGTACGCGCGCGCCGCCGCTGGTTTTCGGCTTTGGTGTTTCGTGCACAGCATCGCGAGTATAGCTGTACGTGGGTGGTGCGCGGAGAGGTCTCTGGATCGTAGCACAAAAATGTGGCGCCGCATGGTGGCTGCGCATGGGGGATCACGCGAGTTGTTGAGCTTGGCTATTGTCCTGAAAACTTCGGCCACACGATACAGTGAAAACTTTGAGTGGAAACTACAGAAATATCTACAAAATTACATATTGAGAAACCAATGTTTGTATGCCATTTATATCAACATGTAATACTTCAAGATCACATCGATTCTTATATGTGATGTATGAAAAGATAGAACTGAACCTTGCTAAAAATAGTAATAAATCAGCAACAACTGATATGGAAGGGAGGGAGTAGAATTCAATCACTACTCATAACGCTTTTGCGTTTACTGCCTTCTTGTTTCAAATGCAACCAAGTCTAAGCTTAAAATTTACAGAATTGCTAAGTTTCAGCTAGCTAAGACTTAGCTTATGTCTCGGTCACGTTCTTCGGCGTTGGATTTTGTTTCTGCTTGAAGATTCGTGTTTTCTCCTGTTTGTACTTTTTTTAGGCTCACGTTGAAACACGCTAAAGTAATTCGAAGTCTCAGTCGACTGAGCGTTAGAGACACCCTAAAATTTAACATGCTTATCAAACATTACATCACTGACTTGTGATATTACAAAAGTTACAGGATTTGTACAAAGATTTTCTTGGAGTATTATTGTAAGGACAAATTTTACCATAGATAAAATCCTAGGGTTGTTGTTGCATGTGTGAAATGTTCTTTTAGTGCGAAGCGATGTTCTGTCAATAATGAGCCAAACTGTTCCCCACCATACTTCCCAATCGCATGTGATCCTCCTCCTTCGTGTCCCATCCAGATTCCTATCCCTCCTCCAAAATTGTCTCCATTCCCTCTCCCATCTCCACGCCAGACCCAGTGTGGTCCACCTCCGCCTGCCATCACCTTCACCGCCAAGGTTTTGGATAAACTACACTCTGGTTCACCGTGTGTGTGTGTGTGTGTGTGGGGGGGTCAAGGTCCGCCATCGATAACTCAAGGAAAGAAGCACACCCATATGTATTCCCCTGCAACATCGGGACGTTAAACAAGTGTGAATTCCACAACTGCATTTGAAGATGAAACCATCCTTTCTCCCCAAATCGCGATGGAGTGGCCCGAGTCTGATCAACACCGTGAGAACGACATCGAGATCCCATAATCTCTCCCCACTACCATTAAACACTGGTGAACTCTGCTTCCCCTCCCATGCTAACTTGCCTCCCACCGACCCCATCGGACCGCGAGACAGCTTGCAACTACCACAGGGGACTACGCCCACTCCGGAGTTCGCTATCAGTCCTCCTTCACTAGCGTTTGTAGTTGCACCCCTACGACGGGAAGCCTGCTTGCCGGGAGCTGCACCCCCTATCGCCTTTTCACCGTATCGACATCCCGTTTACCTGTGCAACCTTGAGCCACAAGGTGCTAATTGGTAGATCGTTCCCTTTTCTTCCAAATTTGCTGTAGTTATGAATTAACGATTCGTCAAGACCAAGACTGTAAGATTTATACTCCGTAAGTGTAGACTTATTGGTCAGCTTTCAAATTTACATAGGATTTCAATGTGACAACATATGCAATTTGTAAGGCAAAGTTAGAATAGAGTCAACAGATGATCCCAAGGCATGAAATGGGTTGGCCCACAATGTAATGATTTTTTTCAGTTCATTATTCTCCAACAATTTCACACCATAACTTATGAGATGTCTGGCGCCAACTGAATCAAGCGTCCACGGCGCAGCGGGGGTACTCGAGCAGCGGCACGTCCCCGGCACCGCCGCCTCCGGCGGCGGCATCCACGCCCAGCCCGACGATGGCGTCGCACCGCACGTACAGGTCCCGCCACCCGGTCCTGAACGGCCCGGCCCTGTACCTGACCCGTCCCACGACGACGAGCCGGAGCTGCACGCGCCTCGCCGCGCCGTCCGCGGCCAGGGCGCGCACCGCGTCCGCCGACACCGGCACGGGGGCGCCGCCGCCGAGCACCGGCGACAGCGCCACGTCGGCGCCGCGCTCCTGGACGAGCGCGGGGAGCTGCGCGGGCGGGGTGACGGGCTCCCCGCGGTAGGACGCGTAGGCGAGCAGCCCGTCGTAGAGCACGGCGGCGCGGTCGCTGGGGTTGTGCAGCAGCAGCGTGAACTGCAGGCTGGCGGAGACCGCGTAGGGCGCGGGCGGCGCCGAGCTGTTGTTGGCAGCGGTGGCGCTGGCGAGGCGGAACACGGCGGCGCGCGCCACGGAGGCCTGCGGCTTCATGGGGCGGTAGACGAGGAGGAGGGCGAGCGCGAGGACGCCCGCGACGACAGCGGCGGCGAGGAGGTAGGTCGCGAAGAGGCGGCCGCCGCCGCCGCGGTGGAGCTCGCAGAGATGCTTCTTGAGTTTCTGCATTTGAGCTGTCGGTGGTGCGCCGGCGTTTTGGCTTCGCTCGGAGCTTTATCGGCGGTTCTGGCACGTACATCCGTCGCCGCGGGTTTTCTGCTTTGGCTTTGGCTTTCCGTGCACATCATCACAGTGTTTAGCCGCACGCGGTGCCTGGGTGTGGCGCCGAGAGAGATCTCTGGATCCTACATAAAAAGTTGGTTCCTTGCGGTGGTGGCTGCCGACGTCGTTGTGCAGCCGGACAAAAGATAGCAAGCACGGGACACAGGCTGAGACGGCAGATGTGCAACTTGGCGGCGCTCGCAGCCCAGAGCGTGCTTGAGCTGGAGCTGGACTGTACTGCGCCAGTTCGTTGGGTCCTTCTCCAATCGCATCTCCCAAAGCAATCCCAAAACCGTGTCGGATTGAACGTTTGGGAGACGTGTTTTTTCGCGGGACGTCGTTCCCCAGCCGCGTCCCCCAAACGCCTCCCCCAAACATTTAAAATATTTTTTGTGGCATTTTTATTTCAATTTCCACAAACTAATACATAATTGGGTACGTGGTTTCCACAAACTAATACATAGTTGTGTACCACAAATATAAAATATTGCAAATAAACTAAACCTAACTAGGCCGATCGAGGTTTTCCGTGTTTTGCTAAGAAAAGAACACTCGAGGCACACCACCTAACCTGGAAAATCCAGCGGAGGATGGTGCCCTTGTTGGTTCTACCGATGAGGCGAACAGGCAAACCTCCGTGCACGTATTCGCTGCGAAGAAACAACACTCAGTCGTCCTCCTTGTCGGTGCTGTTGCCGTGGTAGTCCCCGTCGCCGTGGTAGTCCCGGCGCAGCGGCTCGTCGAAGACCTTGACGCTCATGTCCCCGTTGCCGAAGTAGGAGAACAAGAGGATGAAGCCGGCTCGAGGTGTGGTGGAACTTCTCCCAGCCGATGTTGAGGTACATCTTGCCGCGCGCGTCGTAGATCGCGTCGACGATCCACCGGTAGTAGCCGCACGAAGCCTCCCGCAGATGCATCTTGCGCGGGCGTACGCCGCCGACGTACTCGGCGAAGGAGTCCGGCAGCCTCTGGATGCCGCGCGGGTCGCCCTTGAGGACGAGGACGAACTCGAACAGCACGTCCGGCTCCCCGTCCATCTCCGACGATGAAGACGACGGCGTGGGAGGCGACGGCGATCGTTCAGCTATGCCGCGGCCACGACCACGACCACGACCGCGGCCGCGAGGTCGGCCTCCGCCTCTACCAGACATAGCGTCGAGTCTTGTTGAGAGATGGTGGCGGCTAGGGTTTGGGAGAGGGGCGCTAAGGTTTGTGTGTGAGAGGAACGATGAGAGGCGCCCCTTTTTATAGGCCGGAGGGAGGCGGATGAGCGGTGGCGCTCATTAACGCCGGCACGTAGAGCTAGGCGCGACGGACGCGTCGATGTGCCCTCTGCGGAACGCACCGTCGCTGCGCGCCAATAACTTCCGTCGCGAGGTAGGCGACGGTTAGGTTAAATTAATTGTGCCGCCGACGGTCGGCCCCGCCACTCCCGCTCGTTGTGTCCGGCGCCCGGAGCGTCCCGTGGGACGGGACGGGCTCGGGCGCCGGACACCGTATCGGGCGCGCCGGACAAAAATGGGCTTGGGGGACGCGGCTGGAACGCATTTTTTGTCCGGCGCTCCCCAAATCCCTTTGGGGGACGGTTTGGGGACGCGGCTAGAGATGCTCTAAGGAAATCTCCAACTGAGCGACCCAAACGGACGCGCTGGGCCGTCCGTTTTGGGCCGTTTGCGTGGCCGCGCGGACATGCAGAGAACGGCCCGCGTCCGCGTGTCCGTTTGGGTCGCACGCGGCGCCCAACGCGACGATCCAAAGAGACGCCACGCGGTTCGTCTTTGTTGCGCGGCGCTGCGCCATGGCAGGCCTCGACGGGACAACCATGGTGGGCGGTGGAACGCGCGGGAAAGTTACCGCGCGCACTAAGGTTCCCGCGCGCGCGAAAACGCCATTGGCGCGCGCTCGCGCCCAAGTTTCCCGCCAGGCCGCGGCTATAAAAGACGGCGGCGGTCTCACACAGACCGCATCACCGTCCTCTCCCCTCCACCTTCTCCGGCGCCATGCCGCGCACCCTGCAGGCCACGTGGGCCAAGCTCTCCCTCGCCGCCCGGGCCAGGTTCCCGCGGACGGAGGAGGAGGAGCGCGCGGACTCGCAGTGGGTCACCGACAACGAGGCACTCCGCGTCGCTGCGGAGGCGGCGGCGAAGAAGGCAGGGGACGCGGAGATGGTGGAGGCGGCCGCGGAGGGCTGGCACGAGACCGCGGACGGCTGGTACGAGGCCGCGGAGGAGGGGACGGCCGCCGTGGAGGAGCCCGTCGACGAGGAGGACCTCGCGCTGGCGAACATCAACGCCGCCATCGAGGAGCGTCTCGCCGACCTCACGCGCGTGACGAAGGAGCACAAGGCCACCTGCCGGGCCGGCCGCCGCCGATTAGGCGACCTCCTCGGCCAGAAGAACGAGCTACTCGCGAGCAGCCCGTCACCTCATCCAGATGCCCTCGCCCGAGCGGCGCGCCCGGAGGCAGATGCGTCGGCGGAGCGCGGCCGGCAAGAGCGCATGCGCCGGCGGAAGGAGAACCACGAGGCCCAGGCCGCCGGCCGTGTCCGCCTGGAGGCGTGCACCGTTGTGGAACGCGCCGCCTGCAGGAGCTGGAGCTATGCGGGAAGCGGATGATGCCGCAGCAGGAGGCGGAGCGCGAGCGCGCCCGTGGCGGGCGGACGGAAAGGAGGAGGATGAAGGCCTCCGCCGCCGCCACCGCGCCACCCAGCTCGTAAGCTGGAGTGGAATCCTCACGCGTACAGGCCGCCCGCGTCGAGTGAAATCCACGGCCCCGACGGCGAGCCGGCGAGGAGTCGCCGGCGAGGCCGCCGGCCCCGTACGTATTAGGATAGAAGTAGTAGCTAAAAATTGTAATGGGTACTTTTTAATGAAAAAATGTTTATGTCTATGACACGCGGGCCAGGGGCGGACAAGGGCGGACGCGAGCGACCAGCCTTTCGCGTCCGCGGCCACGCAAACCCGGCCCAGATTTGGGCCGGGTTTGTGTCGTCCCGGAGGCCGCGGCCATCCATTTTAGGGATGGGTCCGCGCGCTGGGCCGGGTTTTTGTCCGGCTGGACCCATCCGGACGCGCGGGCGCGGGATGGGTCGCCGCGTTGGAGATGCCCTAAGAGCATCTCCACCGGTAGCCCCCAAATAAGTGCCGGCAGGGACGCCGGCACCACCGTTTGGGGGCGCCGGCACAGCATCCTCTATTTGGGGACGCTGCTCCTAGACTGGCGCCCCTAAACAGGCGGCCCCCATAGATTTTGAAATTTAAATACAAACTTGCAACACGATATTCATATGTAGTTCGAACGAAATTTGTACAAATTTAACGCGATTACAAACTAAAAAACTAAAAATAAACATCTAGCGGCGCGCTGAAGTCCAGTTCGTCGCCGCTGGATGTCCCGAAGGACCAGCTGTCGACATCGTCGGCCTCCTCCTCGCCGGCCTCCTCCTTTGGCGCCGGCAGCTCGGATGGTCCGGCGAGGTCGACGAAGTTGGCGCCGTGGTCCCTGGCAGACCACACCGCCGCCTGCCGCGGGTCAATCGCGATGTAACGGTGGTCCTCGTCAACGGAGCGACCGAGGATGAAGTTCTGGCCGAGGAACTCCTCCTCGTCGCCGTCGCCACGGAGGGCCGCCTGCGCCTCGGCCTCCTTCTCCCACCATGTTTCTTCGCCGACGGAAGTGGTGGCGAGGCGTCCTCCTCCTTGACGCGGGAGCGGCGGTCCAACCCCGTCGTCCGACGAACCGGAGCAGAGGAGGCACGCTTGGCGTCGTCGCGGATGACGACGCCTCCGGAAGGAGGTGCGGGCGCGGTCGAGCGCGTACGCCCGACGGCGGTCCGTTCCGGCGCCCTCTGCTTGGTAGGCGACGGCGCCATGGTCGCCGCTTGCGGGAAGTAGACCGGCTCCCGTTAACCGCGGATGCGTGGACGGTAGCCGTACTCGCGAAGCGTGTCATTGATGTTGCGCCCGTACCACCAGGAACGGCGGCCGACGTTGTTGAAGCGGCCGACGGAGGGATTGTCCATCCGCGCGAACTCTTCGGCGCGCTCGTGGCCGAAGCGCTCTTCCCAGGACGGGTTGTCGACGGCATTCTCCGGGAGGCTCCTCGCCTCCGGCGTCATCTGTGGTCCTCGTGGCGGCAGCTTGAACTGCACTGGCACGGGGATGCGGTGCCAGTACAACATGTCGGCCTCGTCGAACGACAGCTGCGTCGAGCGGAGCATGCCGCCACCGCCGCCGGCCTGGTTGTTGTGCGCCATCGCATTCGCGTGCGGGTGGGTGGTGGTTCGGGCGGAGGTTGAGGACGGCGGCGGCTAGGGATGGACGGTGGGCAAAAGAGAGGAGTGCGCGCCGGTGTGGTTTTAAGGAAGGCGGAGGACGCGCATTGAAGGAGCGTGGGTAAGGTAGGTGGACGTCGCGTGGACAGTCGCCGCCCTCGCCGTTTTGGTTTCCGTGCAGGAGGCCATTAACGCCGATGACCAACCTCCCCGCGTCGTTTCCGATGCGAACCGCCGCGCCCTTCGCTGTCAAGGCGCCCCCACCCGCGAAAACCGTCGTTCCGCGAGGCGCCGGCGCGCCCGATTCACGCCCTTGGCGAAAGGGTCGGCACGGGGTTGCCGGCGATTCTATTGGGCTCCAAAATTGGTCGCCGCCGTTTGGGGCGCGCCGGTGCGAGCCCAGTTTCGCCCCCGGCCCCCAAATTGCTATCGGGGCCGCTAACGGGGCCGCCGGTGGAGATGCTCTAAGAGCATCTCCAGTCGCGTCTTCCAAACACGTCTCCCAAACGCTCGATCCGGTGACGTTTGGGGGACAATTTGGAGACGCAGAGTGAGCAGTACTTCAAACAACTTCAAACATCTGTTGCAACAACTTGAATAATTTCAAGCAAACAGGTCTGATTTGCCTTGAAACTGAGATCCAAAAGAATAGTTCCCTTGATTTTTCCTTTCCACCATTCCAATGAATCAAAGGAGTGAACAGTAGCATCTTAGGATGATTTCCTAACCCTCTGTTTCCTCCACATTTCCTCTAAATCAAAGGAGCCGTAAAAATGGGGCCCTTTGTTCCATTACTTGAACGAAATCACACAACGGCGTACGATCAATTTGTTCGTCTGAAAAAGAAAGGGCGTGTTTGGTTGCTAACAATGCGTTTTCTCACATCTAAGGAGACGAAAAACGGGCGCTTAGATGGCCAAGGCAAAAAAAAATCCATGCATCGCATGAACTTTAAAGCACCCAAAAAGCTATATGAGGAAAAACACTTGATTCGGCCGTTTCTCGCGAGCCACCCTTGTCTCGTGCTCGCTGGTGGAAAATTGCACCCAGCTGATGGGCAGCAGGGATGGCGGGAGCCCGCGCGCGGCCGGGAAAATACGTTGGGAGAAATTCGCTCACCTCCCGCTGATACTCCTCTCCTATTTACACCTCCCCGCCTCACAGCCCAAAGTCGCGCCACCATTTTTTCCCTTTCGAGCTCTTCGTCCATAGAAGGCCACCAAGGTAAGGGACAGTATCTTCTTAGGCTGGTGGAGCTCCGTCGTGACAGTTCATCCTCCTACGCCTCGACGACATGTCGTCGTCTTCGTCCGCTGGGACCGACTGCCAGATCACTGTGAATACCTCCCCAACCCTAGCTTCGATCTACACTACGGTAGCTGCTATCTGTAAGGCTAGAGCACCTTTACTTAGTTAATGGTTTGATATGGTAGTTCTGCTAAATTCTTGCTTAGATATGTGAGAGTAAGTTCTTGCTTTGATCTGTGAGCGTACAGTAGTTGTACTTAATTTTTGTTTCCATATGTAAGAGTAGAATTGTTCTGCTAAGTTATTGCTTCGATCTGTGTGAGTAGATCGAGTGGATTGCTATGATTTTGAGTCAGCGTATTTTCGTCGAACGCCTTGTTATGTGTTTTCTAAGTTGGGTCATCAACGTATAAGTGCAATAATTGGTACAAGGATTGGTTCTACGACATGTGCAACTTCTCCTTGTACCAGCTTCACACTTATACATGGCAACAAACATAGAAGATTAGTATTGTCTTCGGTTCATAGTTTGTGCACACAGGGTGTTTGCTAGTTTCATAAAGCTTGTTACCATGATTGCTTACTTTACCATTGTCAACGTTGCTGGCCTATTAGCTTGGTACCAGCTTGCTTACCATTGTTCTTGCACTTGGATACTTTGATTATCTATATAGGACACCCCATTCCTTGATCTGTTTGTGAACTCTGTGTTGCCGGCTCAGCCACTCCAGTACATCCCGGTGCCTAATGGTTACTGCCCTATTAGGAAAAAAGAACAACATGATATGGACCGCTGCTTTGTCCATCTTCATGCTGAACCGGGTATGCGAGTTGGTGAAGAAAGGGACGACCGGAGTTCAGTTCTTCGGAAACCGTGACCCAAAAGCGATTATAGAGGTTGTTCCAAAGTTCACCGGATGTGAAGTTGGTGTGGACCAGCTCTACAACCATATGAGGCACTCGAGACAAAGGTGGGTTCATGTGTACAAGTTGAAAATGCTTGAAGATGTGCGTTGGGTGGAGAAGACATCAACAATTATGATGGACGATGATGCATATTATGCACACACCAAGGTTAGATCAGTGCACCTCTTGTTTCACTTGCTTCCGTTTCATGCTATGCACGAACAAATAACTATCCTTATTATTGCAGACTCGCCCGAGGAGCGCGGATCTCACCAACAAGCCTAGAGAACTATGCTAAGATGAATATGATCTACGCTAGACGGGTTCTAGCTGCTCCGCTCACTCCCGCTGCGGTCCACCGTGGTCTGAGCCACCTCATGGAACACAAGGCACATGCGAACATGTATCTTGCGATGACCCCTGCTGGCAGGATGGACTGGTTCACTGCCTTCCTGGCGAAGTATTACTTCTGAGGAGCCGGAGCATTGGATGCTTGTTGTCGTGCTTGTTCTGCTGATGATGATGAACATCGCATCCATGATGTATATTTTGGAAGTAGTTAGGTTTAATCTGAATTGGTTGCAAGTCTGTATAATTTGCGATGTTGTATTTATATAGCCCCTCGGTTGATGGACTTACGTTGCATCACGAGTTGATGTTCCTGAACTCGTGGTGCAACACCACTGCTAAAACTATTATCTTTATGCTACCCATGCTGATTATGTGATCTATTGTCCTCATCATGTCATTTTTATTGTGTCGAACACCTTATGGCATATATGGTGAACTAGGTATGCTCACCAAGAAGGGTAGGAGGTAATCGTATTTGTCAAAGTATGTAACCAAACAGCCATGCTATTTGTTGAAAGATGATTTCTGGGCAAGCAACGTCGAAGACTTTGCTTCACAATTGATACAGAGTATAAATTGTTTGCAACCAAACAAGTTACACAACAAGCATTAGAGGCTGCATTACCTCGAACTCAAACAGCATCCAAATCCATGTTGCACAAATGCAAGATAACCCTGCTAGCAGCCAATCTCTTTGCAGCATTCGGAGAAAGAAAGGTATCAGAGACAGGTAAACAAAAGGAAGATTGCAAAACTTCATCGAGCATGATGCCTCGCAGAAGTTTGAGCAGCCTTCATGATGCCAAAATCAAATGGCAGCTTGTCAGGCAAAGGTGGGGAAATTTCAGAGCAACCTGCAGTTGCCAGTACTAAAACTTGTACCCCAGCCCAGCTCCGGCGGCGCCCTCAGCAGCTGAGATATGTTTGGCAGCCGAATTTTTCACCTAACCTATATCCAACTTTTACTGAACGATGTCCTCAATTATAGATCGATGATGAATTTGCTGCAAACTAAGAAGATGACACCATTTTTCTGACATTTGAACCGTGCAGTCCAACAAGCCCACAACTGTGTTCATTGTAAGAAAGCGCAGAAAAGCATGTCTTATGGACATCCATCATACCTTACATCTAGAGACAGAGAGTTACAAAGCTTCTACGGAGTAGAAATATCTTATCTTGATCCGAAACAAGGTGTGTTCTCTAGTGCCTACTAACAAATTCCGCTATGTACAAGGTCCAGGGCCTAATCTACAAGAAGTTAGCCTGTATATAGAAGAAACTTGAGCATACAGTTGGTGTGATTATCTCCGATCACCTGACACTGATACTCTTAGGCGCACAAAGCAGCCACTTGTCACCTCCGGCGACACCTAGCTTCCCTGTATGCTTTGATCTTGACGAACAAACTGGCCCTTCACGCGGGGTCGTTGCTCTGCAAGCAATTTCCTGCTCTGGTATCGTACCTGCGCAAGAATGCAAGAATGTAAACCCCAGATCCCAGTAGATGAGATATTACGAATTGGATCGAAATGAAATGTTAAGACTAGTTCTTGTGCCTACCTTCTTCTCAAAGCACCGTTCTTTCCTCTTGAGCCGGAACTTGTTCAGTGCAACTTCTCGCTGGCTCAGGTGATGTGAACCCTCCATGCTTGGATTCTCAGAAATACCAGTAGACGCATTGCATGGTTCAGTGGGGCTAGTGATCGGGTTGGAAGAGCTGCCGCAGGCACTGCCACTCAGACCATTGCCGGAGTTGTTCAGCACATTACTGCTTCCGCTTTCACCAGTCATGAGAGATACGTGCCCCTGGTTGTCTGAAGGAATTTCAACTTGCAGATGCTTTTCATTTGCATTTGGTGCAGGTAGAACTTCTTGTCCCTGTGTGTTTTCAGTCTGCTGAGAGTCCATCTCTGTCGGATCATTCTGTTGCCGCTTCTGCTGTGAAGACGTTGCTTGTGTGGACGCTTGTTGCGACATTGCACTTTCGCTATTCCAAATGGGGGGTCCTGACTGTGGATAGAGGAGGGGTGCCACAGGCGCACCGCCCCAGAATGGCTGCCCATCAAACGTGAGGCCTGCAACAGGGACAGGAAATGGTACAACTCTTATTGGAGGACGAGTTGTGTTGGCCTTCTCTTGAGAGGCAGCTGCGGGATCTCCATTTTTGCTTCCCAGATCTTCATGGTTTGCTGAGGTGCTACATAGCTGGGCATCAGCAGCGTTACCGAAAGAGGATGGGGGCTTGCAGTTGTACCTGTGGTAAGAAGCAATTTAAAACTGTAAGATGATTTGCTTCTCAAAAACTATAATATTTGACTTGTGAAACAGTGATAACAAGTATATGGTGCATAAGTTTGAATAGTAAAAAGGCACTGCAAGAGATTCCATGCCGTAGTTTGTGGTATGGCCATGCAGGCATGCATACAAGTTAATTTTTTTCCTATTAGACCTGTACTAAATTAAACATGCTAGTTTCATTTAGGTAGTCGAACATGCTAGTTAATTCAATGATGAAATAGTAGTGACACGATATTCTTTCTGTTAACACTATGAGAGAAAAAGAAACTTCAACGCAAACACTAGATTTTCAGCTATGCTTATTGCTGTTTATGGATGACAAAAGCACCAACAGTAGAACATGCAAAACAAAAGGTGCACTTACAATGAAAACGCTGATGCTGTTGAGTGGTTCAGAGTTCTATTATCACTTTTCTCAGGGTCTTCTGATCGGCTATAATCAGATCTTCTAAGAGAAAGCTCCAACTGATGTGCTGGGATGGAGAACCACTTATCAACGTTTCCTTGAGAAGCTGTTGTCACAACATCCACCTTCTGTGTGTTATGCTTCTCCTCCTCATCAATAATATGGACTACCTCGACATCTCTCGAAACTTTCTCACAGTTATTACCATTAGGAAATGTCCATCTCTTTCGTGACAAATCCCCTTCTGTCTTTGAAACCTGGCAGTCTCTAACTGCTACAAAATCACAAGCAGGTAAAATTAGTAAAAAGCACCAGCAGAAAAATGATTTACTAAAGAAATACAACAACCAGAAATATCATTACTTTGAGCGTTGGTCTCTCCATTTTCCTTGGTGCTCTTGGGGACAGCAGATGAATGTCTTCCTTTTAGCTGCTTAAACTCTAAGAAACTGTTGGTGTGCTTACTCTCAGCCTCCACTTCTGATCTTGTGCAAGAACTCTGCAAGAGGGAATCTCAGTATTTAGTATATGCAAAGCAGCAGTAAGATAGCTGAATCCAACACACTTATAAGTTCAGACAAAGTTATATTAACTGCTGAAACTTACTTGAGCATCACTTTCTTGTTCACTGCATTCCCTATTTCTGCAGGCCGCCACGTTTTCGATCAAGCGTTCAGCTTCTGCCACTTTAGCCTTCTTCTCGGGCCGTTCTGCGACATTCTCTTCTTGTTGTACATGCTGCACATCAAGAGCACCATTTGCCTATAGAAAAGCGTAAGCAAGGTTTAGTGATACTCAAGCCTTGTGAAGAAAGCATGTTCAAGCTATAATCGATTTATTTATAGGTAAACTGCAGCCGAGCTAAAATGACACAGGTATGCAGTCTTACCAGCTGTTTTCTCCAAACGTGCTGCCACAAGTTTCGTAGCTCATTCTTTCTTATCGGCTTAACAAGGAAATCTGCCGCACCCTTTAGCATGCATTTGAAAACCATGCTAACTGCATCGTTTGAAGACATCACTGCATAAGCAGAAAACAAAACCCGGAATTAGGATAAGTAGCAGAATTTTTCAAATAAACTAGAAGAAACAAAGCCTAAATTGAGCACATACTTATAACAGGGATGTTCTTGCACGCATCATGCTCCATGATGGTGGAGAGTAGCAGGAACCCAGACATCAGAGGAAGCTCAACTTCGGTTAGAACAAGGTCTATCTTGAATGATTTTTCCTTGAGTATTTCCCACGCCTTGACACCATCGGAAGCCGCAGAAACTGCAAGAACAATAGACCCATAAGTACCATGAAAAAATTGAAAATTACAGATCAAAACATGGTTAACACGTGATAAAAAAATCAGCAGAACAAACCCAATAGTTAACATATTTCTGAAGAAAGATTTACATTTCAACATATTTGTATCTCTTCGAAAATTTAACTCAAGCCTAATACAAACTAGTCATGTTCAGTTAGGCTTGAACACAAACAAACACCAGATGCCCCGAAAATAACAAATCGCGTACTTTTATTGCGATTTAATCGCGTATTCCCGATGAGCAATCAGAGGTACTCCATCTGTCTAAAAATAGGTGTCTGAACTTTATCATCCAGACTATTTTTAACGGAGGGATTACAACAGATCTCTTCGGTATAGACCGGGGCAGGCAATTTTCCAGTTAACAGCGGCGACACTTGAGAAAGAAAAAAAGACAGATGAGGAGAGGAGCTAGCTACCAACTCCGCTGCTGGCAGTTGCATACTGGAACTAGCATACTATCTGACAAACGTATCGTGCGGGGAGTAGACAAGTAGTAGGAGGCAGAGGACAGATTTAGTTCTACCGTATCATCATGCTGGAACTCTGTAAATAAAACCGGCCGGCAGCTACCTCGGCAGCTGATTCTGACCGCGGAGAAACCTTACCGACTACCATAAGTGGAAACTTATTTTTACGGCGCAACAGGACAGAATTCGATCCATCTTCAGAAACCAGCACAAAAAAAATACTCGATGACTCCATCCCACCCACCAGCGATGATCCGCCCCATGGTCGTGCAACTAACCGCGCGCTCTCGACCCGAAATACAGTACCAAAATCGGCAGCCCGACCGAAATCCCAGCAGGCAAGGCAAGGTAGGTTGGGATGCGCACCGTGGTATCCGCACTTGCGGAGCAGCGCGGAGATGACGTGGCGCGTGGAGTCGTCGCCCTCGGCGAGCAGCACCTTGACGGGCATGATGGGCAGCGCCCGCCGCGCCTCCTCCCCGTCCTCCACCTCCCTATGCTCTGCTCCTCCGCCTCCTCGCCCCATCCTCGCTGGACTGTATTACCTTGGTCGCCGTAGTCCTGTGCACTGGATCGAAACGCAGCCTCTACCACCTCCGCCTCTCCTTGTGGCTGTGGATGGATTGGAAGGTTCGAGATCGAAGAAATGGGTGCCGGTGGCGATGACGATGCGACGGGGACGAGTAGTAGTAATAATAAAACTATGCGGCGGTAGGGGTCGGGTGCTATATAGTCCGAACTATACACGTTACGGACAGGTGGGGCCGCGCACCGCCGGTCCCGCATCGTCAGTGAGCAGAGACCGCAGCTGGCGGGGCACGTGAGGAGGAAGCCGGGCGTTGGGGGGAGGGAAAATATCTGCGGGTGCTGGAGCGGCGGGCGGGGCCGCCACGTCAGGATCGGGGCGGGGTGACGTGGCGGTAGCGGGGCCAGTGGTTGGCGATACGCGCCCACGGCCCACGCCGCGCGCGTGCGACTGCCGGGAGGATCGCGCGATATTTTCTGAGGCGCGGCAGGTGGAGCGGGGACACGTGGTAGGTTCTGAGGTGGAGGATCGCGATCTGCGGCTGGCGAGGGGGACACGTGGTCGGTCAGCGGGGCGCGCGGGAAGGGAGAGGCGGGGATGGGTTGCTTTTGATCTGTTTGTAAAATCGTGCGGCTGTGGATGGAGTTGTGGGGCCCGTGGGGTTGTACTAGTTGCGAATAGTTTTTTGACTTTGTGGGGCTGGTGGGGTGCGGGCGGGATGGGTGGCTGGTGTCGCGCCCGGGCCACGATAATATCTGGAGAGAGCTTGGACTTTTTTTTTTTTTGATGTAGAGAGAGCTTGGACTTGGTGGTGGGAGTAATTGACAGGGTCAAAAAGTAATTATGGTGGCGGTTTACTTTTTGGATACTACTGTACATCGCAAATATCTCGTTGGCCCGGTTGGGGAGGAGCTGCGAAATATTTTCCCAGGGCCGGACGCCTTCGTGTAGTCGTGTTGATCTCGTGATCACCCTGTATCAGGATATTGCCAAACTGCGCTTACTTTTATTTTCTTTTTTGCGAATTCAACACTTTATTAATTAACCAATAACCTTACAAAATTCAAACCGGATACAATCACGAGCAAGGGTCGGCCTAGTGCCGCCAGTACTACAAAATGGGATTAATTTGTACAATGACCACAAAAGCTTTTTAGGAACTAGTATGTGACAGGCATGTCCGCCGAGAAACATTCCTTGCGCAAATCAGGGCTCGAAATGCATCGCCGCGGACAACACCCGCGTCCGCACGAGTGCCCTTGTATTCCTCCCTGGACCCGCCCGCCAGGGACAGCAAATCCACAAGCGTGAAAATCATGTCCCTTCCCCTCCTTTCTTTTGCAACGCTGGGACTGCCCATGGTCGGTGGCTGACACCATGAGTTCGGGAGCGAAGAGTCCACGCTCGGTGTCTGGGTCGCGGAGTGCCCTTGCCGACATCGATTAGCCCCTGTTGGGCGCGCATCTGCTCGAAGCCGCCCGCCAGCCTCAACGCCTAGGAGATGGTCGACAGTTTGTGCCAGCTAGACTGGCCATTCATTCATTGTTGTTGCCCACATATATATGGACCTCAGGCTGTCGCTCGAGAAGTTGCGCAGCCACAAACGTTGAGCTCCGTGAAGATCACATTTCGAAACGTCTCCAGATGGATATGGTTGAGCATCTGTGGTCATTGGCTGACGATGCATAGAATGAGGAGTAGTCAAGCTCATCTTATTTTTATTACTATATACTTATGTGTTGAAATATTGGGCCCACTTTTAGTGGTCCATACTAGATTTCAGATTTTCCCTATAAATCTCAAAGCCCACTTAGTGCAGCCTGAGGCTGAATTAGCTTTTTGATCAGGAGTGGCAAGAGGTGGGAAGTTTGACAGTTATGAGTTAGACCACCTTATAAGGTGGGTTGTTTCACCACTAGTAGTGAGTGAGAATAGGAGTGCTACACGCGCGCTCCTCCTCCTCGCTCGTCTCGACACGTCACGACGCGACGCGCGCCGCGCCGGGTGAGTGGATTGAGCCTCGAGCCGAGACTTTCCTTACTTTTGCATCAGAAACGAATGAGTCCTAGACGACGCTCGAAAACGAACAGAGTCCTAGACGGACGCGTCGCAGTTAGTCGGTTCGGGTCGCTCCTGGATCGTGGGCTATCTGTAACCGACTCGAAACGTTTGCCTAGGGTTTCCCGAGCCTATATAATCACTTGCTCGGCTACCGCAGAAATACACTGAATACACGAGTTAGGGTTTCCACCTCTCTATGCTTGCGCCGCCATCGTAGCCTACTCCATCCCGCGCGCCGACGTGCATCGGCGAACGGAGAGCAGGTCTCCGAAACCACTCGTCCTTGCGATCGTACGGGAGAGGGCGAATTAGGTTTTGGGAAGCGTTCTACGCGATCGCTCAAGCTCTTCATCACGGGTCGCCTTCCATCCAAGTCGGGCGGTGCTGCCTACCGTCGTCTTCAACATCGTCTACTTCGACCCGTCGTCCCTGTCGTCAACAACATTACTGCTGCGACATCATCTGCTACACCTCCACCGCCACCTCCACTAGATCGGTACGTGCGACATATCTCGATCTGTTTAGCGATGGATGCTTTACCGTTTGCGCTGCTGCTACTCATGTTGATTAATGCATCTAGTATGTTTGAGTTTCACATGTTAGTAGTTGATGTCATCATGTTTTATATTCTGGAATTAATCATGGAAATTGTTACAGTCCTCTTTTTCCCTTCGTGATTGATAATTGCATGTACACTTTGTCTTTGATGTGGATATAATAAATTTGTTTAACATTGTGACACTGCAACATTTCATATCTATACCTATGTTGTGCTAATTGGGGAGAATAGAGGACAAATGGAAAAAAAAATGACCAAGCCATAATAAAATGTGTGGGATCGCTGGAGCGCATTTTCGTGTCTGTAGTCTGACCCAAACAAATAAAAAAAATCATATTTGGTGGCCGAAATGCACGCCTGATTGACATCCGTTACATCAGAAGCATGAGACGAAACGTTGCTAAGAATCATTGCACCCCTTGAACGCGAGAGAAAAAGGTGCATTGTCTGTAAACTTGTAGTAGGTGGCGTGAACGGACGGGTGCGAAGAAAGAGTGGACGGGAATCGTCGGTCGGCATCCATCCACCACGCCTCCTCGTCCAAAAGCCCAGACACTATGCATCGACTCTTCTCTGCGTTCCTTGCACATCGACGACGTAGAAAATTGAAAAGTGATCGGAAGGCCGATGGAAAACTTGCGGACAAGCCGAACATATCTTCTGGAACGCGAATAAAAATATCCCGTCAGGCAGGCCGCACCAGGAGCTAGGTTAGCTAGGCTCCAGCCAGCCAGAATAACGCAGTGGTAGTAGCTGTAGTCCACCCACAATGATTACTCTAATCACCTGCGCGCAAAGGTAGGCTAGATATTTTCGCACCAGCTTGTACAGTACAATGGCGACAAAGATAGGCAAATGCTGCAGCGCACATCCACGTAGAACAATGAAAAATGATCCAAAGGGTTTTTTTGTGTGAGGCAGGCCGCACGCACCACGAGCTCGCTCAAACCAGAACAACGATAGCTGCTGTCCACCCATCATGGTTACTCTAATCAAAGTACCAGCTTAGATATTTTCTCTCGAGCGTGTACAGTGTACAATGGCATGGCAGGAGGCGGTGGACGATCAATTGGGCAAAGTAGACGCTTCCGGGGACGCTCTTGTGGACGAGGGGTCGCCGTCGCCATCGGGAGTGAAGAGCCACTTGGCGTCATGGCGTGGAGATTGAGTGGTTGTTGTCCCCCTCCCTCCTGTTTCTGATTCTCCAAGGTATCGCCTAGTACGTGGCAAACAAATATCTCCGTCCGATCTAAACTGCAAAATAAACCTGAGTTAATGCACGGCCTACAAGTTCGTCATTTTAGCGCTTTAAAATTCGCAAATTATATATAGCTTAACTGAAAAATGACAAGTTTCAAACAAACCGTCTAAAAGAAAACTTTCTTCTCTCGAAATTTCTATAACTTAAAGGTCGTTATACTATGTAACTTATTTTTCGACTAAGTTTAATTAGATTCCGTAGTACCCATGTCCAAAAATAAAAAAATCTTTAATCGAAGCTCAATGTAGCAATGGCAGCCATGCGATGGCAGGCATATTAAGTCTTGTTATTTGCCAACATATTATCATATTAGCTCATTAGCTGTCGGCTATTAAGATTCACCGTTGGGAATTTGGGGATTTCTAGTAGTGGCCCGTGGTGGCCGCGGCAAGCTCATGTCTTGTTATTTTTCAGTTGGAGGTGCTCATGGGCAGGTTCCAGTAGATCGGTCTCATTCTGGTGATTTGATTTGCAGGTGTGGGCGTGTGGCTACTGGGCATTGGCTAAGTCGAGAACTTATTCTTCGACTAAGTTTAATTAAATTCCGTAGTACCCATGTCCAAAGAAAAATCTGTAGTCGAAGCTGAATGTAGCAAAGGCGGGCGGTGGCCGACATATTAAGTCTTGTTATTTTTCAACATATTATCATATTAGCTGACAGGCCATCGGCTATTAAGATTCACCGTTGGCAATTTGGGGATTTCTAGTAGTGGCCGGCGGTGGCAACCGCACGCTCAGGTCTTGTTATTTTTCAGCTGGAGGTGCTCATGTGCAGGTTCCAGTAGATCGGTCTCATTTTGGTGACTTGAATTGTAGGTGTGGCTACCTGGCATTGGCTGAGTTCAGAACTTGAGATGTCGCCGTACCTCATGAGGTGATTGTATTAGTAGATCGACGATACAGGATCACGTGGCCCGGACATAAAACCTGTGGAGCTAAGAGCATCTCCACTCGCCGCCCCAGCACCCCCTCTTCAGGCCCATTCTTATCGCCGGATGGAGTTATTTTCCTCAGTCGCGCCCCCAACAGCTCACAAATCGCCGGATTGGGCCATATTTTCATCTCGCGATCGCATGCCGAACCCAACGTGTCTGCGAGCGCCGGATGAAGAGAAAGCAGGCGTGGGACCGTGCAGTCGGTGACACAAGTTGGATTTTCCTCCTCTTGCACTTTCCCTCCTTTACTTGCCGCCATATCCCCCAGCCCGCCGTCCGCTTGCATCGGCCCTCCCGCCATTTCCCCATCAGCTCCGCCCGCCGCCCGCTCGCGATGGACGAGACGGGGTCATGTGGCCCAGGCGTAAAACTTTTCGAGCTAATGTTGGTTGGCTAGCTTGAATTGCTAGCCTCATTGATGGGTGTTCATGTTCCGTGGCAGAAGTACAAGGCTCCTCGTCTCCTGCAGTACCCAACTCATTAGATATTTTTGTGGGTACTTTCATTCTTCTCGATCAAACCTTGATTTTTTCAGCGAGAGGAAACGACCAGCCATTGATTCATGACTGGCTGGCCAGGCCGTGCATGTGACAAGTGTACCAGTACACGTTGTTGCAACCGATTCCCCGCACGTTTAGACCATCTTTATCTTTACGTGGTTCAGGGTCTTTTGGTTTGCCAATGGTTTGGTTCAACCTTAGCTTTTTTTTGGCCTTTCGGCCGCCGGTGGGTGGATGGAAGAGATTGCCAGCACAGTTTTCTCCCAAATTGCGTGGAGCAGTGCTGCATATGGACGAGCTGCTGGACCGACGGCCAAGCCCCCAAGCATGTGGACTACCGTCGTCGGCGGCTACAGCTATCATCGCAGCGCGCGACGGCGACCGCACGATCCAACGGCTGCTCGGCGCCGCGGGTCACCACCTGAAGCCGCAGAGACCGACAGAAGGCAACCAACACAGCACGAGATATTTTCCCCGGTACGTACAAAGGCCCAAGAGCACGTAGTACGCAGGAGATCGAGTCGAGATCTTTTCCAGGCCGATGCTGCAACTATCTCTCCTTTTTTCACGGCTCGTTCGAGCTCAGTGGCCAGGATCGCGCGACCCGTCACCATCGCTGGCTCGCCTCTATTGAGGACCCTGTGGTCTAGTGGAGAGAGGTGGGTCGAACCGAAGCCTGATATCGAACATTCCCACAGGCGATCGATCCAGGAACCAGGATCAGCGAGGAATAAACAAGTGGGCGGTGGAACGAGAGGAGGAGCTGCGGCCGCCACTACCCAGCCCGATCCCGTTGCTCCACTCCCGTCCACGGAAGCTTTGGCCACAAGATTGCATTATTATTTATGATCAGATGACCGCTGAGCCATCCGTCCGATCCAGCAGTAGACCAGTAGTACTGTAGCATCTTTATCTTTGGCGAGACGCCACTTGCGGCGATAGCTGAGGAAATATCTTTGTCACCCACGCGGATCATCGTGGTTAGTCGGGACTCGGAATGCAAGTTGCAGGTTCGTTGGGGGAAAATATCTTGCAGCTGCATGCACTGTTCTCCAATCTCCTTCTTCTGGATTATAAAACTTGTATGTATATAACCGGCCTATGGCTCCCTCTCAAACCACGGGTTATCCAATGGTTTTTCCGAATAGGCCGGTGGCCATACTTGGTTAGAGGGTCAGCGTCGCTCTTTTGCGTGTGCTCGGTAACTTGGCAAGCTGCACAACAGCGTGGCTATTTGTCACCGACTTGATCTTATATACAATTTGTTAAATTAAAACATAACTAGTGACGAGCAATTATTCATGTAAACGAAAAATAGTTCAGAGTTCTTGGGTCTTCACTTTTTCAAGAGAAATTGATGTAAATGTCCAGGTGTAGTTGTAAGGGTAAATTCATAAACTACCGCCAACGTTTTAATGAACTAACCACCATTCAACAATGTTGCCGCACATAACGCAAACACTCGTTTCAAATGTTAATTACCATGTTTTAGAGGAACGGTCCAACTGGGAAAGAGCTCATGGGTAAAGAGTTGGTTCATTTTAGCTGAGATTTTAACGGTTTAGTTAGAAAAACTTTTGTTTCATCTGCTGGTTTTTGGGTTTTTTGAAAAACTTCAAGTTTTCATCCAAAACCAAAACTTAAAATCAATAAATTGATTGTAAGATTAAACTGCCACTCTATTTTAGCTAAATTTTTAATGGTTTGGTTGGAAATCATTTTCGTCAATCTACGGATTTTCACATTTGTATAAGATTTTGAACTTTCAACCATTTTCAACATGAAATTGTAAAATTGATTTTGTGAATAAACTACTAGTCTATTTTGGCAAAAAATATGTACTTTCATCGATAATAATTGATGATTAACTAAAAAATTACATACGTTTACGAGGAGTTTGGATTTTTAGTCAAGCTTGGACAATCTTTTGGATCCTTAACAACACTTAATCCAATAAGTGTGTATCATTTGGATATTTAAACATTGTCCTTACGAGTAAATGATGCTACTTTTCAGAACCCGAGGTCCTGGGTCAATCAGACAGACACATTGAACTGCACTATCTCGCAGTATCCAGGCAAGTTCACCACTTGCTCATGCCTTTGATCATTTTATATCATTTTACTTGCAAAGCCATATACGTATCACTCCTGTATTTAAAATAAAAATGTTACTTTTTAAATTATAAATATATCTATATCGTTGTGAATGGAACCATGGTTTGTGATGATGGTGGAGGTTCCATAGCAAGGGATGTTAATCTAGGACTAATAATCGATATCTATTTTGGATGAAGGGTGTCCTACCGTCTATGAGGGACTGTCAATAACATATCGTGAGTAAAGTAGTATTTACGGAACACGCCTGGCAGGGATATGTGAGTGGACAAAAGGGTGGGTATGCAGGGTCGCAGATGATACTACATAAAGTGTGTCAATTCGCTGGTACTCCAAGTGCAGAGTGATGCATCAAGAGAAAATTTCCCCACAAGGGGGACTCAGAGTTTATATCAAACTATCGAGAAACAAATGTGATGCTTCTTCCAACCTCTTCTAGCAACGTAAAAAGCGAAGTCTTTGTCTTGTGTCCCCAACTCACCGTGTGGTTGTCAAACACAAGGTTTCGGTATTAGTAAAGTAAAATAACAATAAATAAAATACTAGAAAGTAAACTAAAACAAGTAAATAAAGATGTTTTAGGGTTTTTGGTTGTAGTTGGAAGAAGTAAAGATACTTTTTTATTTTCAAAATTAATTAGTGCTAAAAATGGAAAGGCAAGTAAAAATTGTTTCTTCAAAAAGTGGACCGGGGTTCTTGGGTTCACTTGTATACACTCTCAGAAAGGTGTGGTGGCATTAAGAACACGTTAGATAACTAAATATTGATGAGATTTTATTATGTGTCTTATTAGCATTCATATGGGCAACACGTCCTAGCATAAAGATAATACTACACATCTTACTTATACTCCATTAGAAAGGGATACTCTCCAAGGAATCTATATTTTAGAATTAAATAGAGTAGTTTAGGTACTTTGACATGATGTTTAAACAATAAATATGCTACCTTGAATTAAACATATCATTATAGATCAAGCATATGATCCCTAGATTAAACAAGACTTCTTAGTTGACACTAAGAAGCATTCACTTTATCCCTAGTGAGGTAACAAAAGAATTGGTGAAGACCATAATAGATAGGAGGCTTTATGTCACAACTCATTTCTATCACCATGTTACACCATCTACTACACACCATCCCCCACACATGCTCTTGCACACTAATTTTATCAGAACAAGTAATAAAGAACGGGGTAACAATATGCATCTATTAATACATCAAGAACACAATAAAGCTTCAGATCTCATAGATCATCCAATAAAACAAAAGATCCACCACATAGGAATTATAAATATGGCCATAATCATGATAGGCAACTCATATGGCATCAAAGCAACATAGCACAAGAGGGAGAGAGATCAAGTTACTGCCACAAACCATAGTTCAGAGGTGAACTACTCCCTCTTCATCATGGTGGCGGTGTTGATGGTGTTGGAGAGGGTGGAGATGCAACATGGGATGGCATTGACTGCGTTTCCCCCTCCAATCTTCGCAAGTTCAGCCTCAGTTTTGTGGGTTTCATGTGTCCGCGCCGCCTCCTCTGAGAATGCCTCAGGGGGTCTATATATAGTGGGTTTTAGGTCAAACACGTCAGTTTGAGATCAAAACAGACGGCTGAGGACGCTCGAGGTCGCGCCACTTGTGCTCGTTTGGGCCTCGTGGACCCCCTCCAGTACTTCTTCTTCTAATATTGTGTCTCCGGGAAAATATTGACTCCGAAAAAATCCTCGCTCCGTTTGCTTCCGTAAGATCCGCAAAACTTAAAAAAATACACAAAACAGGAATTTTCTGTTCCGCGGAGTTATAAACCAATGAAAGGGGATCAACAAAAAAAAACCCATAAAACTTTATAAAACATCAATGTAACATTATATAAGATGCAAAGAAGTGGGAATATGCAACAATAAATGACAAAGTTCATGTATGCATTTTACATGCATCAACATTACCAAGCTTAACCTATGCTTGTCCTCGAGCATAAAGGTGATAAAACTAACATAAACTTTCGAGTTCATTGTTATTTAACACTATAAGTCGTGATCATTGAAACATAACAAGTCAAAAAGTTTACTCCATAAAGAATAATAGCAAACAAGCATATATAAAGTGATATATCGCATAAACTTCATCTATGTTTACCAATATGTCAAGTTTGTGTAAGAACAAATGCACAAAGTACTATGGACAATGAAACATGTAAAGAATAAAAATGCAAATGCAGATGTCCTACTTTGGTCATAGAATTTTGAGTTTACTTTTCTTTTTGACTCTTTGAACAAGGAGCTACAAGCATTGATATACATTGAATTAAAACTTTGGAAAAAATATTTGTAAATAAGATTGTGGTTCCAGGAATGTTTGTAGTGTTAAAGTGAAATAAATATACTTCTTATATGCTTGACATGTTCTAAGTAAAGTGTCAAATGCCCATTGACCACAATTGTCTATTCCACATGCTACTCAACTTAGGCGATAAGATGTTCGTCCAAATATGCAAATAGTTTCTAACGAGGTGGCACTAAGGTACCTCCTGCCCCTTTGTACGAGTGGTCCTTGCCCCCTGAGTTCCAAGGTAGACCATCCAAACTTCAATGACATGACAAATAGACAAATGGGCATCCTCAGCAATTATTTTTTATTTACCATTTAAATACTAGCTTTTTTATTTGAAATATTTCGTAGAATGGTCACGTTGTAAATTTTCACCAAGGGTCTCGGTGGCCTCGTGATCTATGATAGATCACTACACGACAAACCAAATGTTTGATCTTATTCCATATTATGGGAGGTCTTATTGATTGAATGTTTCATATTGTCGAAATACTTCCACAAAAGTCCATTTGGCGGCTGAATGCTCCATCTAACATGTATGCATACTCGAAAGGTCTTGATTAAATTAAGACATTTCATACCGCCCGAAGTCACAGCCAAAAGTAGGACATCTTGCATCTCGAGTTGAGATGAGATGCCGCCAGCCGTACGTTAGAAAATCGACGGACATGACGGGATCGTGGCTCGGCCGGGCGTAAACCTGTGGAGCTGAACGGAAGCTCAACATTTCTGCCTGCATCGCCCAACTCACTTTCGAGATTTCGTACGCGAGAAAGAACAGCCATTGATTCGTGACTGGCAAGGCCACGCGCGTGACAAGTCTAACACTACAGGCTCTCGTAACCAATTCCCCGCACGTCTTCGACGATCTTTACCTGGTTCAGGCCCTTGGGTTTACCAGTGGCTTGGTTCAGTCCTACCTTTTCGGCCTTTCGGTCGCCGGTCGGCGGTTGGATGACAATACCAACACCCTATTTTTCATCCCAAATTGCGTGGACCGGCGGCCAAAGTGCCAAGCATGTGTGCACACCGTCGGCGCCTAAGGGCATCTCCAGCGGCGCGACGCATTTCGGACGACTAAAAGTGGTCGGCAGCGTCCGTTTGCGTCGCCCCGCGGACATATTTTGACCGCGCATCCGTTTACGTCTGGGTGTGCTCCTACCGGGGCGACCCATTTTTTGAATTGCAACATAGTTAAAGTAGTACATAGAAATGCATAAAAACTATACAAAGTAGATCTATAGGCCTGACTACTTGCTTCCGGCAGCCACCATCGTTGCGTCGCTCGTTCCCTTCTCAGCCTCCGCGCCGCTGCTCGTGCGCCGCGCGTCCTCTTGCACTGCGGCCTCGCGATGGCGGCGTCGTCCTTGAGCGTCTCGAACGACTCGACGATGGCCTGCTCCGCCGCCTCTCCTCCGGCGTTGGCTCATCGGGATCATCGACGACCAAAATATCTCGAGTCGGAGTCCTCTGCGGCGGCGGCCGAGCCTGCGCTGTTCGGCTCGGCGTCGACCGCCTCATGGGCCGCCCGCTCTCTTCTTCTTCCTCCGCGAGAGCCGTCCGCGGCGTCTCCCGGGTGGAGGAGGTCGGTCTCTTGTCTTGGTCGAACTCCTCGTCGGAGCTCGAGCGGGGAGGTGGAGTGGGAGGTGAAGGTGGCGCGGCGCGCGTCCGGCGCGCTCATGGTGGTGGATCACGGGTGAGCATAAGTGGCGATACGCGGCGCTAGGGTTTGTGCGGAGGATGAGATGCGCGCCTGTTTATATAGGTCGGAGGGCGACGGCCGCGCCACGCTGGCATCGCCATTACTACGCGCGCACGCGAGGCATCGCCATTAACGCGACCGCGATGCCGAAGCCACGCCTCGGCTGCCGTCGACGGAGAAGCATCGACGCTGCGTGCGCTGGCTGCGCCGTCTACTAGGCTCGCTATGAAGCCGAGCACGCCATGCCACCAAGGCTGCGCGCGCGTAATGTCGCGGAAGACGAAGATTGTGGCGGCTGCGGGCCCGTTCGAGGACCGAGCGGACACTTTGCGCGTCCGCGCAGCGTCCTCAGAGACGGAAACTTGGCGCATATTTGGGCCAGGTTTACGTCTCTGCGGACGGCCCGATCACTTTGCGTCGCGCCGCTGAAGAGGATACACGACGCATTTTCGGTCACAGCGGACATAAACGGTCGCTCAACGTCCGTTTGTGTCGCGCCGCTGAAGATGCCCTAATGAAATCGCCACCACGCGCGACGGCGACCACACGATCCATCGGCCCCTGTGCGCCGCGGATCGGCAGCTAGCTGAGGCCGACAGCAGGCAGCCAACACAGCACGAGATATTTTACCCGGTACGTACACAGGCCCAACACACGTACCATCCCTCCTTTTCAACGCCACGTTCTAGCTCAGTGACCGCGATCCTGTCACCATCGCCCGACTCCTATCTTGTGGACGAATGTGCGTCCAACCGCAGCCGGGGGATATCGAACATTCTCACCGCTGATCAGGGCGAGGATCAGCGAGGATTAAACAAGTGGCGGTGCAACCAGAGGTGGAGCTACACCGGCCACTAGCTCGCGCATCCACTCCCGTCGACAGAGGCTTGGTGGAGAAGATTGCCTAATTAGTGATGCTCGTCCATCAGTGGAGCAGTATGTAGTATTATCTTTTTCTTCAACCAGATGCCACTTGCGGCGAGAGCTGACGAAAATATCTTTGTAACTCAAACGGATAATCCTAAAGAGCACTAAGCTCCCAGGGTTGCCAACGCTTCTGGTCGATTAGCATGTCACTTTCGCGGGTCCCGCATGTAGGGAAGATTGCGGTCGTGCTACCGTACGAGGCGGTTCCTCGGTCAAAAGCCAAATCAATCAGAGTCGTCCTAATTCGCCGCTCCATAGCCTCATCATTCTCCCCCTCCCCCTCCCCTTCCCATCCTCTCTAGCCGCAAATGCCCGATCTGTTCTTCTCCGTCTCCGTCGCCCAGCCAGTCGCCGCCCGCGGCCGGGGGTCTACGGCGAGCGGCGACAACGGTGGATTTGGCGACTCGGGTGTGATTTGCCGGGGGCAAACTATGGTGAGCGATGGGATCTGTTGATTTCAGCGGATTGAGGAGCAGTGCGTGGAGAGCGGCCTCGGCGGGCTGAATCGATGGAAACGCTGGTGACCTTCAGGCGTTGTCAGGCAGCCCGGCGACTGGTGGCTTCAAGCGGTGCTATGGGTGGCATCGGTACCATGGTGAGCGGCGGGCATCCTCAGGCCTTGTTAGTTCGTTTCACGACTGCCAGGAGCACACGCCGCCACATGAGGTACAGTAGCGGTTCCTGCTTTTTGTTAACAACTAGCTGATCTGCTTGAACTCTACCGAATCTTCATTCATGCGTATGATTCCTGTATATTCATTTGTTATGTAGTGCAGGATATGTGCTCAAATCTGCCGATAGAGACGTTCATGTCTGCTGCCTGCTGAAGGTGGCTGTTAGGTCTCAGGTTTCTAATGACTTCTCTTCCTTTGGCTACGTTTTTAATCGTACAATATTTGGATATTCAACTATTTCTGAAGCAACTTACAAAATTGTATTATTGAAGCAACTTACAATTTTTTTTTGTTCACTAACTCTGATTTTGATGCCATTTTCTGGTGAGTTTTGTCTTTCTAAAGTAAGCCATGGTGTTATAAAAATATAGGTCAGCCAAGATTTAAGAGAATTTGTTGTGCACGGCAGAAGAGAAATTGTTAAGAAAATTAAGTTTAAAATGGCAAAAAGGGTGAGCCATCGACCTTCAAAAGGGAAGCATTTGGCTACGTTCACAACTTTTCATTATATCAAGGAAGTAGGGAGGCAGTGATTGGTGCACATAGGAATAAACTGCCAAATTAGGGAAAATAGTTTTTACTATCGAGTGAATGCACAGTATAAGAAAGGGTGTTGTACACGTTTCGACAATCTTATCTTTAGTAGAGTTGGAGCTAATTTGGTAGGCAAATAACTTTCTCATAATCTCTCTTAAACTAGACTCGGTGGCTCATTTTGTGGGTATAGTATATATAGACTTGATTATTTATCCTGAAAATGAATTTGGGCTCATAGGATCTGACTAGCTTCTAACCCGGTTGAATGGTACTCCCTCCGTTCGGATTAAATTGACGCAGAGTGGTGTTAATCCTAGCATACAAGTAGTGTTGTCTCACGTCAATTAAATGTGAACAGAGGTAGTGCTTATCATAATGTGAAAACAAAATCTCTTTTTCGCTTATAGAGATCATATATCACGCTCATTATGATTCCATTTTTGCGAAAGAAGATTCTTCAGTTGCAAATTCTATTTAGTTTTTTATTCTTATGCTAATTCTCTGTCTATTTCGCGAACCTCGTCCAGTGTTGTTCAAAATACTAAAGGGCAGTGCATTCTTCCTGGATACCAACTAAAATTAGAGTTGTACAGCTTGTTGTGGTTTGTAGTCCTTCTGGTGGGAGTTCCCTGCTGATACATGCTTTAGGTATCTGAATGTGTGCTACTCTCTTGCAAGCATAGATGTTGTAAACTTCGTGTGTTCTTATGTTGGATATATCTCAAACAACATTCTGCGGTTTGTTTTGGTTTGTGGCAAAGCCCCAGTAGTTTCTTCGAGTTTTCTATTAAGTATTAAAGTTTGGATCATCAAAGTTTTGAACTTTCAATAGAAAATTATCAATTCACTGAATTCTATAATTCATTTGTACATGTCTTCACATGCATGATCAAAATTATTTGACAGTTTCTTACATCATCTTTATATTCATTCAGGATTACAAGATCTTATACCCCCTCTGTCCGTAAAAGAATGTCGTATATTTCTCAAAAATCGGATGTATATACTAAAGCGTGTCTAGATACATCTAAATTTAGACACACTTGTGACATCCCTTTTTGCACAGATGTAGTAATATTTTTGTAGTTCAAGAGTAGCTGAATTAAACATTACAAGAAACTAATGCTAAATTATGAGAAACTGATTTTTGTGGTACGAGCCATCAAGCACGTAGTGTTGTTGATTTGCTATCAGCTTTAATGAAATGAGTTCAGGAGCTATTTTGAAGTAACATTAGGCTACACACTAATGGACACAGGGAAAAGATCAACATTTTAGTTGCTATTGTCAAGCAATTGTGAGGGGATGAAGAGGGCATGCAAATAATGAAGAAGCGACATCGACGATACTAAAGAACTATAATTTCTGGATATACCAATCAGGTTTTTCGTTTTATTACTTACACCAACGATCAATGTGCAAAATGGTATGTTCCATTATTCCCTTCCCTAGCCACGTTGGTCCTAACCTCTGTTCACTTTTGTAAGACGTTTTGGCAAGTCTAATTGGCTTTTCTAAAATGTCTTATAATAAGGAAACGGAGGGAGTATCATATTTTGCCGATTAGTGGGCACGTAAATGTTCTTGTTGTTTGTTTTTTTAACCTGAACATTGTATGTTCACTTGCTTTTCACCTATCCTTTTCTAGATCTTTTCTTATGAAGTGTCTAGCTGTTTGCTGCCCAAGGCATGGCTACGTATGGATAATGTCATTTGGATTGTCCATGCTATTTGAATATTAGTTCTGTTCTGTAATTAGGCCCTGTTTCATTTCCTCTCAAAGCAGTGAGTACCCATTCTTTTTGCTGATAGTAATAGCTGATGAGGTCCTTTCTATAATAAGCCAACGACTTAATTTTGCAGCATCAACAACCAGGTGGAATTCTGGTTGGTACGGTTCAGTTATGGATTGTATTTCCATATTCTCAATCTATATATTGATGATTTTCTATAGAATGTAACATACATAGCTTGGAAATTTATGATGACAACGGACAAAACAGGGCACGGCAAGGTGCATGAACTGGAGCGAGCAATCTTTCAGCCGGAGGTGTTTCGTCAGTGAAGAGGCAGCCAACAGGTCCAGCAACAAGGCTGAACTCGTGTTGTGGATTTGAATAAAGCTCTGACCATTTGTGCTTAATGTATGTTTTGGTTCCTTCATCATTCACCTGTCTCTTAGTCTAATGCATGTAAAAGAGACGGATTAGATGATTTGGTTATAGACAAGCTGCGGCAAAGTCATGTATGATATGATCATCGGTAAATAGATATTTGTAAAAATGTAGAGTTATTATTTTTCTTTTCTGCTAGAATAAAGATGTGGATTTTGCCTGTCCGAGACATGTCTTTTTTTCTAGATGTACTTCCTAGATTTTAATTATCTTGGTTCAGTTATTACACATTACCTTAGTTCGACTTATGATTTCTCAGCTGGTACAATACTTCACACCGATAGGAGTGGTCATATTTGCGTACGCAAATACCAATTAGTGAGATTGTGTCTACATCATCTATACGATAACAACAAAGAACGGCGCGGCAAGACGCGCTAGGTCCTTCTAGTCGGGGTTAATTGGTAATTGGAATGCAAGCTGCTGGTTCGTTCAGCAAAATATCTTCGAGCTCCATGCATGTACACCTCCTGGATTACATATAGCTTCCCATGGCTTCCTCTCAAACCACAGGTTAGCCAATGATTTCGAATAGGTCACCATACTTGCCTAGAGGATCGGCGTCGCTAGCTCTTGTGCGCGCCGACTTGATTTAATGGGCTGTTTTTTTTTTTTTTTGAAATTTTACTGTGGAGCAATTATTCATGTAAAAATTAAGGTCAGGGTTGTTTCGCCTTTTATTTTTTCAAGACAACTTGATATATAATAAATCTCCAACTGTGGTTGTAAGAGAAATCCGTAAACTACCGCTTCAGAAAAGTTTTAGTAAGCTAACCACCGTTTAGGCTAGTTGCTGAAAACAAACCATAACACTCGTTTCCAATGTTGATTAGAGATTTTTTAGAGGAAATAAGACCCCACTGGGCATAGCTCATGGGTAAACAAAACAATTGGCTCATTTTGGCTGAGATTTTAATAGTTTAGTTAGAACATAACTTTCCCCTTCTAAATTTTTTTAGTTCTTCTAAAAAAGTTAAAGTTTCTGCTCGGCCTATAAAGTATGAAAAAATTAATTGAATGTAAAGGAAAAATAATGGTACATTTTAGCTGAGATTTTAATGGTTTTGTCATAAACGGTTGTTGCCTCTTCATGCAATTTCTGACATGTACGAGAATCTTGAACTTTCAACAGTTTTGCATTTGAAATTGTAAAATTGATTTTGATAATAAATTATTATGTACTTTTCCTGGATGATAATTCATGATTAACTAATATCTTTCATATGTTTGCGAGGAGTTCGGATTTTTAGTCAACCTTCGACAGTCTTTTGGAAGCATTGTGGCAACATTTCGCACAAAAAAAACATTTTCAACAAAGATTCTTATATCATCTCAGCATGAATTTGACTCAGTTTTGCAGCATAATGAAGTTAAGTGGTATTTAGGTACTTGTAATAGATGTACAACCAATAAATATTATTGATATAAAATCCAGTATATCACCCCAATACTTTCAAAATGGAATGTGGTAGAAAACACCCTACATAGTTTTTTTAATAATAAGAATTAAAATCTACGTACCTGAGAGCTTATGAGTGCATTTTGATTTTTTTCATCATAGTTTTTGTCATGTATTTGCAAGTAGTGTTAGGATTTTGGCATTCTGCCAGGCTCGCTCACACCTATTTTATCTCTTGCACCGGGATCCAAAAATGAGGAGGCTGATTGAAAATCCAATAAAGTAGATCATTTTTCGCATAAATATGAAGATTGGAGGCAATAAATGGCTTCCATACATTTACCAACGCACCAAGGGGTCAAGCCATGGAGGATATTGGCGAATAAAGCCAACATTTTATTTAACGACCGCTGGTATGGGCACGCCTACCTGTACCGCATGACCATACCATAGGCCGGTGGCTTCCTCTTATCAACTCCTTCTGCTCGGTGGAAACATATCTCACATTCGAGACTTAGAGACACCACGAAATCTCACTCCGGAAGAGATCCGAAGGGGGAACTCACAAAGGGAATCCATCATCGCCCCTTCTTGGATCTTGCAGGCCTAGGCATCGATCTTTATCATCAACACCATCATTCATCTTGTTGCAATACTGAATCTTAGATTTCTTTTACATATGTATTCGTTTGATCATTCATACTCCATTCATATATTAATAATGATGTTATTTTCCTCCATTTGTGAGTAGTCATATTTGTTCTTGGAGAGATGGAGAAACCCTAGCAATACTATGAATTAAAAAAGATTTATTATTGTCTTCTTGTGACATGTGTCTGGTGGTATTCTTTAATGATGTTATTTGTTGGGCACCACATCAGAGGAGAGGGCATTACATACAAAGAAATGCAAGGACCGAGATGGCCTTGGAGATGCAGGAAAACACCAACACCCAGCTAGCGATACCAGCGCCCATGGTCGACGACATGCTCATGTTGTAGCGGGAGGCGCTCATCAGCCACGCCCATGTCTCGTCGACGAGCTCTGGAAGTTCCAGGCTGCACAACCACCCCTAAATCCACAGCCGTCACATTTGTTGCCGGCTACACCGAGCCCCATAGTGCAGTTCCATGCTCGGTTTTCCTGGACCGCCGGCACACGTTGGTCTTTACTGGACGACCTTGTTTTGTGAGGGCTTTGTCGAGGCCCCTCACCTAGACCTGAACCGCACGCCTAGCAGGGATACGGGAGACAACCCCTCCGTGAAGAAGATTCGTGCCATCCCGTCGGAGAACCTACCCATTCTTCGCAACCTATTTGAGGAAATGTTATGACCCCTCCTAACGCTCATGGACCAGTTATGTTCATACAACACGGTCTCTTCTCATGTGATATATGCCTCTGATACATGGTGATCCGTAGGCCTACTACGCTGACCACGAGGAGGCATGCATGGAGGAGATGATCCGTGGCGGCGACTTCATCCCGGACGGCCTTGGGAGCAAAACCCAGAGCCAAGGGCATGACATCGACATGGTGCCCATGTTCTCCAAATTTGGCTAACCATTGGACCAAGACACTCCCGTGCTTGACGATGTCGAGAGTGATGGCTCGAGGAGGGTGACACCGAGGCCGAGGCCTAGGTCGATGGCGATTTTGTTGGCGATGAAAATGGCAATGGAAAGAGCCAAATGACTGCAGGCTACAACAACAACAAAAAATCGCGATCTACCATTCTTGGTTCTTCATTAGCCAAGATCATACATGCATCAGGCCGCTGGGGCTACCCCGACCCAAGCGGATATTCTAGGCAACGAGGCAAAATTGATGCTTGCGAACCGATCCAAAGGGATCAAAACAGACTCGTTTTGTGTCTGAAATGCGTTGGACCGCTGGAGATGCTCTGATGGGTATCTTCCTCCCAAGCTGTAGCAACAATGTGGTGAGAAATGCATATGTAATATGCATGTTTGTGCCGTTGGAGTCATCTTGTTTCATTCTTTGAGAGATGTGCTACTAGGTTTCATCAAATTTTAAAAATCTAAAACAGATTGGTTAGCAAGGAACTCTAATGATTTCGTGCAAGGGATGTCCCGGCAGAGAACAAACACAACTCCGCAAGACGAAACCCTTCATTTTTTAGGAAGAGGTGTGCTCATGAGGGTTACGTTCGTTGGGTCTCGTTTTGGTAATGGGATTTGCGGGTGTGGCTACTAGGCACTGGCCGAGTTGAGATGAGATGATGCCGTACATGAGAGGTAGAATGTCAAGATACCTGTGCTCGGGTGTAAACTTGTCGAGCTAATGGCAAGTGGTTTGCTTGATTTGCTAGCTACACGTGCTATTGTGCATTCATGTTCCGGAACAGTAGCAGAATGTTGTTGTAACAACAAGTTGATTCCCCCCTTCTTCTACGTGCTGTCGATTTCGACAAATTTGACCATTTTTGAAAAGTTCAGCATGATTTAACACCATTATGACAAGCAACATGGCAGAATGCTTCAACAGTTTGCTTAAGGGTGTAAGTGGGTTGCATGTGACGACAATAGTTCAATATACATTTGACACGTTGAATGTGTATTTTCTCGAGTACTCAATGAAAACGGATAAGCAGATTGCTGGAATGAATAAGCGAAAAAGAAGTACAAATATACAACACGTGTTGACAAATGGTTGCGATTCGAGTCAAGGAAGGAGACTCCCAAACCACTATCTGCTTTGATAATGAGGAGTGGATTTACCAAGTAAATGAGCCTGGAGGCACTACAAGTGATGGTGTCCAGCATGGAGGCTGGGTGTTTGTTGTCTCGTTGAGGAATTGTGAGTGCTCATGCATGAGGTTATCCTTGCTTCATCTCCCTTGCTCGCACTTGAAAGTGGCGGCACGCGCTAGACATATGGATGTTAATCATCCACTCACCGTCAGGTTGCAGAGTTCTCTATCGAGACGATCAAAGAAACATGGGTAGCTAGATTTAACCCATACTTGGACCAATCACAGTGGCCGGATTACCATGGTCTTCAACTATGGCCCGACCCAGAATATAGAGCCAAGAAACGGGGAAGACGACAAACAAATTGTCTTAGAGGAGACATGGATGGCTGGGGTGCTGGGGGCACGCGAGGAGGATGGGGCAGAAATTTATTCGAGGAGGCCCGTGTTAGCTCCCGTTGTGGAGATTGCAACGGTGATAGCCACACCAAAAAAGGGTGTAGCCGAAGTAAGAGAACCAAGGGTGGTGATGCAAACACAAGTCAACAACGGGATACATACGATGGTGGTCCTAGCCCTGGTTCATTCTTGGTCGCGGTCTAAGGGGTAAGTTGTGGGTGGAGGGGATGGGGGCAGCCCACGCTACTTAACGTATTTCAAAAGGGTAGCACCCTTGTCGATGGAGTTGAACTTCAAAATGGTAGCGCCCTTGTCAAGGGAGTCAGGGACGGAGCTGCTTCATTGATACTGGTGCCACCTGACACCAGTGAATTTTGTAAATCTCTCACTAAATCTGCACTAAGCACTCATTATTTGTGAAGATGGCACCAGCGAACATAGAGCTAACACCATCGCATCAAAATTCTAGCTCCGTCCCTGAAGGGAGTTAAGGTCACGAATCGCGGGTCCCACCTCGCCACATTGGCACATGTTCAGCGCCATTGCTCGAGGCACTACGGGGAGAGGGTAGCGTCCTGGAAAGATAAATTTGTAATCAACACGAAAATAGTTATATGATATGAACCAAGTAGATTCGTCTTTTTGCTCGTAACGTTAAAAAGATTCAGATTTTGAATGTGCCATCCGTTTGGATCGCTCGGTTGTAGATGCGCTTATCTCCAAAGCATGTGCCATCGATCACCAGCTGAGGCCGCGGAGACCGACAGCAGGCAAGCCACCAGCCAACGCCTGCGCGCGTACGTACGTATGTGTACGTGGCCGGACACAGATATTTTTGTCGAGAGCACGAGAGTCGAGATCTTTTTTCGGCCGATGCAGCAACCATCTCTCCTTTTCCCCGCCACGTTCCAGCTCAGTGGCCGGGATTGCACCAGCCATCGCCATCGGCCTCCTCTCTCATGGACCGTCGAGCGTCGAACCGAAGTGGGATATCCAACATTCTCACCGGAGATCGATCCATCAGTGGACGAGCAGCAGTATTTTTTTTTTCTTGTTCTTCGGCGAGACGCTGCTTGCGGCGAGAGATGAGGAAAATATCTTGGTCACCCACGCGGATCATTGGGCTTAATCGGAACTCGTAATGCGAGTTGCAGGTTCCTTCGGGAAAATATCTTCGAGATGCACGTACACTCTTCTACAAACTCCTCCTATATAGATTATAATATTATTATTATGTATATAATCGGGAATGGTGTTTTGGCACATGGGAGCATATGCTCCCTTTATTTTGAAATGCATGTTACATACTTTTTGAAATTTCAAAAAATTGAAACGAAAAATTCGAATGTACATCTTCACGTGCTACGTCTCAAAGTTGTTTCATAAAAATCCGACTTGTCGTGTGGCGTGTAAAAAAAAAAAAAAAAAAGTCTTTTCAGGAGATAAATTTTCTCTTTTTTACACAGACCACAAAACATATTGGTTCCTCGCGAAACTTGACGAACGTACGTATATTATGGAGATGTACATGTAGAATTTTTTGTCAATTTTTTTCGATATTTCGAAATATAATTTTTTGATAGAGGGAGCATATGTACCCGGGAGCCGAATTGAATTTCCGTATATAATCGGCCTATGGCTTCCTCTCAAACCACGGGGTTACCCAATGGTTTCCGAATAAGTCGCCATGGTTGTTTAGAGGATCAGCGTCGCTCTTGTGCGCGTGTGGTTGGCAACTTGGGCAAGAGGCAGCAACCAGCTATTTACCACCCAATTGAACTAATGTGTAATCTTTTTACGATTTTACGGTGGAGCAATTATTCATCTCAAAAATTCAGGTAGGGGTTGTTTCCCCTTTTCTTTCTCCTAGAGAAATTGATATGAATCTTCAAGTGTGGTTGTAAGAGGAGTTCCTAAAGTGCTACTTCGTCAAATTTTTACTAAGCTAACCACCGATTAGGCTAATTGCAGTAAATAAACCATAACACCGATTTCCAATGTTGATTAGAGTCCTTTTAGAGGAAAAAAGACCCCACTCGGCAGAGCTCATCGGTAAACAAAACAAATGGCTCATTTTGGCTGAGATTTTAATAGCTTAGTTAGAACATCACTTGAAATATTTATGGTTTTTTAGGTTTTTGGAAAAATCTCAACTTTCCATCTGAAAAACAAAGTATGGAAACAAATAATTGAATGTAAAGGTAGAATGAAGGTACATTTTAGCTGAGATTTTAATGATTTTGTCATAAATGGTTGTTCACAATGTATGCATGATATGTACGAGAGTCTTGAACTTTCAACCATTTTGCACTTGAAATCGTGAAATTGATTTTGAGAATAAACTACTGTGTACTTTTCCTGGATGATAATTCATGATTAACTGATATTTTCTCATATGTTTGGGAGGATTTTGGATTTTTTGTCAATATTTGACAGCCTTTTGGAAGCATTGTGGCAACATAAAAAAACAATTTAAGCAGTTCACAAAGATTCTTATATCACCTCAGCATGAAGTTGACTCAGTTTGGCAGCATAATGAAGTTAAGAGGTATTTACATACTTGTAATAGATGTACAATCAACAAAATATTGTCAATATGAAATCCAATATAACGCCCCTATACTTTTATAATGGAATGTGGTAGGAAACACCCTACATAGTTTTTCTAATAATAAGATTTCAAATCTACGTCCGTGAGAGTTTAAGAGTGCATTTTTCATCATAGATTTTGTTATGTATTTGCATAAGTAATGTTAGGATTTTGGCATTTTGCCATGCTCGCGCAAACCTATTTTATCTCTTGCACCTAGATCCCATAAATAAGGAGGTTGATTGACAATTCAATAAAAATAGATCATTTTTGGCATAAATATGAAGATTGGAGGCAATAAATAGCTTCCATACATTTCCCCACGCACCAAGGGGTCAAGCCATGGAGGAAATTGGCGAATAAGCCTGTATCGTGTGACCGTACCATAGGTCGGCTTCGTCTCGTCAAGTCCTTTTACCTGGGGGAAACAGATCTCATATTAGAGACTCGGAGACACCACAAAACCTCACATCCGGAAGAGATCCAAAGGGGGTACTCACAAAGGGAATCCATCACCGCCCCTTCTTGGATCTTGGAGGCCTAGGCATCGATCTTCATCATCAACACCATCATCCATCTTGTAACAATCCTGAATCTTAGATTGCCTTTACACCTGTATTCATTCGATCCTTCATACTCCATTCATATATTCATAATGATGTTATTTTCCTCCATTTGTGAGTAGTTTCATTTGTTCTTGGGGAGATGGAGAAACCCTAACAATACTATGAATTGAAATACAAATTTACGATTGTCTTCTTGTGACATGTGTGTGGTGGTATTCTTTAATGATGTTGTCTGCTGGGCACCACGTCAGAGGAGAGGGCAATACAGGCACCGCCATCGTGCTGGCGAAGAAAGCCCATCAAGCTGTTGAAGCTACCGCCAGGGTCGCCACCAAGATGGCCTTGGACATGCAGGCACACACCAACACCCAGCTCGGGATACCAGCGTTCGTGGCTGACTCCATGCTCATGTTGAAGCGGGAGGAGCTTATCTTCCTCCCAATTTGGCCAACCATTGGAGCAAGACACTCCCATGCTCGACGATGTTGAGAGTGTTGGCCTCGAGGAGTGTGACAACGTGGCTAGGGTCGGGGCTGACGGCGAGATCGCTGAAGATGAAAAGAAGAAGGGCACGAGCAAAAGGACTGCCCGCTGCAGTGACAAAAAAGATACTATCATGATCTACCATTCTGTGTTCCTCATTAGCCAATATATATATGCATCGGGCCGCTGGGCTACCCGGCCCAAACGGACATTTCAGGCAGACACCAAATTGATGTTCGTAATCTGATTCAAAGGGATCAAAACAGACTCCCTTTGTGTCCGGAATGCGTTATGTCGCTGGAGATGCCCTAAAGAGTATCTTCCGCCCAAGCCGTAACTGTAGCAGCCCTGTGGTGAGAAATGCATATGTCACGTGCATGTTTGTGCCGTTTGAGTCATCTTGTTTTATTCTTTGAGAGCTATGCTGCTAGGTTTCATCAAATTTTAAGATTATGAGACGGATTGATTAGCACGGAAATCTACTAATTTCGTGCACGGGAGGTCAAACATAACTCCGCAAGATGAAGCCCTTGATTTTTTTAGAAAGAGGTGTGCTCATGAGCAGGTTAGGATCGTTGGGTCTCGTTGTGGTGATGGGATTTTCGGATGTGGCTACTGGGCATTGGCCGAGTTGAGATGAGATGCTGCTGACGTGCCCGGGGGTAAACCTGTCGAGCTAATGGCGGGTGGCGTGCTTAATTTGCTAGCTACCCGTGCTGCCGTGTATTCATGTTCCGGAACAGTACCAGAATGGCGGGTGGCGTGCTTAATTGGCTTGAGTCGATTTTGTTAATTCTCTGGGATCACTAGTCTAGATCTTTCCGAGTAGTACTTTGAGATTACGAGATGTGTACCTTCTCCTTTACTGGAGGACGATCCTCCCGACGTCCTCATGGTGATGGTGGTGACGGTGACGGCGTGGTGTCGAGGGAGAGAGGTGGCGGCGGAGCTTCCGTCGGCACTGCACTAACCCTAATCGGTGGGTCTGGGCGAGTGGCTGCTCAGGGCAACCTCGTACCGAGTGCCACCCCCACCACTCTATATAGTGCAGGCGACAGGGGCCCAACCATGAACGGTTGGGCGCCCCGATCGGCGGACGAGGTCAGGGTCGTGCGCCGTTGGGCTCTGGTGCGGTGGAGATCAATCCTAACGTTCTCCCCCTTGATCTCAACTTTTCTTTTAACATTATACTTTCACTTTATTCGTTTCATTTTGGATCAGTCCATAGGGCATGTTTCATCGTCACAGCTCTATTGCCGATAGAATCAGACAGCCACAATACACTTCTCTGTTTTGAAACAAATTCTTTTACTTTTGGGCCTCTTATGATCCAGGATAGGTAAGACTTTCCCTTAAACCCATGCCGGCTACGTGTTCCTTGAACACGCTGGGTGGTAAGCCTTTCGTTAGCGGATCCGCAAGCATATCTTTTGTCCTTATATGCTCGAGACTTATTGTTTGATCCTGGACCTTGTGTTTCACAACATAATACTTAACCTCAATCGGTTTCGTAGCATTACTCGACTTGTTGTTGTGAGCATAAAATACTGCAGGCTCATTGTCGCAGTACATCTTTAGTGGTTTGTCAATACAATCTACCACTTTCAAGTCGGGTATGAATTTCTTTAACCATAATGCCTGCCCCGTGGCTTCATAACATGCTATAAATTCTGCATACATCGTGGATGATGCAACTATGGTCTGTTTGGAGCTTCTCCACGAAATAGCTCCCCCTGCGAGGGTGAATACATATCCAGATGTGGATTTTCTATCATCTTTATCCCCGCAAAATCTGCATCTGAATACCCTCTTATTTCTAGGGAATCAGATCTTCTGTATGTTAGCATGTAACTCTTTGTGCCTTTCACATAACGCAATGCCTTCTTTACCATTTTCCAGTGTTCAAAACCTGGATTTTCTTGATATCTACAGAGTACTCCGGTGATAAATGCTAAGTCAGGGCGAGTGCACACTTGTGCATACTGTAGGCTTCCAATAGCCGAAGCATATGGAACCGCTTTCATTTGATCGAGCTCGTATTGATTTTGGGGACTTTGATATTTCCCAAAACTGTCGCCCTTGACTATAGGGGCAGGTGTGGCACTGCACTTATGCATATTATACTTACTTAGAATCTTTTCTAAAATAAGCCTTTTGCGATAGTCCTAATACTCCATTGTTTCTATCTCGGTGAATTTCTATGCCCAAAACATATGACGCTTCACCAAGATCTTTCATATCAAAATTTGAGGACAAGAACTTCTTTGTCTCTTGCAGTAGACTAACATCACTGCTGGCAAGCAGAATATCATCCACATACAAGATTAGGAAAATATATTTCCCACTTTTAAACTTTGCATAAACGCAATTGTCCTCAATATTTTCTTTAAATCCAAATCTCTTAATTGTTTCATTAAACTTTAGATACCACTGTCTGGAGCCTTGCTTTAATCCATAAATGGATTTCTTTAGGCGGCATCCCATTTCTTCCTTGCCTTCCATGATAAAACCCTTGGGTTGTTTCATGTAGACATTTTCTTCTAAATCCCCGTTTAGAAATGTCGTCTTTACATCTATTTGATGCAACTCTAAATCAAAATGTGCAACTAGTGCCATGATGATTCTGAGGAATCCTTACATGAGGGAGAAAATGTCTCATTGTAATCTATCACTTCTCTTTGTGTAAATCCTTTTGCCTCTAGCGGTGGCTGTTGTTGCTCCCTTTCATCCTCAACAAATGGTTCATTTGGCTCCTGACGGACAGGTTCCAAATTTTCACTCATCGTTGTCATGGGTGGAGTTACAACAGGCGCTTGCACCACAATCGCAGGGATCGTCGGTACAGGTGCACATGGTAGCGCAAAAGATGGCTCCTGAGTCATCGGATTAGGTGCATGCACCCTCTTCTCCTCAAGATCAATTTTCCGAGCTACCATGCTCCCCTCTATCATTTCGTCCTCTAAGAAGACACCATGTCTCGTTTCCACAAACTTTGTGTATTTCTCTGGCAGTAGAAACGATAACCTTTTGACTTTTCGGATAGCCAATAAAATGGCATGACTGTTTTGGTATCTAACTTTGCGATATTTGGATTGAATACTTTGGCCTCAGCAGGGCTCCCCCACACTTTCAGGTGGTTTAGAGAAGGCACTCTCCCTGTCCATAGCTCATACGGCGTTTTGGGCACCGATTTGCTTGGTACTCTGTTTAGAATGTGAATAGCGGTTTTTAACGCCTCAATCCACAATCCCAATGGTAGGGTGGAATAACTCATCATACTGCGCACCATATCCATAAGGGTACGGTTGCGCCTTTCAGCTACCCCATTCTTCTGAGGTTCGCCCGGCATCGAGTACTGGGCGACTATTCCAGTCTCCTGTAGAAACCTTGCAAAAGGTCCAGGGACTTGGCCACATGGAGTATGTCGACCGTAGTACTCCCCTCCACGATCAGACCTGACTATCTTTATTCTTTAATCATGCTGATTTTCAACTTCAGCTTTGAATATTTTGAATTTATCCAACGCTTCTGTTCTTTCTTTAATTGGATAAATATAACCATATCGGGAGTAATCATTCGTGAATGTTATGAACGAATCATAGCCATCCACACTTTTCACCGAAAATGCTCCACATATATCGGTGTGAATTATTTCTAGTGTTGCTGTGCTTCGATTTGCACCCTTTTTTAATTTACTTTACAAATTTTCCTTTAATGCAATCGATGCACTGTTCTATGTCTGAGAATTCTAATGGAGGAAGAATATCATTTTTAACGAGTCTTTCTATTCTCCCCCTCGAAATATGGCCTAAGCGAGAGTGCCATAATTTCGATAATTCATCAGTTCTTTTCTTTTCTTTTGTTCTTTGTCCAACGCGGACAACACTTTTTTTTCACTCACATTACACATAGACAACACCCACATAAGCATTATTACACCATATGGCACACTTGCCATGTCCTTCCTGTCCATGTGTACTTTTCTGTCACCAGTTGCTACAGCAGCTGGGTCGCACATATCTTTGAAGAACCAGTGAACTGTCTCTTTAATCTTTCAAGATACTTCCCTACGGAAGCACACTTTGCAATTGAGCTCACAATAGCGTTCTCAATTGTATTCTTTATAAATGACACTTAGCCACCTTTTATACTGCCATGCAGCATCATCATCCTTGTCATTTCTGACTGGATCTTTTGGTCTGACTGGCTGTGGGAACCCAGTCTACCTCAGCACAAATCGACCTTCTTTTCTCCATTCAGTGTAGTTGTCATCTTTGAGGGTTGGAACATCCTTGATGCAGCTCATCAAGTAGTACCCTCCTTTAAACCATAATGAAATGAGATCATAACAACAATTGTATGCAATAATCCAACATTGGTCAAAATTAGAACATACAACTGTTTGTGCAATTAAATCTATATCACCGTTGGGCAGAAAATAGAGATAAATGCACTTCTTATTGCAACAAAACATGATCATATCATTAATAACGTTGGTCCAAAAATAACATAACCATAATTGTCACAATAATCACTTTAATCATTTCTTTAAAATTGAAATGCAACTTTAGCTATTTGCAGCGGAAACTTTAAATTCATTAAACTTTAAAGCTTTCAGAAGCATCTCTGTTACTTTTTAATTTCCTAAAACAAATATCTCATTGGTTCAATTTGCTCAGGAAAAAACTTGACAAAAATGCTTCTTTTACTATTGCAGCGGAAAATTTAACTTTCAACTATTAACTTTTCAACTTTTCAGAGACATTACTGTTACTTTTCGTTTCCTAAAACAAATATCTCGTTGGTTCAATTTGTTAGGTATGCAAAAGTAGGCCCAAAACTGACCTAAAAGGTCAAAAATAAAAATAAAAAAATGCCTCTGTACAAAAAAAACTGTAGAACTGTCGCGGCCTGTGGCCCATGCGGCCTGCACGCCCTGTGCGGCGCGCAGCAACTGCACGCATACGAAGCAGCCTGCTGCGCGGCCTGTCACTGCGGCCCGCACGCGGCCTCTATGCGGCCTGCTGCCGCGGCCCGCACGCGGCCTGCCTCCGCGACCCACACGCGGCCCAGCTGGCGCTGCCGACGCGGCTCGGCCACTGCCGCCACGCCGCGGATCTTTCTGGCCGTCGGATTGAATCCGACGGTCAGCCTTCTATTTCGGTTCGTATAAAACCTTGACCGAACCGGTCAAACCCTAAAACTAGCCATTTTTCTCCCGTCCCCTTCTCTGTCTGGCGGCTGGCGGCCGGCGATGGCGCCGCTCTTGCAGCGGCCCTCGCAGCACACCCAGTCCGCCGGCGGCAGGCCGGTAACGGCAGCGGCGGCGCTGCCCCGTTCTGGTGCACTCGGGCCACCCTTTCTCTCATCCACCATCACAAGCCATTGGCCATGGCGGAGGCAGCAGCACCCCCTGTGCCTCTGTACACTCCGGCGGCGGGGCTTCACCTCCCGCGCGCCTTCCCCGCCCCGTGTCTGTCTCATCCGTTCGCCCTCCGGCGGCGGAGGAACCTAGCCCGCAGGCCACCAGATCCTCCCTACCACCAGATCCCGACGGCCAAGGCCGAGACGAGCGACGGCGCCCCCTGGTCCTTTTGCCTGTGCGTGCGTTCACCCGAGGGTGGGCGCACCGCCGTCAAGTTGACCAGAGGTGGTGCCCCTTTCTTTTCCGGCGCCACGAGCTCAACCAGCAGCAGCCCGAGGCGGCTCAATAGCGGCGCGGTTTGCTTTGCCGGCGTGCGCGAGCAGCCGGTGACTGTTGGCGGTGGCGGCGCGGTGGCCCCACTTTCCTTGTTCTTTTTTGCCAGCGAGCCCAAGGCCCCGGCCAGTAATAAACTTTCTTTTCCCTTTACGAACTAGGGTTTCGAGGATTGATCTAGGGTTTCCACTTTGCTGTTTCGATTTCTTTTCTACCGAAAAATAATCTAGGACTAGATGGCTCTGATACCATTGTTAAATCTCTGGGATCACTAGTCTAGATCTTTTCGAGTAGTACTTTGAGATTACGAGATGTGTACCTTCTCCTTTACTGGAGGACGATCCTCCCGACGTCCTCATGGTGATGGTGGTGACGGTGACGGCGTGGTGTCGAGGGAGAGAGGTGGCGGCGGAGCTTCCCGTCGGCACTGCACTAACCCTAATCGGTGGGTCTGGTGGGGCGAGTGGCTGCTCAGGGCAACCTCGTACCGAGTGCCACTGGCCCCCTGTTACCTGCCAAAACCCACCGGCGGGCAATGGTTAAGCAACACGAAGAGCCGGGAGGCTCCCAAGGCCGCTTAGTGGACCCTGGCACCTCGCGTCGTCCCGCAAGTCTTCCAGCCATGTCCTGGCGGTTGCTAGGGCGTGCCACCGACCTAGACCCGATCGGGAAGGTGTTAGATTGCTTCGATTGTTCCTGCATGGTAGACACGTAAACATTAAATACGAGCCCTATCGGCTCTCAGGTTGCCCTGTGGATCGGCTCAAAGAGCCGATCGCCCCATGGTTCACGTTGGATTTGCAATGACATGGGGATCCCGCTGATCAAAACAAAGCTAAACCGATCTACGACAGTTTAGGGTCTTCACCGTATAACCGGAACGTCCTACGTGTAGTCGGGCCTAGCAGATACGGAAGATGATGCAAACTACCCCTACAAGAGGCCTAAAACCAACATAACATTAATTCCCGGAACATCCCTCGTAGGAATGGTAAACAACACCTAACGCACTACCGGATCGTCCGACCCCAGCATAAGGCCTAACTATGCAGATATTAAACTAATCCTTGCGGAGCAAGGAGCAACTATAACAGATCGGATCTACTAAGTAACGAACAAGCAAGATGCTGCCCTTACACCGATAGGTGTAAGGGCAGCTAGGTGTCGAGGGACGGCATTGCCACGCATATATGCACGAGAAAGCATCAATGCAAGCCCCTAAACACCTAAGGATAAGTAGTACTGCTCGCCATCAACAACGCTTCACGAGCAGCACAAGGTAGACGAATAAACGTGTCTGCCTAGATCGCGAGATGCGATCTAGGCAGCATGATGCTTACCCGGAAGAAACCCTCGAAGGAAGGGGTGGCGATGCGCCTGATTTGTGTTTGTTGTGAACGTGATAGTCCTCCTTTCTCGATAACCCTAGATACATATTTATAGTCCAAGGGACTTTCTAATTGAGGCGTGCACCTAACCGTGCACGGGCCAGACTCTATCTGTTAATTCTAAACACGATACGATCTAGTATATTACAGATACACGGGCAATTTAGCCCAAACTCTTAGCGCAAGGCCACATCGAAGATGCTCCACGTGTATGTCCTTCAAGCCCATCTTCACTTACGGACCTCCCGATTTGGCCAAAATCTGGTGATAACACATGCCCCCTGGTTTTGGTAATGATAATTTCAAAACCATCTGTTTTCCTTCGAGGGGACATGTCATGGCAGAGCAGAACCGTCGCAGTATTCTTCATCATGACGCCTTGCCTTCTCAACTTCTCTGCACGATTTGACGGTTTTGGCATCATGTCCTCGAGAACCGTCATGGCATTAAATCTTCACTGCATCCCCTTTATTTATCGTGCGGACGGTTCGCCACTTCATCCCCTTGCTCTGTTCTGTCCACCAGCACCAAAAAACCCTTCTTCCCCCGCGGCAATGTCTTCATCTTCTTCTACCTCCTCAGGTCTCTCCCTCCAACCTTCGCCAAAGAATGAAGACGACCTCCACTCCGGGGCGAACCCCATCTCCTCCGACAAGGAGGAGGAACAAGTAAAGAAGGACGAGGCCCCCTCCTCCGCCAGGTACCCGCCGACGAAGCTCCCGCATGTGGCGGACAGCGAGACGATGATGACGAGGAAGGAGAAGAAGAAGAGGAGGAGGATGATTCCTCCTCTTCCGCTGGGTATCCGCCGACAAAGCGTTTCCGCTTGGGCGGACAGTGAGGATGATGATGATGACGAGGAAGAAGAGGCTCCAGCCGAAGACCAGGTAGCAGCGACGAGGAAGTCTCCGAAGAGCGTCGACGGCTCCGGCGCGACGATGAGGCCAGCGAGGATTAACACTGTAGGATTAGTAGTCCTTTAGCAATCGGCTCTTCTCTTGTCCTTCCTTTCTTGAGAAATCGGCTCCTCATTGTAAAAATCCTCTCCTATTAATGAAGAAAATTCCTCTCAATCACCTTTGCTTCTTTGTCAATTTGGCCGACTGTTCAACGAAGTCATTGCTCAAAGAGCCGATGGCAAAGCATCGGTCCGTTATGATAAATTTCCAGATAGCTCAGTCCAGATCCCCATATTTCAGTCAAACAGGACCAAATCGCGATCGTGCAATCTTTAGATCTTGGAAGTCCAAATCCCCTGAGCTTAATGTTAGCTTTAATCGGCAAGACTCCAGAATTGATGCCTTCAGGAGAACTCTAGGACCATTGCTGAAAATCTGGATCGCCTACAACTTTCCTCGCGATGCTGTGTCTTTTTGCAACAGCAAACTGGCCCAAAGCCTATCAATTATGATGGCTCCCTCTTCAAATTGGTGGCTCTAGCTCCTCAGAGCAAAGAACCTTGAGGCGAGCTGCCCCCGAGCCTCGGTCAAGGCGAGGATAAAAGTGTACCAACCGAATGGGCCATCATCGGCTTCCCAACTGTAGTGCAGCGTCAGCCGATCCGACCAACCCGGCTTTCAATAGCAGAGAACCTTCAGGTGAGCTGCCCCTCAAGCCACTTCAGCTCTTCATCAAAACAGGCCGGAAAGCTTACGCCCAAGGAGACAATGCACTAGGACGGCTCTGGAAGGATCAGCAGCTCCCTTGAACTAAGAAGCCTCAAACGTAGTGGCCCTTGAACTCTTCCTAGCTCCATTCTTGCGTCTTGCTGCTCAGATTAGCTCATCACCTCGGGCAGACTGGTGCAGCTTCCGGTGAGGATGTTTGATGAAGTTGTCACCTTGGTCAAGCCCCAGGAGAAAACGTTACGGCCAATTGGATGGTCATCGGCTGTTCTCATGATCCTAACCTGATCTGCATGTTTACGCAGGCGCTGCTGATCTTGAAGATTTGCTAACGGAGCCACCAACCATTCCTCTGAGGGGCTCCTTTAGAGCCTCGCTACGTAACTCGATGACTGTTCCATTAGGCTTCTGCTTGTAAGTCGTATCCCTTGAGTCGATGGCCGTACATCTTTGAATTCTTAAGTCGATGTCTACGCATCGGTGTGCCCAAAATTTTGGATTTTCAATTTTCATATGGCCGATTCATTTATGCATCGGCCCCCCATACTGCTGGGCATTTGACATCCACTCCAAGCTTTGTATCCTCGTGTCTCATCCATCTATGTGCCCCGAGCCGATTCTGTCAAGTATTTGATGGTATCGGCTCTTCGGCATCTGTCGGATCAATGTTGAACAGACAAAACGCATGTCGAGATAATTTTGGCCGATCGCGGGAATCGGCCTCCCTTTTCATTGCAATGCTTCGTGAAGGTTTAGCGTTTCTTGGTTTCCCACTGTAGCTACGTGGCATGCTGGAAATAAGATCCTTTGCTTTCCATTTTTTGAGGGCCGATCGCAGGGATCGGCCTTGCCACATACGTCCAATGGCCTTGGACGTTGCTACTCCGTTAGGCCGGTGGATAGAACCAGCCTTACCCCATTTTTCGAAGCTTCGATGCGCTCACAACCCTCTAAACGATTCCGAGAGCGGCTCTTGGTTATCTGCTTCCCATACTCATGGCAGCTAACGATATCTCGATTGAGTCATCCGCTTGAACGACTTCCACTTCATCTCCATCCCACTTGTATGATGCATTGGTGCATTGTAGATGGAATGCAACAGTTAGCATGAATCCAATCCCTTCCTAATAGGACGGCGTAATTGCTTTTTATCGACGATGAAGAACGCGGTAGGTATGGTTTTCCGGCCTACGGCTCTACATTCAGAACACCTTTCGCTTCGACGCCGGCCGTTGAAGTCGCTTAATGTGACGTTGGTCTTGATCAGATCATCACCGGAGTGCCCCAAACGTCGTAGCATGGAATACGGCATTATGTTGACTGCCGCTCGGTGTCAACCAACATCTTGCCGACAGGCTGCCCATTGATGTAACCCCTCAAGTATAGGGCTTTCAAATGCCTATAGCTTCTATCTCGTGGCTTCTCAAAGATAACGGTCGTGGACCGATCGAATTGAGCCACGATACCTCCTCGTTTGGAGCGCGAAACTCCGGCGAGTATGAACACCATGTTTGTGTCGGCCGATGTCTGCTCGGCATCAGAAGCCTGTGCATCGGCTTTCGCCTGTTTGGGCGCCATACTTTCTTGGGCGGGCGCGCCTTCGTCTCCAATGTTTGCTGAATTTTCACGGCCAGATCGGGCGTGCCTTCCTCAACGATGCGTACGGCCTCGGGCGGGCGGTTTGCCTACGCTTACGAGAATGGCTGAGTCCATCAGGGCACCACCTTGGTCGGTGATACCTATCTTCTTCTCCATATGACTCCTCAAAGTCTTCTTCTTGAGATGAACCAGCTTGTTTATTATGAGGTGGGAGAGGCCCTAGACGCTCGAACACTGAAACTTCATTTGCCCTCCTCCTTTGATGTTTGCACTCTAGGCAGTTCTCGATTGTTGGCAATCGGCTCATTCAAGTCCCACAATGTTTGAAGAAAGGACAGTTCCAGTGCTTATCCATGTTGTCTTGCTCCCTTGACCTCCCTCTAGCGTGACGCTCGTACCGTCGTTGTTTCGTCGTGCTGACGATACCTCTGTCCCGCATCCGACCGACGATATCTTTCATCGTCTTCGTCGTGGCGCCGACGTCGGTCGTACCGCTGCTCATATTTGTTGAGGAGATGCACGGATAGTGGGCGTTGATACCGTATGCTTCTCACTTCCTCCTCGGTTAGGTATCGTCTGTCATCATCCTGGGGCCGGTCGCGTGGAACGGCCTCCTCTTTATCTTTGCCACGAAAGGGGCTGCTCTCTGATTTATCTTCGCCATGACGGCCCACAAGCCCTGCCATATTGACATCAAAAGAGAACCCTGGTTCCCTTATGGAGTGGCTTAGGTCCACCATGTTGACGTCCGGAAACGGACGCATGTCTACCTTCATGGCAAACGAAAGTTAATCGGCCTGATTCTATCGCCATCGAATTTGTGCGCGCAATACTTTGCGGTCGTTGGTGGCGTGCGTGAACGTATGATGCCATTTGCGGTATGGCCTTTTGTTCATCTCTTGTGCCGTAGGGATCTTGTGGCCTTCGGGTAGCTTCAACTGTTTCTCTTTCGTAGAGATCGAAGATCTGTTCAGCTTTGCTCACATCAAAGTCAAACCCTCTTGGAGGCCCTGGTGGGCTCACCCATTTGCAGGACACATGCGCCGTCCATCCATTCGGCTACTGCGACTTCTGATCTTCCGCAGAATCTTCATCCTCATCAGCATTGACCGGGCTTATCGCGCTTGAACTTGTCTTGGTACGTTGGATGGCGCTGTTCATATAAGGTCGATCTGACCATGTGCGCAAGTTGTACTCCACTTGGAACGTCGAGATCCTTGAATGATGCAAGGCCTGCGGCCAGCTCGATCGCTTCTTTCTGATTAAATGAACCGAATAACATCGGTTCTTGACAGTTCTGAAATGCTGAATGTATTCGGACAGCATCTCTCTCGTCTTTGCCGAACTGTGCTAGTTCGGCAATGCCAGCTTAGCTTCGAATGATATTGTGTGTGAAACTGTTCCTCTAGCTGCTTCCATGATCGCACTGAATTTGGCTAACGAGGTGTACCATCCAAAAGCTGGACCGGTGAGGATTGCGAAAGAACCTCACCGTAGCTGATCCGATCTTTGAAACCATGCCCAATGGGCCAAGTATCGGCTCACGTGCTCGATTGAGCTAGACCCTTCGACCCAGAATTTGGTGAAGTCCGGAAGCCGGTACTTAGGTGGTAGTGGGATCAGGTCAAACTCATTGGGGTACGGCTTGGAATAGCCGATTATCTTCTTCTTGGCAGGATGCCGAACCGATCTCTCGGGACCGATCTGATCCGCGGTGGAGGAAGTAGCAGCTGAGCTTTCATGAATTGGTGCAGTGGCATACTTGGCTAGCCACGCCGTTTCTTAGCGTCGCCCCCAAACTCTTTCCGTTGCTGCAGCGTTCCTCCCGCCGGAACAATTGCTCCTGCTCCGGCTCCCTGAGCTCGTGATACGTCCAAAACGTATCTACTTTCCCGAACACTTTTGCTATTGTTTTGCCTCTAATTTGTGTATTTTGGATACAACTAACACGGACTAACGCTGTTTTCAGCAGAATTGCTCGTGTCTCGTTTTTGTGCAGAAATCCAACTTTCGGGAAAATCTTCGGAATTTCTTCAGATGGCCCTATTTTACCAAAATACTGACGGAGCCGAAGGGCAAAGGAGGTGGAGGCCCGAGGGCCCCACACCATATGGCGCGCGGGGGGGCCGCGCGGCCCTATGGTGTGGCCCCTCGGCCCTCCGACGCCCTTCGGACCACTTATCGGGTTCGACCTAAAAACGCACGGAGAGAAGTCGAAGTCGCGAAAACCCTCCAGAGAGCCGCCACATCGCGAAACTCCGTCGCGGGAGCAGAAGTCTCCGTTCGGCACTCCGCCAGGACGAGGAATTGGAGGAGATCTTCCGCCATCACCGCCAACGCCTCTCCATCAACCAGCAATGTTTCCCCCATCCATGTGTGAGTAATTCCCCTGCTGTAGGCTGAAGGGGATGGTAGGGATTGGATGAGATTGGTCATGTAATAGTCATAAGATTGTTAGGGCATAGTGCCTAGTATCCGTAGATGTCACTTTTATGATATTGTTGCAACTTGTTATGCTTAATGCTTGTCACTAGGGCCCGAGTGCCATGATCTCAGATCTGAACATGTTATTGATTCATGAAGATATTCGTTGTTTATGATCTTACCTATAAGTTGTATACACATGTCGCTGTCCGGAACCAATGGCCCCGAAGTGACAAGAATCGGGACAACCGGAGGGGATGGTAGTGATGTGAGGATCACATGTGTTCACGGAGTGTTAATGCTTTGCTCGGTACTCTATTAAAAGGAGTACCTTAATATCCAGTAGTTTCCCTAGAGGCCCGGCTGCCACCGGCTGGTAGGACAGAAGATGTTGTGCAAGTTTCTCATTGCGAGCACGTACGACTAAATATGGAACACATGCCTATTGATTGATTAGTACTTGGATACCGTTTTATTATTATCTGCAAATGCCCATGCTTTGATTGTTACATGAGTTTCTCTCATCCATGCAACGCCCGTTAAATCCGTCCTGTGCCTACAGTATTTTAATCTCTTGTTTACTATAATCACTCTCTGTCTTTATTTCACCTTCTTGTTATTTCACTATTCCTACTGCCATAAAACTGTTACGATAAACTCTTGCGAGCAAGTCTGTTCAGTGGCTGAATTGACAACTCATTGTTAAGGCTTACAAGTATTCTTTGTCTCCCTTGTGTCGAATCAATAAATTGGGTAATACTTCCCTCGAAGACTGTTGCGATCCCCTATACTTGTGGGTCATCAAGACTATTTTGGCGCCGTTGCCGGAGCATAGCTTTATTTGGAAGTTCACTTGGATTGATATTGTTCGCTGCAAATTCTCCATTATGGGTAAACCTCGCGATACTAAGATCGCCATATTACCATCCACTACAAGAAAAGGTACAATTCTGAGTACCTCTGCTGCTCTTGATTCACCCTCGTGATTGATAAACTTGTTTCACCGCCACATGCTTCGCGTGCTGGTACTTCTGCTGAATCTGAAAATTCTCATAATATTGATAATGTTTCTGCTGTGCTTGATGATAGTGGTTCATTGGGATCTTTTCTAGATGCTACAATTGCTAAGTCTAGACAAATTGAAAATCTTGAAACTCCTAATGCCGCTACTGTTAATTCACCTGAGTCTTTTGAATATTCTAGTGATGATCTTGATGAAGATTATGTAGAGCTTGATAATGATTTTATTGAAAAATGCAAGGCTACTGATGCAAGAAAAATTAAAAAGTTGCTTGCAGAACATGCTGTTAGATATAAACCATCTCCCGATCCTAAATTTGCCACATCTCCTATAAACATTAGGGATAAAGATTATGATTTTTCTCTTGATCTATCTCATATAGCTATTGTTGAGAAAACACCCTTTTGTGGTACTGAAAAAGAAAGTGATGTTGAACACCTGACTGAGTTATCTACTCTTAGTGGCGTGTTTTCTGATGATGTCAAGATGCGTACTTATTTTGTCGCTAAAATTTTTCCGTTCTCATTAAAGGATGATGCTAAAACTTGGTATAATAATTTGCCTCCTGGTTCTATTAAAAGTCCAACCGACTTGCGTGATGTTTTCTTTCGAAAATACTTTCCTGCTAGTGCTCAACATGCTGCTTTGCAGAGAATTTATAATTTTGACCAGGAAGATGGAGAGAAATTGCCTGAGGCTTGGGCAAGATTTTGCTCTCTTATTAGAGCTCAGCTGACCATGATTTGGAAAAGCATGATTTACTTGATATATTTTATAGTGGACTAACTATTGAGTCTAGGGCATACCTAGATAGTTGTGCTGGTTGTGTTTTCAGGAAAAGAACTCCAGAAGACGCTGAAGAATTATTGGCTAAAATAGGCCGGAATCATGATGATTGGTACACCTGAACCAACCCACCAATAGTGAAGAAGAGGGGTATGATTAAATTAAATGATGAAGATATGAGGAAGCCAAGAAGTCTCTTAAAGAGAAGGGTATTAAACCTGAAGATGTGAAGAATTTACCTCCTATAGAAGATATATGTGAGACAATTCCCCCTTCATCCATGATTGAGGTACACTCGCTTCAACACTTTACTAGGGAAGATATTCCGTATTCAAAATCTGCTCAATGCTTAGATGAATTTGATAATTATATTGTTAAGCAAGAAAACTTTAATATGAGAGTAGAGAATCATTTAATGGAAAATTCCCGAGCTATTAGTGAATTGCATGGTATTGTGGAGAGAACCTCCAATGATGTTAAGATACTTGTTAAACATTTTCAAATGGTTCAAACTCAAATTGATCAACTTACTAAAGTGCAAAATGACTTGTTGGGAAATAATTCTAAAGAAAAACATGCTTGTGAAGTAACAACTAGAGGTGGTGTTTCTACCCAGGATCCTCTATATCCTGAAGGGCACCCCAAAAGAGTTGAACAAGATTCTCAATTAATTAAAACTAGTGCTCCATCTAAGAAAAAGAAAAAGAAACATAAGAATGTTGTAGAATCCTCTGAACCTGTTAATGATCCTAATAGTATTTCTATTTCGATGCTGAAACTGAAAGTGGTAATGAACATGAGGAAGATAATGATAAGAATGATACTCGATAAAGAAGAAGTTGAAAAAAAACTGAAAAGCATGCTAAAAATAAAAAGTATACTAAAGAAGATTTTATTACAAAGAAACATGGTAATGAAAGAGAACCTTGGGTTCAAAAGCAAATGCCTTTTCCTGCTAAGAAACTAAAATCAAAGGAGGAGGAACATTATAATAAATTTTGTGATTGGATGAAACCTTTATTTTTGCAAATTCCTTTGACTGATGCTATTAAATTGCCTCCTTATTCAAAGTATATGAAAGATATTGTTACTAACAAAAGGAAAGTCCCCAATGAGGAAATTTCAACTATGCTTGCTAATTACTCCTTCAATGGTAAGATTCCAAAGAAGTTGGGCGACCCAGGTATACCGACTATTCCTTGTTCCATCAAGAATAATTATGTTAGAACTGCTCTATGTGATTTGGGAGCAGGTGTGAGTGTGATGCCTTTTTCTCTTTATAAGAGACTTGATTTAGATAAATTGATACCAACTGATATATCTTTGCAAATGGCTGATAAATCTACTGCTATTCCTGTTGGTTTATGTGAAAATGTTCTGTGCAAGTTACTCAGCATTGCTTGATATTAACTGATTTTGTTGTGTTGGAAATGCTGAAGATGATAATATGTCCATTATTCTTGGAAGACCCTTTCTTAATACTGCAGGGGCTGTTATTGATTGCAATAAAGGCATGGTTACTTTCAATGTTGATGATAAGGAACACACCGTCTATTTTCCCAAGAGGATTGATAAAGTATGTGGAGTCAACACAATTTTTAATGTGAAAACTATCAAAGTGGGATCCATTGATTGTCCTATATATGAGCCTAAAGAAGAATATCAAACTCTTGTGATTGGATCCATATCAATTCAATATAAGGTAACATGATTGATTTGAGGTTTATTTCTTCTTATGTCATATAAAATTTATTTGGTAGCAAGACTTGATCAACCTTGTTAACAAGTATATTTTATTGCATAAAAGAGCTAAACAACACTTCTTTCTTTCTTTCTCCTTCCACCTATTTTATTTGCTGTAGCACTTTTGTTTTGCAATATGCTTTAGTCATTTAAGATTTTAGAAATCATTTTCTGCGCAGTAATCATTAATTTAATACCCAGAAATGTGCATTTTTCAAAGTTCTCTAAAAATTACAAAAATTACACCGTTGGTCCTATTTTTCGACGAGGCACCTGGAAACACCAGGATGACCTGTGGGGCACCAGGGGGTGCCACACCATAGGCCGGCGCCACAAGGCGCCACCATGTGGTGTGGGCCACCCTTGCCCCACTTCTTCATCTCTTTCTCCCAGCACCTTCTCTCTCCCGAAAAAGCTCGTACCAAGTTTCTCTCACTCGTGTTTCGCTCAAGAACTCGCGATTTTTCGATCTCCTTGCTCAGCCCAGATTTCTGTCTGAAATTTGGCACATTTACTCCTTGGTATGTGACTCCTTTGATTGTCCAATTAGAATTTCATTTGGTTGAGTATATCTTGAATATTTTGCTGCTGTAGATAACATGTTTAGTGAGCTTGCATGCTTGTTCTAAGTGGTAGAAATTAGTTTTGATTCATGTTTAGTACTCTAGCAAGTTCCTATAGTAGTTCCCTTCAATTACACACCTTGAAATCAAATTTTATAATGATTGTTGAAAATTTCAGAAAGGGAAGATGAAGAAATTCAAGTTTGGAGAGTTGTTCAAGAAAGCAACAACCAGCACCGGTAGGCCCTCAAGGGCGTCTACTCAAATTAGGCGATCCTACAATGAGGATGTCATCGCGCCTAGCTTCGCGCGCGAGGAGGACCATGGGGCTCCTAATGCTTCATCCTTCCCTTGTTATGAGTTTCTGACCAATGCAGGGATATTGGATGACTTCTTCACCCTTGTCAACAGGGCAGGCCTAGCCACCTACGTGGGAGACGAAAGGGGACAATATTACAGGCTCACCAAAATTTTCGTTGAGAGCTTCAAGTTCCACAACACGGAATATGAGCCGACAGTCGCACTCAAAATTTATGATATTCCTGTTACCATGAAATTGGAAGAATTTTGTTGTGCATTGGGTATTGCCCCTGTAGGTACATCAAGGAGGATTGATGACAACCCGGGACTTGTTGGAGCTCTACCGAGGGATCACCGGGGATGATTGCCGCACCATCCAGCGGGAAGATAAGAAACATTCAACTCCCGCTATTAAGTATTTCGCATATTACATTGGTACTAGCATTTTGGGTAGAGAAAATACTAGTAACATCTCTAGCTACCATCTTGCTTTCTTGAATGTTGCACTTGGAGAGACACCTTATCATCTTGGTTCTCTTATTGCTCGCCTGTCTAGCAGGGGGCCTATTTTGGAGGAACTATTGCCTGCGCATTCTAACACATCTAGATATTCCTCTTGATTCTAATGATGTACCATTAACCCCTAGGAAGCTAGATATTGCTGCTATGAAGAGCCATCGTTTTGTTACTACTGACTCCACTATAGATAATATGGTCTATAAAATGTTGTTTGCTGATGGGAATGAGAAAGAAATCCCTCTTCCCCAGGGGTTTGTTTAATATTGACAGGCAATCATGGTCACTCACTAAGGAGGTGGTGGAGGAACATATGAAGATACAAGAATTCCACCAGCAACATGACTCCGAGAACGCCGAGCCCTCCTACGACTACACCGTCACGTACCCCGACGTTTCCTCCAGCACATACATGGAACCGGGTCATTCTTCGTCATATTACGAAGACACCACTTCATGGGGACCGTGGGAATGAACTCCACTTAGGCCAAAAGCCTAAGCTTGGGAGAGGTATACCGGCATCACTCATTCTTTGCATATTATGATTGCTGGATACTTGTACATACTTGTTTAGTCACTAGAGTGGTTTTCTAATGAGAGGGAGATGATATTTGGGGAAGTGCTGTCCAAAAACAGATTCTGTGTGTTACCAAAAAAATTCGTACGCACAGCCAGAACGTTATTTTGAGTTGCCAATTTTTGAGCATGTTCCCCAGGTTGTTATCTAACTTTCATTAGTTGAACACTTTTTGTCTGAGCAATGGAAGATTTTTGTTATTTTCGATTTCTGTACTGCTGTCAGGATTTGGCAGATTTCTGTCATCCTGCTTTTCGTGTTTCTGTTAGTTTGCATTCTTTGTTTTAGCTTTGTTTCTTTCCTAAAACACAAAAAGACCAAAAATATTTCTGTAGTTTCTCTTCACCATTTGTTTATTTGGTACCTTGCTCTTAGTTTGCTTTATTTGCTATCATTAGTTTGCTATAAGAAAACCCAAAAAGATTTTGCTTTGTTTGCTTGTTTTCTTTAGTTCTTGTTTCTAATTCGAAAACACCAAAAATATTTGCTGTTCTTCTTTGGTTTGTAAAGTTCATCATGAGTTCAATGGTCTTCGGTGGCTGGAGCGTGGTTTTCATTTCATATTATCCAAGCTACACAAGTGAAAAGGCAATAATGACGATCTACGACAATCGATTGTGGTGAGAGGCTGGTATGAACTCTATTTGCTTTCATTTTTGTACATATACTCATCCATATGAGCATGCTTAGTTGGTTCATGTGAGGTATATGTTATTTGAGAAAGTCTAGTAGTTCATAGTCTCTCATGTTTAGTCCCAATTTATTAATATGAGTAGCATGTCGTGATGTTTGCTTGCATTGTTTTATTCATAAGTAAGTATGGCATTGTGGTATCCTCCTCTGAATAATTCATTTATATCGACTTGGCACATGCTCACGCATGCATATGACTGAACAAAAAGTCAATTAAGCCTCGATGATTTATATTGCTTGAGTTCTTGTATCACTTTTATGCCTCCGTTAATTTATTTTGCCGCAAGCATAATTATGATTCTTGCTCTCTTGATTTGTCGCTCCCTAGTCTTTTGCTAGCCTTCACTTGTACTGAGCTGCTCGTGCTTCCAAACACCTGAAAACCAAGTTGTTCCATAAGTGTCCACCATAAATACCTATGCATGGCATTTCAAACCATTCCAAGTAAATTCTCATGCGCTACCTTTAAAACCAAAAATACTTCTCAATTTGTGTTAATGTTTCATAGCTCATGAGGAAGTATGTGGTGTTTAGCTTTCAACCTTGTCATTTACTTTGACGGACTCTCATATGGACTAGTGGCACATCCGTTTATCCAATAATTTTGCAAAAAGAGCTGGCAATGGGATTCCCAGTCCCAAATTAATCAACTTAAATAGACACTCCTCCATGGTTTGTGATTGTTGGACGGCACCGAAGGATTCGGTTAGCCATGGCTTGTGTAAGCAAAGGTTGGGGGAGTGTCATCATCATAATAAAATTTAAATAAAAAGGCACTCCTTCATGGTATGTGATTGTTGGCGGGCACCCGAGGATTCGGTTAGCCATGGTTTGTGAAAGAGAAAGGTTGGAAGGAGTGCCACCAAAATAATTCATGGGCCGCTCTTGTGAGTCGGTTGATGAGGTAGTTAGTGTACCCATTACCATTCGTTGACAACAACAAACACCTCTCAAAATAATTTTACTCCTGCTTTACAAATGAAAAGCTCTAGCATGTTAATCCCTGCTTCCTCTGCGAAGGGTCAATCTTTTACTTTTATGTTGTGTCTCCATTCTTTCTTTGAGCACTATCTTGAGGCAGTCATTCTTAGTATAATATGCTTGTCTCAAAATATGGTTGATTGTGGTATAACTTTGATGCTTTTATCTTTGACAATCACTACTTCTAGTCTTTCTATGAACTCAAGAGGTGCCTCGGCATTTATGTTTTGCCGATCAAATACGGGCAAGCGAGACCACTTTATCATATTCTCTTATGAACATTGCAATCCTGCTTATATACATGCTTCATGGTGCTTATTATTAATTGTTGGTACTTCTCCATGATTGACATAGCTGTTAGATGATCTTATTTGCATGTATCTCATTATGAACTGCTTAAGTATTAGCCATAGCATGAGAATATATACATCATATGAGCAAATGTGTTCGTGAAAGTTCTTTTATCGCTCAGTTGTTAACTGAATTGCTTGAGGACAAGCAATAAGCTAAGCTTGGGGGAGTTGATACGTCCAAAACGTATCTACTTTCCCGAACACTTTGCTATTGTTTTGCCTCTAATTTGTGTATTTTGGATACAACTAACACGGACTAACGCTGTTTTCAGGAGAATTGCTCAAGTGTCTCGTTTTTGTGCAAATCCAACTTTCGGAAAATCTTCGAATTTCTTCAGATGGCCCTATTTTACCAAAATGGCGACCGGAAGGGCAAAGGAGGAGGAGGAGGCCCCACCATATGGCGGCGCGGCCCGGGGGCGCGCGGCCTATGGTGTGGCCCCTCGGCTGGCCTCCGGCGCCTTGGACTACTTATCGGGTTCGACCTAAAACGCACGGAGAGAAGTCGGAAGTCGCGAGAAACCCTCCGACACATCGCGAAACTCCGTCGCGGAGCCAAAGTCTCGTTCGGCTCCGCGGAGGCGAGAGGTGGAGGAGATCTTCACACCATCACCGCCAACGCCTCTCCATCAACCGGCAATGTTTCCCCCATCCATGTGTGAGTAATTCCCCATTGTAGGCTGAAGGGGATGGTAGGGATTGGATGAGATTGGTCATGTAATAGTCATAAGATTGTTAGGGCATAGTGCCTAGTATCCGTAGATGTCACTTTTATGATATTGTTGCAACTTGTTATGCTTAATGCTTGTCACTAGGGCCCGAGTGCCATGATCTCAGATCTGAACATGTTATTGATTCATGAAGATATTCGTTGTTTATGATCTTACCTATAAGTTGTATACACATGTCGCTGTCCGGAACCAATGAGTGACAAGAATCGGGACAACGGAGGGATGGTAGTGATGTGAGGATCACATGTGTTCACGGAGTGTTAATGCTTTGCTCCGGTACTCTATTAAGGAGTACCTTAATATCCAAGTTTCCCTAGAGGCCGGCTGGGCTGGTAGGACAGAAAGATGTTGTGCAAGTTTCTCATTGCGAGCACGTACGACTAAATATGGAACACATGCCTATTGATTGATTAGTACTTGGATACCGTTTTATTATTATCTGCAAATGCCCATTTGATTGTTACATGAGTTTCTCTCATCCATGCAACGCCGTTAAATCCGTCCTGTGCCTACGGTATTTTAATCTGCTGTTTACTATAATCACTACTGCTGTCTTTATTTCACATTTGCTGTTATTTCACTATTCCTACGCCATATAAAGCTGTTACTCTTGATAAACTCTTGCGAGCAAGTCTGTTTCAGTGCGACTGAATTGACAACTCCGCTGTTAAGGCTTACAAGTATTCTTTGTCTCCCCTTGTGTCGAATCAATAAATTGGGTAATACTTCCCTCGAAGACTGTTGCGATCCCCTATACTTGTGGGTCATCAATGCGCTGCGTCAGTTGTTGCGATCGCACAAACGTGCACACGTATCCGTGCGGGATCTCCTTGGGCGGCTCATATAGGAACTGATAGTCGCCCGGATCACCTCCAACCTTGTAGACAACGTATGCCGGTGAACCTTGTTCTTGTGGAGCTGCCATCGCGTACGGCAATGGTGGCTGGTGTGGAGTTGCACCTCTCCTGGTGAGTCCCTAGAGCAGGTCTGAAGGGAATACGATGCTTCATGATCTCTTGCACCACAGCGCAATGCGCTCCAAAGTATTTACCGGGCTCGGAATGCCGATGTAGCGAATGAGCCACCACGTAGTTGATTTCTGTCGCAAGGCTCAGTGCGTTCCTCCGAAGGAGAGACAGATCCAACCTTCGAGGACGCCTTGTGGCGTGAATCCTTTGAACGATGCCGTGCGAACGGGTCTTCTCAAAGGAGCCGATGAGTTCGGCTTCAACGATGGCCTTGGCTCATCGTATTTCTTCTTGTGTTCAGCAGAGATCCTCGTATGTGATCTGTTCCTCTGCCATCTCGGATGTCGGTGTTGACGTGGATGTTGCGAGAAGATTGTCCCACCGGGCATGCGGAATGTGTTACTGCCAAAACCCACCGGCGGGCAATGGTTAAGCAACACGAAGAGCCGGGAGGCTCCCAAGGCCGCTTAGTGGACCCTGCACCTCGCGTCATCCCGCAAGTCTTCCCCCCGTCCGGCGGTTGCTAGGGCGTGCCACTGACCTAGACCCGATCGGGAAGGTGTTAGATTGCTTCGATTGTTCCTGCATGGTAGACACGTAAACATTAAATACGAGCCCTATCGGCTCTCGGGTTGCCATGTGGATCGGCTCAAAGAGCCGATCGCCCCATGGTTCACGTTGGATTTGCAATGACATGGGGATCCTGCGATCAAAACAAAGCTAAACCGATCTACGACAGTTTAGGGTCTTCACCGCATACCGGAACGTCCTACGTGTAGTCGGGCCTAGCAAATACGGAAGATGATGCAAACTACCCCTACAAGAGGCCTAAAAACCAACATAACGTTAATTCCCGGAACATCCCTCGTAGGAACGGTAAACAACACCTAACGCACTACGGATCGTCCGACCAACATAAGGCCTAACTATGAGATATTAAACTAATCCTTGCGGAGCAAGGAGCAACTATAACGATCGGATCTACTAAGTAGCGAACAAGCAAGATGCTGCCCTTACACCCGATAGGTGTAAGGGCAGCTAGGCGTCGAGACGGCATTGCCACGCATATATGCACGAGAAAACATCAATGCAAGCCTAAACACCTAAGGATAAGTAGTGCTCGCCATCAACAACGCTTCAGCCAGAACACAAGGTAGACGAATAAACGTGTCTGCCTAGATCGCGAGATGCGATCTAGGCGCATGATCTTACCCGGAAGAAACCTCGAAGGAAGAGGTGCCGATGCGCCGATTTGTGTTTGTTGTGAACGTGATTGTCCTCCTTTCTCGATAACCCTACATACATATTTATAGTCCAAGGGACTTTCTAATTGAGCGTGCACCTAACCGTGCACGGGCGGACTCTATCTTTAATTCTAAACACGATATGATCTAGTATATTACGATACACGGGCAATTTAGCCCAAACTCTTAGCGCAAGGCCCTTCGAAGATGAATGTATATCCTTGGCAACCTCTTCACGGCCCACCTCCTGATTTGGCCAAAATCTGGTGATAACACCCACACCACTCTATATAGTGCAGGCGACAGGGGGCCACCAACCAGCGAACGGTTGGGCGCCACGGATCAGGGCGCGGACGAGGTCAAGAGGTCGTGCCAGAGCCCAACGGCTCTGGCAGGGTGGAGATCAATCCTAACAGATTTTTCCCACCCTTCTTCTACATTCTCGGCCAACGCGCGCGGGACAAACAACCATGGGTGCGAGGCTTGCAAGGCTGGCAGTGTGACAAGTCTAACTCTACACGTTACTTAAACCAATTCCCCCACACGTTTACGACCATCTTTACGGAGTAAGTTGGTTCAGGCTCGCCGTTCCGATCGGTGGCACAATCAATGGTGAGTGCTGATCCTGTGATCCATCAGTGGAGGAGCAATACTGCAGTACTATCTTTTTTTTTTTGTGTAGTATCTTTTTCTTCGGCCAGACGCCACTTGCGGCGAGAGATGAGGAAAATATCTTTGTCACCCACGCAGATCATCAGGGTTAGTCCGAACTCGGAATGCAAGTTGCAGGTTCGTTTGGGAAAAATATCTTCAAGCTGCATGCATGTACACTGCTCTAGAAACTCCTCCTGGATTATAATATTGTATATAAAATCGGCCTAGGGCTTCCTCTCAATCCACGAGTTAGCCAATGGTTTCTGAATAGGTCGCCATGGTTGCGAAGAGGGTCAGCGTCGCTCTTTAAATTTGCGTGTGCTTGGCAACTTGATCTAATGTGTAATCTTTTTGAGATTTTACTGTAGAGCAATTGTTCATGTAAAAGATTCAGGTCGGGGTTGTTTCGCAAATTTTTTTCAGAGAGAAATTAATTGCTATAAGATAAATCTTCAAATGTGGTTGTAAGAGAAATTTGTAAACTCCTGCCTCGGCAAATTTTAGTAAGCAAACCAACGTTCAGGCTAGTTGCTGAAGAAAACCATAACACTAGTTTCAAATGTTGATTAGAGTACTTTTGGAGAAAAAAAAGACCCCATTGGGCAGAGCTCATGGGTGAACAAAACAATTGGCTCACTTTAGCTGAGATTTTAATAGTTTAGTTAGAACATCACCTGACCTTTAAAGGTTTTTTTAGGTTTTTTCAAAAAATTAAAGTTTCCATCTGAAAAACAAAGTATAAAAATAAATAATTGAATGTAAGAGTAAAATAATGGTACATTTTAGCTGAGATTTTAATGGTTTTTGTCATAAATGGTTTTTGCCACTTATGCATTTTCTGATGATATGTACGAGAATCTTGAACTTTCAATCATTTTGTATTTGTAGTTGTAAAATTGATTTTGAGAATCTTGAACTTTCCATTCATGATTAACTAATATTTTACATATGTTTGCGAGGAGTTTGTATTTCTTGTCAAGCTTTGATAGCCTTTTGGAAACATTGTAGCAACATTTCGCAAACAACCATTTTCAGTAGTTCTATCACCTCAGCACAAACTTTGACTCATTTTTAAAGCGTAATGAAGTTTTAATTAAGCAGTATTTACAAACTTATAATAGAGGGCGTTAGGCTACAACCAATGTTATAACCAATAAAATTGTTGATATAAAGTCTCGTATATTTTGGCTGTACTTTTTAAATGACATGTGGTAGGGAAGACCCTACATAGTTTTCTAAAAATAATAAGAATTAGAATCTGCGTAGGTGAGTACTGATGAGTGCATTTTACATCGTATTTTTTTCATTATGTATTAGCATAAGTAGTGTTTGGATTTTGATATTTTACCGCTCTCGCGTGTACCTATTTTACTTGTTTCACCGGGACCCCAGAAATATGGAGGTAAACATAATAAGAAGTGTTGTTTCTGTGATGACCTTGAAACTTTAGATCATCTTTTCTGGGAAATCTACTTTGGCTCATAGGGGTAGATGCACCCACTATTCAAAATCATATTTCAAAATATCTAAAAATTCTGAAAAAATATCAGGATGTACATCCAGACATTCTATGTTCGTTCATGAAGTTTCACAGAAATATTTTTTTTGCCAGTGTAAAAAAACAATTTTCGACGCTCCAAAATAGCTTTTAGCGAGACATTTTTTTTGTCTTTTTTACATAGTGCACACAAAATGTTTTTTCGTGCCCAACTTTTGTGAGCTAACACAGAAGAGAGTGGATTTGGTAACCACGTGTATACGTGAGCACGCATCCATTATCGTTGGATTTGCTTTAAGATTCGTGACTTCACACACGGTGACCAAACGGAGTGGAATCAATCTGACGCCACCTCCTGTGTGCTCGTGATGACTACTGGAGTACGTACTAGCCTTTTTTTTTGTCAATGCTTCTCGTTACTAGCCGGAGCTGCAGCCGGTGGAGAGGGCTCAAAATCTAGTTGTTTTTAGGGAGGGGAAACAATCTCGCGCTCGAGCTCCGATGCGGCCTGGTCCTCTGCCTGCGCGCGCCTGGCGCCGGCCGCCGCCTCGTCCGCCTCGAGCGCGTCCACGGCCGCGATTCATCGACTTGGCGCTCCCCGACAGCGACGCTTCACCGCCCCTGCCGCTTCGTCGTACGCGCCGTCGTCGCCGCCGGCTCAGCCTCGCGCGGCGCAGGAGGTCGGCGGGGAGGCGGACCGCGACGAGCAGGAGGACCTCCAGCAGCGCCATGGGGCAGCAGCAGCACACCGCGGCGCAGTCCGCCGCCGCCTGCCCCGCCGCCTCGCCGCCGCACCCCGGCTCGGGCTCATGCCGCGCCTCGTCCCGGCCCTGGTCGCCCTCCCGCATCCGCCCGACCCTCAACGTGATAGGGTAGTCGTCGCCGAGAATCCGACGCGTGGCCGCGCGGTTCTCGGATCGGCCGGTTATTTAGAGGCGACGAGCGGCGGTTGGTGGATAGAGAGAGAGCCGGGAGGAATCAGAGGATATAGGTGACGACGATGGCGTGGCGGAGGAGAGAAAAAAACGCACACGCACGCTGCCCAGTTACGGTTTTCCCTCCTGTATTTATTATTTTTGCGGCTGGCCCTTTGCCAAAAAACGCAGACGACCCGCAAAATTCCATGCGTGAGGACGTGTCACTATGGGGATGCAGACGAACAACTTTTCAGTAGCACATCATCTCACGGAGAAACAAACGGCGTTAGACACATGTCGACTTCTGGGCGCGTGCTCACGTATACACCCGGTCACCAGGCTTTATCCGAACATAGAATGTGAGGAAGCACACTCAGGATTTTATTTCGAAATTTTTAAACATTTTGAAATAAATTTATATATTTTTCATAATATATATTTAATATATCTTTTCTTTGAATGCAAGTTGGCTAGATATATATGGGGAGTAGTGAAATGTGCTACAAATCTATAAATGTACCTATGCATTTTGTTGTGATTTTTCCTAGTAAAGATAGAGATATACTAGCTATGGGAATTGATGCCCACTAGTAGAAAACGGGCCTTTTGCACCAGTTCATATTGGCCATATGCACCGGATTATGAACCGGTGCAAACAATCCGGTGCAAAAGGCCCCCCCTTTTGCACCGGTTCAGTTACAAACCGGTGCTAAAGGGGGCACCACGTGGCCCTCTGTGGAGCACCCGGCGGAGGACCTTTTGCACCGGTTCGTACGAACCGGTGCAAAAGGGTTGTACCATGGCAGGAAAACGTCCCAAAACGCTGCCGCGGTAGAACCCCGCTAACGTAAAATTTTTTCGAATTATTTTCCACTTTCTCTTTTTTTCTTTTCAGAATTTCTAATATTTTAGCTATTTCACAAGTTTAGTCTCTAACTACCCTTATCTCTACCGCTCAGTCACACATCCTCCCACTACTCTAGCACTAGCACGCTTAACTTCCAAGTTCATTTCGGTCCGGCATCCAAGTGCTTCGCGCGCATGTATGTGATACTACTATCATATCAATCCTATTAACATGTCGGTCAATGTCATATGTCTTTATTATTCAAATTTCAAATAAATCTTTTAATAAACAAAATTAATGATGTAATAATAATCTTGAATAAATAAATAAACATTAACTTTATAATTTGTATTATTTTTAATTATTTTCAATTTTTTAGTTTTTTAATTTTTTTTTTGCCAAACCTAAAACCTAAAAGTTTAAAAATCTTATAATTTGCTAAAAGTAATAGTAATCTTTATGCAGGATGCAATTATTAATTTTAATTTGTAAAAATAAAAAATATATAAAATCCTAAATTTCTATTAAAAAACTAAAATCTTTTTGCTTTCATATTTTAATTTCGAATTTTGAGAATCTAAAAATTGGCTAACCGGGCAAACCCGGGTGAATTCGGATGTAACTTTTTCCCAGGATCATTTTGATATATTATACGCTTTTTTCCGACGTCGTATGCAAAAATTAATGCGGTTTTACCATTTTCAAACTTTTTTGCAAAAAGTGAAAATTCAAATTTATCAATTTTCCCTAATAGTAGGTTGCATAACATACAGGAATCTCAAAAGATTTTATTTTTTGAATTTTCTACCATTTTCGTTTATATTTTACAGACCTAAAAAAGGCGATCCATGGGGGGCGGGGTGGAGTTGCGTGGGAAGGCAAAAAACCTTTAGCACCGGTTGCTGGCACGTGCCTAGCGATGAACCTTTAGCACCGGTTCGTGTTACGAACCGGTGCAAAAGATAGCTCATTTGCACCAGTTCGTAACACGAACCGGTGCAAAAATAACTCATTTGCACCGATTTAACACGAACCGGTGCTAAAGTCCGAACGTCCAGAACGAACCGGTGCTAATGACCTCCTTTAGCACCGGTTCGTCCAAATTCGGTGCAAAAGCTCTTTGGGGCAAAAATCCAAAACCCTTGTTTCTACTAGTGGCCGTTTTCTGGTCTATTTGGAGGACCGCCCTGAGATGCAACTGTGTTTGTTCATGTCTACCCGCATGATCCATATGTCATAATGTACAGTATTTCTCAATGGATCGAGAAATGGTCTATTCGGAAAAAAAAAATCAGCTACGCTGCAACGTGGTGCGGCGACGCCAAGTGTGGCGTTTGAGTTCTTCAACAAGAGAATGGGTTAGGCACCTATAACAAGGAGAACCGAAGTTTGCTGAGGAAGACCTTGGGTATTGGTTGTCGAGGATAAAAGTCTGTTGTTTGAGCTATTGAGGAGTTTGGTACAGATGTTTTGGAAAAAAACTTGTTCTTTGCCTTCTGGTCCTGTTATTGAATATGGAACTTGTGTTAACTTTGATAGATGTGTTTCAGACTTTCAGTACCAGTTCTCGGTTTTTTTAGACTGGAGGTGGTACGAGCTAGAGGTCCTGTAATAAGAAGTTGTACATTTGTGGTTTCATGGTTAGTGAATATTTGATGCGAGCCCTCAATTCAAAAAAAAAAAAAAAAAAAAGGGCACCAACCAAACAAGCTCGGAGTCATGGACGTGGAAAAATAAAAAGTTAAAAGGGGTCGAAAGGATGACGGAAACATTCCCGACAAGCCGAACAACGTTTCTGGGATGGATGTGAGCATAAACATTTTGTGAGGCAGCCTGCAAACACGACGAGGTCGCTACTAGCTAGCTCCAACCCGAATAACGCAATAGCTGCAGTCCACCGGCAATGGTTACTCTAATCAAAGCATGTTAGATATTTTTGCACGAGCGGAGAGACAAATGGTGCATGTCAGGACAGATATATAGCGGACGATATCCACGGGGCCAAGCGGACGCTTCCAAAGGCCGTCTCGTGGGTGAGGGTTCGCCGTGGCCGTGGCCGTCACCATCAGGAGCGAAGAGCCACTTGGCGTGGAAATGGAGTGGCTTCTGTCCCCCTCCGGTTCTGTTTTTGATTCTCCAAGGTATCCCGTACAGGTTACGATCGATCGGAAATATCTTGTTCTGGTGATGGGATTTGCAGGTGTGGCTAATGGATATTGGCCGAGTTTAGAACTTGATATGCCTCAGTACGTGTGATGATTGCATTAGTGGACGGACGGGACGGCATCACGTGGCCCGAGCGTAAAACCTGTCGAACCAATGGCGGGTGTGGCCACCTGCCTACCTTGAGTAGTTGAGTTGCTAGCTACCCTCGCTGCTGTGCATGCATGTTTCTGAACAGAAGAAGAATGTCCCTGCATCAACCAACACGCGGAGTCTCATGATGCACGCGAGTCTCACACAACAGGAGGCGAACAACCATTGATGCATGACTCGCCGGGCGTGCATGTCGCAAGTATAACACTACACAAGTTCCTGCGCAACCAATTCGCCGCACGTTTTACGACCATCTTTACGTGGTTCAGACTCATGGGTTTACTACTGGTTTGGTTCAGCCCTTGCTTTTTTCGGCCTTTGTCGCCGGTCGGTCGCTGGATGAGATTGCCAGCACTCTTTTCCCCCAAGTTGCGTGTGTGCAGCGGTACTGCATGTGGACGAGGCTCGACCGAGTGTCTACACTACACAGCGTCGGCGCCTACAGAAATCGCCGCGCGCCACGGCCACCAGCCAACACGCCTGCGCGCGTATACGTACGGCCGGACGCAGATATTTTCCCCAGTACGTACATACACAGGCCCAACTAACAGCACGTACGCGCGCACGAGAGTCGATCGAGATCTTTTCCGGGTCGATGCTGCAACCACCTTTCTTTTTCCCCGGCACGTTCGTACGTACTCAGTGGCCGGGATCGCACGACCCGTCACCGTCCCTCGCTCGCACGTTCGTTCGTACCTATTGTGAACCATGGAGGATTGGGTGGAGTTGTGTCAAACCGAGAAGCCGGAATGCCGGATATCCGACATTCTCACCGGATAAACAAGTGGCGGTGGAACGAGAGGTGGGGCTGCGGCGGCCACTAGTAGCTTGGGCGAGAAGATTGGATAATTAATGATCAAGGAAGTAGTATCTTTTTCTTCGGCGAGAGCTCATCAAAACATATCTCTTTCACCCACGGAGTACAATGCAAGTAGCACTTCGTCCGGGAAAATATCTTCGTGTTGGATGTACTACACTCTTCTCCTCCTCCTCCTCCTCCTCCTGGATTATATAATACAATATGCACATATATATCTAGCCTATGGCATGCTTTCAAACCACGGGTTAGCCAATGGTTCCGCAATAGATGGCCATGGTTGATGACAGGGTCAGCATCCCTCTTGTGCGCGTGTGTGGTCGGCAACTTGGCAAGCTAGCAGGCAGCAGCGTTTGCCATCAAGTTAATCTAACATGTCAACAACAACAACAAAAAATGCAAATTGAAATCATTTTAACACTTTTTTTTTGGAAATAGTGTGGTCTGAATCTTCAACCGTGGTTGTAAGTGTGCTTGCTCAAAACTACCACTTCGGGCAACGTTTCATAAGCTAACAACAATTCAGAATAGTTGCTGCAAATAACATGAAAAGCATGTTCTGAATGTTGATTAGCGTCTCTGAGATGATTGGCCAACAAGGAGAGCTCATGTGGAATGCAAGCAATTGGTTCATTTTGGCTGAGATTTTAACGGTTTTGTTAGACCATCATTTCCCCATCCAAAGGTTTTTTAGGATTTTGTGAAAAGTTAATTTTTTCATCGGAACAACAAAGCATAAAAGAAGAAAATTTATTTTGTAAGATTAAACAATGGGTCCATTTTAGCTGAAATTTTAATGGTTTAGTTAGAAATAATCATGACATGTATTTTCAAATTTGTATAAGAAATCTTGAAGTTTCACCATTTGAACTTGACACACTAAAATTGAGGATAAACTAATAGTCTATTTTGGCTGAAGTTTTATAATTTTCATGGGTGATAATTTATGGTTAGCTAATATATTTTCATAAGTCTACGAGGAGTTTGATTTTTTAGTCACCATTGTGCTAACATTTTGCAAACAACCTTTTCTCAGTATTTTATAAAGATTCTTGTATCACTTCAACATGAACGTGACTCACTTTTGTAGCATTATAAAGGTAAGCAATATTTTCATACTTCTCATAGACACAATTATGCTACAACCAAGGTTATACCCAATAAAATATTGTTGATATAAAAGCAAATGTGTTACCTCTATATTTTTAAAATGGAATGCGGTAGGAGTAGACCCTACATAGTTTTTTTTTGTGAATAATAAGAACTCAAATTCGCGTCCATGAAAAATTAACCTGAGAAATTGGGTTATACATTCATTTCCTTAACCAACTGATCTTGGCTCACTTCTCCATGGTATTTTCGCCACCATTCAGAGAGATGGATAGAGATATCGATGGAGAGGAGGGGAGGTTGTCATTGTTGGTTCTAGATGGTACATGTAAAGGGGGCGCCTAGCCGTGCCTTGTTGATGAATGAATTGTCAAGCCTTGTTTCTATGACAAAAACAACAAAATATCCCTTTTTTTAATGTGCGATAAACAAACCCAAATGGTGGTGATTTTTAGTGAATAGAGCACCAAATGTTGTGGTTTATGACAATATTTTTTAGAAACCCGATATAGACGACGACACTGACAAATATGTACATACACACACCCTATGAACTCATGGACGCTACCCTACCCTATGAGCATCACTGAGAGACTGAGTCCGAGAAACCGAGCCGATTAGTATTGAGATTGAAGAGGTCACCACAAACTGTCTCGCTATCGACCGAGAATATTTTATGAGACACCAAAGTGTTAAATCTGGAGTAATGTGCTGGCTACCACTACACTCGTAACCATCGAGTCACATGCTGTTTCTCATGCAAATACTTAATTTTTTCCCTCAATTTTTTTAAGTATTTCCATATACCACATGATGGCCGCCAGCCGAAGTCTTGTTTTGCATAGGTCACTACGGGAACCAGAGGGGCCGGCGGCCGGCGGCCGTCGGCACAGCATCCTGCCGTCGGCCACGTCGTGCCGACGGCGCCGTCGGCACAATATCGCCTCGGCACAGGCGGCTCGCCGTCGGCCTTTGCCGTCGCACAGCGCCACGGTCAAACAACGCCGTCGGCGCGATAGCCGTCGGCACGTCAACGTGGGGCCCGCGGGCGTCCGATGGACGTTAGGTTAGAAGGTGCGTGCCGACGGCCAAGCGTCGGCCAGATCTGCCATCGGATGACCAGCGCCACGCGTCCGCCCTGCTGTTGTGCCGATGGCTAAGCCGTCGGCCCATCAGCTGCCATCGCACGACCACGGTGCCACGCGTCCACGCTGCTCTGTGCCGACGGCCAAGCCGTCGGCCAGTCGGGCCCAGACGCGTGCCGCCGCTCCGCTCTGCCGGCGGCGCAACCTTCTGTCACGGCATAGCGTCGGCACAGCCCTACCATTTGGCACGTCTGGGCATGCCGACGGCTATGCCGTCGGCAGGACCATCGGCCCGCTCATACTGGCCCACACACGCACAACATATATAGCAGTAATATATATTCAAATGCATCACAAATGTTGCACAGCACATAATCATCATCAAATGTAGCAACAACATCATCGTGATACAAATATGTGTCATGTAGCACACACAATCATCATACATCGTCGACACATGGCACACACGATCGACGCACACCCGCTAGACACCTAGCTAAGGGAAACTAAGATCAGGGGGTCCAACCAAGTTCCCGACTCGTACATTCAGGCGTCCGGCCTTTGTCGAGGTAGACCGAAGTAGAACCATGGCCTGAACCATCGCCAGGGTGAAAACCCTGAAGCACCGGGAGAATGGCGGCCGGGGTGCATCGGTGTGCCCTCGCGCGATGAACCAGGAGAGGGTCGGTTCCGCGAACTTCCCGTGCCCTACATGTTTGACAAGAGTTAGCATCTTACACATGGGAAAGGAAAGCGGTGAGAATGGTTAGGCACAGGACTTACCGGAGTCCGTGCATAGTATGTGGCCGCGAAAGCTTCCCTCGATGGGCACACTGGAGTCGGCCCCGGCCTAGGTGGCTCCTCTTCCGGAAGTGCGATCCTCTCTCCAGTCTGGAAGAACGTCCTGACGCCTGCAAGATAGTTTAGATGTCAAGCGCCGCAGATATAAAAAAGGGGAGGTGGGACTTGTCATGTCTTCGAACCATAAAAGATTGGAACTTACACGACTCGTCGCCTCCTGGTACTCTTCCCAAGCCGCTCTCTGAGGTCCCACTCTGCTACAACCGTCAAATACTTCTCATAAGCGGCCGCGTAGGCGGCCTCAAAGTGAGCCTACAATTTCCAAGAAAAGGAGTCATGTCAATTTAGCCATTCAGGGATGAATGTTGGAAAGAAGATGGAAATGAGAAAACTTACATCCGTACGACGGTGTCGAGGAGGCGCGACCGGTGGGTCGCCGGTGGTGAGGGTAGACCTGATCTGCATGAGGGTCCTGCGGCTTGATCACCCCTAAGAAGCTTCGTGCGGCCATGCTCCGAGCCGCTCCCGCCACCATAATCGCCGTCAAGTCGGTCTCCTGCTCAATAGGATCATCCACCTCCGGATGAAGACCCTTGAACACCGAGCGTACTTCTCCAACTCCTCTTCGGCAAAGCCGAAGTACTCGGGCAGCGAGGGCTGAGTGGCTCAGATCGGGCTGCTTCAGCTTCATCTTCTGCCACCCTCCCACCTCGGTGAGAGGCTCCCCGAGTTCCGCCTCCTGCACAGCAAGATAAATGTTATGTGTATCAAGTAGTAATATGAGGGGAAATAAATGCAAGTTGTTCCATGTATATATGTACCTTGTGCTTCCTGTAGCGCTCGTCTTGCGGCTTCCCTTGTGTGTTCCTCCAGTGCCCGGTTTGCCTTGTTGCGCGCGCTCTTGGCGTTGAAGTCGGCGTCTTCGCCAACCCACCTCGCTACCAAGGCCTCAAATGCGTCTTCCTTATTCTCGCACCATAGGGGCATAACCTGAAAAACCAAAACTCATTTGAAGAACACATAATGCAATCCCAACTATGCAGCAACATAGAGTCTCATTGAATATTTACTTACCTTGAAGTAATCTTCCTTTGTCAGCTGAGGATCGTCCCTGATATTGTCAGCTTTCTTGACCCTCGTGCCCTGCTCAGCCTTGAAGTGCCCGATGCGGTATGCTTCTGATTGTACCACTGTTGCCTTGTCAACCTCTGACAAGCCCTAGTCAGTACCGCCTTCCCTTGCTCAACCATCTCATCAGGCACCTTATAATGGGTCTGCAATCATGCATAAGAATAATTGTGAGAGAGACATGAGTTAGCATAGTGTGGTCATCAACTATGAAGTAAACTCGAGAAGCATGCTTTACCCAAAACTTGGTGTACACGGCGTCAGAAGCTGTCCCAAAGCCCGGGCAAGGAGCTGCCTCATAGTCCGCCCAAGTCTCGGCTAGCTTCTTCTCGCCGCCGGGGACCGGAGTGTAAAAGCCCGGCCAGTACTGCCTAATAAGAGCTCCAATCATGCTCGACGGCTGGCGAACCCCCTTGTCATATGTCCAATTGCTGCACAATAATCAAAACATTAGTATGCCAATCAGTTATGCACAATAATGAAAACATTAGTACATAGCAAAATGAATCTAAATGTTCAAAATTAAACTTACTCTTTTTCGTTTGGTATGATGAGGGCTTTCGCATCCTGGCTAGTAGGCTCCCTCCTCTCATCAGGGACTTGCGCTTCACCACGAATGCGCAACTTCTTCGGCGCCATCTCCCTCTCCCGCCTGGTCCCACCTCCATCTCCACCTCCATCTCCACCTCCATCTCTCATGGCGTGTGTGAGCGGACGGGAAGCCACGTCGCGAGAAGCGAGAGGGTATGTCACCAGGAAAGGTCCGCCTCCACCTCGTCCTCGTCCTCCACCTCCACCTCGTCCTCGTCCTCCACCTCGCCTCCGCCTCGTCCTCCAGCTCGTCCTCCACCTCGTCCTCCGCCTCCACCTACCCTCCACCTCCACCTCCGCCTCCTACACCTCCACCTCCACCTCCACCTCCACCTCCACCTCCACCTCCACCTCCACCACCACCTCCACCTCCACCTACACCTCCACCTCCAACTCCACCCGTGTCATCGTCCGCGTAACGCGAGCTGGCACGCGTTGGTCTTCCACTTCTAGTGGTCCCGGTGAACTTCTGGGTCCTCATGGTCTTCAGCAGGGAGTTCATGGATTCCTTGCTTCCGCTCATATTGATCAATCACCTGCATTGACAAAGAGTAAACAAGTAAGCATTCATGCCTTAATAAAATGTAGACACTAAGCAAAAAAAACATATGGCGAAGCATGTTGAAAAATAGATACTAAGCATAAGAAGCATATTGAAAAATAGATACTAAGCATAAGAAGCATATTGAAAAATAAATACTAAGCATAAGAAGCATATTGAAAAATATGGAGAGAATCGCGGACACGACGACACGGCGGTCACGACGACACGGCGGTCACGACGACACGGCGGTCACGACGGAGCGGTCGTGGTCACGACGGGGCAGTCACGACGGAGCGGTCACGACGGGGCAATCATGGCGGGGCCTAGTTAAAACAACAACAAAATTAGTTTCCAACTATATTTCCAACTATATTTTGTTTTCCAACTATTTCTATTTCAACGACAAAAAGTAAAACAACAACAAAATCCTATTTCTATTTCCAACTATATTTCGTTTTCCAACTATTTCTATTTCAACGACAAAAAGTAAAACAACAACAAAATCCTATTTCTATTTTCAACTATATTTCATTCTCCAATTATTTCTATTTGCACTTTGCAATTTTTCTATTTGCTCTATTTACAACTAAATCATCTACAACAAATAGAAATAAAAAAAAGGAAAAAATGGGGGGGAAATGCTTACAGTGAGGAGGCGCGGCGGGGACGGAGCTCGGGAGGAGGACGCGGTTGGGGGCGCGGTGAGCTCGGGAGGTACCCGGGACGAGGCGCCGAGAACGAGCGCCGGGCGAAGCGCCGGGAGTGGGCGCGGCACGCGCTGGGGAAAGAGTGGCGGCTGGCAGGTGGCTTGTGTGCGAGTGGTGGGGCGCGGCAGCGGCCAGCTGCGTGTGCGGTAGTGGCGGCGCGGCTGGCGGCGGCGCGCAGGGAGAGGTCGTGCGGGGGAGTGGCGCGTGGGGAGTGCGGCCTTGCTTCCCTACATCACACTTGTGCACATATGCTAGGGACATATGCAAGTTTTTAAGCGGTTCCGACGCTCCGCTGATCTGTTCGGAAACCCTAGGGCGGGGACCCCGCAGATCTACCCCTATAGCTTTCTCCGTGTGACGGTGTAACAATGGATTTTTTTATTTGCTTTGGTTTGTTTAGCACATATGTACATGGGAAACCATAGGTTGGGCTTACTTTACCATAAAATAGGCTCCATTTTAGCCGTACCAGGAGCATACAGATCCTGGATTTTCACCAAGTGCTGGCCCATGTCTGCGAAAATCGTCAACGCCGGGTACATGCAAGGTTATCCAAACCCTACATCACACTTGTGCACATATGCTAGGGACATATGCAAGTTTTTAAGCGATTCGACGCTCATCTGTATCTTCGGAAACCCTAGGGCGGGGACCCCGAGATCTACCCCTATAGCTTTCTCCGTGTGACGGTGTAACAATGGATTTTTTTATTTGCTTTGGATTGTTTAGGACATATGTACATGGGAAACCATAGGTTGGGCTTACTTTACCATAAAATAGGCTCCATTTTAGCCGTACCAGGAGTTTACCTGGATCCTGGATTTTCACCAAGTGCTGGCCCATGTCTGCGAAAATCGTCAACGCCGGGTACATGCAAGGTTAGAAACCTACATCACACTTGTGCACATATGCTAGGGACATATGCAAGTTTTAAGCGGTTCCGACGCTCCCGTCTGTATCTTCGGAAACCCTAGGGTGGGGACCCCGCGGATCTACCCCTATAGCTTTCTCCGTGTGACGGTGTAACAATGGATTTTTTATTTGCTTTGGTTTGTTTAGGACATATGTACATGGGAAACCATAGGTTGGGCTTACTTTACCATAAAATAGGCTCCATTTTAGCCGTACAGGAGTTTGCACATACAGATCCTGGATTTTCACCAAGTGCTGGCCCATGTGCGAAAATCGTCAACGCCGGGTGCAAGGTTAGCCGAACCCTACATCACACTTGTGCACATATGCTAGGGACATATGCAAGTTTTTAAGCGGTTCCGACGCTCCGCTGATCTGTATCTTCGGAAACCCTAGGGCGGGGACCCCGCAGATCTACCCCTATAGCTTTCTCCGTGTGACGGTGTAACAATGGATTTTTTATTTGCTTTGGTTTGTTTAGCACATATGTACATGGGAAACCATAGGTTGGGCTTACCAGGAGTTTCCACATACAGATCCTGGATTTTACCCCTACAGTCTATAATCTGCCTGAGTTTTGGGACCATTCCCACCCTCCGATGCTCGATTTCTGACGACACACAATAATGATACACTTAAGAACTTGAGACCCACACACGTTACAAAGCACTTAAATAACTAGACCCACACACAAACCAAAACACTTAAAGAACTAGACCACACACAAACCAAAGCACTTAAAGAACTACACCCACACAAAAAAACTACACTACTAACACACAAACCAAAACACTTAAAAAACTAAACCCACACATGAACAAAGCACTTAACACTGGGTCGACACATGACCCGTTAGACACACGGACTCGACACACACACATAATCAGTTCTAAATCTTCGTCCTCGCTAGGTGTCCTAGAGCGGTACTTGAGAGGTACGAAAACCACCGTTCATCATTTTCCCCATGTCGACGCCTCTCCTTTGGCGTACTCCGCGTCATATTCGGCCCTCTGGCTTTCCCGCCCTCCTCTCTCTCTCTGTCGTGCTTCTCCTTCCAGAATGCGCGCGTGGCCGCGACGTCTCGGGATGGTCTGCGCCACTGTGTGCCATGAACTGCTCGTCCGCCTCGGTGGTATCAATCCGCCGCGGCCATCTACGAACCGCTGCGCTTCACCCCAGCGAAGTAGCGGCTCGAGAGAGACTCTCGGCCCCGTCGGGACGACCTCCGGGAAGTTCAATTCGTGGCGCGACCGGCCAAACCTCCAAGCCGCACGTCGTATGCGCGAGCAGCCCTCCTTCGTGTAGAAGGTGCCGAGCCACACACGCCCCGGCGGAGATTTCGGACGCGAAATGGCCCGCAGCCCGCTGGCGAACGCCGATGAAGCCCGTGTTGCTACGGCGACGAGGAGCCATCTCGCGGCTCAGAGGATTGTGGTGTTTTTTGGATGAGAGAGTTGATGAGGAGAGAAATGTTGCTGGTGATGTTAGTGTTGAGAAGACATGGCTATATATAGGACGAGGGCTGAAACGGCGGGAATAATTGGCGGGAGAGAATGGGCGCGAGAAGAATGGCGGAAGGAAGGAGCGGGGAAAAATGGCGGGAACCCAGACGGCCGTCCCTACATAAAGTGGCGCGAAAAATGGCGCGAGGAAGGAAAATTTGGCGGGAATGCGACGGCCGTCCATGTTGTTGCCACTATTGTGCCGTTGTCGGTGTTCTGTGGCCCACCATCCATGTCGGCTGAGGCTACGTGCGTCGGCACAGACTGGGTTTGTGCCGACGCCAAAGTGTGCCGACGGCGGCCGTCGGCTCTGGTGGTTCTGTGCCGACGGCCAGGCTGTGCCAACGGCTACTTTCTTTGAGGACGGCGAGAGGCTGTGCCGACGGCGGCCGTCGGCACATATTCTGGCCGTCGGCACGTCGGCGGGTTCCCGTAGTGGGTAGAGGTGCTCATGTGCAGGTTACGATCAATCGATCCTGTTCTGATGATTGGATTTGCCGGTGTGGCTACTGGGCATTGGCCGGAGTTGAGACGTTGCCGTACGTGAGATGATTGTGTTGGTGGAGGGACGGGATGGGATCACGTGGCGTGGCCGGGTGTAAAACAGAAGCAAAATGTTCGTGCAGCACCCAGCTCCTCAGTGGTTGGCTAGTGGCGCGCGCTAGGATAAATCCTCTACGGTGTCTTGACTCTTGACCAAAACCCACACCTTTACCAATAGTTTCAATTTTTGCCCGGCTGATGCGACAACCATCTATCCTTTTCCACAGTACGTTCGAGCTCAGTGGCACGACCCATCACCATCCCCCGCTCGCCTCTACTGTGGGGCTATGGAGCTGTGGATGGAGGTGCGTTAGAGCAAGAATAATAGAAAAGTGAATAATAGAAAAGTCAACACTTGGTTATATATTTTTTTCATGTCATTTATAGTCTACTTGAAATCAGCCCATACAATAATTAGATATTAGTATAAAGTACTTTATATGCATATGACCCACCTTGCAATCTCACAAAGTGCCTAGAAGCATGCGCTGCAGCTGGCTATTATCTTGTAGCCTGCTTCTCTTCTCTCTCCTCTTCTTTCTCATCCAACTCAGCAAAACTATATTATTTTAAATCTTTCAGTCTGCTGACTGTACCTTGTTGTACTTGCTCTCAAACATTCTTACAGGCGATCTAGGTGCTGATCACGATCAGCGAGGAATAAACAAGTGGGTTTGGATGAGGGGTGGAGCTGCAGCGGCCACTAGCTCTCGCCCGATCCCGCGCATCCACTCCCATCGACGGAGGCTAGGACGACGCGAAGATTGAAAAACTAATGATCAGGGCAGTGTTGATCTGCCGGTCGAGGTTAGCATCTTTTTCTCCGGCGAGACACCACTTGCAGCGCGAGAGGAGAGGAAAATATCTTTGCAACCACCGAAAGATTGAGCTTGGTAGGATGCAGGTTGCAAGTTCCTCAAGGAAAATATCTTCGAGTTGGATGCACTACACTCTTCTCCTCCCTGGATTATACAGTAATATATATCCGGCCTATGGCCTGCTCTCAAACCACGGGCTATCCAATGGTTTCACAATAGATGGTTAGAGGGTCGGCCGCGCTAGCTTTTGTGCGTGTGCCTGGCAACCTGGCAAGCTTGAATGCACCAGCTGTCTATTGCCACCGACCTCATCTAATGTGTAATGTTTTCAAATTTTTGACGTGCATCAATTATTCATATAGAAAAAACATGCTAGAGCGGTTCCTCTTTAGTTTTTTTCCACACAAACTGATACAAATCTTCAAGTGTGTTTTTAAGGGTTAACGCATAAAACTTACCACTGCTTTCTCAAAACTACCACTAATGTATAACGTTGTAATAAACCAAGCACCGTCTAGGCAGGTTGCTGCACGAAATCCAGATGCCTGTTTCAAATGTTGGTTAGCGCTTCCGAGAGGATTGACCCAACGACAGACCTCATGGATAAACAATTGGTCCATTTTAGCTGAGATTTTAAAGGTTTAGTTACAACAAAACCCGTGATTTCAAGTTTTGTAGGGTTTTCTAAGACGTTAAAAAACATATGCAGAAAACAAAGCATAAAAACAAAAGAAGAATGTAAGAGTGCATTATTGATCCATTTTAGCTAAAATTTTAATTGTTTACTCAGAAATCTCTTTTGGTAGTGTCGGAGGTTTCACAATTGTATATGTGACTCTTGAACTTTCTCTCACTTTTAACATTAGATCGCATAATTGACTTTGAGAATAAACTAGTAACATATTGTGGCTAAAATTTTATACCTTTCGACAATTCATGATTAGCTAATATATTTCATATGTTTATGAGAAGTTTGAATTTTTAGTCAAGTTTTTACTTCCTTTTGGTAGCACTCTGGTAACATTTTAGAATTTTTTTTTAGTATATTAGAAAAATTCTTATAGCACCTCAGCATTAACTTGACTAATTTTTTTGTAGAAAATGAAGTTAAACAGTGTTTAGGTTGTTCTAATAGACAAAGTCACGATACAACCAAGCTTATAACCAATAAAACATCGTTGATAAAAGGCAATGTATCGCCGATGTATTTTAAAATGGACTGTGATAGGGGTAGATCGTACATAGTTTCTTTGTGAATAATAAGATTTTCAAATCTATGTCCATAACGACATAACCTAGGGAACCGTGTTGTACATCCTTTTTTCTACGCAAGTGAGCTTGTTAACGTATTCATGGTATTTTCTCCACCACCAAGAGAGACAAATAGATATATGGAGAGAGAGATATACTTTGCCGCGGTTGGTTCGAGATGAACCATGTACAGGGTGCGTCTAGGCGCGCTAGTTGCTCAATTATCAAGCGACTCAATAGTCTTTTTTTTTTCTTTTGAGCTAAAGATCCTTTCTTTATTCAAGCAATAATAGTGTTTGTGGGTATAGAGATAGGATCAGGAGAAAAACCCAGCCACACATGGCGACCAGTTTGTAAAACTACGGATGCTCTAGCTGACAAAGGATTAATTGTCAATGCCTACAGATTGTAGGCTAGGGTTTTGCTAGAAGTAGAGGGCAAGTAGATCTCGAAGGTTTCAGCCGAAAAGTACTCGACGATTATGAAAACTAGGGTTATGTTGACAGTAGATTCGATCCTTTCTTTGTCCTCGACTCCCCCTTATATAGGAGGCGGAGCCGAGGGTTTCGTAGTACACAAGTTACAGAGTTCGAGAGGGATTCGTACCCAACCCATAAGATTACAAATCTCTATCTTTCCTAATACAAATTATCTTTCCTTAACACTAAATGGGCTTCCAAATCTTCTTATTCTTCGAGTCCTGGGCCTTTAGTAAATCCCGGGTACCATCTTTGGCAGGCCATTGGGGATGCCTATGTCAGTGCTTGAGATTTTCTTGAATCGAAGAATCGGGGAAAACTACACTTATTACATAATCTTTCGATATGCAAACACTATCTTGTACAGGGATAACGGTAGTTGGGGCTAGTTCATCTGACAGACAGTTAACTGCTCTAGTGGCAATCCGCAAAAACATACTTCAAGATCACGTCCCTGGACATGATCTCGGGATACTGGTGTAAACTTCGACAGGTGCCGCTTAGGTCTTACCATTACGTCGAGTCCCGATCATATTTTATCGGGTACCTAACGCGTCGTTGGATTTTTCTTCGTATCTGTTGATACGGAAAATAGTAGCAATCCGCCGTCAGAGACGGTGCCACGCCCTTCAGACGCGGATCACGGGGTCTTACCTTCGCAAAGTTTTGCGGCATTCGAAGATTATTCGCGACTTTTAGCGCTGCGAGAATATTTTGTCGAGTGCTTTTGTTTTGCTGGAATAGCACATTTTATCGAGTCATATTTGATGACTTATTTTGTCCTCCCGATGGGAGTATATATAGAGTTATCTGTGTAACTCGAAATATACTCACTCCTACTTCTTTCTTTTAATGAAAATTCATCGGGCACGCGAACGGCGTTCCCGATGGGAGTCGAGGCTACAGCCAGGGACTTGTGCTTGGGTGTAGTCTCCACAGATTAGTATCCTTTGCCGCTATATTTATAATCCTTCTCGATATTTTCTATTTATCGGGTGCGCGACCAAGCCCCCGAGGGAACTAACCCGAGGCTATGAACAAGTGCTTGCATTTGGTCATAGGCTCTCTTCAATTCTATCTTGTCATACTCGAAATTTTCTTTTTTCCAGAGTAGCCCCCGAGCGTTTGGGCAAAAACTTGTATTTGATCAAAGGCTCCCGAAATAATCTTGCGTTGTCGACAAACTTTCCAAGCTTCATAGTCGAGCTTTTCTTTTACCTTGATGACGTCGTTGCTGATGATAGCCACGATTTCTGTTTTGGAAACATGCGATGACCGCTCCTCTCACTGCCTTGTGGGTCCACATTTGCCATCTGATTGACACGTCGCGCAAATGGAGGACACACGTCTTCCGCTTTTTCTGGCGCACGCACCATAACTTCCCCAATGTTGAATTACTTTTTTACCTTTGTTGCCACGTGGCTATCATCTGCCACACAGTTTCCTTATCCAACGGTTCATCGTTTCACCTCACCCTTATATAAGATCATCTTCTTCCTCCTTGAGCACTTCCGCTCGCGCCGTCTTTTTTCTTTCATCTGCAAATTTCTTCCTGCGATCCACAACCTCTTAAGCTTCTTGCCTCCAAACTGCAATCCCTGCACCATTGTTGATGCCGCCGCGTCGATTGACAAGGCACAACACGCCGGACTCCTCCATGGCTGCCGCGGATCTTGGGGCGGCGGAGTGGGAAAGATCGAAGATTTCCACTCAAGATGTCAATTTGCTGAAGAAGTTGGGGATCAGCAAGAAACCCAAGGCATTATGCTTCCCCAGCGAGGAGAGCTACCCCACCCCTCCAATGGGGTACCGGGTAAGTTTTGTCGATCACCTCATCCGTGGTCTGTCCGCCCCCATTCATCCTTTTCTCCGTGGATTACTTTTTGTCTACGGTTTGCAACTCCACCATCTTACGCCAAACTCCATTCTTCACATCTCCATTTTCATCACTCTTTGCGAGGCCTTCCTTGGCGTCCAGCCTAACTGGGCGCTATGGAAGCGCATTTTCTTCTGCCGCCGTAATGGCTCGCCCAATGTCACCTATAATATAGGGTGGCGTTGTAATTTATGTTCGACCCACTGTTGACTACTTCGACGTCAAGCTTCCTGACTCAGTTCAAGGATGGCGCAAGAAGTGGTTGTACATTCAAGAGGAGAACCATGGATGTGCAGAAGACAACATCCCTCCTTTTGAGGGCCCCGAGAAAATCTTGCGCCGCCGTTCCTGGGACGCGGATGCCACCGAAGAAGAAAGGGCGTCGACAAAATCCTTGATGGCTCGTATCCACGAGTTGCAAAACACTCGCGGCAAAGAGCTTTCAGGTATCCAAATCACTGCATATTTTCTTAGGACTAGAGTGCAGCCGCTTCAGGCCCGCAAATATCCTCTCTGGAAATATGCCGGCGACAAGGACGTAGATCGGCTGTCAGTGGATTTAGAGGTCAAGGATTTAGAGAGACTTGTCCGAAAAATTTCATCTCTCGGCAAAAAGGATGATGTCCCTTCTTCTTGCCGTGTGACACCCTTCAGCGCCGCCAATCCACTTCCCGAGGTAATCTTTGTCTATTGTCTTGTTATTGTTTTGCTATCTTTCTTTTTGTACCTTCTTTTCTGACATCTTTCCCTGTTTTGTTTTGCACAGAATCATCCAAACCTTGTTTCGCTTCCTCCTCTTCCGGAAGGTGGAGAAGTCGAGGAAAGGGCCATTGTCACTGATGACAATGAAGAAACTCCGTCTTTTGTGAATGAACCCGTGGATTCTCAAAAATCTGCGGGATCTTCCGAAGGCACTGCGTCGGCGCAATCTCCTCCTCCCGCTGTTTCTCCAAGAGGCAAAAGGAAAAGGAAAGGCATTGAAAATTACGGCACTTCTAAAGCCGAAGAAGTTGATCCTTCGCATAAGAAGGCAACTTATGATCCATATCTTGCGTCCCTCGTCAGCTCGTAAGTCATCTTGATGTCCCTTTATTTCTTGTAGTCGAAGTTTTTGTCTCATCTTGCTTTTTATGCTGTCGATTTTTAATCTCAGTGACGATGAGGAAATAGTGCCAACTCGTGACGTGGCTCCTCGGACGAGCGCGTCACATACTTTAGTTGTGTCAGAGACGCCAATTGATGGAGAGGAATCCTCGCCTCCTCAACAAAACATCGTCACCACCACTCCTCCTTCAAGCCCCCTTGCTCCTTCGCCAAAAAGGACAAGGGTCGAAACGATCATCGAGCCTACCCCTCCATTGGGTAGCTCTTCTCATTCGCTCTTAAATGATGTAAGTTTTGGACTTTCCTGCTAGTATCTATATTTCCTCTATTTATTTCTTTTTGTGCCTTACCGATATTTTCTTTCTCTACTCTTCTTTAACAGCCCATGATGAAAGAGCTTATTCGCATTGGATCCCAATTCCTTGGGTACCGTGAATATGCCAACAAGATTGAAGGTAAGCAACCTTTTTGCTGTCATTGTTTTCTAATCTTCTTTCTCTTATTCTTGTCGCAATTTATTTTGGCAGAAAAACTTGCAGAGGCCAACAGGCTTGCCGACACTCTTTCTCAGAAACTGGAGCAAAGTGAAACGGCTCGCAAGAAAGCCGAGCTTGATGCTAGCCAAGCAAAAGTAGAAGCTAATGAGGCCAAAGCAAAAGCTGCTAGTGTCGAAGAGCTGCAGAAGAAACTTGATGATGCTGAAGCTGGTTTAAATGGGCACAAAGCCGCCCAGGGCAGCCGTGAAAAGGGGATCCTCAAGCGCTTGAATACGCAAAATCGTCGCTTCCTCGGTAACTTTGCTGATCCCTTCTATTTTTCGTAAGACTTGCTTTCTTTTGTTTTTACTTGTTGTCCACTAATATATACTCTTTATGGCAGATCAAACAAACCAAGACTTTGACCTTGAGAATCCCACCAATGATCCTCTGCTTGACGCACTATCTTATCTGGTTTCATGGCCAAGAAATTCGCGAAGGCGTGGTGAATGCTGATGCAAGATTGTCAAAGTTGTTTCCCTACTTCTTCCCGAAGAAAGAGGAGCCTAAGACTTTCCTTGCCCTTGCCAAGGACTTCAATCCACCAGAATATCTTGGTTTGAAGATGCGTCAGGAGAAAATGAAGGTTGCTGTCGAGAACACTATTGCCTTGGTCACTGACAGTCAACAAACTGTTGATTGGATGAAGGTAGGCGACACCGAGCAGATAGAACAATCAAAATGGAGGTCTTTGATCAAGGCCGCCAAGCCCAACACGAAGAAGATCCTGGCCTATCTCGGGATCAAACCATCTTCAACTCCCAGCTCGTCAAGGCCGGAGGTCTAATTGAATGCCTTTGTTTTTTCTGTCTTTTGCTTTCTCTATGTCTTTTGCCGTTGTCGCCATTTTAGCCTTGGCGACAATTACCCTGTCAATCCCTTTAGAGAACTTCTTTTGTAATATCCGTGTAAACTTTCTAAAAATCAATGAAATTCCTCTTGGTACTATCATTGATCCTGGGATTTTCTTTTCCAGTTAATATTTGATAATTATTCGACCAACCCTGCTCTCCCGATGCTGCGCCTGCGTCTTCCTTCTCGAAGAAAATACTAGTCGATGATAATCTCCTTGAAGGTTCTTCAAGCAAACCTTTGTCGGAAGATTTACGATCCGACAACAACTTCAATCCATGAAGAAACAAACTCTGGCAATGATGGAACAATCTCGGAAAGCGTCTGAACAAGAACAACTTGCTCTTCAACAAGCCGAAAAGGCTATGGTTGCCAAAGATGCTGCTGTATTGGAAGCAAAAGGAGCTACTACCCGAGAAAATAGCATGCTCGAGCTAATATTGGAAGCTAGCACGGATATGTTAGGTATGTATCTCCAACCTCATGATGCCTCCTCTTTATTTTGCTGTGCCTTCTTCCAAGTTTCTTACCTTGTTGCCTGATAGGCTCGGTTCTTGATGCTGCCGCCGAAGATCGAAGAGTGATTGAGAGAACGAATCTTCTTGTCAACCTTTCCCTTAACCATGGTTGTTTATTTTGGGCCACCCCTGAAACCCAGTTAGAGGTTCCAAGATAAATGCTTGCCAGTGACATAGGCACCCCAAATGGGCCTGCCATAGATGGTACCGGGGATTTACTGCCCACTATCCGAAGAATAAGAGATTCGGGAGCCTAAGATATATTAAGGAAAGCTAGAGTTGTAATAGAAAGGATATTTTGTAATCGGCGGGACGTTAGAAACCGTCCGGTTCTGTAACAGCGTATGAAACCCTGGCTCCACCTCCTATATAAGTCGGACAAAGGATCGAATTCTTGTCCCAGCAGAACCTAGTTTTCATAATCGGAGTACTTTTGCCTAAACCTTCGAGATCTACTTGCCCTCTACTTCTAGCAAAACCTAGTCTACAATGCAGGCATTGACAAGTTAATCCCTTGTCAATTGGCGCCGTCTGTGAGAATTAGAGGCTGCGGATCGATCTCGATGGCACGTTCAAGATCTTCGACTGTCACGGCAAGCAGCGCGATGGATCGAGGTAACAGGGAAAAAGGTCTATTCAATTTTATTCCTCACCGCCCTCCGTATGGATGCATGTGCCTATATGGAGGAGCCCATCGTCATGGCGTTCGGAGAATTCGATTTGGCGTCAACAATGAAGGATCTATCGTCGTTCGGTCTCGTGGAATTTTCAATGATCAAGGCTCAACTTTTAGTCGACGACGAGGAGTTTTCGTCGACATACTTCGTCGACAACAAGGCAAGCGGAAAGCTCGCCAAGATCTTCAACAACACATCCTTGAGTCATCTCAACGGACTCCTTTACAGCTGTGCCATGGACGCCATTGACTTCAACTTCATCGACAAGTCTGTTGCCATAGGAAGGTCACTACTCTATATGATGGTGTCACCGATCCCAAACAAAAATCAATGCACAAAATATCATGAGATCTATGTGGTAGAAGGGGGCGCATCAGACCCGCCAACATCAGAGGCTTTCGACCAATTGGAAATCCATACGTCGATCGATCCCTGAGACATGGTCTAGGCACCAAATATCCTGGATCCACAACTCACGCAAGAGTACAGCTCAAAGCGCGTGGGATAGGGGCGCGAAAGCCATGGATGGTTGAGAACCCATGACCAACACCGCCTCTTGTCTGAGAACTTCAAGCATATCCAATATAGACTTGCTCGGAAGTAACGAGAGAGAGTTGGAAAAACGACCGACATCCTTGAATAGGAGAAAGAAGCGACTTACGCATCAAGCTGACCGTGATTAAATCGTATTCAAATCTGAGGAATAGTCTGAAAGCTCGGAGAGCAATATCTGGCTACAAAACATACAAAGAAGCGAGAAGGAAACATAATCCAAAATCTCGACATGTCCTTTATGTCGATCGATGAAGGAGGAAATATCTCCCAAAAACGCGAGAGGCAGGTTACATGGCAACACAAGCATACATCTTAGCATCCAGACCACCTGGTGGAGACCCGAGAGAACCATTGTTCAATATGGCGATGGCCGGAGTAGGAGTTATGGGAACGGCGTTTGCAACAACGCCCCGAAGAAAATCCCAAACAAAATAGTCCACGACACACATGACGATTCAAGACCCACCCAAGAAGCGAGTGGAGCAGAGAACCACGGTCAAGTAGAGTGGACCCGAGCCAGCGACAAGAAAGGAGGGACCGTCGGTACTCGCGAGCTTGCCGGCGAAGATATGTGTGGGCTCCCATGCTTTACGAGAAAAGTGCGGACTCGAGTCCCAAAAAGGTTCAAGTTACCAAAAATTTCAAGAAGTTCGACGGCTGATGTTCGAAGATTAGCTCGTGGATTATCTCGAGATGGTGGAGCTAGGAGGAACCCGAGCAACAGCTATGCAAAGTATCCATGTTCCCCTGAGTGGTGCCGCAAGATCTTGGATAAAGAAACTCCCTTGAACTCCATCGGCAGCTGAGAAACCTTTGAGGACATCTTGGTGAAGAACTTCCGATCCACCTACCTGCGTCGTTGGAAAAATTACGAGCGTGTCGACAAAACCATGGGTCGATGAGAAAATATATACGGCCCGGTGGAACATTATCAAAAACTACACAGAGGACATATCTGAAGAGAGGGCAATAGATGGATTCGTGGCGGGGAATCAGACGACGGACCGTCGAGGACTTGGGAAGAACTAATCCCAGGACAATCTCAGCGCGTTGATTGAAATCGCTAACAAGTGGGCAGATGGAGAGGGCGCAATATACAACAAACGACACGGGTCTCGCCAGAAGAGGATCGTGTCGAAATTACCAAAATAGAAGGCGATTTTCTCGCCGGTTCTACAACAACGATACTCCTGGCCATATATCGGCTGGTGGAAATCCCGGAGGAAATAGTCGAGATGATTATCAAAAGAACAACGAGCAACAAAGAGAAGGCGACAATAGAGGTGATTTTAGCGCAAGAGACAAAATAGTGGACCAAGGTTACAAAGACCTTATGTGTCTCGAGATGATGAACGGTCAGTGTCAAATGCACTTTTACCTCGACAACAATGGAAAGACGCAGTCAGGACATCTCCAGGGAAAAGGAAGCTGCCGCAATTTTCGAGCAATGTTGCGAGCCGCAGGGATCGCAAATGCCCAAGCAAATAACGGAATTCTCGGGAGCCAAGGAGCGAGATTCACCTTCCACCTCCTCCCGCAATAACCGAAGAAAATCGACACCATCTTAGAATTGCGGCAGCACCACATCCACCTCCATATATCGATCCCAATTCCAATGGCGCTGCAGTTTTAATGATTCAGAAAGCTAGGCCGTCCAACGGGGCGCAGAAGGTCATATCTCGACAAGTGTTTATGGCAGAGAAAATGCCACCAATGATCGAGTATCTAAATTGGTCGGGCAAGACATAGGCTTCACAATTGCGGATCATCGGCAGACAAGTTCCTCGACCGGGACAATCAGCACTTATTCTACCCAGCTAAGTGCTGGGTTCGACGTGTCGCAGTTTTCATAGATGGTGGCAACCAGTCTAAACCTCATGTATGCGGACATTGAGGAAGATGAACATATCCCTGGCAAACTTGAAACCAGCGCACACGTTTTCATGGGATCACACCGGAAAGCCAAGTTACCCATTGGGTAGATCAACCTCGACGTTCGGTTTGGGGCCCGAGAAAACTACGGGATAGAGAGACTGGAGTTCGAGAAGTTGTGGGTCCTAAAGTCGCAATATCATAGCTTGTTGGGGCGAAACCGGCTTACCCCTTGAGTTCATGGCAGTGCCCGCGTTATACATATACACATTGTGGAGGTTGCACGGGCCTAAAGGGACCCTATCACAATCAAAGGCTTTACCTTTGGCCGATAAATACGACAAAGATTTCCACCGACTGTCAGAAACTCGGGATGCAAGCAGGATATGCGGCACCTAGGCTCACCGATTATGATGTGCTGGGAGGTCGTCTAAAGAGCCAACTTTCAATATAAATAAAGATTCAAAAGAGTTACAGATCCACCCAAAGAAAACGGCGTCCATTGCTACAAACATGGATGTCGCATAGAAAAGCGCGCTCGTTCCTCCGTGAGCACCGGAAAATCTTCGCATGGTGTCAGCCGACATGCCAGGAGTACCCCAGGGAACTTGCGAGCACCGCCTCAATTTGGATCCTCTTGCACGACGACAAAGCAACCTTTGCGGCGTTTTGAGCCTAGCCGCAAAGCTATGTTATCAGAAATAGATCGACTCAAAGATGCGGGTTTCATCAGAGAAATATCTAACGAAGCCACATGGGTAGCTAACCCGGTGTGGTGCAGAAGAAACACACAATAGTCCTTCGCATGTGCGTGGACTTCATGTCTCAATAAACTTTGTCCCAAGGATCACTTTCCCCTCCCAAGGATCGATCAAATCATCGACTCCACGGCGGGATGTGAACGTCTTTCCTTCTTGGACGCATACTCCGGTTATAACCAGATCAGATTAAAAGAAGAAGATGAAGCCAAGACAGCGTTCATAACACCTTATGGCGTGTTTTGTTACAAAACAATGCCCTTTGAGAATACAGCAGGGAGCAACATATCGAGCGGATGATGCGAAGTGCCTAGCAACACGAGATCGGGGGAAAAATGTACAAGTCTACATCGACGATGTCGTAATAACATCAAAAGAAAGGGTCAACGCTGATTGAAGATTTGAAGGAAACCTTCGACAACCTCGACAAGTTATGCCTCAAGCTGAACCAGACAAAGTGCTCTTTTGGAGTACACGCAGGAGAACTTCTTAGTATGACAAGGATTAAATAATCCCGAAAAAATACAGGCCATCATCACTAGATCCTCCGACAAAGATGGAAGAGGAAATGGACAAGATGTTCAACACCGATGACTACCCATTCGTCGCCGAGCTAGGAGAGAAAAGGCACTTGCCGTTTATGCGTTGATCAAACAAGGAGAAAATTTCAATGGAACGAGGAAGCCGATAGAGCTTTCGAGAATCTCAAGCGAGCAATTTCGCCACCGCCAATATTGGTGGCGCCAAAGAGAAAGAACCTCTCCTCTTGTACATTGCATCCACACCTCGGGTGGTCAGCACGGCCTTAGTGGTGGAAAGGGAAGAAGAAGGTAAGCTTCATGGAGTTCAAAAGCCAGTATATTTCATCAGCGAAATTTTATCGCCTTCAAAATAGCGGTACCCGCAATATCAAAAGCTAGCATATGGAGTATTCACGGCAGCAAGAAAATTATTTTTCGGCTCACCAGATAATAGTGGTCAATGGCTCCTTATCAAATATGTTCTGAACAATCCGGAGGCTACGGGTCGTGTCTCCCTTTGGGGAATAGAACTTTCCCCTCGGGACATCACGTATGAAAAAGAAAAGCAATAAAGTAGCAGGTCTTACCATTAGAGGACCGCGAGTGGATGGAGCTACAAAACACGGGGACTCCCAGATTTATCGAGGACTTGGACTATGAACTTAAACGGGTCAAGAGATTGGAAGGTCTTGGGAGCCAGTGTGATATTAGTTTCACACAGAAAACGACAAGTTGAAGCATGTTACGCGGATGGCATGACGTTCCCAAACGCATCCTAACAATGAAGCAGAATATGAAGCTCATACATGGGATGAAGATGGCAAAAGCTTGCGGTGTAACTCGATTAAAAAAAATTTTCGGCGACTCACGGTTGGTAGCACAGCAAGTCATGAACCAATGCGATGCGATCAACGAAAGTATGATAGCATACAAGGAGGTGTACAATGAGCTAGAGAAGCTATTCGATGGATGTGAAGTAAACCACATCAGCAGGATGAGCAACGATGAAGCCGACGTTCTTGCAAACATCGGGTCACAATGCCTCGCAATCCCTCCAGGTGTGTTCTGGGAAGAGATCAGCGAAAGATCAACAAAGCCGGCAAAAACAAAAAAGGAGAAGAAAGAGAAAACATCGAGTAACTGACACCAAGGGCACAGCAGAAGAAGAAGAAGAAGAGCAAAGAACTAGTCATGATGGTACAAGTTCCATGGATGCGAGCCTACATATCATACATCCTAGGAGAAAGTCATACCCGACGATCCCGTCGAAGCAAAGCGAATAATTAGGCGATCAAAAACTTTTCATTGTGGTAAAAGGGGAGCTGTACAAACGAATTATTTCGGGTGTGCTACAACGATGTGTTACGAAGAAGGAAGGATCATCCTAAGGACGTGCATGAAGTAATATGTGGGCACCACGCGGTAACGAGCTATCGCGACTGGGTTTACTGAGACGAGGATTTTATTGGCTACTGACAATCGAGGATGCGAAGGAAATAGTGCGAACTTGCGATGCGTGCCAAGATTTGCGGCAAGACCTCACTCTCTTGCCGCAGAACTTATGCCAATTCCATTGTCTTGGCCTTTCGCTCAATGGGGTCTCGACATGGTAGGTAAATTACACAAAGCTTCGCCAGGAGGTTATGAGTATATGCTTGTTGCTGTCGACAAGTTTGACAAAATGGATCGAAGCAAAGCCGATAAATTCACCGGACGGCGCGTCAGCGATTAAGTTCGTGAAAAGCAGTGTCTTCAGATTTGGAGTTCCTCACAGTATTGTGACGGACAACGGCAGCAATTTCACGTCCAAGGAGTTCAAAGCATCTTTGCTGAGAGTGACATTAAATTAAGTTTTGCGTGTTGCACACCCTCCAGACCAATGGACAAGTCGAAGGCCAATGGCATCATCTGCAATGGCATCAGAAACGCTTGCTAGTACCATTGGAAAAAGCTCGACATCTTGGCGGGAGGAGTTACAAAGTGTGTGTTGTGGAGTATCCGAACAACACCAAATACGCTGACACGGAAACACCGTTCTTCTGGTTCATGGCGCAGGCGAGTCCTGCCCGATAGAAATGAAGCACGATTCTCGAGAGTCACGAATATGACGAAGAAACATCGAGAAAAGCTTTGGAGGATGATGTCGATGCACTCGATGAAGCTCGAGACGAAGTCACTGTCAAGAGTCGCCAAATATCGGCAGGACCTGAAAAACTATCAGTCGACGATTGCGACCCAGGTCTTTTCAAGTTGGTGACCTAGTTCCTGCGGCTCAGCCAAAAAAGTCACGAAAAACTCGAATCACCATGGCTTGGACCCTACATAAATCACAGTATCGAAGGAGGAGCACTCTGAAATCAAAGACAAGAAAGGCAGGGGATTGACAGGCAAATCCCTGGAATGTGTGCAAGCTCAGGCGTTTCTACGCCTGGAGGTGTCGAAAATATAGTCCTTTGTAAAGCTTCAATGTACTGGAACGCCCACGAGTTTTCAGACCTCTTTTCCTTTTTCGGGGCCCCGAGTGGGGCCGGGAAAGGTTTTAATGAGGCGGGCTAAGTGGTAGGTTTTAATATAATAAAGATAGTGGAATTATATATCATCTTCTCGAACAAGATCAGGGGTCTTCCCCTACATGATACAATATATAAACACAGTATCGACAAATGCAAAAAGAAGCACCCGGCCGGTATAAATACCTCGCCAAAATAAAGAGATATCGACAAAATAGTGATCAAACAAAAGCTCAGGGGCTTACACCCCGTACAAAATAGTACACAATGTATATTATCTTGCTTTGGGACAACCTCGCATTATAATACACAAGTTATTGCAATCAAAACGCCCGGGGGCTTGGCGATAAAAATAAAATACAATGACTTTACAATATAGCTCGTCTATACGGGATACAAAGTTCGGAATAAATGTCAAGGATTTCCCGATATATTATCTATGGTTAAGCGCTCGTTGTTTACAGCGCGAGTACTATACTCAGCATAGCTACCCTTCACGAAAAATTCGGAATCCATCCGAAGAAGTTCATCCATCATATCTTCAGCAACGGGAGTAACTATGTCATCATATTTGCCGAAGTTCCTCTTCCTCTTCGACATCTTCTCCAAGCACTTTGGGACAATTTGCCTACATCTAACCCGGGTAGCAAATCTTTATCATAATCATAGCAAACCTTGCATCAGCAGCTAGTTAGGCTCGTACAAAGCCGTGGATGCGAGGAGCATCTCGAAATTTGTCCATCAATGCGGGAAGGGTTTCCGGCATCTTATTGCGAGGAAACATGGTACCATACACAAGAGACAAAGTTCTTGTACCGAAGTCAAGATATTCGCGAACCTGAAGTGCCCGATCTTGAAATCCCACGATTTGGCGGGTCCGCTCGGGTGTACCCCAAAGAGTCGATCCGTGCTCATGTACAGGCGAAGGAGAACATTGGAACCGAGCTTCGACACGTTCATCTTGATTATAGGATCAAAAAAGCACTTATGGTTTCATAAAACAATTCAGTGGGCAATGAAGAGGCAAGCAGCGACAAAGGAAAACGAAGAAGTGAGATAAGGACAATGGAAACTTACCATGTATCCAAACTAACATCATTGGCATTGCGACATAAATTTTCTCGAGATGCGGCGCATCGGCCAGCCAATGAGAGAGTCCCTTTTCGGCAATGGCAGTTTGTGCTTGTTGGAGTGCAATTTCCTTGGCTTCAGATGACTTACGAGCCTTTTCCATTAGCACAAGTGATTGCTTCTTCCACGAACTGAAGTTGGTGGCGAAGTTCAATTCAATTCTTGCGACAAGGAATCCTCGGCAGCCGAAGCATCAGAGCAGGAGTTCTCCTTGGGGGAGAAGGCAAGATATTGGAAGAACCAGGAGCTGTCGTATAATTGTCAAAAATTAAAAGGAAAAAGAAATATTTCGACATCAATCAACGAGCAAAAGATAGATTTTCATTCATCTCCATAATATATACATGTCTATTACAAAACAAGGTCTACAGGGATACTGAAATAGTTCTAGCCCAATAACACTATGGCGACAAAGCCAAAAAGAAAGAGGAATGCTAAAAAAGAAAAGGCATTCAACTAGACCTCAGAGCTTTGATGAGCTAGGAGTCGAGAAGATGGCTTGATCCCGAGTTAGGCCAGGATTTTCTTCGTGTTGGGTTTAGCTGCCTTGATCAAAGACCTCCACCTTGTCTGTTCTATCTGGTCAGTGTCGCCAACTTTCGACCGATTCGATAGATTGTTGGCTATCGGCAACCAAGGGGCGGCAGTATTTTCCACGGCAATCTTCATATTCTCATGGCGCACCCTTGCCAAGATCTTCAGATGGATTGAAACACTTGGCGAGGTCGGAAAGTTGCTGGTTCCTCTTTCTTTGGGAAGAAGTAAGGAAAAGCCGCGACAACCCGGCAACTTGATCAATATCCCGCGTGCCCTCTGATCCATGAACCAAGGAGTGAGCGGGCGTCAAAGGAAGAATCATTGGCGGGTTCATCAAGTTGAAATTCTTGGGCTGTTCATTGTCAAGAGAGAAAAAATTGAGCAATAAACGAGTGTACAGAGAAGAAAAATACAAGAGAATAATGAGTGGTACTTACCTACGACGCGACACTGCGTCGTTAAACGCTTACGGATCGCCTCCTCGCGTGATTAGGCGGCCTGTCTGTGATCGCTCAGGAAGTTTCAGCCGGTGTGAAGCCTCTTTCTAAGGTCTTCGACACCGGCAGCGTCCCTTGGCTTTATCGGCCTCTGCTCGTGCATCAATCATCCGACTCAGCCTTTTTGCGAGCCTTTCACTTTGCTCTAATTCTTGAGCAAGTGTATTGGCACGATCATTGGCTTCCGCCAGTTTTTCTACAATAGAAGATAAATATAGTTACAAATCTCGACAACAAAGAAGAAACAAAAGAACAGAGGCAAAAAGAAGGAAAGAGCATTACCTTCAGCTTTATTCGCATATTCACGGTACCCAACAAATTGGGCACCGATGCGAAGATCATGATCACAGTACCATTAACCAAAAAAGAAAACAAAGAAAATGGGGATATGAGAAAAATATGGTGATGCACAGAAGCAAACGGAAAACATCGACAAAAAGTAAAGAACTTACATCTTCCATGAGAAGGTTCGAAGAGCTACTCAGTTGGAGAGTAGGCTCCGAGACAATCTCCGTCCTTGCCCTTTTCGGTGAAGGGGCTCGGGGGCTCGAAGGAGGAGTAGAAGCGCCGATGTTTTGCTGAGGAGGCGAGGATTCCTCTCCTTCAGCTCGTGGCTCTGAAATAACTAGGGTATGTGACATACTCGTTCGAGCAGCCACATCCAAAGCTGGCGTTTCCTCGTCATCATCACTATTGCAAAAGGGTGGCGGTGTAAAAAGCAAGGCAAGCAAAAATTCTTCGAATAGGAAAATAAAAGAGGGAACTTACGAACTGATGATACTCGCAAGATATGGGTCGTAAGCTGCCTTTGCGGTAAAGGAGCAGCTTCTTCGGGTTTAGAAGTCCCGGAATCTTCGACATCCCCCCTCTTCCTTTTGTTCTTTGGAGAATCAGCAGGAGGAGGAGATTGGGCCGATGTAGTGTCTTCGGAAGCAGCATCTTTTTCAGCAGATCCGCAGTTGCCGAGAATGCAGGTTCATTCTAAAGAGGAGGCCTCTTGGTTATCATTAGATAAACGGTGCTTTTCTTGACTTCCCCACTAACCCAGGAAGAGAGGAAGTGAAACAGGAACTGAATGATCTGACCAAAAAGGGAAGGATATCGGAAACGAGGAGCAAACAATGCAAAAAGCAAAGCGTGTAAAAATTGTAGCGACAATGATTACCTTAGGAAGCGCATGGGTGGCGCTATATGGTTTCAAGCGACAAGAAGAAGGGATGGCATCTTTTTTGTTGAGGGAGGTGATTTTGCGGACAAGCCTCTCAGTCCTTGACTTCCAAATCCACGACGACGGTCCACGTCTTCGTTGCCGAGTATATTTCGAGAGGAATTTGACTTGAGAAGAGGTGAACTCTACTCTTAAGGAAATACACTATAATCTGGATGCCTGACAATTTTGCCGCCAGTATTTTGCAACTCATGGATGCGAGCCATCGGGGATTCAGAAGTTCTTCTTCCTCGGTAGCTTGCATCGGGAGGCAGCTGACGAAGAATTTTCTCGGCACAGTCAAAAGGAGGAATATTATCCTCGAGCCAGCCATCGTTTTCTTCGCGAATGTACAGCCACCTCTTGCGCCAACCTTGAGCGGAGTCGGGGAGTTTGACGTCGAAGTAATCAGCGGTGGAGCGAATAGAAATAACAACGCCGCCTATATTG